>CM038466.1:55111712-56311712 GCA_021464415.1 Lonicera japonica
CACCTATAAATAAATAAAATTTAAATTATGATATATATTAAATTAAATACATATTCTCATGACATTCTTTATATTCATAGTATAGTCAACAAATGCTCTTACGGCACATGTTATCATTTTCCATATATATTATACAAGGATTGAGACTAATGCTTTTTCAAAAAAAAAAAAAAAGACCACAAGGGCGATCAATACCGATGTGTCACATAATATAATTAAGTGGATCTATCAAGTGGACGAATTCTAAAGAAAAATAAAAGTGAACAGGACGTTGGCCCAAATATTGGACCAAATGAATCAGGTTTAAAATTTAAAATTCAAACTTGGACTTGGTTCTGAGCAATTCAAATTGGGCCTAATAATCATAGGTGAAATTAGGCCTACAAGAAAAAATACTGTGGCCCAAATACTGAAACACTGTATAAGTGTATAATACACCCTTCTTACTTAACACATACAAAATTTAGGAGGATAAGGAAGATACCAACAAGTTAATAGTGAAGAAATATCAATTTTTTTGTATTTATCATACATGTTTAACTATGAGGATTTGCACTATATGCTTACACAAGTAATATATCGCAACCAAATTTTATCAAAATAATTCAACCATTTACAAGTCAAAAGGAGGCGTTCGCTCATTAACTAAATACGAGATGCCCTTTCTAGAGCATGGTTGTATTTCTCTGAGTAGTACACTGAAAGACCTAAACAAGTATATACGATAATTTAACAAATCTATATCAATTTTATACTACATGTCCAACAAAAGCATAAATGAGGATAAGTTGAGACTTGAGAGTAAGGTTTAACCGCTTGAACATATTACAAGCTTGTGTATATTTTTCCTATATAGCAATATTACCATCCCACCTTCTCTTTCTCTCTACATCTCTCTCACAAAGGCTCCACTTTTTTATGTGAGGTAAGTAACTATGTAGATCACAGCAAAACACAAAAGATCGCAGTTCGTTTCCTCTCTTCTACAGCCACAGCTAGTATTGTGGAGACAAATGCGGGACTACTAAATTAAAACATTTGCCTTTTACATGCATACCTTGTTGTTCTTGAGGAGCATTTTAGTCTTTTTCACCAACCATAAAACGGTTTTCGGACTCGCTCAAACCAGATGACTGAAGCTGCTTTCGCTTCTTCACCAGTTTCGATGCAGTCTGCCTGTCATCCTGTCCCTCCACCAAATCAGGCTGCACATAATAGTCGTTTTTGTATATTTAGTCCCAAGTTCTGTTTTATGTTGTTTTGTCTTTAGGAAAACAAAAAATGTTTTACGTTTATCTTCCCTGTCTTTTCAAAACGTGTATGTGTTTGTCAACATGCTATTCATTGAAAAAACAAAGGGAACCAAAACCATATTATTTCGTGATGTGCACATGACAATGTGTTGTTTGCCAAAACAAAAGTAAAAAAATAAAACATTAATGCCTTTACTTATTTCCATTTTTGCTGCGAGGGTTTATTGCATAAAGTACAAAAACCTAAAGGGGCCGGGAACGGGAAGAAGCGAAAGGGTCAAACTCATAGTTGACTAGCCCGTCTCACTAGATGTAAAAGTGACTTTGCGGGTACCACTAGCGTTATGTCTGGATCGAGGGAATGCAAGGCAATAGAAAATATGGGAGGATTTACCTATCATGTGTCTGGATTGACGTGTGTAAGGGTTACAGATGGAAAGAGAACCCTTGTTTTGTTTCCGTCTGAGATTGGGATGAAAATAGGGAAAGACAAAACAACTTAAGTTAAACTAATCACTATTCCTAATACAACCCTTTAAATAGTGAGAAATAGAGAGAAAAATGCATCTACACGGTACTAAGGTTCCTTATATTACTAGCTTTACGTCGACACGTGATGCGTGTGTAAGAGCATCCACATCGTCTTTATAAAACTTGAGTCTAAATCTGTAAATATACCACAACTTTCTTTACATGCTACAACGGATATGGTACAAAATAGCCATACAGGCTTGGCACACCCGAACGATGCATAATTTATTTATTTTTTAAAAAGTTCCATAAGAGTGAAACTTAGTCTAATGACTCTTATGAATGAAGCTTTCTCGTATGGATTTTTTTTATTTGTCATACGAGTGAAGCTTAGTCATACAAGTGAAGCTTGCTCTTATGACTCATAAGAGAGAAGCTTACTCGAATGGGTTTTTTTTATTTGTCATACAAGTAACACACACCCGTATGAGTAATTTAGTGCAATGGTATGTTTGTCCATCCTCTACCATACCAAAGCAAATTTGCCAATTAACTTATGTCCACTATGGATCAATGAATGGTAAATTTATCATATTAGCATATCCGCTATGGATGCTCTAATAACTCACATGTAAGATGACTTAAAATCAGAGTGAAAAAAATAAAAAAATAAAGAAGCAGCAGCTTTCTCGTATGGATTTTTTTTATTTGTCATACGAGTGAAGCTTAGTCATACAAGTGAAGCTTACTCTTATGACTCATAAGAGAGGAGCTTACTCGAATGGGTTTTTTTTATTTGTCATACAAGTAACACACACCCGTATGAGTAATTTAGTGCAATGGTAAGTTTGTCCATCCTGTACCATACCAGAGCAAATTTGCCAATTAACTTATGTCCACTATGGATCAATGAATGGTAAATTTATCATATTAGCATACCCGCTATGGATGCTCTAATAACTCACATGTAAGATGACTTAAAATGAGAGTGAAAAAAATAAAACAAATAAAGAAGTAGTTGCTCGATGGTAGGAAAACATTCAGGTTCAAATCTTGGTACATGTGTACATCCTTGAATTTTTTGTCCAAAACAGAAGAAGAAGAATGTTGCTCAATGGTAGGAAAACATTCAGGTTCAAATCTTGGTACATGTGTACATCCGTGAATTTTTTGTCCAAAAACAGGTTAAAGGGAAAACGTCTAGTTTAATATAATAGTAGATAGTAGAAGATAATGAGGTATATATACAAGTAAACTAAAATGAAGTGCATTTTTTTTTCTTTCTCCTTTTCCATCCACGCTATTAAGTATCCAAATAGCAATAAGGTTTTTGATGATCCAATCCTTACCTTCCCTGTAATCACACCCCATATTGGTAGTTTAATGGGAGGTCCTTCGCTTATGTGGCATGTGGGTTCGTTCAAAGAACCTAAATAATAACTTGGGCAAGCCAATTTGGGGGAGACTCCAAATTGTTACATTCCCTAACCCCCAATCAATCCTAACAGAGAGTAAACGTTGTTTATTTTGGGCAAAGAAAAATCCTTCCATGTGATTTGATTTAGGTATTGACCATATCTGGCGTTATCATAAGTGTAAACGTTGTTTATTTTGGGCAAGATAAAATCACTCCATGTGATTTGATTTAGGTATTAACCATATATAGTGTTATCATAAGATCCATGTCGGGTCAATAAAGACAGACCCAAAACAAAGGATGAGTCTTAAGAAATATCACTGGCAAGAGACTTGTTTTGAAGGTTGTTTTACCTTGATAGCTAATGCTCTGTCAAAGCTTTCGATAGCACTATCAGGCTCGCCAAAGTTTAACTGTGCTCTACCAAGGGTGACCCAAGCCTGCAAAACAAATGTAGATAGAATCACTTTCAAAAGTGTGGACACTGAACTATTCGTCCAAAATTCATTAAAGTTTTACAGACCAAACTGCAACTAAATTAAGTATTTCATAATAAAATTACTTTGCCCGACGGCTAATATGCAGCCTTATGCTGGTGAACTGAAACTCAAGTTCTACTTATATTGGACGCATATTGGAGCTCGACATGTTAATGAGCTCGGCCCAATAACATAAAGGTAAAAATGTACCCAAAAAAAAAAATGATGCATAAATGATGAGAATTTGACTCATGAACAAGAAGTGAAGGTGAGAATAACATCCAAAAGAAAGAAAATATTCACAAACCTCGGACCATGATGGCTCCAATTCAGTAGCTCCTGCCGAATACATACAGAACATGAATATAATTAAAAATGCACTTAATAAAACGAGAGCAAAGAATTTTCTATAAGCAAGTAAATTTTGTATATATAGGTCAAACAAATACACAAAATTGGGAACACAAAATGAAAATTATCTATTTTCCTTGAGTAGGGCCGCAAAAGAATTCTAGAGGAAAACTACTAACACAATGAGATAAGGGACAGACCAATAAGTCAACTATAAATCTATTGATCAGCGTGATTGAGAAGTTCATAGATAACTAGAAATTAAAATACTCATATAAAATAAATAAGAAAAGGGACACACGTGTTGCCGCCTTCAAAGCACTCCAAGCATCTCCAATTTCAAGTAGAACTTGAGCCTTTTGTTCATGTAAAACTGCTCTGTCTGGCATCAAAGTAAGAGCAGCTTCCCACTTTCCAAGTGCTTCACGGTATTTCCCATCCTTCAAAAAGAAAAGATGGCAATAAGAATGAAAGCATTAGATATATGCAGAAGATATTAAAACTACTGTGTTTTGAGCAAATTTTTTTTTATATATGAAACAGAAACTTCATTGCCACTTCGAAAGAGAAATTAAAGATAATGAGAGAGAGAGAAGGGAGGGGGCAAGGCGTCCCCAACAGGGAACCAAAGAAACATCCAACCACTTACAGAAAAATCTAGGGGACTCAAAACACAGAATAACCAAAAGCTACCACTACAACAAACAAAGAGTAAAAACCAACCAGAGAATCACAATAGACACGTTTCTAGCCTCCTAACTCCTGGAAAAGAAAATTCAGTATGGAGAAAAAACAGGCTCAAAAGCAGACTTCAATCCAATTACACATTATAAATCTAACACCCAACCCAGAAATCTCCTTTGATAGGGATGCCCAAAGCGAAGATAGGTATAGCACTCTATCCCAAATTTTCTCCTCACGCTCCTTATTCTCAAAAATTCTTCCATTTCTTTGAACCCAAAATACACATGAGACCGCCATGAAGATGCATCACCACAGGACTTCTTCTTTTTGTTTCCTACTTGGATCAACTGAATTTTCAATAACTCCTTCCAGCTTTTTGGCATAACAACCTCAACTTGAAAAGATCTAAAAACCGTCTTTACATAGCAATAAATGGTGTGTTGTTTGTAAATCAAATGGGGAGGATATTGATCATTTGTTTTCCATGGACACATAATCCAATACTCGCTTCTACTATAGAGGTTTTTGCTACACAAAAATTTATTGGAACCAGATTGAAAGGCCATTTATTAATTTATTAGAACATTTTGTGAGGTGTCTCCTAATGGGGATCAAAGGCTACTTGTAAATGAGCTAGCTACTAGTGCTTCCACACAAATTCAAGATGAACAGCCAAATGTATGCTGGTAACTAACATAAGTGATATTAAGATATTGAAGAACTGTCATAAATCAGGGCAGTCAGTTTAGTGGAAAATCTGAAGCAGTGTCTTACTTAAAACTATTAGTTGGTGGACTTAAAGATGTATATAATGCTCTATCAGAGAAAAATCTAAGAAAAGAGAAATTATCCATATGAATTGCACTAAGAACTCCTCATACAATACATGAAAAGGATCCAAACTTCCTGTTACATAAATACTTCAAGTAGTGTTGTTATGCTACTTTAGCTCAAGGAGCATCGACCCGCACAGCACTTGGGTGGTTGTGGGTTCCATCCCCCTCCTCTTTTACTTGTAGTCCAGTATCAAAATAAATATATAATGTCAATTAAATATACTATGAGAATCAGTGACCTTAAAAATCCCCACCTAGAGCTGCCTAGGCTCTAGGTGGTGCCGTGGTGGTCTAGCGATTTCCCTAGCCATGCAGCTACCTAGGTGGGCGCAATGGCAATTGGGTAGGATTTGTGGGACTCACTCCTTATTTTGAAAACTACTGTTTCCAATGTCCTCTTTAAAAGTCAAGTTAGATAGTTTGAATTATAAAATAAAAACGAGCCACGAAGGCCAGCCCTAGCAGCTAGTCCCGGCCAAGGGACTCTAGGTGGTAGGCCTCTCCTCCAACCATCCCACATTCGTATAACACTTTCTCCAACTTCCGCCTATCACTTCATAAAAACATCGATGGAATGTGGTGTTCACCTTATGCACCTGATTGAAGTCTTTAATCTCTATAGATTTTGTTGACATTTTATGTTGACTCGAATGAATCGCTACAATATCCTTACCAAAATCAGCATTGACCAATAACACTCTCCCAAACTTCCACCTAACACTTCTTTAAAACATCGATGGAATATGGTGCCCACCTTATGCACCTGATTGAAGTCTTTAATGGCTATTGCTTTCGTTGATGTTTTAAGTTGACTCGATTGATTTGCATAAGATATCCTTACCAAAATCAGTGTTAAGCATAAACCCATCTTTTAGAAGCCTTAAGGAACATAGAGACCTTCACTCAAAACCCTAAGGCACAGAGGCACAACTTTGATTATCTTTCATTTCCTCTTTCTTGTGTTCTTCTCCTCCATTTTTCTTTTACATTCATTGCTCATTTGTTTCGAATTTTTGTTCGTTCCTGGGTAATTTTACATAGAAAGTTTGAGCCTCATCAACTCGTGATTCAACCTCTTCACACGAATTTAAAGACACTCCAAGTATGAATTTACCAATTCAGAATTCAAGTAACGAACCAAACGAGCACTAAAGTGCATAACTCACACACAAAATTGAATCATAAACCAATAGAAAAATTAAACAAACTAGCAATAGTACTTCCTCTTCGCAATTAAAAGAGCTGCTAATTGAATTTTAACAATACTTCAATAATAAACACTAATCCCAACAAAAACATAACAATCTGCATTAATCCCTCAGAAATATGATCTAAAAATAAAGATGCGAAAATACCTCAGCGAGTTTGTTGCCTTGATTTCGAAAGGATTCTGCAAGTGAAGTGGTTTCGTCGTCAGTGGAAGCCAGTGTTTTGCTGCGAACGGCGTCGTTTAAGCCATCCGTGGAATCAGCTATGGGTTTGTTGTTGGTGTGATCGTCGTCTTGTTGGTCGAAAGGAAGGTTAGGGTTAGTGGAGAGAGGGCGCTTCTTGTTATTAATGTTGTTGCTCTGATTCTTCTTCTTCCATGTTAATTTCATCTTGGTTTCTTCTATTCTTTTGTTATATTTATCTCTTTTTGCTTCACTGTCACTTCGGCTCATTTAGCCATCTTATTGATGGAGCGGCCACCAGAATTCGGACGAGTCTCGAGTTCGGATGTTCTATTTTTATTAAAGAAAAAAAAAATGAAATTATTATTACTGTATAAAATAAATGAGATAATAAGTTATAACACCTTATTCTGTAATGTTTTATAACTTTAAGGATGGATTCATATTTAATAAAAGGAAGTAGTACTAATTTTATAATTTTATTTTATAATAAGAACACGTTTCTTAATATTAATTTATTTTAAGAAAAATGATAAATGTTGATGAACAAAAATACCCTTAAATAGTTCAAGTTAATGTTAAAAGTAACAATTATCTCTCTCTTCGGTTCCCATTTCTTCTATCTTCTCTCTCTCTAAAATCAAATACCTTGCTCTCTCTCTTTCTAAAATCAACAGACCAACCTCAGAGTGGAGATTTTAGATAATGAAAAGTATAGGAAGCGGCGACAGAGATGATGATGAAATTGAGAATGACATATATATAAGGAGTAGATAACCAGGTCCTCAATGAGATCCATAATATCAATAGAGTAAAGATTACCATATTAAAAGAGTACGGAATCACTGTTACTTTGAAGAAAACAACGACTGAGATTATTCCGGCAGATAAGAGTAGTAACTAAACAGTCCATATTGTATTTTCCAAATTAGTTTTTTGGTGCCATGGGATGCTCTTCGCCATGAACATCATCACGAGAAACAAACAGAGGTTAATTAATTATATTAGTTTAGTGAAATTTGCTGTGATGAATTGAAATCAATGGAAGAAGAAATGAATAAAAAAAAGGGGAAAGTTGGAGAGAGAGAGAGAGAGTAGTCCATGGTGATCAAGGGAGCTAGCTTTCTTTTTTTGGAGATTTTGTAGAGAGCGGGCATGCAGTACAAAGCAAAGAGAAAGATCTAGCTTAGACACAAGGTACGTATATCTTTCATATATACAAAGAGAGAAAGGGGAAAGACCGCAAACAAAGAAGCTTTTTGTTGTTCATTCCAACAACACTCTGTTTTATGATTCTTTTTTTTACAAACCCTAGATCAATCAATATATATATACATATATAAATAGAGTATGTTGATCTCATCAATTTTGTTATTATATGTTTTGTAATGATGCTAAAATCATTTTAGCACCTTCTAATTGTTGTCCAAGTGGTACTATATTATGGTTGTTCAAGTGGTGTTAAATGCATTTAACACCTTCTGGTTATGGTTTAACACTTTCTGGTTGTAGTTTAGCACCTTCTGGTTGGTGTTAAATGCATTTAGCACCTTCTAGTTGTGGTTTAGCACCTTCTGGTTGGTGTTAAATGCATTTAGCACCTTTTGGTTGTGGTTTAGCACCTTCTGGTTGTGGTTTAGCACCTTCTGGTTTGTGCTAAATATGTTTTAGCATCTTATAAATAATTAGTATGTTATAGAGAATTGGTGCTGATGGTCGACCGTTGCAAAATCGTTTTGATCGGGATTGGTGGAACCTTTTCTGGAGACTTGAGATATTATATTTATGTTTATTGTGTTATTAGTTAAATAAGGAAGGGGTGTAATGTCTTTTTCCTATGATGTCCTTAATTTACAATACTAATTTATAATAGGCCTTTATAATTATGTTGTTATTGGAGTGGGCCCTTATGTCCAATTGCCTCAAAATAAATTAAGGGTTAATTATAAGAAATGTCAATGTATTTTCATTCATTTTACACTTTCATTGTTGTACAATTTTTTTGACAAAAGTAATAGTATATTTTATGTTTGTTGTCATTTTGGTCATTCTGTCTGTTGGGCTTAATAACACCGTTAACAACGATCCTAACTAGAGTTAACTATACTATGTGGCATCTGAGTCAGCATCCAAATCGTACATCATATAAAGTAACGGTCAACCCCAAATTAAACACACATTTTAAAATTTAAGAAAAAGAACCCTAGCTTGATTCAACAGAAATCGAAAGAACCTAGGTCAGTAAAGAATCCAAATCAATTAAGTAGTTGAAATCTGAACTCTATTATGGTTTAACACAGTTCATTGGATGAAATTTGAGCTTATTGGTAAGAACAAGGTAATGGCATAATCATGCACTTCATTCCATTCTTGCAGCTGTGGTGATGCTGCAACTTATAGTGGACCCATTGAGGTTATTTTCAATGAAAATCCATGATTTATATACGACAATTTGTAATATTTGTTCTACATTACCTCCATTATTGAATGGTTTTTTTTCGACAATTGTTTTCTCAAAATTCTGTTAATTCCTACTTTGCATGCTACTATGATTATCCTTCACCCATGAAGATGGCTTGGACCAATGAAACCCCAAATATGAGGTTTTCTGGTGTTACAGCTACAAAGTGCATAATTGTTACTTCACTAGGTGGATGACAAAATGACTCCTACAAATATACTACGTGATTTTTACAAGAAAATGAAAGAAGTGAATGGGGAAAATGAGAGAATAAAAAAATATCAATCCCCGGATCCCGATATGAGGATTTCTCTCTGAAATTCGGTTCATCACAGGTGCAGTACGCAGACAACGGGGTAACTAGTTACAATTCCTGTATAAAACTTAAAAGTCCACTCTTTAACGAACAAGGCATCTTCCATTACACAAAGTCTGTCCACAAAGAAATAACAATTTTCTACAATCCATCAGCTACCTCCAACAAGGTCTTAAGTATAGCATATACAATTTCCACAATGTATACAACATATAGTAGTAAAAGTTCAATACATGTGTACATCTATAATATAACAAACATGAGCTCTATACAAGAAACTCGATCACTGCACTTACTTACTTACTAGATTCTAGAGCAAAGGTACAAGAGCTAACTAAAGTACGCGCCTTCACTCTCCTTTTTCCCAGAAGAACCTGCAGAAAATCTGGATAGAAAAGAGGTGGGGTGAGTCGAAGGACTCAGTGGAATCATATATTAAGTTTAATGTGAAAACAGTGTATAGAAAACTTATTTTTAAAGTTTGTGTGAAAGTCCCTTTTATAATGACAATACTCTCATGAAACAATCCGTTCAATAATATTATATATATAGTAGTTTAGTGGGAACCATTTTCATCCTAAAACATTAGTAACTTTAGGAGAAATTACTTTGCATACTTTGTATAAAACTATCCCATGCTAGATTTGGAAATCTGTGGCACAATTCAAGTATTTTAAACTCATGAATCTTTGAGCCATAATCTCTTCAATCACGTGACTACCCACAGACATCTACAGGTCTGCATTCCTTGTCCTTTCACCCACGCGACAGTAGGCCCTACCGTTAGTTCGTGCACAGTTTCGGATCTTTCACCCAGGAGCACTCTGTCCCCAAGTTATGGTCCCTAATCTTTAAGGACCAACCTGTGACCAATTAATAGATAGCGCCAACAATTATCTCAACAGCACATAACCCGCTCATTTAAAACATATTGGTGCCATATATGTATAACTTTTATTTATCATACGGAACATCAATTTTATTAACCAACTAGCATAATCTCATATCAAGTCTTCCAATCAATTTAACAACGCACTAACAGAGATTTTGTAAAGTAAAATCACCACTTGAACCCTTAGGAGTAATCATTAAGCTTTATGACAAAACTCATTAACATTCGTAAGGGTTCCAGGTGGGTTATTACATATAAACTAAAATGACAAGCTGTAAGTTCTTATTAAAACATCAATTTTCATATATATAAAAGCTAGCCAAGTTATTAATTTTATTATTAAAGCAAGATATGTTCACATAACCAAAGTCCCTTTTTTACCAAAGTTAAGGTTTTTGTATAATTTCACCAACAAGCTTTGAATCATCAAATTTGTTTAATCAAATAATTTATACATTATAAGCTACTTAGTCCCTATAAGGCATCAATTTAAACATATAACTAATAAAACCACTTTTCATGTTAAACATATATGTATTCATATGGGCAAATTTTGATGGAGCAATCATAAATTAAAGAAATAGGTTTAAATGTTTGATTCCCACCTCAATAGGTCGATATCTTCGAGCTAGAAGAAAGGAATCGAGCTGGAAGGAGCTGAACCGCAAAAACCCCAAAATTCGAGCTTGAAGCTTTTTTCAATGAAAGAATGGAGGAGACGAAGATGATAGTAATTAAAATGATGTTTTGGTGTGGGTTTGATGTGTTTTTAATGGGGAAGAAATTGAGGTGAATGGTTCATCAAGTCCCTCACAAGATTGCACTCCATCTCTCTCTCTAAGAGCTCTCGGCAGTGGTGATGAAAAATGAGGAGAAATGAGAGTTGAACGTGTATATTAATTTCCGTCACTGTTAACGTGCGTAGCTTTTGGGAACTGCAGCACTGAACTTCGAATGGCCATAACTCTCGCTCAAGATTCCGATTTAGGTGTTCTTTATGTTTCACAGAAAGCTTATTCAAAACTCTACAATTTCTAAGAGGAAGATTTCCAAATTCCCAATGGATTAATCCCATAAATGCTTCGAATTTAGCGCGTTGCATAATGTTTACCAAATGAAAAACTATTAGCGATTGACCTACTGTGCTTCAATTTTGACCAAGTAGGAGCCCGAATTGACTTTCGGCCAAAACACAAAAGTTGTGGATTATATAAAAATCTAAACGCTTACGTGAATGGAAACTCAATCGGCAAGGAACGAAGATGCTACGCTTCCTCAATGTTGGCCAAAATTATATATCACGTAAATTGAAAACTTGCAATTGACATCCCGATTTCAATTCAACTACCCGAATTGCGAAACAATCATTCTCAGGAACTTAATACCTCTAATATGACATAATGGAAATGTTGGACTGACTTGGAAAGTTCCAAACGAAAGAATCAAGCCCTTACAGTATTTAAACATTAGTCGTGCATATAAAAGAGTACTAGCTTGCAATTCAAAACACGAGGTATTACAATATCCCCTCCTTAAAGGAATTCATCCTCGAAATTTATGAAAAATGAATGTACCAATGCGATAGTAACGCAACAACTTAAGCTAGTAGGTCATCCCCTCCTTAAAAATGACGATGGGTTTTTAAATGCCATTACTCGACTGAGGACATTTAAATAATTCCCATTCTCCACAAATATAAATGCAGAATGTTTTCTACAGAATACAAGCTTTCTATTAGAGAAGCTGAAAGATCAAGCACAAGAGAGTTTCACTTTTCACTCAACCTGAATGCAAAACAGTTTATCAACTCAATGCCATAACAAAACCCATTAGGATTATTCATCTTGTTAATAAAGCATAACTGACATATCCGCATTTATAACCCGAACCATGATCTCCTATGTCAAAATGGGATACTTGTGCATACACACTCTCGTAACTATAACCAGAAAGTGAAGTTTTCTTCTTTTATTAACCCTGTGGGTTTTGTCCACAACAAGAAGATATTAGTGGGTGAAGTTTCCAAGGGTTTGAGTCACCAGGTTCCATAGAACTCGCTCCACGTGATTACAAGTCACAATGAAAAGAAGGAGCTCAACTCAATCCTTAACTGGCTCTGGATCATCTAGTAAATGAAATGAAATGATTCACCACGAGCGAATATATCTACTGCCAAATGAGTCCCTACAAATGGAACTTCACCCTAAAGTTTGTAAAGATTTCGGGTCTTATCTCATATATAGGTCTACTTGGAATTATCCAAAAAAAATTATTTAGAGTTTTTTAGCAGAAGAAGGTTTTCGGAAGGGCACGAGTAACATTAATATCCTTTCAAGGATCATTCACTCTTATCTAAGATATTCAACCATTTTGTCGCTAGAGTTTGAACTGTTCTTGATATGATTGATATTCGTCTATTCCTCGTATATGAGTGTGCATTACCGGTCGTGCTATGAGAAAAATCAGATTTGCATACTATGATTCTAAAGATTACAGTTTGTCATACACCACATTACTCAATAGTGGAGTTATACTGTTCTTCCCAAGAGAGGGCATCATCAAATCTTTCACATCTACGGTATGTTCATATTTCTAGTGTGAAGTGTTGAATTAGGCTACTCCACACGACTAACCAAATAAGGAAAGAGAGAACACACGAATCTCACCTCAACTGACTATAATTCACTATCAGAGACCAAATTCCAAAGACTTATTACAGCTCTACCTTATGGAAAATAACAATCGGGGTCATGAATTACTGGTAAGGAATGCACTGAATAGAAATGAATCATGAGAATATTGGGTTCACACGATAAGATCATACCCCAACACCCCTCCTAAGAGGATGGTCATTATCCTGTATTAATCGACAATCCAAACTTAGAGTGTCGTTCGGTCTCCACAATGTCTTAGAGAAAGGCCAGACAATCATATACAAATCACCTTGTCATTTATACTCCCAAAAGGTAGGTTATACAAATCCAAAAGTTATAACGTAAAGATGTTGGCTGTTCCAATGAGGTTCTATCGATTCTTCACTATATATTCTATAAAGAATAAAAGTCTAAATAGAAAGAAAAATAGTCATAATTCCACCAACTGCTCTCGATCAAAACTATGCATAATTGTTAACTCAGGGGATTATTAATAGTCATGTTGAACTCACATAAAAGAATTTCTACATCGGTTTTATTGGTGCATGAATCGGAGAACTTTATTAAATATACTTACTAAGAAATATCCTTCCACTACTCTCTTTGACACACTATCTGATGGAGGCAAGGCGCAAATGAAAGACAATTCAAAGGCCATCCAAGAGTTCCAATAGGCCCAAATACAAGGTCGCGAGCTAAGAAGTTAAGGCTGAGCTTAATGGATTAATTCAAGCTATTTGGGCTCGAGAAGAAGGCACAATCAAGCCCATTGGAGGGGAAAAATATGGAGCACAAAATGGAGGCTGAATTACACTTATTCAAGCCCAATTGGAGTGAGAAGACCATGTCTATGCGGCCCAAGAGTGTAGAGTCAAGCCACACATTTTTATTTATTATTTATTTATTATTGTTATTTGTTTTAAATACTAGTTCTTGTTTGATTAGGATTTGTTTTGAGGATTCCTTGTTGGATTGGTGACTTGTTGCCTAAGTTTTCTTCTCCCTATTTAAAGGGGGGGTTCATTGTTTTATTAGTATCTAAGACATTATTCATAATAATATTGAGTGATTTTAATCCTCTTTGGTTCTTCACGAATTACTCTTATCGGTTTATCCGTGGCGTTCATCCGACTTATCAATCGGTATTCCGCACCTGGTTGTGGCGTTTTCGTTTCCACCCTAATCTGATTGTAGAAACGATCCAAGTTCTTAATTTGCTACGGTTTTCGTGTGTGTTTGTGTCGAGGTTCGCAGAACCAATTCATTGTGTTGGCAGGTTTTGAGCGATATCACCGTAGGTCGTATCAGTTGGAATCAGAGCTAGCTTCTACTATTACGTTTATCTATCCATTAATTAGTAATTGTTTGATTTGTGTTTCTGTTCTTCATTCTGCTTATTTATTTATCGTGTTAGTGTTGTGATAAATTTTAATACTCGCAAACGCACAAATCAATTTATAATATAGCGTATAAGCGAGGTCGATCCCACAGAGACTCACACAATATGTTTAAATTTTATCTTGTTAATCTTTCACTAATCCCTAATCTAGCCAAGAATAATTGATGAGAATCAAACTAATTAAATAAATCAAATTAAAATAAAGTAAAGCAAGTAAATTAAATTAATAGAACTAAATTAAATACTACTAAGCAAGATAATAAAATTAATGAATTAATTGACTAGGGTTTTGGAGTCATATATTTAATATCATCTTCTTTAGTATTCATGCGCATAAACTCTACTCTTATCTCGCACTAATTTGGTCTCTCGACTCTATTAGATGTGGAAAATAAAATCATTAAAGTCCAATTAATTAAATAAATTCAATTGTAATTCTTCCACAGCTAAACTAATGTATAAAATCAAAACACTCACTATATCCGTCAAAACACACCATATATCCGCTCTTAACAAATAATAAGGTGAATCCAACAAAAAATAATGAGAATCCAACTTTATTTTTTATGAATTAAAATAGGCATCCAATAGGAAGAATTGTATTTAAAATTAAAGTATTAAACTGGTAGAGTCAATTGGCATGAATACGTGCTATGGAATCAATTAAATATACTCATACTAACCCTAGCACAAATTTACGCTAGCATAATAAAAATTAAATAACAAATAGAATTAAAAGAAAACTTACTTGACATTAAAATATAAAATTAAATCTTCAATCTTTTAGTCTTCAAAGCAAAAATAAAAAAAAGAAAAACAAAGAAAATAAGAGAGGAATAGTGCTCGGCAGGCACTGCTGCTGCTACTCGGCTGTTGTTAATTTGTTGCTGTTGCATTCCTTTTTATAATTGCTTTTAATGATGGCTGATGGGCTTTTGGAGTTTAGATGGGTTTTGACTAAACTTAGATAATTAATGGACTTCATTTTATGTGTGCTGGTTGCAATGGAGTGAGCTTGGGCCCATTAATTTAAATATACTTTGAATTTTCGTCTTTATTAACTGCAGAATTTTGCGTCGTAATTTCGGACTTTGAGATGGATGAAATTGAAAAAGTGATGAACTGTAAAGTTGTAGCTCTCGAAAAAAATTTCAATTTAGGCTCAAGAATTGCATTATTCGGAATTCCGAAAAGATATCTCTCTGAAAGTATTAAGCACTTTTAGGTGTCTTCACAAGCTTTAATTTCTTTATTTTTTCTATCTTCTTCAAATCTTTTCTAACACCTGAAAAACCATTAAAAATACTAATATTAGTAATAATATATGCTCTTCAAATTATAAATTAACATAATAAATTATACTAATTCTTTGGCATATCAGTTAGTTCTGTGTTCTTCGTCCAAAAAACAAAAACAAAAAAATATATATCAAAATTTTCATTATTCTGCATCTGTTCTTGCTTAGTTTCTTTTCGAATTATTCTTGATTGCTAAAGTACACTCGAATTGCACCTATTACGAATCTGCTTCATCTGTGGTTTAAAGTTGAATTCCTTTAATTTGTTCTTTTGAACCCTAGTTGCGAATCTGTCCATCATAGTCTTTTTTGTTATCGCGAATCAGTTTCTATTGTTTCTGCCTAAGGTAGGATTTTGGCATAGTTAGGGTTAGTTTTTTATTGTAATACAACCCTTACTGCCTTGCGTTTTGCTGAGATACGATATTGTTAGGGCAATTAAAACTGCAATTTCTGCATATAAACCCTATCTGCGATTGATTGTTTCATTAATCATATAAACCCTAACTGTTGCGAATCTGTTGGCTGTTCATATAAGCTTCATTTGGTGTTTAAAATTCGATTTTGTTGAGTTTCAAATTTTGTTAATTATTTCAGTTAAAATTTTGAATTCTGAAAATTTTGACCACACCAGATTAAAGTAGAAGTTGAAAGACCCAGAATAAAAAAAAGTACAAAATTTTCTGAAATTCGCAATTATTTCTTTTTAGATTTGGATTCTATAAGGTCCAAGGATTCCAAAAATCACGTTTCCACGAGACTGAATTTTCGCACCAATTTCGCGTTCTTTTGCCTTTTATTGTGTCCGTAATCGTTGGGATTCTAGTTTCTTATTGATTCGTCGTGTGAGCTGTCCATTCATATTTCGATATTCAATTGAGTAGTTCAATAAAAACCTATAGAGCATTAATTTGAGTGGAAAGAGGCGTAAGCTGTGAGACCATTAGAGGGTAAAAGCCAATAATTGTGGAGTGATACACGAGTGAACTGAGTGAATCATTCTTCGAGTGAAACACGTGAGGAAGTGCTTGTGAGGTCCTTAATTCTATTTTGCAGGTTATATAAAATGTCGAAAAGCCAAGAAGTGGCCTCGAAAGAGGAGGAGGGTCATCAACCAGTCGTCCCGAACTTGCAAGTACAAGCCTTGTTAGGGGAGATGAGGAAGATGTTAAGAACTGAGATGGAGATGGTTCATGGGCGGATAGACCGAATAGAGAACACACAAATCGAGCAATCAAATAGAATTGAGCAATCAAATAATGCTCATGCTCTTAGAAGAAGGAGAATCCAACCTAGAAAAGCGAGGGTTGAGGATGAAGAATCTTACGATAGTGGGTTTGAAGATGACGACGACTGGAATCCGGTGGCCGCCAATAGAAGATATGGTGGGCGAAATAGAGAAGGAAAAAACAGGGAAGATAACAATATGGGTAGTATCAAGATGAAGATTCCGTCGTTTCAAGGGAAGAATGATCCCGAAGCTTATCTTGAATGGGAGAAAAAAGTTGAGCTAGTGTTTGATTGCCATAATTACTCCGAGATAAAGAAGGTAAAACTTGCTGCCATTGAGTTCTCTGAATATGCAATTGTGTGGTAGGACCAATTAGTAATGAACAGACGAAGAAATAGAGAGCGTCCTATTAAGACATGGGAAGAGATGAAGACAGTGATGAAAAAGCAATTTGTACCTAGCCATTACTACCGGGAGCTGTACCAAAAGTTACAAAGGCTTACACAGGGTAACAGCAGTGTGGAAGATTATTTCAAAGAGATGGAAGTGGCCATGATCCGAGCGAACGTAGACGAAGATCGAGAGGCTACTATGGCCAGGTTTTTGAATGGGTTGAACCGGGAAATTGCTAATACGGTGGATTTGCAACATTATGTTGAGTTGGAAGATATGGTGCACGCGGCGATCAAGATTGAGAATCAACTCAAGAGGAGGGGTAGCCTACGCCAAAACCAAAGTCCAACTACACCCTCTTGGAAATCAAATCCCCTTTGGAAAAAAGAGGAGAAATCAGCCGCATCAAAGCCCAAAACCGAGCCCAAACAAGGGACGACCAGCCTTGGAAACCAAGGTAAACCTAATCCTAATACACTTCGAAATCGTGATATTAAATGTTTCAAGTGTCAAGGCAGGGGTCACAAGGCGAACCAATGTCCCAATCAAAGAGCTATGGTGATTCGAGATAATGGTGAAATTGAGACAGATGAAGAGTCCAATGATGATTCTATGCCATTATTAGAAGATGTTGATGATGAAAAAGAAGAGCTTGCTGCTGAAGGAGATTTGTTGGTTGCAAGAAAATCTCCTAGTGTGCGAGCTAAAGAAGATGATGAAGTACAACGAGAAAATCTCTTCCATACTAGATGCCTAGTGAACAATAAGGTATGCAGCGTGATCATTGATGGCGGAAGTTGTACGAATGTTGCAAGTACTATTATGGTGGAGAAGCTAGGGCTGCCTATTATTAAGCATCCTAAGCTATATAAGTTGCAATGGTTGAATGATAGTGGGGAGATCAAGGTAAACAAGCAAGTATTAGTCGCATTTCGTATTGGGAAGTATGAAGATGAGGTCTTATGCGACGTAGTACCAATGCAAGCTGGTCATCTATTGTTAGGGCGATCATGGCAATTTGATCGCCGAGTGAAGCATGATGAATTCACCAACAAATATTCTTTTGAGCTCAATCATAAGACGGTTACTCTTGTTCATATGTTACCAAAGCAAATGTATGAAGATCAATTAAAATTACAAAGGGAGAATGACCAAAAGAAAGAGAGTGAGTTAAAAAAAGAGAGTGAGCAAAAGAAAGAGAGTGATAAAAAGAGAGAAAGAGAAGAAAAGAAAAAGAGTGAAGTGAAAAAAAATGAGAAAGAGAGAAAATAAAAGAACTTTTATACGAGAGTGAGTGAAGTTAAAATAGCATTGTATTCGAGGCAGCCGATGATTGTGCTTTTGTACAAGGAGGCATATTTAAATACTAATGAACTTAACTCGTCTTTGCCTAGTTCTATTGTTTCTTTGTTTCAAGATTATGCAGATGTCTTTCCCGACGAGATGCCACATGGATTACCGCTGATTAGAGGGATTGAGCATCAAATTAATTTTGTCCCTAGCGCTACCATTCCAAACAGACTAGCCTATCGGAGCAACCCGGAGGAGACGAATGAGCTACAAAGGCAAGTGCCTGAACTGATGGAGAAAGGGCACGTGAGAGAAAGCATGAGTTTTTGCGCTGTTCCGGTGATTTTAGTGCCTAAGAAGGATAAGACGTGGAGAATGTGCGTTGATTGTCGAGCTATCAACAATATAACGGTAAAGTATCGACATCCTATTCCTCGCTTAGATGATATGTTAGATGAGTTGCATGGAGCTTGTGTGTTTCTAAAATTGATTTAAAAAGTGGGTATCATTAAATTAGAATGAAAGAATGAGATGAATGGAAAACTGCTTTTAAAACCAAACATGGTTTATATGAGTATTTAGTGATGCCCTTTGGGCTAACTAATGCACCGAGCACTTTCATGCGTTTAATGAATCATGTTCTGCGTGCATTTATTGGCAGATTTATTGTTGTCTACTTTGATGATATCTTGATTTATAGCAAAACCTTGGAAGATCATGTTGAGCATTTAAAATCAGTTTTAGATATGCTTCGAAAAGAAAAGTTATTTGCTAAAATGAAGAAGTGCACTTTTTGCACCTATAAGCTTGTCTTTCTTGGTTTTGTTGTGAGTGCACAAGGTATACAAGTTGATGAGGAGAAAGTACGTGCAATACAAGAGTGGTCGAGTTCTACAACTGTAGGGAATGTACGAAGTTTTCATGGACTTGCTAACTTTTACCTGCGGTTTATAAAAGATTTTAGTACCATAGCCGCGCCGCTGACGGAGGTGATCGAGAAGAACGTGGGATTCAAATGGGGGGGTGAACAAGAGAAGGCGTTCCAATTGATCAAGGAGAAGTTGACCCATGCGCCCATACTTACATTACTAGATTTCACTGAATCATTCGAGCTTGAGTGTGATGCATCGGGTTTGGGAATATGGGTTGTTCTTATGCAAGGAGGAAAACCAATTGCCTACTTTAGGGAGAAATTGAGTGGGGCAACCTTGAACTATCCGACGTATGACAAGGAATTGTATGCATTGGTTAGAGCATTGGAAACATGGCAACACTACCTTTGGCCTAAAGAGTTCGTGATTCACACCGATCATGAGTCTTTGAAGCATTTGAGGAGCCAGCACAAGCTGAATAAGAGACATGCGCACTGGATAGAGTTCATTGAGACATTCCCATATGCCATTTGGTATAAGCAAGGTAAAGAAAATATTGTAGCTGATGCACTTTCGCAAAGGTATGTGTTAATCTCTACCCTTGATGCTAAATTACTTGGTTTTGAGCATATAAAGGAATTGTATCCAATTGATGTTGATTTTTGTGAGAGTATAAAGCATGTGAGAAAAACACAGTGGGTAAGTTCTTTAGGCATGATGATGGTTTTTTATTTCGTGAGAATAAATTATGTATGCCTAATTGCTCTATGCATGATTTGTTAGTGAGGGAAGCCCATGGGAGTGGTTTGATGGGGCACTTTGGGATTGCTAAGACCTTAGATATTTTGCAAGAACACTTCTTTTGGTCACGTATGAAAAGAGACGTTGAAAGAATTTGTGGAAGATGTGTTACGTGTCAGCAAGTAAAGTCCCGTGTGCAACCGCATGGCTTGTATACACCATTACCTATTCCTAGTGAACCTTGGATAGATATTTCCATGGATTTTGTTTTAGGTTTACCTAGGTCTAAGAATGGTAGAGATTCGATTTTTGTGGTCGTGGATAGATTTTCTAAAATGGCTCATTTTATTCCATGTCACAAAACTGATGATGCTTCACATGTTGCTGATTTGTTCTTTAAAGAAATTGTGAGATTGCATGGTATGCCTAGGACCATTATTTCAAATAAAGATACTAAATTCTTAAGCTACTTTTGGAAAACCTCGTGGTGTAAGTTAAGAACTAAGTTATTATTTTCTACTACTTGTCACCCACAGTCTGATGGTCAAACTAAGGTTGTGAATAGAACTTTATCTACTTTATTAAGGGCTATCATTAAAAAGAACATTAGAACATGGGAGGAATGTTTATCGCATGTTGAGTTTGCTTATAATCGCACTGTTCATTCTGCTACTCTATTTTCACCTTTTAAAATTGTGTATGGATTTAATCCTTGAACTCCATTAGATTTATCTCCATTACCTTATTCTCAATATACTAATCTTAATAGAAAGAAAAAGGCTGAGTTTGTTAAGCAAATCCATGAGAAGGCAAGGCTCAACATTGAAAGGAGGACGGAGCAATATGCAAAGCAGGCGAATAAAGGACGTCAAAAGCTGGTTTTTGAACCTGGAGATTGGGTATGGCTGCACATGCGAAAAGAACGATTTCTGGAGCAACGTCGTTCTAAGCTACTTCCTAGAGGAGATGGACCTTTTCAAGTTCTTGAGCGCGTCAACGATAATGCTTATAAGCTAGATCTACCAGGAGAGTACAACGTTAGCGTTACTTTTAATGTTGCTGACTTAAGTCCGTTTGATGCCAGTGATAATTTGAGGGCAAATCATTTTCAAGAGGAGAGGAATGATGGAGGCAAGGCACAAAATGAAGACAATTCAAAGGCCATCCAAGTTCCAATAGGCCCAAGTACAAGGTCGCGTGCTAAGAAGTTAAAGGTTGAGCTTAATGGATTAATTCAAGCTATTTTAGTTCGAGAAGAAAGCACAATCAAGCCCATTGGAGGAAAAAAATGTGGAGTACAAAATGGAGGCTGGATTACACTTATTCAAGCCCAATTGGAGTGAGAAGATCATGTCTATGCAGCCCAAGAGTGTGGAGTCAAGCCCACACGTTTTTATTTATTATTTATTTATTATTGTTATTTCTTTTAAAGACTAGTTCTTGTTTGATTAGGATTTGTTTTGAGGATTCCTTGTTGGATTGGTGACTTGTTGCCTAAGTTTTCTTCTCCCTATTTAAAGGGGGGTTCATTGTTTTATTATTATCTAAGACATTATTCATAATAATATTGAGTGATTTTAATCATCTTTGGTTCTTCACGAATTACTTGAACTTATCGGTATGTCCGTGGCGTTCATCCGACTTATCAATCGGTATTCCGCACACGGTTGTGGCGTCTTCTTTTTCACCCTAATCTGATTGTAGAAACGATCCAGGTTCTTAATTTGCTACGGTTTTCGTGTGTGTTTGTGTCGAGGTTCGCACAACCAATTCATTGTGTTGGCGGGTTTTGAGCGATATCATCGTAGGTCGTATTACTATCCCTTAACTGTAAGAAATGGAAACCGTACCCTTATCAGGTGGAACAAGACAAATACACATCTCCCTCACATTCGATCTAACACAAAACTCTACCATAAACTCCATATTTCTATCCTCACAAACCATACATATAATAAAGACACCGTAGAAGACCAATGGCATGGCTTAGGTGCGTACTATTTGATCTATATATGGATTTAAGTCATAAGAATTCACTCCTAAAATGAGGGAATCATTTTCCTAAGTTTACCCAAATAAGGGAGATACTTACAGTGTCATGACTAATAGACTTTGCTACATATGGGCATTCCAATATTGTATAGGATGCTAACTTCTTCGGTCCCAAACTCAAACTTACATCATACACCACAATTAGGAAGGTTGGGTTACACTTACATTAAACAAAACTTTAATACGACATGGAGAAAAACAAGGCTACCTTCCACTACTGGATTCCCCGAGTCTGCTGTAAGGATCTGGTTGAAAACTCAGCCAACTCGGCTTCTCTGGATCAATAGCTGACTTAGGTGATGGTTTGGTTGCTATTACTAGAATTGGAAAGTTTCTAAAAACTAACTCCCACTTGGAGTCTAGTTCTGATACAGTGGTTAAGGCAACCGGCCTTCCAATATACTAGGTTGGACACCCATTCCCCCTCCACCTTGCCTTTGTTAACTACTCAAGGCCCATGTCTTTTCTCTAATTGTGGTTCAGAACACTCTCAGCAATACTGGCCCCGACTCTCTCAAGTTCTATACTTAATACATGGCCCCTCTTTTGCCACCACTGTTAATATTGTTCCTTCGAGAAGGTTTTGAACTTAGACAAGGTTTCTTATTCCTCTCTCGCGTATTTCTACGGCTACTTGTCTTCCTCTTGCTCGCCGTCCTATAAGTCGGACGATCTACTAGTTTTCCCGCCAAGATTAAGGTCCACTTTGACCCCTTGCCTTAAAAGAGGAAGAATCAATGGAGGCTATAGTACTGCACTATTTGAAGTAGAAGATCATAAGGGAGCCTCCTTCTTACCTAATCAATTCCTAAAACCTGAGGCAATAACTCTCAACCGTCATCCTACTCCACATTGAGTATAAAACTCCTCTCTCTTTGCTTTGTAACTGGCATTGGTCATACATCTATCATGGAAGGTTCTATGAAGCGTAGTTCACCTTATAGTTGCATCATTCTCATTAATGGATCTCCACCAATGTCGTGCATGACCCTCACGTTTTGGAGGAGTGGAACTAATCCACCTATTCTCAGGAGTAATAAGAATCTTAAGTTGGAAATCGATGTTATTTAGTCCTCCCTCGGTAGACTCAGGTGTAGCCAGTCCATTAAAATATGGGGGGTTGCGGACTGTAAAACTTCTAAAAGTAATAAACTTTACTGCTTTCCTATCCATAAAGGTCACTCTAAACGGTCACTATAACCTCTTCATAATTTGAGATGCCTCTCAGAGCTCTGGAGAGGATGAGACTGATACCATGGCTAATATCGCGATTATCCTACAAACTCTAATGAGTTAGATACGGTGAATATAATAAGATTACATGAGAGAAGAAGATAAGACGAAAGTTTAAAGAATGAAAGGAAGGAACATTTTGGGTGAGACTCAACTGGTAATTGCGTTTCAGTTCCAGTTAGCAGCATCCGACTAATGGTTTATAATATAGTCATTCGTTGCACTGCAACTGACTAAAATGTAACCCAATAATATCTCTACAGCCACACAAACAACCAAAACCAATTCCTCAAGCTTTTCCTAAAATGCTGATACAACAGGATGAATATGATCAATATGGAAAGGAATTCCCCTAATCTACCCCACTCACGGCGAATGAAAAGAAAATCTATGCCTCTTATACCAACTTATAACGCCCCGGATCCCGATATAAGGATTTCTCCTCTGAAACCCGGTTCATCACGGGTGTCGTACGCAGACGGCGGGGCAACTAGTTACAATTCCTGTATAAAACTTAAAAGTCCACACTTTAAAGAACAAGGCATCTTCCATTACACAAACTCTGTCCACAAAAAAATGGCAATTTTTACAATCTATCAGCTAGCCTCCAACGAGGTCCCAAGTACAACATATATAATTCCCACAATGTGTACAACATATAGCTGTAAAAGTTCAATGCATGTGTTATAGATAATATAACAAACATGAGCTCTATACAAGAACTCGATGTACATCTTATTTACTAGATTTTAGAAGCAAATTTACAAAGGCAGACTACGAGTACACGCCTTCACTCTCCTTTTTCTAAGAAGAACCTACAGAAAATATGAATGGAAAAGAGGTGGGGTGAGTCGAAGGACTCATTAGGAATCATATACTCTGTTTAATGTGAAAACAGTGTATAGAAAACTTATTTTTGTAAAGTTTGTGTGAAAGTCCTTTTTAGAATGGCAATTCTATCATGAAACAATCCATTCAATAATATATATATATATATAGTAGTTTAGTGGGAACCACTTCTCATCCTAAAACATTAGTAATTTTAGGAGAAAATACTTTGCACACTTTGTACAAAATTATCCCCAGTCTAGATTTGGAAATCTGTGGCATAATTCAAGTATTTTAAACTCATGAATCTTTGAGCCATAATCTCTTTAATCACGTAGCTACCCAGATGTCTACAGGTCTGCATTCCTTGGCCTTTCACCCACGCGGTAGAAGGGCCTACTATTAGTTCCGTGCATAGTTTCGGGTCTTTCACCCAGGAGCACTATGTCCCAACTTATGGTCCCAATCTTTAGGGACCAACCTGTGACCAACCAATGGATAGCACCAACATATAATCTCAACAGCACATAACCCAGCTCATTTGAAACATATTTGTGCCATATATGTATAACCTCCATTTATCACACGAAACATCAATTTTATAACCAACTAGCGTAATCTCATATCAAGTCTTCCAATCAATTTAACAACGCAACAACAGAGATTTTGTAAAATAAAATCACCAGTTGAACCCTTAAGAGTAATCATTAAGCTTTATGACAAGACTCATTAACATTCGTAAGGGTTCCAGGTGGGTTTTTACGTAAACCAAATGACCAGCTGTAAATTCTTATCAAAACATCAATTTTCATATATATAAAAGCTAGCCAAGTTATTAATTTTATTATTAAAGCAAGATATGTTCACATAACCAAAAGTCCCCTTTGTTACCAAAGTTAGGGTTTTTGTATAATTTCACCAAACCAAGCTTTGAATCATCAAATATTGTTTAATCAAATAGTTTATACAATTTATAAGATACTTAGTCCATATAAGGCATCAATTTAAACATATAACCAAAAACCCAATTTTCATGTTAAACATATATGTATTCATGTGGGAAAATTATGATAGAGCAATCATAAGTTAAAGAAATAGGTTTAAATGTTTGATTCCCACCTCAATAGGTCGAAATCTTCTAACTATAAGCAACTAATCGAGCTGGAAGGATCTGAACCACAAAACCCTACAATTCGAGCTTGAAGCTTCTTCAATGGAGGAATGGAGGAGATGAAGATGAAGATGAATAGTAATTATAGAATGATGTTTTAGTGTGGGTTTGATGTGTTTTTAAGTGGGGAAGAAATAGAGGTGAATGGTTCATCAAGTCCCTCACAAGATTGCACTCCATCTCTCTCTAAGAACTCTCGGCAATGGTGATGAAAAATGAGGAGAAATGGACCTGAACGTGCATATTAGTTTATGTCACTGTTCACGCGCGTAGCTTTTGGGACCTGCAGCACTGAACTTCGAATGGCCATAACTTTTCGCTCGGGACTCCAATTTAGTTGATCTTTATGTCCACAAAAGCTTATTCAAAGCTCTACAAGTTTTTAAGAAGAATCTTTTTCAAATTCCAGATGGATTATTCCTAGAAATGCCTCAAAGTCAGCGCATTGCTACAATGTTACCGAATGAACAACTATTAGCGATTGACCTACTTTGCGCTCAATTTTGACCAAGTAGGAGCCCGAATTGGCTTTCAACCAAAACACAAAAGTTGTAGATTACATAAAAATCTTGACACTTTGATGAAAGGAAACTCAATCGGGTAAGGAAAGAAGATGCTGCGCTTCCTCAAATTTGGCCAAAATTATGAAATCACGTAAATTGAAAACTTGCAATTAACATCCCGATTTCAATTCGAACTACCTGAATTGCGAAATGATCATTCCCACGAACTTAATACCTCTAATATAACATGCTGGAAATGTTGGACTGACTCGAAAAGGTCCAAAAGATAAAATTCAAGCCCTAACGGGATTTATGCATTAGTCGGGCTTATAAAGAGTACTAGCTTGCAATTCAAAACACGGGGTATTACAAAGACAAACCAAAAACTTGAGAAAATGAACAAATAGATGGGAAAGATATGTGTGAATATTGTCAATAAAATGGATGAGTTTGTCAATGAATTGGTGGAGTGGAAGAAAAAAGTGTACAAGCTTGGATAAGCATTCATTGGTGACAAAATGGACTTTTGGATTCGTAATTGCTGCTATGCTCTTACTTTGCTTTAGTGTGATGTATAATTAAGCACATTTTTTTTAATCTTAATGTATGCTTTAAAGCAATTTTTGACCCATGTAAGGTAGTTTACTATGATTTAAAATTTGTTAGAGTTTTTGAAGCATTATGTATCCTTTAAGCAATTATTATGAATCTTAATGTATGGTTGATGTTAATGTATACTTGATTTTGGAATGAATAATGTTGGTCAATAGCACAAAAAATAAGACAATGTATGCAAAACAAAGTAATACTACTCACATAAAAACAAAACAAAGTCACTTTATAACTTCTAAAAAAGAATCAGTAATCCATTTATCATTACAACATATCAAAAGCATTAAACAAAAGTAAAGGTGATATCTTATGGTTATCATTTACAATTAATCAAAAGGTAACAAAACAGAAGCTGATGTAATGTCACAAAGTATTGCTACAACTTATCAGAAGTAAGCTACATATTACAAAAAAAAAATTGCTACACATCAATTATATTTGCCAAGCCCTAGTCAAACCCAAAGTTTTTGTTGCCTTAGACCTTCTGCCATTTACAACTAGTTGCTTAGTTGGTGTCTTGGACCTGGTATTACTTGCCACTGCAGTTGTTATTGGATTTGCCTTTTTAGTTTGAGTCATTTTATTTAGACTCTTAAATGACCTAGCTTCAAACCCACTTAATTGCTCGGTAAAAATTGGACCCTTGGTAGCTTGGTAAAAAGTTCCTTGCTTCCTTGGTAGATGTGATAATCATTAGGATAAATGTCAAAATATGATTCAGCGATTTGTATTCCTTTACAAATGTAATTAATTGAAATATTACTTACCCTTACGTATTCCTAATTTGTTCAGATATGTGTATTCCATATCCATTTAGTACACTCTCATTTCTTCTCACCTAATAAGAACTAACATTTAAATAACAATAGTAAAATTACCAAAATAATTATAGGACAGTTAGATCACTTACATTCCTTCTTAGAGGCGTGCTTCGTGGAGTAGTACTTGGACCACCTTGTGATCCACCAACACTCTAGTTCTTCCTCACCTTCAACAAAATTTTAGTTTGTGTTATATAATGAACCACTTAAGTCAATGTATTACCAGTTATAAAATGAACCACTTACAGGGTGCTATGGACCTGCACCACCTTGTGATCCACTGGTTTCATTGCTTCTATATGGCCTCTTCCTTGTCGTAGTTGATGCCTATAAATCAGTTTATAAACATTGGAATATGAGCTGACAGTAAAGCTAAACAATTTTTACATATATATAGAATGATTTGTTCATTTACATTAGGAGGACCCTTGCATGTCATTTGATTGTGTCCATACTCGATCATCACACTTCTTGCACTTCATTTTTTTACTTTTCCTACTGATCTTAGATGGATTCTTCTTCAAATGTTCATGCAGTTCCCTTGTCCTATTTTTCTTTAGTCTGCCTGGCATTCTTCTAGTCATTGGAGGCAGGAACTTATCCAAATGAGTCATTTTCCAAGTCCTCTCTTCATTTAAAGGTTTGAGATAGTAGTCATACGCCTTTCTTATTAGCTCAATGTTTTGTAATCTATATATTCATTAATGAAAATTGTAGTGTTACTCTATTTCCTTAATCCTCAATTATTCTGGCTAAAAATGAACTATTTATTAACACTCAAAATCTTATTCTATTTGGTATTTTAGTTAAGCTATTTATATTTCCAAAGCAATTATCACTTTGCCGAAGTATATTATCACTTTGCCAAAGTATATTATTACTTTGAGAAGTTGTATTGTACGCTTCTAAAGTTGTACATTATTCTGGCAATAAGTATAATTGATTTAACAATAGTAACTCCATTTAGTTATGAACTAATTTAGAATTTGGAATCTAAATTATGATAGAAAACCTTATTATATTATGAACAATTCTATTTAGAGAATTCAATCTTTATTCAACTAAAAGTCATACAAGTTCATTCATGGGCTTATTCTACCCTCACTAATCAACTTTCTTCAAGCAACTAGTTAGTTACATAGAAACTAGAAAAGATTATGGATGAGTTTTTTATTATTATTTTATGTCTGCCTAATAATATTAGTTACAATAAAATCATGGTTCAAAATATTCCTACCTATCGTTAATCCCCTACTTAATGACATTGACAAAATTAATTAATTACATATAATTAATTAGAAAGCCTGGTCCATGTATAATGGAATTTTCAAAGTGATTCATAGAATCTTATTCTAAGCCATCAATAATAGAGTTATACAATTTGAAAAAGACTTCTCAATATTTTAGATGGATTTTTCATAAATTATCTTTTTTTTTTTCTTTTTCTTTTTTTTTTACATATTGTTTTGCACTTCTCAATATTTTGGAAACCATTATTTCTTTAGTTCATGCATGTGAGATGAGTTGTACGGTAGTTGACAAGTAGGTTGCATTCCTAACGGACTAATCATTTATTATTATTTATTTATCTTTATGTATACTATGTATCTATATTAAGTATTTCTCGTGCCAGCGGGCACGGTGAGACAAATAAATAGTATTTCAATTGTAAAACTAATGAGATTGGATGGAAAACAAACCTTCAATTACGCCGAGTAAATGTGCATATACTCGGTACTAATTGTACCAAACTAATTAGAGTATTATAAAGTGTTTTAGTAGGTGTAATTCGCACCGCCCTTTTTATATATAATCAAGATAAATTTTGGTCCATTAATTTTGATTTAAAAACAAATTTGCATATACTAAGTGTCATTCTCAATGTTATTCCACCAATATACTCTTTTCCCTCTCACTTTTCTCTCTCATTAATTTCTTTTGCATATACTCAGTGTTAAATACAAAAACTAAAAATTGCTAAAAATTTGCATATTTGAGATATACTTATCAGTACCTATAAAATAAGATCCATTATTATGATTACAAAGTTATGTGTAAAAGGAAAAAATTCAAAAAAAAAGTTATAATTGTAATCCAGTTTTTCGCTCCTAAAACCTATTTCTCCATATAATTTATATTTATATCATTTTACAAAATTTATATGTATATTTTATTTTAGGAAATTTCCCTTATAAAATTTGACAGTTTTCCCATATAAGTTTCGCATATTGTAGTATGATTTACTACGTATATAGTTTTCTTAATTAATATCTTAGGTTGCACGCTGCGAAAATCTACAAATGCGACCCCCGGATCTCAATCTCATGTTTAGGAGTCTAAAATGTCGGAACGGAATCCGTCATTTCATTTGCTTTGATATAGGTATAAATCATATTTTTTATTTCTAAATGCAAATGGGTTCAATCAGAGTCATTAGTATGTTTTACGAGAAAATATACAAAACGTCCGTGTAGGCGTAGAGGCCAAAGCACGCCTTATCTCCACACGTTTTGTTTACGAAACCGGGGTTCTTCTAGGGTTCGGGAACTATGTTATTGTTTGGGAAGGTGTTAGGCACCTATTCCGCCCTTTCGATCTCTAGTAGTTTTATATGTTTATTCTATATTGAAAAACTTGGGTGCCTTTATTAAGAAGTCAACTACTTTTCTAAAATACGTTTTTGTAAAAAAACCTAATTTTGGGAAAAACGGGAAAGTGGATAAAAAAAAACCTTGTATTCCGTAATCCAATGTTTTGTTTTTGTAAATGATGAAATGCAATTGACAAAATTAGTGATTTTTGGAATTTGAGAGGATATTCTAATATTGTTTACTCAGATAGCAATATTAGTTTTATCATTATTTCAGTTGTCTTGGAAAAAGAGGTCAGCTTCTCGATTGAAATTGATTTGATATGTATTTGGATTCATTGAGGAGAGTATACTAGATATATCACAATTTATAGGGGAGACTGGATATATTTATTTTAATCCTTTAAGTAAATTTTATCATTCCGGGTTTTGAAAACTTAGTTTATCCATATGATAATATACTTACTTCTTCTGATTTTCGAAAATGGTTTTATCAGGGTTTTGTTTTGAAAAAACAGTAGATTATTTGTAACTTAACAATAAGTTTATTCAATTAGAAATTGGACAGAACAAAGGATATAAACAAGGAAAATAAGTACACAAATATATAAATTTTAAATATTGAAAGAAACTTTCGTTTCCTTCCCAACGAAATAAATAAGATAAGAAAGAGAGAAAATATAATATGACCGAAGATAATTCGGCGGATGTAGTATTTTCTTCTCTAGATACAGTCGAGAATTCGACTTCGAAATACAATACGTCAAGTATTGAGAACTCGGATATTCCTTGAGAGCTTGATGACAATAAATTAAACTTGAAAATCTTTGAAAAATCAAAATTTTAAAGAGAGATAATAGCCTTTTCTTCTTCCAAAGTTGTTGTCTTCAAACCCTTAGGGTGTTGGCCTATTTATACTGCTCGGGGGAGTTTGTCGCACAACATTCCTTCTACAAGTAGAACTGTCGCGAGACACTTGGACCAATGTCACGCGACAAACGACTGAAAGGTTGCCCCTGACAGACTGATATGTTAGAGAATGGATGGTCTGGGTTAAAGGGGTTTGTCGTGCGACATCTGAAGGTTTGTCGTGCGGCAAAGGCCTTTGAAAATTGATTTGTCACAAGACAAATACTTCTGAGAACAAGCTTGTTGGACTAAAAACTTCCCAAAGCAGTTTCTAGTATTTTCGGGTGAGTCTTTGACCCAAAAAGATACTTTCCGAGGGTTTTAGGGTTCTTGTGAGAATCACAAATTGGAGTGTCTACACACGCTGTTTAGATATTGGGTAACAAAGGAAAAAAGTTTTATTTTATGTGGTCTGAAATGGATATTTTCATTCTTTTTTTTTTCAAGTTTTTTTTATTATTTTTGTAACATTGTTTTTCCATTATTAATCTAAATATGAAAAAGTCATTGCATCTTGGGTTTTTTTTTAAAAAAAAATCCATATCATGTTAATAGTTACACTATTCACTGCATCTTAATTTTCTACATCTATATTTAATTTAACATTAAACCAAAGATTAAAACTCGTATATATTTAGCATTAATTTTGAACACAAATTTAATAAAATGAACTTACGGTTGAATTTTTTCAATTTTTTTTATGACATCTATATGTAAAGTTAAATTTCAATTCATTATCAAGTTTTTTATTTATTATTACTATTAATCTAAATATGAAAAAAGTTTTTTGCAATTTTTTTTTTCATCATGTTAACATTAAAACCCATGTATATTTAACATTTATTTTGAACCCAAATTTGATAACTGCACTCACGAGTAGGGGTGGCTTAAATTACCGAAACTTCCGAACCGACTGACTTACCGACCGCTTCGAAATGATAAAAATACCGCAATTTTGGTTAACCGACTAAATCGGTTACATTACTGACCGACCCGGCTTTATTCGATGTCGAAATCGGTTTAAGATTAGTAAATTCGGTATTAAACCGAACCGACCGACAATGAATTAATTAATTTATTTATATATATTTATAATTTTATATAATTATATTTATTTATTAATTTCAGTATTTCACACGGGCCACAGTGCCAAACCCGTGAGGCCGTGACTCCATAGTCCACACTCCACAGTCCACAAAGTGCACATTTACTCATTTAGACATATTTAGTCATTTCCACATTTATAGATTTACACCACACAAAGTCACAAATCAAAAGGAAAAAAAAAAGCCCTAATCGTCTTCTTCAGTTCTTCACTTCTTCCTATTCTCCTACAGTTCCGCAGCCTGCCGCAGTGCACCGTAGCCGTTTGCCGTAGCCGTAGCCGTTTGCCCATTTATTCCAGTTCTTCTTCTCTAATCGCGACGCACCAGTGGTCGTCTACTCGTCTCGTGACTCTCGTCTGGGCCACCGTCCACCAGTGGTATTTATTTCCCCCATTTAAGATTCTAATCACACAATGTCCTCTCTCTGTACATCGTGTTTGTGCTGTTGTTGGGCAAATTGATTGTCGGCAAATACCTGTTTTTTTTTATTTATTTACAATCACGCACTTTTTCAAGCATGATTCGTGTATATATATACACACATAGACATTTAGCTTTATATTATATTATATATATAAACATTGAAATAAAGAGCTGTCTTTTCTTTTATTTGATAAATATTTGATATTTCCATTGTGTGTATATCAGACTATCAGTATATACATAGTTCCATTGTTAGTCCAATGGGCAGATTTCCATTGTATATTACTATATTTGTAGATTAATTATTAGTTGTTATAAGCTCTATTTGTAATTTACTAATTTTGGATGAATCAGAATATCATATTGCAAAGTTGCAAAGTTGCAAATTTAGTAATTTTGTTTTTTGGAAATCTTTAATATTTTCAGTTCCAAGTACATCAATATCATGGAATCTAGTTCTAGCCAATCATATAGTAATGTTAATGCCTCGTATACACAGTCACAACCCTCTGAACAAAATGTCTTTTTGCCCTCTCAAGAATCTGAACATCCTCAACCTCAACTTTCATCTCAAAACACAACCATACCACAATCCTAAATAGATGATAATGAGGGGGAAAATACTCCGGGGAAGAAGAGAAAAGGACAATCAATTGTTTGGACACATTGTAAGAAAGTTCAAAGAATTGTAAACGGGGAGAAAAAACACTTAGCAATTTGTAATCATTGCCAAGAGGAGATGCCTGCCCATCCTAAACTTAATGGGATGACGGGGATTAAGACACATTTAGAGAAGAGATGTAAAGCTTCTCCACTTTACAATAAATTGCCTCCCGGTCAAACAACGTTAAGTAGCGATACAATTGGTGGAAATATGGGATTTCACCCTTTTAATCAAAAAAGGTGTGAATTAAAGTGTGTTCATTATGTTATAAAGGATGAGGTTTCTTTTAGATCGGTTGAAGGAGTTGGCTATAAAGAGTTTATACACGAGCTTTAACCTAGGTACATATTACCTACTAGGAAGACAGTGGCGTCAGGGGTGTGGGATTTATTTAAAGCGGAAAAAGAAAAGTTGTTGAATGTACTTCGTGGGAAGAGAGTTAGTGTCACGACTGATACTTGGACTTCAATTCAAAACATCAATTATATGGTAATCACGTGTCATTTCTTGGATTCTGAATGGAAGTTGCATAAAAGAATAATAAATTTTACTAAAATTACTAGTCATAAGGGTGAGGAGATAGGAAAGACTTTAGAGGTTTGCTTGACTAGGTTGGGGATTGATAAGGTGTTTAGCATTATCGTTGACAATGCTTCGGCTAATGATGGGGCTGTTGAGTATATGAAAAAGAGATTTCGGGCTTTGAACACTTTATTGTTTGAGGGGAAGTACATGCATATGAGGTGTGGATGTCACATCCTTAACCTCATCGTAGGTGATGGATTGAAGGAGCTTCATGAATCCATTGAAGCCATTCGAAATTGTGTCAAGTACATTCATTCTTCCCCGGCAAGGCTTGACAAGTTTAGAGAATTTTGTGTGTTGTTACAAAAAGATAAGATGGCTAATGTGCCATTGGATGTGTCCACAAGGTGGAATTCCACTTATAAATTGCTTGATGGGGCTTTGAAATATAGGTTGGTATTCGCTCGGATGGCGGAGGAATATGCACCATTTGAAAGTTATTTTGATGAAAGGGTGAGGGATACAAAGAGGGTGGGGCCTCCAAGTGACATAGATTGGGATAATGCTATTGCATTTGCACATTTTCTTGGTACTTTTCAAGAAACAACTTTAAAACTTAGTGCAACAAAGCATCCAACATCCAATTTAATCTTTACCGAAATGGTTGCGGTGCAAGTTGAGATTGAGAATAAAATGTATAATGATGGTGATCCGGTTTTGCAAAGGGTGGCTTGTTCAATGAAAAGTAAGTTTGATAAGTATTGGGGGAGCTTTGAAGGAGTTAACAATCTAGTCTATGTTGCCAATGTACTAGATCCTAGATATAAACTTCAAATGATAAAGATTTGTTATAAATTATTGAATGCAAGTGTTGAAAAAATGGAATATGTGTGTGATCGGGTGAAGACGTGTATGTATGACTTGTATAAAGAGTATTCCAATTCTACTACTACTTGTACTAGTGTTGTTGGTGAAAGAGGTGATGGTAGTGTTGAAATTACTCAATCAAGAATGAGTGGGAATTCGGCATTAGATTTAATGATGAAAGAACTTGCAAAAGATAGGAGGGCGGGACAATTATTAGAGATTTCCAATGAAGTAGACAAGTACCTTGCCGATCCTTTTGAAACAATCAACACTTGTGATTTTGATTTTTTGTTGTGGTGGAAAGTGAACCAATCAAAATATCCCATCCTTTCTAAGATTGCCCACGATATTTTTGTAATTCTAAGTTCAACGGTTGCTAGTGAAAATGCTTTTAGTCTTGGAGGTAGGATTGAAGATTCTTTTAGGGCTTCTTTGACACCAAAAATGGTTGAGGCATTAGTGTGTACAAGTGATTGGCTTAGGGCGGAAGAATTCAATTTCTATAAAGAGCCGATGGATGACTTCCTCCAATTCTATAAGGAATTAGAAGAATTGGAAGCATGTAAGTGGTTTTCTACTTTATTTGAAAACATTTGCTTTTGTTGGTTTTAATTTTTAATTTTGAATTGTAATGCACTAATTGCTATTTGTCTATTTTTTTTTTTCATATATAGGTCCAACACCAAGTCAATCAAGTGGAACACAAACTATGCTTCCACCTCGGCCATCCCATTAAATATAAGAATATAACAAACTATATCGTTTGAAAGAATAAGCTTCAGGATTTGTGTTTATTTGTATAAGCTTCTCTATTTGTGTTTATTTGTGTAAGATTCTCTATTTGTGTTTATTTGTGTAAGAATAATAGAATGTAACACAAACTATATCATTTGCTATTTTGCTGGACTGTTGTTGATTGCTGGACTGCTTCAAGATTGCTGCGAGCCTGCGAGTGCCTGCTGGACTGCTGTTGATGTGCTGCTGGACTGCTGTTGATGTGCTGGACTGGTTGCTAGATTGCCTGCTTCCTGCTGGCCTGCTTGCTAAATTGCCTGCTGGTGCTGGTGCTGCCTGCTGCCTGCTGGTGCTGCCTGGACTGCTACTTATAAAATGGGAAGTGAACTGATTTCCAGTTTTTATTTGCTTGTGTGTGAACTTTGGGATATGTTTTTTATTATGATTTCATTGATTTCCATCATTTTTGGGATATGTTTGTTTGAACTTTGAATTGTATTGTGTATTTGTGTTTGTGTGAATTTGTGTGGTGTGGGATATGTTTGAAGTTTGAACTTTGAAGTGTGTGGTGTGGGATATGTGTTTGTATTTGTGTGAATTTATGATAATTCAAGATTTAGGAAATAGAAGTATTTATTTATAATTGAGATTTGAGAATGCAGTTGGGTGGGAAAACATGCCCATACACCCATCTTTCTATTTAATTCCAAGCCCATGACTTTGGTGAGTGTTTTTTCACTTTTTAATACACTGTTGCTTCACTTCATGGGGTCGGTTAAACCGAGCCGTCAAACCGACTTAATTCGGTTATACCGACTAAATCGGTGCGATACCGGTTATAGTTTTCTTCCACCGACAGCAGTCGGTTCGGTCGTCGGGTATGGCTTATCGGTTCGGTAAACCGACCGAAGCCACCCCTACTCACGAGTAGATTTTTTTTTGGTTTTTTCAGTTTTTTTTTTTTTACCCAAATTTGATAAGTTTAAAATTTATTCTCAAATTTCAAGTTTTTATTTACACTATTCACTACATCTTAATTTTCTATATATATATATATATATATATTTAATTTAACATTAAACCCAAAGTTGAAAACTCATATATATTTAACATTAATTTTGAACACAAATTTTATAAAGTGCACTCACGGGTGGATTCTTTCTGGGTTTTTTTTTTTAAACCTAAATTTGATAAGTTTTTATTTAGTCTCAAATTTTAGATTTTTTTTTTCAGATTTGATTTAATTAACATTCAGGGTGTGTGCGTGTGTTTTCAATTTTGATGCACAGCATCTTGGGTGTTGTTGGAAAATAAAGAAAGAGAGTATTGTTGGAAAATAAAACAAACATAGAAAACTCACATACATACACGAAAAAACTATATTATAATAAAAAATGGTGGACAATATTAATTGAAGAAGAACAAAACTCACATACATACATGAAAAAAAATACAAGGAATAATAACATACATACATGAAGAGAGAGACACAAATTCAAACCCGATAAAGATATAAACCAAGGAACACCTCTTTTGGTGCTGAAAGTTTACACAAAAGAGGTGGTAGTGTAGGTGTCGATGATAAAGCTATTGTGGTAGCGGTGGATCGCTTAGGGCCATAAGGTGCTGAAAATAAAAGCCCATTGAAGGTTTGAGAGAGAGAATAAATAGTTGAGAAATGTAGAGAGAGAATGAAACTGTGAGAGGGACGGATAGAAGGAATAGAGAGAGGAGGAAAGAAGGAATAGAGAGAGAGGAGGAAAGAGAAGACTATTGTCTATTATTAGTATTTTGAGAGATTGTTTAAAATGTTTGGAAATTTCAAATATTTTTCTATCATTATATTAGGGTGGAGAGAGAAAAAAGAGAAATATAATTTGATTTCTTGATTTGATATCCTAAAATTATATCCAAGGGCTCAAAATCTTTTTGTTATCTACAAATGCATCTTGACCATTAATTGAGAAGAAAAAAAAGAAAAAAAAAAAACTATTGACTTTGTATGCCTTATAATATAGATGTTAAAAAAAACAGTAAAAGCAATACACAAGAAAATCCACTAAAACTGTATTTCACTTATTGGGTATTCAAAAATATAAATACTATAGTGTTTTTCAAATTATTTGAGGAACAAGCGGTTTTTTTTTTTCTCACATAAGAATTTGTCTTATGCATTTAAGGTATACATAATTAAACTCTAACAACATACAACATTTGAACTATCACAAGAACTAGACAGTACATATCTTTATTTGTATACAACACATTTCTCCGTCTTAACCCAAAAATGCTTTAAGAAATAAAAGAAGGTCTAAGCCTCTTCCTTTGAAAATCCTACAAATCCTACTGGGAAGGAAATTAAATCAACAACCTCCCAAGTGAGAAGTCAGGGCTGATGCCACTTGAACTAAAACTCATGAGCAAAAATTTATTATTTAAGCATAATATAGAAACACTCAATACATTATTTGCTTTAGTAGAAGCTTAAAGAAGTTGAACAATAATATTTTTATAATGAAATTTATATAAAAACAGTAAACTCTAAGGTTTCTTTTGGTAGCAACATCAAAGATAGTAGAAAAAATAATTTATTTGTATGACGAATTGAAAAATAAGTTGAGGCATGTGATGAAGTTAACTCTCCTACTTTTTGGTTTTTTTCATGGATAAATTTTCTTTGGAGAGTGAGATTAAAAAAGTTTTCAAAAAAAAAATTAATAATGGAGAACATATACTCAAAAAAAAATGCATGAAATTGAGAGCACCTCACATGCCTCGACCTATTTTCTAACTTTTCACACAAATCAATTGTTTTTTCTATCATTTTATATGTTACTATCAAACAGAGTCTAAAGAGAGAAACATAATGCAAACAAGAAGAATTAACATTTTTCAGACAAAAAATAATATTTACACGGTTTTATTTTTATTTTCCCTCAATTGTTTTTTTCAAATCATAATATTCCTCTAAAAAAAATTATATTTCAAGTTTAAATATTTTTTTAAAAAAATTAATTAATTTGCATAATTATTTTTTAACCTATATATAATTAACATTAATTTAATTTATGTGGAGTATTCATTATTCATCTCCTATATAAGTGCAACGCACTTACACTATGATTAGTGCATTTAAAAGGTCAAATCATAAGTCAAGTTATAATGCACTAATATTAACATCAATATATATATATATAAGTACTTCTATACATATCTATTAACTAGATCACATGCACACATGTTGCGTGTTACTTACATATATCTAGTCCACTACCTCCATTTAGTGTTAATTGCATTCCCCCCCCTTGCTACTCCGTCCGAAGCAGACTTGGCTCCTCTCCATTATTCATTCGGTCCAATTCCGTCCAAGAGGGTCTAGTTCGAGGGTTAAACGGATGAATTTTTTCATGAAACTTGGTAGAGATGATCTCTATGATATCTTGTACACAAAATTTCATCAAGAAATTCAAACCAGAAGTGGGTGTACTAAAAATTTGGTGCATTTGTTCATTTTCAACCATTCAAATTTTAGATCATCATCTCACCCTTTTCTAGATTTAATCTTTAGATGAAATTTTGTGGAAATGATTTACTCATGAAAGAAATCATCTCTACCAAGTTTCATAAAAAAATTCATCCGTTTAATTCTCAAATTAGACTCCCTTGGACAGAATTGGACCGAAAGCCCGGTAATGTCTTCTTCTTCTTTTTCAAATGATACATATTTTTAGCAATTGTCAAGAAAATTAATGATTTCAGTCATCAAACTTCTTAGGGCCCGTTCGGTAACGTTTTCGGAGAATGTTTTCCGAGAATGTTTTCAGAAAATGAAAATGAGAAAATGAATTTTCCGAAAACGAAAATAGTGAAAACATTTTCCGAGAACGAAAACAGTGAAAATGAAGATTGCAAGACTGAAAATGGTGAAAACATCATTTTGGCGTTTTTGCGTTTTATGCTTTAAACTTGAATTCGTTTTCCGAAAACGTTTTTCGTGTTTTTGTCAATATCCTACCGAACGCATTTTTTATCCGTTTTTGAACTCAAAAAACAAAAACGGGTCTTAAAAACACTACCGAACGGAACCTTATTGTTTTGATGTTTTCTGTTTTATTATACTATATTGACACAACATGCTGTGATTAAAACAATTTGCGAATCAATCATTACAAAGCATTTTATTTTATCTTTTTTGTATTTGAAATTGATCAATGCAATTCTTATATGTAAGAACTAAGAACCATTTCTCTCTTTTTCTGTGATAACAGAGTAAATTGAGATTTTGCTTCTTTAATCTTCACGCCCGTGTTTCGCTCCAATAGAAGATGAAAGCATTTTTCTTTCATCCTATTAATTGAATTCGAGAAGAACCACATGCAGAAATCATTCTTTTGCTGCTGAAAATGGTTTTGGCATATCCCAAAGCTAGAATCTTTTCTCCCTTTGTCACTTGCATAATTGGTGAGGATTTTTAAGTTCTTTTATTTACTTGCGTCTTTGATCTTTAAATTACAAAATTACCAGTTAAGAAAACTCTATACTCACAGATTTATTTCTTAGTACAATTTTTATGCTTAAATTCGTGGAAGTCTGAAGGAATTAGCCGATTGGTAAAAAGTGTACTCGGAAGTTGGTATATATATACATACTTCTCCGACCTAAAGGTCTCTGCTATGATTTTATACATATATCAGTTATGTATATCATAATTTGAGTGCCTCTCAATTTCAAGAAGTTGTTCTAGATTATATTTGTACGCTGTAAATTTATGGAAAGATAAACTCGGCCAGCGAGCAATGCGTGACAGGAGATGCACAAGTTTCATAGGAATTGGTGATATTATTTCTCCAATCTCCCCCCTAATTCAAGTCCATTCCTTGTTGTTTATGTTTTCAGGCCTTTTATTATTCTATATATGGATTCATTGAATATGTAGTACCAAGACTGATGTAACCTTTTAATTTTTGAAAACTCAGCGCGACGATTTGGTTAGATCGGAGTGATTATAGAAGGAGTGGGTCTATCGTTCAATTGACTCAAGTTCATTTGTAATGTCATTCAGGAACACGTGCATGTCTCTGTGCCTCTTTTAAGTTTCAATATATTGTTAAGCATTAGGATTTCTTGGACTGAATGATCAACATATCTTATTGGGTTTTCAGTACCTAATCTTTTCATCTTCGTCTACCATTTGATAACTTATATGTGACCCTTAAAGCAGCAATTTGGTCTGTAATAACTATTTCTTAAGCTAATTAAAAGTTACCTCCTATGAAACAAATCCAACACAGTTCTAAAATGAGTTCTAAGACACGATATTATAGCAATAATTTTCTCCACACATGTACAATAAATTTACCCCATTTTATGTTTTTTTTGACACAAACAATGGATAAGAATCAGGTGTTTGCCAACCAAACAAAAAACTCAATTTTGAACAATTATAAGATGATCTACGCTTTTGGTTTTCAAAAATAGTTTTCATTTCTCAAAAGCGAGGCAATGACTTGCATTCTCGATTACTTCCTTATTTTGAGACCATTTTATGCTAATGTGTAAAAATTGAGAAAAGTAACGCATTTACTTATTTCTTGTTTCTTTAATCTATCTTCTTCTTCTTCTTCCTACTCATAACCAAACTGTCTTATGTTTTTATTTGGATTTATACAAGTTAATTATACCTTTCTTCACATACTGTCAATTCAACTTTGATTTTTCTTTAGGTACTCTACTATGTCTATCAGTGTCTATCGACCACTTGCTCGGGAGATGATTGTGACCCCATAACGAAAATTTTGGTGGAGTTTGTTGACTTCAATATTGAATTAGTTTGCGCTGTTTCTCACTCACAATTTGAACAGTTGCACTAGCAAAGGGAGTCGTATTAAATCTAATTTAGAGTTGCACAGATCAAGAATTTTGAAGCGAGTTTACTAACATTCTTAAAGATTTAAGTGCTTAATGATTTGCTGAATAAATTTTAAATTCTGGTTTTTGCGAACAAAATGCTTTAAATCTGTTCCTTCATTTGGTAACATTTTTAAGTAGTTACTTTCCCTAACTTTGGGAGGAAATTAATGCAATTGTGAACCCAAATTGATTACTAGAAATTAGGTAGAAGGGCTTATTACACATTGATTTTTACCAAAAATCCAATGAATAATATTTTTTTGAATGAAGGGCCTATTTTTAATTGGTAATTAGTGTAAGAGGCCTATTTTGTTTTATATCTTAAATGAATGTATTTGAATAAATTTAAATATCATTTAATTAATAAAAGCATGTTATGTATTACCTAAATTACCCCTCTTTATGAAATTTGCACAAAAAATATGAACTGCAAAGTTCATATTGCAGTAAAATATGGACTGCAATATGAACTTTGCACTAAAAATATGGACTGCAAAGTTCACATTGCAGTAAAATATGGACTGCAATATGAACTTTGCACCAAAAATATCGACTGCAAAGTTCACATTGCAGTGAAATATGGATTGCAAAGTTCATATTGCAGTGAAATATGCAGTGCAAAGTTCATATTGCAGTGAAATATAAACTGCAAAGTTCATCTTGCAGTCCATATTTTAATGCATATTGGTATTTTTAGTTTATTTTAAGTGTTGGGATGTCATTTTACAATGAAAAAAAAAAAGACACATGTCATATTATCAATAAAATAAAAAAATAGGCCCTTTATTTACAAAAAAATTATTCCTTGGCTTTAGTGTGAAAATCTTTCCCCTTTTTTTTAATTGTCACAATTGATTAATACTTGATGTTACTTTGTTTTTGTATACGGTCTCGACTAAACATGAAAATCATATGCATCCATTCTCTTTAAGTTTTTCTTCCAGTTAAGAATAGCAGCTTAAAGTTGGAACAATTAACTTTTAAGAAAAAATTTACCTGTTCATTAATTTTCTAATAGTATAACCATCTTACTACAATCCACCCGCGCATCGCTTAGGTTGTATGCTAGTGTATTTGTCATATATAATGTTTAAAAAGTATATATGTTTAAACCAACAAAGCTAACAACATTAATTAACATGAAGTGTCACATGTAGCTCAAAACTAAATAAAATACAATTGTTCACAAGTCTAGCATTAACAGGAAAGATCAGAACTCTGAAATAGAAAGAAAAATTTCCATATGTGAACATTGGAAGGTGCAATTAATTTCAAGCAAACTCAACTGAACTCCACAGAGACACAAACTCACAAGTGCAAGGCGCATATTTCCAGTTGAAGGTTTTTGTAAACGAAATTCACCTTCTTGGTTCATGTCTGCTTCTTCTTCCAAATGTGCCGTTTTCATCTGTACAATTTTCAGAACAATATATATAATTCATCCAACAAAGATATATATATATACAGGCCGGTTAATTCTAAAGATGACAGGGTGCTCTGAAAAAGAAAGACCGTCCATTTCAAATGTTAAAAGGACTAATTTATTTTTTCATAAAACTTGGTGAAGATGATCTTTATATATATAATGTAGATCGTTTGCACCAAATTTTATTAAAAGATTCAATTTAGAAGTTAATAAGATGATCATTTAAAATTTCAAAGGCAGAAATTAAACATATGTCATATATATACACAAATAAATATGCATAGATACATTAGTTTGAGAGAGAGAGAGAGAGAGAGCTGAGCAGGATGTATATATATACATATTCACAGATATAAAAAGATGAATGTAAAGATTGCATAGGTAACTTACTGATTACTTCCTCATCGATTTTAATTGTGGTAATATGGGAAATCTTTTCCCACTCTGGGCGGGAACCCTCAATGCATCTTTGTCTTAGAAGCCGAGAACTGTAAATTTGTAAACGACTTAAATTGGTGAGGCGTCTCATTGCTTCCACAGAGGGCATATACATCAGCTTGTCGCAACAGGAAATATAAAGAGATTGAAGAGAGGAGAGGTTGCCCAGCCACTCAGGGAGAGACTTCAATCCATCAAATGATTCCAAACTTAAATATGTCAAGGCAGAGAGGTGCTGAAGTTGCTCAGGCAGTGACTTGATCTTCGACCACCCTTTCAATTCTACACGCTTTAGGCATTGGCTGCCATCATTATCTTCTACTGCAACATCACAAGTAGTAGAAGTGGAGGAGGAGGAGGAGGAGGAGGAGGAGGAGGAGGGCCAGGGGAAATAATCAAGTTCTTCTGAGATTCCAAACAAAATTAACTTTTGGAGATATCGAAAATCTGGAAACGACACCATAGCAGGGCAGTTGCTAATGTCCAATTTCTCGAGAGTTGTGCCCAGTTCTGGCAAACTTGTCAACCGGTAACACAATGAAATTCGAAGACTTTGTAGAGATGCGCATAGTTGTGGCACACTCGTCAACTTTTCACAGCCTTGAACAACAAGTTCCCGCAGAGAACTAAGGCAGCGCATTTCTGGAAACGCCAGCAGGTTACGGCAATTATATACTTTGATTTTCACCAAGTTGTGAAGTACTGAAGATGGCTGCCTTTCAGCCATCATCCATGATGGAAATTTCCCACCCGCAAAGTTTTCGATCGTTAAACCTCTCAAATTCGAGTGAGGTTCAAGACCTTCTAAGACATCCTCATCATTGCACGCCTCGCTTCCTCTTATGCCACGACGGATACCCCAAAAAAGTTTTAATGTACGAAGGTGTGACTTCTTAGACAAATTTGCATGCATTGCTTCTCCGAAGTTTTTCACGTCCTCAAGCCCCAAAATGGTTAAGTCGCCTCTAAGATTATTCAAACTTCCCAACTCCTTCATGAGACATCCCCTATCTTGGTTCACTACAAAGATAGGTAACGTTTGTAGACAAGTCAACTCCCCTATCCCAATAAGCATGCAATCCAAAGATTTTGAAATCTGATCAATACAAAAATGTCTCAAGTTAATCAAGCTTCCAAAAAATTTCGGAACTTCGAGAACCTGCCCAAGTCTTAAGGTCTGCAAATTGTAGAGCTTAGTGATAGTATCCGGCAATGAAACTATACTTGTATTTGAGATGTCAAGATATCTCAAATGCTTCAACTCCCCTATTGAATCTGGCAACTCTGCGATCCCATCCCTTTCTAAAACTAGAACGCGCAAGCATTTTAAGTTTGCTAACAACTTGCCATCAAGATCGGCTTCAAGAATTAGCGTCTGCAATCTCGGACAAATTGTCTTTGAAATTTCTGGTATCTCTTGTAAGGAAGAGATCAAGGACAAATGCATAACATTAGAAACATCATTCATCGTTTGACTAGCATGCAAAGTGGAGCAATAATTCTTCGTCGTAGCCAGCGCAAGATCGTGAACAACATCATGCATCTTGCAAGTTGTGATGGAGTTGTACTCATCCTTCTTTGCATCTTGCAACAACGAATTCCAAACTAAAGTATCGAAATAGTCATTACCTATATCCTCCATCAAACCATTGCTCATAGAAGGATGAAGCAATCCTAGGGCCATCCATATCTGTATTAACTTACTCTTTTCAAGGTTGAGATCTTTGGGGAAAATAGAGCAGAATGCAAAACAATGCTTTAAAAACATTGGTAGATGATCATAACTTAGCTTTAAGGTTGGAAGGACTCCACCCATGTTATCTTCCCATAACTGACTATTTTGGATTGACAACCACTCAGATTCAAACTTCTTAGAGTACATTAAACCTCCTAAAGCCTTTATGGCTAATGGCAGACCCCCACACCTTTTAACCATCTCTCTACCTATATCCAACAAATTTTGTGTCTCCGTTGCTCCACCATCTGCGAATGCCCTATACTTAAACATAGTCCAGCTATCCTCCTCTGAGAGTCTTCCCAATCGATGGGTAAGAGACGTTTGCATACTTGAAACAACTTGGTCACTGCGTGTGGTCAACATAATTCTGCTTCCACTAGAACCACCAATTTCTAACAATGCATGTCTCATGGTTTCCCATTTACTTGCATCATGACTCCATACGTCGTCTAACACAAGTAAATACCGTTTTCCTTTCAATTTCTTTCCAAGCTTATTTTCAATGATTCCTTCAACATTTGACAACTGGGGATTTTCTCCTGTGAGAGATTGTACCATCTCGTTTAAAAGCCTTAATTCATCAAAGTCTTGAGATACAACGACCCATATTCTTTCATCAAAATGTGCCTTCACCTTGCCATGCTTGCGAACCAACTGAGCAAGGGTCGTCTTCCCTTGACCCGCCATTCCTACTATGGCGATGACTGATAATTTTTTTCCATTGAGATCTGGACGACATAACAGCATGTCTACTATCTTTGAAACATCATCATCTCTTCCCACAACTTCGGAATCATCATCTAAGTAAGGGTGAGTCAGCCGGATTTTACTATGTTGTTCGATGGTGGTATCTGTCGCACCAATAAGCTGAACAAGTCCGATTTTAGTTCCTTGTTTGTAAATCTCATCTAGCGCTTCATTGATACTTCTAATTTTGTGAGCCATATTTAGACGAAATGACAATGGATTTTTCGTTGCAGAAAATAGGACGCGTACCTTGTCCCTCTTTCGGTTCTCTACCTTTCGACGAAGAGTCTCATACGTGAAATCATCAAACACAGCATCAGCATCATAGGCCACAGCATTCAGATTGTTCACCCAAAGCTGCACGGCTTTCATATGCGACTTGTTCTCAGTGGCATCATACAATAAAGCTTGAATCATTTCTAGACTTTTCTGCAGACTTTTGAGCTCATCCTCTAAACCCCAAGCAAGGCTAACCTCATTAGCCGCAAGAGAAACTACCTTGTTCAGAATTTGTTTCCCAACAACCATAGTGGGGAGAGTAGCTTCACCCATCTTCGATCTTTGGTTGACGAAGATCCAACTTAATTTGTTAAACAAAAATTTCACTCACTCCTCTCACTGCTATTACAGATCTAGAGAGAGATACAGAGAGAAACAGCAGTAACTAGCTCTATGCCTCCCTATCTATCACATATTAGAGAATCAAGATAATTACAGAAAAACCCAATTGATGATGCTTTTTTACATTTTTGTTCTGTGCTGTTTTCACGGAGAAAATAGTTTTGTTGCTTTGTTAAAATGTCAGCCTTTTCTTTCGAGAGAGAATCTTTTCTTATATTTTATAAATGGGAAAAGGACATTTCATGCGGCTTGCTTTTGGTGAATTGCTCAACGTTATATCATTTTTATTGTAAACGTTAAAATAGTAGGTTAAAACTTAAAATGTTATATTTAGCCTATAGATTTTTAAAAAATTACATTGCAAAAATTAATTTGGTAGATTAATATGGTGTATATTAATAAAAACGCTTGAACATAAATATATTGTGTTTTTACACAATATAGATTTTTCCCTTCTCTCTCTAAAATTTTTACACGCATACATATACCTTGACCAGCTTTGTTTGGCAAGATTAACTGTGTCTCTTACAAGATAAAACTTTTCATCATGCGAGGCACAAGCAATATTTTGTCCACTGTTAAATAACCACATGCATCGCACGTGCTCAAAGACTAGTTAGTACCCTTCATTTCTCATATTTACTAAAAACCATTTTCTCGTTTGTATGGATACAATTCTTATTGATTATGCTATTTTGAGAAAGATTGTTGGATATTATGCTTGTACACTTGAGGAATATTTCATTAGTGATCTCATCGAGAGTATGCTCCAGTCTAATAACAATAGTTACACTGTTATTTTGTACTACGAGAGCGTCTTCAAGATTCAAATTTTGTGGGGTTGTAAGAAACCTAGATAGCATTGCAATAAGTGCAGGACAGATAACTTTGTGTGTAAAGGTATTTTTATCCTTAAATGAAGTCATATGTCTCGCACAAAACTTCATTCCGTTCAATTTAACGGTAAAATTAGATGGAATCGATTGTGATACTCGATCAAAATTTGATAAAAAAAAATCTCCGCTTTTTAAAATTTGAGGGGAAAGTTAAAACTCAAATAATTCATTTACCCTCAAATACCTAAATATAAACTTTCAAAATATATATATATAGCAATCACAACAAAATAAAAACGCTTGAACATAAATATATATATATATTAGAAGCAATTATTGTAACAATGACATGGCCTGATAAATTACATATTATTCGATGGATGATGGAAACAATTTCAAAACAGTTGAATGGCTCCTTCATAATTATTTAACCCTTGCGTATGGCAACATCTCACCATTACAAAAATCCAACGAGTAATATTAAATTCATTTGGGCCTCGTCATAAGAATTATAACAATAATTAAGCCATGAATAAGATTGATCGACGAGTTCGAAAAGGAAAGGGTACGATTGTGGACCATTTCTAGTGACAAGTTCGTTGGTAAATGTACCCATGAATATCGAAAAACAAATTCATCACGAAAAAATGGTACACTGAGTAACGTGACATAAACCAATTTAAATTACCAATCCATAGTCGAAACAACATGTCAGAATGCGTATTATTCCCATTCTTTTTGATAGAACAAATTAAGAGTGGTCAATAAATTTTCTGAAACATTCTTTTTATGTCCATGTAGAAAAGAGTATGAGACAATGTTAATGCACCGTGTTTATGGAACGGTCTTAATTAAATGATGTGAGAGGAAAGCTTTCTAAAAATCTACATTTCATTTTCAAAACTCGAACTAAATAAATGAGCCTAAAGGATACGTGGACCACTATACCCTGTCAGATACACTACTACCCACAACACCTTCTACTTTCTCTGTCTCACACGGTTTGTTGTGGTCCTGTCAAATTAATTTGTTCACTTGGAGGAATTATTGTTATTGGTAATAGCGTAAATTTAGTCGACCATTTAATTGATTAAGGTACCTTTGGTATCTAGTTACTTCAACTATAAACGGTAACTAATTAGGTTTGGCGAAAATCGAATTCGATCTTATATTGAAAGATTCAAACACGCTTATTTGTGCGTGAATTTGAACTTCCGTCTCACATTGACTTGTTTTAACTCTTGGTAATTCTATAATATTATAAGAGTATTTGAAAAGAAAAAATAATCTAAACTCAACTCAACCCAAAGTTAGTAAAATTAAAAATATGCAGGATTGAGCCATTTTGTTGTCCTTATGTATCTTTAATTAATTAAAATATACATAATTACCTTTCTTTTCTCTTATTCACTAAAAGGAGTTTGCTCATTGGTAATTTGGTATGCATACAATTCTTCTTGATAATGCTATATTGAGTTAGACTTCTGGATGTTATGCTTGTACATTGCTTGAGAGAGATTTTAGCGGTAAGGGCATTTTCGTCCAAATAAAATAAAAATGGAGAAAATTTATTGTGTTTTTTGGCTCGTAGTACACAGCATATAACTTACGCAATCTAATTTTGATGCTAATATATTGAGGGAAATTGTATTTGTATTTCATTTTGGCTAAAATATCTTTAAATGAAATCGTATATCTCGCACAAGATTTCATTTCATCCAACTTTAACAGTAAAATATAACGTAATGGGTAATGTGATATGCAGTCAAAATTTAATAAACAAATCTTCGCTTTTTAAAATTTGAGAGCAACTTAAAACTTGGACAATAGTTTGGTGGCCATATCAGTAATTTACTCTACAAACTTTGATCATTTTTTCAACAAAATAAATAAATTATATCTTTCAATAGTGAATATATATATAGAGTTAGGCTATAAAGACGGATTCCCCCACTTTAACAAAAAGAAGGGATGATCATTTAGAGAGGTAAATCGATGAATTTTTTAATGAAAATTTGTAGAAATGATCTATATAATGAGTAGATTACCTCCACAAAAATTCATAGAAAAATTCAACCTAAAAGAGGGTGTTTTGAAAAATCGATATATATGTACATTTTCGACCGTTAAATTTTTTGATGATCATCTCACCCACTTATAGGTTGAATTTTTTTTTGAAATTTGGTAGAAGTGATCTACTTATAATATAGATCATCCCTACAAATTTTCATAAAAAAATCCATCGATTTACCCCTCTAAATGATCATCCCTTCTTTTTTGTTAAAGTGAGGGAATCCCTCTTTATAGCCTAACTCTATATATATATATAGATATATTTTTAACATTAGTTAAATTAAAACAAACATTCTTTTAAATGATGTAAATATTAATTTGTTGAGACCTTGATTTAAAACGGCAAAAATTGGTCCAATGCCAAAATATGTACTAATAATTGCCTTAGTGGCAACACAAACAAATCAGTGGGCAGCTGCATCTGAAAATCCAATCCATCCAAATGAATGTGATAATAGACTTTATAGCTAATTTGGAAAGAAATGCTTTTATCTGCATCCAAATTACTAGATTTTTCATTACCATTATTAGAGAAGTTTAGATTCCTCTTTCAGACAGGATTGAAGAGAAAAGGATAAGGAGAGTTAGGGTCCATGGACCTCACAATTTAGACAAGAAAAGAAAGTTCAAATTTCTGGAATATCTAGTTTTTAAAATTGCTAGTATTACATAAAACATTTAGAGCATCTCCGATAATCTTTTATATTTATGTTTTGTGTAAAATTTATTAAGAATTTCATCTCCAACTGTCTTTTGAAAATGAATTTTGTGTAAATTGGTAGTGTAAAATACACTCCCACTTTAGACTCCCACGTCAGATTTCTATTTTTCCATTTTCTTACTAAAACTTTAAAATGTAATAACTTCTAATACAAAAAATATATTTTGAAAAAAAAGTATATATTCAAAATCTACTTATTAAGAATTATAAATCAAGATCAATTGTGACTATAAGATTATATATAAAAATTTGAAGAAAAAAATATAAAATTATATAAAACAACATTTAACATATGTTGATATTTTATTGGTTATTTCAAAATTTACAAAGTAATCTACAAAAGTACTATTAAAGCATATTTTTTTCAAACTTCAATGTTGTGTAAAAGTTGATTGACACGTAAGATTTATCCTTTAATTTTTATACAATTGTTAGAGATACTCTTAGGTTCGAGTCTTACTACTGTTTCTTTTCCTTTTTAAATTTTCCATATTTATCCATTACATGTAAAGCGAAAAAAAATGATGAACTAGGGAAAAAATAAACTGGGGGCACCAAAGAACGGCTTCCCAGAGTTTCGTACACTCAAAGTTGCAATGAGTACAGTTATATTTTGGTAAGAATTTTAAATTGTATTATATGTCTGAATAAATTTCATAACTTATTTATACTCATTTAATATTATATTTTATACAATTTAACCCATCTAAAAATAAAAAATTCCGATATTAATTAGAATACTAATATAGAAATAGCGCAGCCATTTCTAGACTTTTCTGCATCCTTTTGAGCTCATCCTGAAAACCCCAAGCAAGGCCAACCTCATTTGCCGTAAGAGAAATTACCTTGCTCAGAATGTGTTTCCCAACAACAATAGCGGGGAGTGCAGCTTCACCCATCTTCGATCTTTGGTTGATGAAGATCCAACAATAGTGGGTTTGTCTGTAATTATCACATGTTAGAGCATCCCTATCGGGTAGGGTAAATTTTCTCTAACCCTCTTCATAGCAGACAGAAATATAGGATAAAATTTACATAGATAAGGTAGGGAATGAGTAAATTTACTATCTCATTAAATTTTAGTCATACAAATGTAACTCACTCGTATCATTTATTGAGTCACTCGTATGAAGCCATATGAATGAACCACATTCGTATGGCCACTTAATTTCCAAGCTCATACGAATGAGCTTCATTTGTATGACCATTTTTGTTTTTTGTTTTTTTATTTTTGCACAAAAACTATACGAGTGAGATTCATTCATATAATTATATTCGTAGTCTACTAGTTATATTCTACTTTGAAATTGAAGTATCGGAATGCTAAATTTATCCTAAATGTTACTCATTCCGCTTTGGATGTTCTTAGAAAATCAAGATAATTACAGACAAACCCAATTGATGTTTTTTTACTTTTTTGTTCTACGCAGTTTTCACGGAGAATATAGTTTTGTTGCTTTGTTAAAAAGTGAGTCTTTTGTTTTGAAAGAGAATCTTTTCTTATATTTTATAAATGGGAAAAGGACATTTTTTTTTGAACAAGAGAAAAGACATTTCGTGTGGCTTGCTTTTGGTGAATTGCTGAACATTGAATGATTTTTATTGCAAATGTTAACATGTTAGGTTAAAATGTTATATTTAGCCTATCAACTTTAGAAAAATTACATTGCAAAAATGTTAATATGACAATAGCTACTCTGTTATTTTGTATTACGAGAGCATCTGAAACATACAAACCAAGCCTCTTGGCCCAGTGGTATAAGACTGCCACTGGGACAACCTTGGATCGACTTGGAGCTCCCAAGGTCGAACCCCGGCGTTGTCAAAATAATGCTTGGCCAGCGGCAGCCACGAACCGCGAGCGGGGATTAGTCGAGGTGCGCGAAAGCTGGTCCGGACACCCCGTGGGGAACCAAAAAAAAAGAAACATACAAATTTTGTAAGGTTGTGAGAAATCTAGATGGCATTGCAATAAGTGCGGGGTAGATGACTTTGTGTAAGGGCATTTTTGTCTAAATAAAAAAAAGGAGGAAATTATTTTGTTTTTTATTTTTTTGGCTCAGAATACACAGCATATAACACATGCAATGTAATATTGGTGCTAATATATGGAAGAAAGGTGTGTTTTTATTTTATGTTGACAAAAATATCCTTAAATGAAATCATAGCCTCACACAAAATTTCTTTCCATCAAATTTAATAGTAAAATTGGACGGAATGAGCTGTGATACTCGATCAAAATTTGATTAGAAAATCTTCGCTTTTTAAAGTTTGAGGGGCAAGTAGGAGTGGGTAGTTGGCCCGGTGGATGGAGTATTGACTCTCCACACGGGCAACTTGAGTTTGAGCCCCTCATCCCCTTTGCTCGGCCACCCACACCTATTAAAAGAAGAGCAGATGCTACAACAGGAAAAAAATCAAGTGATGCTCAAAAAAAAAATTGAGGGGCAAGTTAAAACTTGGACAATAGTTTAATGGCTATTTCGGTAATTTAATCTACAAACTTTGTGTGGTGAGAAAGAAAGGGGTGGAAAAGTTAAGGGAGAGAGTGTGAGAATAATAATATCATTATTTTTTTTATTTTTCATTAATATAAACAAACTCTTACACACGAGTAACTAGACACTCCGGAATGTTGTATATTCTCCCAATTTATTTACCCTCCAATACCCAATTACAAACTCTCAATCAATAATAATAATAATAGTAGGGAAAAAAAAAACCTAACTGTATAGCATCACACCAAAATGAGAACACTTAAATATTAAAACATATATCAGATACAATTATTGTAACAATGACGTGAGTTAAATAAGATGATGGAAACAATTCAAAAGAGTTGAATATCTCCTTTATATTTATTTAGCCCTGCACGTAGCAAGATCTGACCTTAAACGTACTAGAAATCCAACTAGTAATATTAAATTCATGTGGGCCCTGTTATAAGAGTGATACACAAATAATTAAGCCTTGAATAAGATCAATCAACGAGTTCGAAAAGGAAAGGGCACGATTGTGGACCATTTCTAGTGACAAATTAAGTTCATTGGTAAATGTATCCATGATATATATATAACCGCAAATTCATCACAAAAAAATAGTACACTGAGTAACGTGAGATAAACCAATTTAAATTATTAATTCATAGTCCAAATGACATGTGAAAATGCGTATTATTCCCATTCTTTTTTATAGAATAAATTAAAAGTGGTTAATACATTTTCTAACACATTATTTTTATATCCATGTAGAAGAGAGTATGAGACCGCGTTAAATGTACCGTGTTTATGGAACGGTCTTAATCAAATGATGTGAGAGAAAAGCTTTTTGAAAATTCACATTCTATTTTCAAGACTTGAATTAAACAAATGAACCTAAAGGGTGGACCAATATACTCAGCGAGATACACTACTACCCACGACACCTTCTACTTTCTCTGTCTCACGCGGTTTGTTGTGGTCCTGTCTACATTAATTTGTTCACTTGGAGGAATTATATACTGTTACTAGTAATAGCGTAAATTTAGTCGACTATTTAATTGATTAAGGTACCTTTGGTATCTTGTTATTTCAACTATAAACCGTAACTTATCGGGTTTGGCAAAAATCGAATTCAACTTTATATTAAAAGATTCAAACACGTCTATTTACGCGTGAATTTGAAATTGTCCCATCTCACGTTGACTTGTAAACTCTTGGTAATTTTATAATATTATAAGAGTATTTGAAAAGAAAAAATAAACTCAACTCAACTCAACCCAAAGTTAGTAAAGTTAAAAATATGCAGGATTGAGCCATTTTGTCATCCTTATGTATCTTTAATTAATTAAAATATACCTAAGTACCTTTCTTTTCTCTAATTCACTAAAAGGAGTTTGCTCATTGGTATGCATACAATTCTTCTTGATAATGCTATATTGAGTTAGACTTTTGGATGTTATGCTTGTACATTGCTTGAGGGAGATTTTAGCAGTAAGGGCATTTTCGTCCAAATAAAATAAAAATGGAGAAAATTTATTGTGTTTTTTGGCTCGTAGTACACAGCATATAACTTACGCAATCTAATTTTGGTGCTAATATATTGAGGGAAAGTGTATTTGTATTTCATTTTGACTAAAATATCTTTAAATGACACAAAACTTCATTCCTTCCAACTTAACAGTAAAATTGATTGTAATGGGTAATGTGACATTCGGTCTCAGTTTGATAAATAAATATGTGCTTTTTAAAGTTTGACAGTAACTTAAAACTCGGATAATAGTTTGATGGCCATATCAGTAATTTGTTCTACAAACTTTAATCATGTTTTTAACAAAATAAATAAATTATGTCTTACCATAGTGAATATATTTTATTTTTTAACATTAATTAAATTAAAACAAATATTCTTTTAAATAATGTAAATATCAATTTCAGACCTTAATTTAAAACGGCAAAAATAGGTCCAAGGCCAAAACAGGTAACAAATCAGTGGGCAGCTGCATCTGAAAAAAAGTGCTTTTATCTGCATACCCATTACTAGATTTTCCATTACCATTATTAGAGAATTTTAGATTCCTCTTTCAGATGAGGTTGAAGAGAAAATGACTGCAATACTAGATTTTTCATTACCATTATTAGAGAATTTTAGATTCCTCTTTCAGATGAGGTTGAAGAGAAAGGACAAGGAGAGTTAGGATCCATGGACCACTCACAATTTAGACAAGAAAAGAAAGTTTAGATGTCTGGAATATCTAGTTTTTTAAATTGCGAGTATTACATAAAGCATTTAGGTTCAAGTCCTACCCCTGTTTCTTTTTCTCTTCGAATTTTCCATATTTATTCATTACATGTATAGGAAAAAAAAATATGAATTAGGAAAAATTAAACTGGGGGCACCAAAGAACCGAGGTGGACCGTAACCCACCCCAAGTTTTTTTTTCCGATATTAATTAGAATACTAATATAAGAATAATCTAACCCGATATAAAGTATTAGTTCATTAATTATAGAAAGGCTTTTTGTACATAATGATGAGAAAGAGAGGGGGACAGAAGTTAAGGGAGGGATTGTGAGAATAATAATATCAAAAATTATTTCCTTTTCATTAATATAAACTCCAAAATGTTGTACTCTCCCAATTCATTTACCTTCCAATACCTAAATACAAACTCTTTAAAAAAAATACATTAGATATATGCAACAGTTGTAACAATAACATAACAAATTAAACAGTATTCGTTGAATAGCAAAGACAACGGTTCGAAACACTTTAATGACTCCTTTGTAACTATCTAACCTTTGCATCACAAATCCAACGAGCAATATTAAACCCATGATGCCACGCTATCTTCATAACAATTATGTCAAATATTTAAGCCTTGAATATATCAGCCAGGCCGAAAAGGAAAGGTTATGATTGTGGACCATTTTCTAGTGACAAGTTCAATGGAAAATGCATCCATGATACATCTTACAACAAATTCATCACGAAAAAATGGTACGCTGAGTAACATTACATGAACCAATTTAAATTATCAATTCATAGTTCAAATGACACGGTCAGAATTTGTATTATTCCCATTCTTTTGGTAGATCAAAGAGTGGTCCATACATTTTCTCACACGTAATTTTAACTATAAATTTAATTATTTAAATTGACACATGTAACGTTACTCACATGCCCATTGAAGAGAGCAATTAGCCACGTCCATTAGAACAAGTGAGAAACCTGGCCAATGCTTTGAGAGCTCCATGGAAAACATTTCCTCTCGCCGGAACTCCATTCCTTCCATTACCCTTGCTCTGTTTTCCCATTTGATTTCTTGTAATTACAAAAATAAAATTGCAGATAAGAAGAAAGAGGAAAGAACCCAAAAACTTGAGAGTTGCTCTAAACAAAAAAATATTAGTGGGTGTACCGAAAAATTACAAATGTGTTTAATTTATATAGGCATTTGGGGGTTTTTTCGCAGCGAAGACAGAGGAAACGGGTTCTGTTTCTTCAAGTCCATTTCTTGAGATTTTCTTGAGATTTGCTAGGAAAGGTTAATGCAGATTCACTAAAATTTATTGAAGGTGTATGAATGCAAAGTTTTAAAAAATAATCAGAAAAATAAATCATTTTACAGGAGGAGAAAGAGACAGGGATTTGATGGAAATTTCTGTCTCTTTTCCTTAATTTTCATGCAAAAATATTTTTATCCAGCCCACGAAGAAATTAATTCAATGGAAAAATCCAAAAGCAATAAAGCATCTCTGCAAATCATCACATATTAGTTTAACTTCTCATAAAAATCAATGATTTTTCTAATTATTCTCCAACTTTTTATTAAACGCGTCCTGAAAAAAAATCTATCCCCCAAAGAACTGGCTCTGTTTCTTCACGTCTGATTAATTTCTTGCTGTTTTCTTGAGATTTACCAGGAAAGATGAGTGCAAATTCTGTCAAATTTGTAGAAGGTAAGTGGGTTGCCGTGTTTATTCCTTCTGCTGCTGTTATTCACTTTCGAGATGAAGGAACACTTTATGCAGAAGAAAGTACTTTGCAAAGGGAGTGGCCCATGCATTTACATTTTAACATATTGATGGAATGAGATATAACATTTTCAAGGAGAATGGTTGGTCTAGTGGTAGCCGCTTAATACATCAAGAGTTCGATTTATGGGATGGGCGGAATTTTGTGTGTGTTTGTAGAGTTAACCGGTAGACCTCATTTAGTTTTTATAAAAAATATATTTATATATATATATATTTAAATTTTAATAAATCACTGGTTAATACCTTGACTGTATTGCCCAATATGAGATTGTTTATTTTAAATATAATCTAAGGTCTACTAGTATCAGCGCGATGAGCCAACGAATCTTGATAATTGGACAAATGAAAACAACGATGTGAAAATCGTGAAGAGTTTGGGGTGTATATATATTTGTGTAACATTTGAAATGATAAATTTGTGTTATATATATATATCAAGGTATCTCCATGTCATCCAGCATGTTACAGTCAAAAAAAAAAAATTTATCAAAGATGTTTAGGTTTTATTTGGTCCGAATTTACTATTGACTTCACCAAACTTAGGGTGTTCAATAAAATTATACGTAGAAGAATGGAATCTATCGAATTTTTTTCATTATAATTTTTTTATTGAAAAATATAAGTTTACATGGAGGTGATTTTAAAGGTACACGACGAAAAAAAATAAACTAAACTAAATTGTACTATGAACAAGTAATTCAATTTAATATCTTTCTACCAAAAATTAGTAAAGATATATATAATTAAGTGTAACAAAATTGGCAAGAGGTTTGGCTTCTCACCCCGGCAACATGAGTTTGGGCCTTGGGACCTTAATTCCCTTCCGCTTTCTTCCAAAGTTGATGTTGACATGTGCATTCATATATTACTATTTTTTTTCTTTAACAATGTGATTAAAATAGTAATTCAGTTATATTCATTTTCAATGATAAATTATGTTTTCTTGTTTGCCAAAAAAACAACAACAACAACAACATTAGAGTTTTTCTTAAAGAAAAAGAAAAATATAATTGCAAGAACATATTAAAAATATCCAAATAATGTACAATGTTTTCTCTCTTACCCCTCCTTCGTATAGCAAGACTTTTCCTCTTCCTTTTTTCTTTTTTTCTCTTTTTCTTCTATTTGCTATGTTTATTCAAAAATAATAAAGTAAATATATATTAAGCCTGAATGGTTGAAGACGTGACTATTTATATAAAACGCCAAGTTTAAGTGTCACCTAACCCCTTCCTTAAATTACCTGGATCTATTAATTCCATGTATAAAAAAAATGTATGCTCAAATTAAGAGCTTTATTGTAACTTCTGTACTGCTTAAGAAAATAATATTTTCAACTTAATTAGTGGTTATAAAAAAAAAAAAAAAAAAGGTCACTGGTCATCAATTTAATTGATTGATTTGATATCGTAAACTTTGTTACATTGATTAGACATTGAATGAAATGAGTTTTTAATTTAAGATGTTTTAAAACGAAAATAAAACTCTTAATTTAAACTAAAGAAAGTATAAATTTTGAATTTTTGAAATGGTTAATCGAATGGTATTTGGAAAGTACCATGCAAATTAAAACAATCTATTCATTAACAATTGTATCTTATAATAAATCTTATTTTGTCTCAATGACTAAGTTTCAAATATAAATTTTTATTATGATTTGATATTTTGATTAAAAGTTTTTATATTTTGAAGTTTTATAACCAATTTGAAGGATCGGAAAGTTGATGTAGTTGAGTGTGTTTGATTGTGTGAGATGATGTGTATAATTATATGTACAAATCAATATCCAAAGACGGAAATGGTGTAAAAATCTAAAAATCTACGGTGGGGATTAATTTATATTGGAGACAAGCCACATTGTGTGGATAAACCATAACACAACTTTATAAATTTTTATCTAGACCATTAATTAGCTAGGTAGATTTATGGAGAGTACTTTTTTTTATAAAATAAATAAATAAACCTTTCCTTATTAGTCAAAAAAAAATACTCAGATTAAACTCGAGTAATACTCTCTTTAAATAGAGACAATTAGGTATAAGAGCTCATTCTAATAATAATATAATTATAAAGGACACTTAAAAATTTGCCATGTAAATTAAGGACACCATACAAAAAAGACACAAATACCCCTTCTTTATAATATCATCTCATTATGACACTAATAGCAACCAGAATGTGCTAAATGCATTTAACACCTTCTAGTCAACAACCAGAAGGTGCTAAATGCATTTAGCACCCCTGGACAGCAACCAGAAGGTGCTAAATGCATTTAGCACCTCCTAGACAGCAACTAGAAAGTGCAACCAGAAGCACCTTCTAGACAACAGTCAGAAAGTGCAACCAGAAGATCAATTAGAAAGTGCAACCAGAAGGTGCTAAATATATTTAGCACCTCCTAGACAATAGCCAAAAAGTGCAACCAGAAGATGCTAAATGCATTTAACACCACTGAACAGCAACCAGAAGATGCTAAATGCATTTAACACCACTGAACAGCAACCAGAAGGTGTTAAATGCATTTAGAACCCCCTGGACAGCAGCCAGAAAGTGCAACCAGAAGGTGCTAAATGCATTTAGAACCCCCTGGACAGCAGCCAGAAAGTGCAACCAGAAGGTGCTAAATACATTTAGCACCCCCTAGACAGCAGCCAGAATGTGCTAAATGCATTTAGCACCCCCTAGATAGCACCACAACCAGAAGGTGCTAAATGTATTTAGCACCTTCTGAACAACTAAAAAGTAGCACAACTTGGATAACAAACTATAAGGTGCTAAAATGATTTTAACACCATCAAAATTGATGAGATTAACATCTACTTAATTTATTTATATGTATATATACATGGATCGACGTAGGATTTGTAAAAAAAAAAAGAGTTACGATCATATTTTTTTTTCAAATCTCGCTGGGCTGTTGAAATTAGTCAATTTCGATAGCAAAACGACCTCTGATTGTCTTAATTTTTCGTGCAATTATAGTAACTTTGTCTTCTGAACAACATATTCAAAAATCAGCCAAACCCAACGGTACGATCAAAAGTTATATATCTTTTACGATTGCACATCCATGAAAGAAGAAGATGAATATGAAGATGAGAACAGTGCTTGCTCCTCTAGGCGATACGATCGGAGATTCAAGTGGTGGTGGTGGTGGTGGTGGAAGATGTGAGATTATTGGTGAAACAACTTCTCTTTTTCCTTGTTTTTTGTTTTCTCTCTTTAAACTATGTGTATGTAAGAGAGAATAATATATCTTTTGTATAATTAGAATAAATGATATAATAGGGTATTTTTGTCCATCAACATTTATCATTTTCTTTAAAATAAATTAATATTATAAAAAGTGTCCTTATTGTAAAACCAAATTATGAAATTGGTACTACTTCCCTTTATTAAACATGAGTCCATCCTTTGAGTTATAAAACATTACGAAGCGAGACCTTATAACCCATTATCTCCTTTAAATATTTGATCAAAAACAATATTAAAAAATGTCTAATGTCAAAATCATCATGTGTAATTGTTAGTAGAAAATACTTTATTCTTTTATACATAATTTTACGGTGACAATTGATCTTACTTTATACGTCTCAATAACTGGTTTAAAATATATAATTTTTACTAAAATTTATATTTTGGATTAAAAGTTATTATGTTTTCAAAGTTCTATAAAATTGTGTGGAGAGAGAAATTTGATGTGGTTGATTGTGTGTGTGATTGTGTGTAATGTGTGCATCTCTTTGCAAGGTGGAGATTGCATAGAACTAAAAGAATTGAATGGTATGCATTGATTCTTAGTAATAAACAACATCTTGTAACTAAAACAAAAGATAGCTTCGCGAAATTTCATCTGAACCTTTAATTGGGTTGACTTGTTAAATTTTTTTTGAAGCTAAAGAAGGAAATTCATTCAATACGAGAAGACGCGTCCAAAGAAAAGGAGTTTTCCAACCAAATTGATGGATCTTCTTGGCATACAATAAAATCCAAAGCCAAAACATGAGCCATTGAATTACCTTCTCTTGATAAAAGAGAAAGAAAGTGAATTGCATCTTTAACCCAACCAACGAATATCTGCCACAAGGACACCCCTCGACGCTAACCAATCCTCATGCTGTTGTAAAGCTTTAATAACATAACTATTGTCCCCTTCAAGCACCAAATTTCGGAAACCCGCATCAATTGAGAAATTTAAAGCCTCTAAACCCACCAGTAACTCCGCCGCCTCCGGCTTAGGAACTTTATGAGTGAACTTACTTAAACTGGCATAAAATTCACCTCGATGATCCTGAACCACAACGCCAATCCCTACTCCGTTAAGGTCCTCCTTCAATGACGTATCAAAATTAATCTTGAAAAGATCAGGGGAAGGAGCTTGTCATTTGATTGGAACCGCGGCTAAAAGCGACCCAACCTGAGAATTTGCAGCTGTAAACTTGGCTAATAGCATCTCGGCCTTGTCAATAATGCCCACTACCAACCACGGAGAACATTCATTAATCGCCAAATTACGGGCAAACCAAATCAGCCATGCTATTATGAAGATAAGTTCTTTAACATCCCCATGGACATGTCAAAGAATCTTAAGTCATTCCCAACCTTCTTTCACCACCCAAACCTGTGCGCAAGCAACAGCCCCGAAGCTTCCAAATTTGCTTCACCATAGAGCAGTCCCACAGAGCGTGGATGATAGTCTCACAGTTGCCATCACAATGCAGGCAAAGTGGTGCAACAAGGACCTTCCTTTTCACCAAATTTAGTTGCGTCGGTAGTGAATTAGTAAACCTGCCATGGGAAATGCTTAATTTTATTTGGAACCCCAAGCTTCCAAATGTTTTTCACCCAACCATCTCCAGCAGTAGAACTTTCCCCCACGCCTGCCACTCGACCCTCCGAATCATGAATTGGTTTCACCACGTGATATCCACTCTACGTCGTGTATTTACCAAGCCTATCAAAATGCCAGATTAATTTGTCATCAGCTCCTGTAACACTAGTAGGACGATTGCTAATCAACTCGACTTCATCAGATATGAACAACTCCTTAATTTTGGGTTCATTCTACTCTCCCATCGGCTACATCAAATCACGCACTTGAATACCTCTTTGCTGCTCATCCACGCACGCGAGAAAAGGCTCCTTGGTTAAAGAAAAAAAAAAGTTAAACAATCCAACGCGATTTAAGTTGTCGATCCAATAGTACTCACCTCTCATACCAAAATGGAAGCAAAACCCAAATTGATAATTTTATTGAAACAAACTCAAAATTTTACGAAGGGGGAGAGGATTACAAAGTAGAGAGAAAGAAAGAAAGCAAAGAATTAAAACTTTCGATGCCTATACAATAAAACGAACATCCCTATTTATAATACTAAAAGATCGCGTTTGAAATCTTTTGAAATTCGTAATGATGCCAGGGCATGCGTGTGCTTGAATAATTGCAGTTGATTGGTCCTTGCTCATCTTGTTCTTTAGCGTCGGCGAAATAAACTTTTATTTTACTTTATAAAAAATGTTGGCCTTAGAATTAGCTTTTGTCTGCTACCTTAAATTCACTTGATTTTTTCCTTTATTCTTTAATTTGTCGTCTTCATCTTTTTCCACTTGCTCAACCCAAGGAGGCATACGTTCTTCCATGTCTTCATCAAATCACACGCTTTAATACCCCTTTGCTGCTCAGCCACGCATGGCGAGAAAGGCTCCTTGGTTAGTTAGTACCTCAACCCCAAACAAGTTGGAGCTCTAGGCAAGTAATTAAACTAAACCAATTTGAAAATTGTTAAGAATTTATTTGTGTTAAGAAAAATTAGTCTTGGTTTTCTTGTCTCAAATTGTTAAATCTTTTTTTTTCATTTTTCTGTGCAAAATCAACATACCAAAACTAAAATAAAAAAAGATAAGCTATGTTATTTACTATTACTTGAAAATAATTTTCTTAGAAAGTATAAAGTGGGACTATCAATTTATCAGACCACACCCAAATTTGGAAGTCTAAAAATCAAATCTCACGAGCTATACAAGATTTAGCATTCAAAGGCTAAAAAACAGCGTAATGAAATAACAAGAATCGGAGTGCAAATTTCCAATCTGCACAATTTCATCAATGATACAAGAAGATAACACTTGAATATAACAAAAAAAAAATCCCTCCCTATTTTAACAATTTGATTTACCAAAGGGGTGCATTAACACTAACTCATTTTACAACAAAATGTGAAGCATCATTATATAGGCTTCAGCTATGTATATAATTCCAGCAAAGAATATGAACTTACCAAGAAAAAAAAAATAACCCCCAAGAAAAACATTTTCGGGTTGGGTTTTCCATCCATTAATTTCACCAAATCGCCCCATGGCCTTGCAACCTTCTGTTTCACAGTTTTACAAGCCGACCCGAATTCACATTCGCGCAGAAATTTATCGCGCAAAAGTCCCTGAGCTAACAGATTTTACAAAAAACCTACCCCAATACTCATCCTCCCATAAAGAAGGCACCTCCCCTCAAATGTAGTTTCTCTCTCTCAACTCTTCTTGGGTACAACACCCAAATCCTCCTCGAGAGTTTTGGCAGCTGTTAGAAGCATATCCACTCCAACAGATTTATCCAACCTGTCTTCCTCTCTTTGTTCCTCTACAGGTTTGAATGGTTTATCCTTACCAATGGATTTATCCAACCCGTCTTCCTCTCTTCGTTCCTCTACAAATTTTAAAGGTTTTTCCACATGTTTGTACAGTACTTGTTTCATTTCTCTTCGTTCCTCTACAAATTTTAAAGGTTTTTCCATAAGTTTGTACGGTAGTTGTTTAATTTGCTCTTTCTTTTTCTGATTATTTTCCAAGAGATGATCCGGGATCTTTACATGAAGCCATGGTTTTTCAAGCGGCCCACTCCCCCTCTTCCGTTTCTGTACGACTTTGCTCGGTACCCTTTCTTTTTTACCAATGGATTTATCCAACCCGTTTTCATCTCTTAGATACTCTACAAATTTGTAAGCTTTTCCAGCACGTTCGTATAGTTCTTCTTGTTTCATTTTCTCTTCCAAAAGATAATCGGTCTTCACATGAAGCCATGGTTTTTCAAGGGGCCCACTCCCTCTCTTCAGTTTCTTCACGACTTTGCTCGGTACCCTTTCTCTCTCTTCCTTTTTCAGTTTCTTTTCAAATGCCTCTCTTGCCTCACGAATACACTTGACACCCACATCACATTTTTTGCAAAACCATTTTCCGGTTGGAATAGTATCTTGTGGCGGGTCCAAGCAATAAATGTGGTATGCATAGTCGCAAGCGTCGCAAAGAATAATCTTCTCATCATCACGGTCACACAAGCAAGCTCTACATAAACAAGATGGGCAATACCAACGGGGACCGTACGAATTTAGTTGCTTACTGGTTAGGCACTTGACATGGTAGCGACTATGAGGGCAATCCCCGTGCGTGCAAATTCGAAAATCCTCACCTTCGTTTACGTCAGTCCGACATATATGGCACTCTGTTGTGCTCCGTTTTTCAGGCAAATCGTATTCTTTAGCCTTTGAGCTCGAAAGTACTTCTTTTTCATTTAGGATTCTAGTTCCGGGGGAATGTAGCTTCTCGCATAATACACAGTTCTCATGGAGAGATAGGGCACCGTTGTCAGTGCACGCAGTACAATACCATGTTGTGGGAGGGATTTGTTTATTGGGAATGTTGGTACAGTAGATGTGGTACCTTTCCTCGCACAAATCACAGACAAGGCAGTCTCTCCATTCCGCTTTTTCTCCACAGTGCTTGCAAGTGCAGGGTCGGTACACAGCACAGGCCTCTGTTTCCTCCGGTTTGCAGTCCACATCCGGTTCTGGTGTAACCATCTGTTAAAAGCGCAAAAAACCAATGTATTCTTTTGTTCAGGATCAAGTTAGCAGCCTAAGAGCAAATTATTTTGTTCATGAGTAAAATGATGGGCTTTCCTTTGGTATAGAAAATACGAAAGTGGAAAGAAAGAAAGAAAAGTGGAAAAATAAGTTTCCTTCCTAACCCACCAAAAAGTACCGTCCCAAAGAAAGCCGAAAAAGGTTTAAAGAAATAGCACAGATTACAGTAGTCTGTTCAATTTTAGGGGTTTTACAAAGCCAGTCCTTGTTACCAAACAAACTTGTAGAGTCCAATCCAATACAATTGAACATCTTAGAAGTGAAAAATTGGAGAAAATTTGAATGGTAATTGTTACTGATCCATAAATATTGATACCCGCCATATAAGGAATACATAAACAAGAACCTTCGACGGGGACAAGGGCAGTTATGAAGCTGGGCACTAGGTTGGGAAAATTTTACTTTTACTGCTGTATATTAAGGATTTAATTTGTTGCACCTCTTATATTGAGCAACACAAGTCTGTAAAACTTTAGGTATTTCAAAATCATAATTCTATACACAAAAGTTACGAGTTACATAAAAAGCTAGTGCACAAATACAAAACAAAATTAACCATATAATAACATAACACCCGCTAGTTATATGAAAAACCCAGTGATGACTAATCAAATAACTGGCACATCACTTTATATAATAAATTTCTGTATCGCTAGTGTCTATTACTTTTCTTTTCACAAACATACTTCAAATTTTTTATGTCAAATTTATCCACAAACTTTCTACACTATTTCCCTCCAAATATTGTTTTCATTTTAACCTTTTATTTTCATTCAAACATTTTACACATCTACATTTCAAGTGATACCAACATATTCTCCAGATTGTCTTAAATTATCCAACTTTAGAGTTTTATATTTTAGTCTATATATAAATATTCAAATATTACTATAATCATGTCTAGCTACACCTATAGTTTATATCGTACAAATGAACAAAGTGCCAACATAAATTGTCTATTTCCACAATATGTATTTATCTAAGTATTTGTAAGAGTGCCCCCACCCATAAAAAGATTCTAGCTCCATCACTAGAAAAGGGTCTCATATTCAAAGGCTATTTACATCAGTCTTAGTACAAGGTTTAACCATTAAAGATATAGCAAAATACAATTACCCTTTCGGGATAATGCCTCTAAAGTAATGATGCTTAGACGCTGCTAAATAATAAAAATACTGAAATAATAGGCATTGGTTCTGTGATTAATAGCAAAGAAAATAAGAGATCACATATGGTCTGTTCAAGTTTCAATTACCCCTCCAGTGCAGCAAATTCTGCCTATGTATCATTGTATTAAAACCTCAGTACAGCTTATATATATACACAGTTATAAACACTAGACCTACCCTGCATTGCCTGTGCGACTCACATGTACATTATTTCAAGAAAAAGTTTAACAAAAATGATAGATGGTCCAATGGTAAAGCATGAGTATATATTTCTTAATAGCAAGGGTTCAAATCAAAACCATTTTGTATCTATACTATTATATAAAGATGAAGGATTTCAAGCATTTTGAGGCTCGACGCCAAAAGCTAGTATCATATTTTTCTGTACATAACTGTTGATAGAATTTCTTATTTTTTAATCTTCTTGAGGCTCGACGCCAAAGGGAATGACGACTTTTGAGTTGTACCAAGTCCGAAACCAAGTGGATTTATTTTATCGCAAACTCCCCCATTATTAATTTATTACACATATCAAGATACGTCACATCTATATACTTACTTTTACATTTTTTCCATTTAGGTTTTTTTGACCATTCAAATTTTTTCATTACAAATGACAGGGCCTCAAAATGTTTCAAATCTTTCCACGCTTTATATAATTATAATTATAATAGTATAGATACAATTTAAACAGCCAAAACTAAACATATTTGTCAATCTTTCACTTCACTTCTAGATTGTATCTTTTGATGAATTTAGTGGAGATTAAATTTTTTATTTTTTTTAATCGGTGGGTATCTGGGCCCCATCCCAATTAATCCCACGAGGCCCTAGTGCTTATCGATTGGGAGATATGCCCCAGTGGCCCCAAGAATCTTGACACAATGGGGAATCGAACCTGAGATCGTGCGCCCAACCACACAATCCCAAGTATGCCCTATTGCTGAGGCAAATCCCATGGAGTTGTGGAGAGAAACTAACCATCATAAATATCATTTCTACCAAATTTCATGAAAAAAACCATCCAATTACCCCTCTAAGTGGATGTTCCTTCTTTCCCCTTTTTGTACAGAGCGAGGACGGTCCTCTTTATAGCGGGGTTGTGTATAGTGTATATCTATATATATATATATTATATAAAGTTCCAAATTGTACTCAATTTTAGTATTTAAGTGAACTATGAACCAACTAGTTCTACCAAGAATTATAACCTCTTACCTCATTTTTACCATCCTCCGACACACTGGGTATTGAGCCGCTGACCTAAAGGGACAAATGAGAAAAAAGAAATGGTCAATGCCCAAACCAATGTTTTAAATTGCAGTAGCGTAACGAATTGCGTTTTGGTTCCAAAATTGCGTAGCGCTCACAAATTGCGTAATAGCTTAAGCAATATGAATAATGAATAGCGTAATAATAAAAAATAAAACAAAATAATATTATACTAAAGAACATTAATAAAAATTCATTAAAACAAAATATTATTTTAAATAACTATTTATATAGAGAGAGATATTTATTATTATTTGTTTGATAACCATATTTATTATTATTTATAATAAGATACTACTAATAAATAATACATTAAGAAAGGCCTTCACATTAGAAAAACACTAGAAAAGGCTAAATATTGTAAATGTTTCATATGACCAAGGGCACACAAGTCATTTTAACCTTTACAAAGACCTAACTATAAAATATCCCATCTCTTCTTCTCTTTGCAGCCTCCTCCCTACTCTTGTGTTGTCACTCTTCTTCTCCTTCATTCTTCTTCTCAAACTCAAAAACAATTCTCTCTCTAACCCACCCAATACTACCAACTATCCTCCAATATTATTTTAACCTTTACAAAAACCTAAATATAAAATATATCATCTCTTCTTCTCTTTGCAACCTCCTCCCTACTCTCTTGTGTCACACTCATCTTCTCCTTCATTCTTCTTCTCAAACTCAAAAACAATTCTCTCTCTAACCCACCCAATACTACCGACCATCCTCCAATTTCACTCCTAGATAAAACCTTAATCTGCTCAAACAGTCAAACCCACCTACCCACCCACCCAAAGCAGAGCAAGAGCACGCCTCCTCTCTTTCGAGCTAGGGTTTCGCTTTTAAGAAGAGAGAAGAACGTATGAAGGAGGCTAGGGCTAGTCCCAAATAGCGTGAGCAATCTTCAGATTGCGTAAAATTGCGCGCCACGCCATCAAATTGCTTAAGCAATTTGATCAAAACACAACTACAGCCACGCCACATGGCATTTCACCACCGGAAAAAGCAATAGCGCGCAAACGCACACAACATCGTGCGCTATTGAAAATACTGGCTCAAACACAAAGAATGACAACATTCTTATCAGAATAAATATTTAAGCCAAAGTGTGTACCTTTATGGAACTCAAAATTAAGGTTTGTTTGGTTCAGGGGTAATAGTTTTAAATTAGGTGAAAAATTTAATGGTACAAAATATTTCCAACTTGGCATTAAATGTTGTCCCTTATCTGTGTTCAAAAGTATTTAATTCATCGTGCACATATATTCAGAATTTTATATGAATAAAAGAATTAACAAAAATAGGTTAAAGTAACTTTCACTATCTTATTTAATATCTACATTAAAAACATACGCATACTACGTATATATTTCATCCAACCCATACCGCCCAAAAGCAGCTATTTTTTAATTTTTTAACAGAAGGGTTTAGCATCAACTTTGATACACATGATTAAGCATGAGTAGGTTTCCTATCAAAATAAAAAGTCATCTGCATGCCTACTCACCTTTACCTGTTCACAACAAGAAGTCCTTGATTTTTCTGAAAGGTTCTTGGCAAGAGCAACCATCTCAGTGCCAATCTTTTCAAGCTTTGTCCACACCTGAAAAAAATATCACCAAATTACAAATAAAAAAAGGTTGGTTACTGTCTGAAGAAAATTTTAAACAAAGTCTTATCCTTTATACAAAGTGTTATAGGAGGATGCTAGCCTTTCACATTTGTTAAATTTAGCATGAATTAAAATTACAATATAAATTAAGAGAGCAACAAAAATAAAAGTCCATAAGAAAGTCAAAATTGTATCACAAGGAATGCACAAGGATAAAATATAAATTTAACTTGGCTACTTATAAAGATCAGGAGGGGAAAAAACCTGTTGAATATCTGAATGAAAATTCATGGGCAAACTTTCATAAGCTCCCTCCTTCATTCTCGCATTTATAGAACTAAAGTCAAAAATTCTATCAACGCTCGTTCCACCAAAACTTTCGAAGAGTAGTTTACATAGTTTTCTGAAGTTTTCTGATGTTAAGATATCAAAGAAAGCACGTTTACACAGCTCAGTCTTTGTTTGTTCATTTGACCCAATTAGTGATCCATTTGACATAATATTTTCATGCCCCTTAGCATTATTGTGGGCCCCATTAGACATCAACTCTATCTGTGAAGTGCATTTCTGCAATCCTTTACTAAAACAAACAGATTCCTGCAAAACAAACAAGGACGTAAATAAACGAGATTTACATAAACAAAGAGTCATTGTAAGCCAACTAATATCATAACCTAAGAAGCACAGATACTTCATTGAACGAGGCATATGTCTATCGGATACTTCCTTTTGCGTATCCGTAATTAATGAGCAAATACTTATGTACTGATACTTTTGGGATACATATTGGATCCTATGAATATATAATTTAATGAATAAATTTGTAGTTCCAGATAATCAATACTCGTGAAGACTTGCAACCATAGATAACAAACATTTAATAAGGAGTTGTGACTTTTAGCATGCCAAACCAAAGATGTATAACTATTAAGAAAAATAAACTTCAAGATTATACCAAAACAAAACTAGGGTTAGAAAGCTTTATAGTAGATGAGTGGGTCGATATTTGATAATATTTTGGAAGTTTGAATTAAAAATTTGGGTGATGTAGTGATATTTTTATATACTCATTACATATACGGCTGAATATATACATTAGTTCTAGAGTCCATATCAAATTCATCATTGTTAAAATCTATGTTAACCAATAAGTAATCATCAAATTGGAATGTCCATATTTTGTACCAGATTAATATGTTTCTGAAGGACTCAAAAATATATATCATATATGATAACGAGTGTATCTTTGACGCATTTGTATCATATTTATTCTTAAAAAACAGTATCAGCGTATCCGTATATTGTATCTGAATCCTGTATCCAAGCCTGTTCTTCTTAGATCATAAGGAACCATGTAAGAGAAAAAAATTGTACCCTGATTGCAGTTGTACAACTACTTTGAGGATGGAACTCAAGAGCATCTCGGATGCATTGCTTTAAACCACCTTCACTTGCAATGAGTGAGTGATATATCTGTTCCAGAACAATCTTCCTCCAATGCTTGACAGAGGAATCGTCTGAACCATTTAGAAAATCTTGTGAATCCATTCTAGTACTACTATCTTGATTGCAAGAACTGTTGTTAAAACCCGGGTCAAAGAATGGTTCTTTTGTTGTCTGCAGGAAGAAACCAAATAAATCAGATATCACTTTAACAAAAAAAAAAAATCAAAGAATAATAAGAAATTAAAGGATAAAGAAAAAAGAAAAAAAAAATCCCATCATATCTAGAAAACTCGAATGTTCACAGGAAGAAGAAAAGTGCGAGATCATTCATCACAAACCAATTTTCAGGGATTTCTGACATGAGTAGTCAAAACATTTGCATATCTCCCACTTGCATATTTTCTATTTCCTTGAACTTGTTACATTTTCAAGAGAAAAGGGGGACGATTTGACAGTTCAGCAATAATAGGTTCCAAGTTATTATATAGGATTTAAAAAGAGTTCGATTCGATGCCAAGAGTGGGAGGAGGAGGAGGAGGAGGATTTGGTTTAGAATCATCCCTATACAGTTTCCATATACAAAATTGCTAAGTATAGATACATATATATTTATTTTAGTAAGTCTTATACTTGTTAGTAAAGATTGGACCTTTGCATAGCCTGGTCACTGGTTTCTACAATGCATATTGCAAGGGTCTACTCAGGATGCTGATTGAGTGTTAAAAACCTTTGTGCTCAACTTTCCCTTTTTTCCATTCTTGGTAGGTCAAACTGTCAAAGTGGGGTTTAGTGTTGATTCCTGCAGATTTTGCCCTCTTGTTCAATTTGCTGACCCCAACTCAGTTTCTGGGACCTTCAGGAAAACTATGTGTCCAAGCATAATAGGATACAAACTCCCTATAACTCTAGAGGCTATTCATGAACAACCAGTGTTCTAGAAAGCGGATGAGCAAGGCAGAACGAGATGCAAGGCTCAACCTTTTATACAAAAATCACCAAAATTATCTATACTTATATATAAGTATGAATAACTTATGTGTTTTTTCCCTTTTTTGTAGAGACAAATATGCCCTTAATTTTAAACACAAGATTTTAAGATTAACATTAAAAAAAACAATATAATTTCATATATTTTTATATTATAGTATTAGTATTCCAAATAAATTTAAACTCTTCTTTATTTAGTTAAACTAATTAAACTATTTAGAATTATATTAGTATTAGTATTTCAAAGGAAACCAGCATTTTAGATAATCAATTTGGTTTTATGCCCGGAAGGTCGACCATGGAAGCAATTTACTTGTTGCGGCGTTTGATGGAGCAATATCGGACGGATCAAAAGGACCTACACATGGTTTTCATTGACTTGGAGAAGGCGTACGATAGGGTACCAAGAGAGATTTTGTGGAAAGCCCTAGAGAAGAAAGGGGTTAGGATTGCCTATATTCGTGTTATCAAAGACATGTATGAGGGAGCTAAGACTAGTGTGAGAACACATAGTGGGACCACAAAAGATTTCCCTATAACTATAGGACTGCACCAAGGGTCAGCGTTGAGCCCTTATCTGTTTACCTTGGTCTTGGATGCACTCACGGAACACATTCAAGAGCCAGCACCGCGATGTATGCTATTTGCAGATGATATTATCCTAGTGGGTGAGTCCAGAGAAGAGCTAAATGGGAAGGTGGAAACTTGGAGACAAACTTTAGAAGCGCATGGCTTTCGTTTAAGCAGAAGTAAGACAGAATATATGGAATGCAAGTTCAATAAAAGGCGGAGCACTCCTAACTTAGAGGTAAAAGTTGGGGACATTGGCATAACACAAGTCACTCGATTTAAGTATCTTGGATCCATTATACAAGAAGATGGGGAGATAGAGGGGGATGTAAACCACCGGATTCAAGCAGGGTGGTTGAAATGGAGGAAAGCTTCGGGTGTGTTATGTGATAAAAAGGTACCACTCAAGTTAAAAGGAAAATTCTATCGTACTGCGGTTAGACCAGCGATGTTGTATGGGACTGAATGTTGGGCGGTCAAAAGCCAACACGAGAATAAACTAAATGTAGCGGAGATGAGAATGTTGAGATGGATGAGTGGCAAGAATAGGAAAGATATGATCAAGAATGATACCATCAGAGAGGGAGTTGGGGTGGCACCTATTACAGAAAAGATGGTTGAATCTCGACTTAGATGGTTTGGACATGTATGGAGGAGACCGGTAGATGCCGTGGTTAGGAGAGTTGATCATATGGAGGGAAGCCTAGTTGTTAGAGGTAGAGGAAGACCGAGAAAAACTATAGGTGAAACTATTAAGAAGGATTTAGAGGCAAATGGTTTCACTATAGATATGATTCATGACAGGCCACTATGGCGTCGTTTGATCCATGTAGCCGACCCCACCTAGTGGGATAAAGGCTGGTTGTTGTTGTTGTTGTTAGTATTTTAAATAAATTTAAACTCTATTTTATTTGGTTAAAATAATTATATAAGTTAGAATTCGTGTTGAATTAGATGTTTTCCAAAACTCACCACAAAATTATGTATATTTAATAAACCGTATTAAAATTACAAAGCTATTTAATGTTAACTTATACATCATCAGGCTATACAATCTATTATTTATACAAGTGTTATATTATTTTGTGATATTGTGCATAATAATCCATGTATGTTTAATATAATTAACTATCTATCAATTCTAAAAATTTATTAAAAATATATTATTCTCTTATATAAGGTGTTGTTATTTATACTCTACAAATCAGTGACAAACACCCCCTTCAAATTTGAATTAAAAACACATTTTAACACCACCTTATTTGTCACAAACACCCCCCTCCATTGCCTGATATTAGGTGAGTGCTTAGCAATACACTCTCTTTATGTAAGTCGATTTTATGTAAGCACACTCACCTCTCATTAGGCAGTCCTTATTTGGAAAACACTTCAGTAATCCATTGCCTGATATTAGGGGAGTTATTTAAACAAACTCTTCCCAAGCGCGACGAGTGTGTGCATCTGCGCTTACCTCTCATTAGGCGAGTCTTAGTGGGTGTTAGTGATTAAAAATTTACCTTTAAAGAATGTTTGTCACATAAATGGTAGATGTAAATAACACCAACCCTTATATATCTCATCAATTTTTATCATGTATTTATAACATATTTATATAATTGATCAATTATATAAATTATCTTATAATTATTAATTAAATTTTACACTTGATATTATGCTTTTGCTTATTTGTGATTATTTTTATTTCATACTAATTATTCAAGTCTTAGTATGTACATATTCATTAATGGATTTAATTAATCACCTTTGTTAAGAACTAAAACCATGTGCAACGCACGTGCATAAAAACTAGCAATTCTAGAAATTTTACACTTCATATTATCTTTTTGCTTATTTGTGATTATTTTTATTTCATACTAATTATTCAATTCTTAATATGTAAGTATTCATTAATGGACTTAATTAATCACATTTGTTAAGCAATAAAACCACGTGCAACGCGCGTGCACAAAAACTAGTTATTAAAAAGTACAAAGAAACCCACAGAGATTACACACCATAGGTTAGCATCCATTGAAGAGCATGATATACATTGTTGACCCACTATCTAACAGCTTAAACTCTTGGGAGAGATGGTTACTAAAATGGTATCAGAGCTCAGGCTTCACAAGGTTCAAGGTTCGAATCCTCCCGCTTGCATTTATTTCCCCTTTCGTGTTTGTGTAGTATACACGTTTGTGCACAAAGTACACCCCTCTCCACGTGCGAGTGGGGGTTACACGTGAGGGGAGGTGTTGAAGAGCATGATATACACTGTGGCCCACTACCTAACAGCTTAAGCTTTTGAGAGAGATGGTTACTAACAGCATCAATAATAAAAAATCCAAATTTATTGTCAACAGTGTTCTAAACCGAGGTCGAGGCCTATGCCTCAATGCGAGGCCCCAACCCAGCGCATCAAGGCCCTTGTTTTTAATCCCAAATTATGAATCCTATGCCTTTCGTGCAGAGGCCTTTGGGCTTGAGGCATCACATGCGTAGGCCTGTTTACATGACGACGTTTTGAGATCCAATTTAATTTTAACAAAAAAAATAAATAAGTTGACTTTTTCTCTTCTTATTTCCTTGCATCTTTCTTCTTGCTTTCCGATATTAGACTTTTTTTTTTGATAGGAAACAGAAAATTTTATTGCCACTTGAAAAAGCATACAACAAAGCAGCAACATAAAATAGACAGACTAGTGAAAGAGAATTCCACCAGATTGATTCCAACCCGGCCAACAAAACAAGAATACACTACACTTAGACCTCACTGAGCTAAAAAACTAGCTGGATCAATACTAAACAGAAAACATTCTGGACCATCTAGAACTCTAGACGCCCTAGCCCACAAACCTATAAGAAATATAATATAATTCCGCAAATCCTCAACTGAGCTGCTTTTCCCTTCAAAAATGCGTTTATTTCTCTCCATCCAAACACCCCAAGCTATAGCTAGCACCGCAAATCTCCATAGGACTCTCTCTTTGTTTTGAACATTATCAAAATGCCATTTCAACTCTACAAACTCTGACCACTTTCTGGGAATAGCACCAACAACCCCAAACATTTCAAATAACACTATCCAAATCCTCCTTACAAGCCCACAGTGAAGAAGAATATGGTCAATGCTTTCTTCTTTCTGTTGGCACATCACACACCAAGTGGGAGACAAGCACCAGGTAGTCCTTCTCTTTTGAATCACATCACATGTGTTAACTTTCCCCTTTAAAGCAAGCCAAGCAAACACTTCAATTTTGGAAGGAACCCCATGCTTCCATACGAAATTGGACATAGAAACTGAAACTGATTGAGAATATTGGGTGAGGACATCAAAAAAAGATTTGCATGAAAAACCACCGAAAGAATGAGCCACCCAAACTCTTTTATCAAGATAATACTGATTCAAAGGGACACTCTGAATCAGCTCCATCATGGCTGAAAATTCAACAAACTCCCTATCATTTAAATTTCTACAAAAAGTCAAATCCCAAGAAAAGCTTGGAGACCAAGAGGAAACCGATTGAATAGTCATGTTTTGGTCACAAGAAAGTTTGAAAATTCTAGGAAAAAGATCCTTAAGAGGACTATACCCCACCCATAAATCTTCCCAGAATCGAATTTTGTCCCCCACTCCCACCACTAATTTGATGTTTTGCATAAATTCTATCCACACTTTAGAGATCGACTTCCACGGGGCACGAAGAGTGCCACTGATTCCGAAGCCTACATCCCACCCATTAGAATGGGACCCATACTTGCTCTCAATGATCGCGTGCCAAAGTGAATCTTTCTCCAAAGGGAATCTCCATAACCACTTCCCGAGCAAAGCCGTATTTCTTTTGATAATATTCCCCACACCCAACCCCCCATTCAATTTGGACTTGGAAACCTCTACCCAATTAACTAAGTGATCTCTCTTCCCATTCCCAAATCCTTCCCAAAAAAAAAATCTCTCATAAGTTTTTCCAATAATTTCACTGGCTTTTTTGGAATTTTAAAGATTGAAAGATAATAAATTGGAATACTCCAAAGGACCGATTGTAACAATACTAGTTTCCCCCCTCTCGACAAACAACTTCTTTGCCACCCTTCAATTCTTTTCGAAACCCTCTCGATGACGGGTTCCCAAAAGACCATACTATTGGGGTTCCCGCACAATGGCAACCCTAGATAGTTAAGAGGCCACTCACCACTACTACACCCTAAATTTAGAGTGATGTTGGAGAGCTTGTTGGGTTCCAAATTCAACCCCACTACCACACTTTTTGACAGATTAATCCTCAGCCCTGAAACTAAAGAAAAAACTTTAAGGATTACCCTCAAATTTCCCAATATTAGACTATTCAACTTTTTGCTTTCCATTTCTTGTTATCTTATGTTTTCTTTTATTCTTCACTTTTCTTATTCTCTTTTTGCTATTATCCAATAATGTATATATAAATTGTTTGAATATATATTTGATATTTTGAATGTATAAACTATTTTTGCTGCTCCTATATATGTATATATTATTTCTGAAGTTGATATTTCCTCTTTTAGTGATGATGGTCACTACAAAGTACTTTTGTAATTTTATTAGTAAAAAGAAAAAAAGGAAAAATGAGGCCTACACCTGGCCTCACATGAGCAAAATGCCTCAAACCTATCTCTCACCTTTTAAAACATTGATTGTCACCAACAAAATAATTAATACATCATTATCATAAAAAGTTCACGATAACAGAACATATATAATGTATATAACAGATTATTGTTACCAGAAAATAAAAAGGTGATTTTGAATTGGGTACTATGATACTTGTCAAAATTAGACTTACGTATGTTTTTACTATAAAATCAGACAGGTATGTAATAGATTCATGTTACAAAAAAAATAAAAGGTGATTTTGACTTGGGTAGTATGATACTGTGGACGGGGATGGGAGTTGCGCGGGATTTCTGCCAGAATATGATGGTGGTGGTTGGGGTGGACAGTGGTGGACACGATTCTGGGTGTAAGTGTATGTGGTAGAAGGTGGGGAAATGGTTTAGAGGGGGAGGAAGTGCTATGCTTCTCTTTTTGATTTTCTTTATTGATTTGTTTTTCATTTCATTGTTTAAATGAATGTGAAAATCTTCAACTGTAAAAAGGCTAATTTAAGCTCAGCATAGTTTTTTTTTTCCCCTTTTTATAAGAAACGGAAAATATTATTAATAAAAAGAAGGATACAAGTTCAAAGGACAAGAGGTCCCCATACAGATATAGTAAAAAGATCCCCTACGCATATAAAATCAATCAAAGAACAACAGGAAAACATCCATCAAAAGACTATCTGTCAGAACCAACACCTAATTATCTAGCTACCCAAGTAAACTCAGCATAGTTAAGATCTATTTATTTGTTAACAGACTTGAATGGACTTAGCAAACAAGTCTAATTTTGAAACAAAAACATACCCTCGTCTAAATTTCAACAATTATCGTAATACCTAAATCTAAATGACCATAAAAACCAAAAAAATCGATGTCACCAAGAGCTAGCTTTCTCTGTAACACTTAAGAAAGCTCAAACATATTAGAAAATAATAATGAACTCTATAGTGGAAAATTGATTATTACATGTAAAAGTAACAAGAGCTTGATCCTAACTTATTTACAAAGTCTCTACTGCTTGTTAAAGAGCAAAAGAATGGCCTTTTAACTGGGATCATACTCTCAAACTACGTACATAGGGCATTAGAAAGTAGGCTGCTAGACATTATATGATGTATACCCATAAAAGAGAATATTTGCCCCCCTATGCTTCCTAGTTTCCATGCAGAAAAGGAATCACATTGAATTATATAGTTGGTCTCAAACACCAGCCTTACAACACACCTTTTCTCTTTCCTACAAATACTTTTGAAGAGGACAAGCAAAATTGATGATTCTTAAGTACCAACAAAAAGACGACCACTGATACTGTGCATGCAAAAAATGGAATGCATGATTGTTTGGTTGAGATTTTAAAACATGTTTTTTAGATAAGTTTTTGGGAAGTGTGAAAATACGTTGAAAATTTAATTTAATTTTTGTTGGAGTTTTTTTCAACCAATTCAAAAAAACTCATGAAAAAATTCAAAAAATAGTCACAATGAATCTTATTTTATAGATCTCAATGAGTAGGTTTCAAATATATATTTTTTTATCTAATTCCGATTTTTGAATTTAAAGTTATGGTGTTTTAAAATTTTTATGAGAGAGAAAGTAAAGCGAAGTGAATTTTGGGAAGTGTGAAGTAAAGTTGACTTTTTGGTATAAATTTTAAAAACTTGATTTTAAAATCTCAACCAAACACCACTACTAGTGTCAGAATAGACTGACCACTATGTAAAATCCACTGAAGAGTTCCATTTATACAAGCACAAACAAGAAACCACACCCCCCCTCAAAAAAAAACCCCACACCCAGCTCCCTACCTTACCCTCTTCCTCATCCAACTGTGCTTTTCTCACATTGTGAGAGGGCAATTGCATCCCCAAATAAGAGATAACTCGTATCATTAATGCACTAAAGTCGGCTATCGATGCCTCCCTTCATAATATGCAATTTTGGTAAATAGCACATTTCTGTCAAAAACACTATAACAAGAGAAGTATTTGCTAACGCTCACGACCATAACAAGCCTTATTTCATTTTTCCCATTTCTATCGTTGTGTCTTTGGAGATATCCCTGTCCTCAAGACTCTTGTAATTCTTTTCTCATGAATAAGACTGTGGATCCTTATTTTAAAGATTCAACCTTTACCCATACCCCCATGGCAAATCTAACACTTCAAGAAGATCGGTCACCCTAACAATCTTCGATAACCCCTAAGGCCCCTCTTTCTTTCACCACCCTTATCCATACGGCATCCCTTCCACAAACAAATTCTCATAACCACTTCTCAAAACAAGCTTGCTTATATGTTTGCGTATATATATATATATATATATATTCTCTGTTTGTACTTGAGAAATCCCTCCACAACTCCAACCACTATGAAACAAGAGAACAAGCTTCTTACCAATTTTGATTCAACTCCAAGAAACAAATTTTTGTTTTCCATCCTACCTTTAAAATCAAATGACCATTGAAACTCATTATTCCTAGGTTGAGAAAGAAGACGAGCGGGACCCTGCTATGCAGGCTTGCACCATACTTTTCTTGCTAAATCCTCCAAATCTGATGTCCCAAGCTCTCTCTAGTAAATTCATTTTCAGCCTCAAGTATGACTTCAGTATATTATTGAACATATGCAATATTCTTAGGGAGACCATATACATGCGGAAATGGTTCACATATACAACAAAAATCTAACCATACCATTTGAGCGGTATGTTTCATATGTTTAAAAGGTGAAAAAGTTCTTCTTGGTCACAAAATATCAAGTGAACTACTAACTAAACTCTTCGTGTCTATGAAGTTTCACCACAATTTAGGTCAAAGTGTGAAGTCCAATATCCAATTAAAAACCATCAGACTTCTCTGCCTCATTTGCATATCTAATAAATACTGTTATATTCAGAAAAATTCTTAAGCAACCACAGCTTCTGAAAATACACTAACAAAGATTCAAAGTAAAAACACCGAGAATAGATTCTACACATATAAACACAAATACACAAGCTGGGCAAGTACACATATATATACAAATAAGCAAATCAAACCTTATCTGAGAACGGATTAGCTGAAGTCACAGAAGCTTTTCTGTCCAGACATTTGGTCTCTGAACTACTCGTGTAACTCGTCTTTGAATGTTTCCGCCGCTTGTATGTTTGCAAACTACACCCACCACTATTATCAAGTCCAGGCACGAACCCATTCCTACCCTCACTGCTGGACCCCACAACTACGACATCACAACCGTTTCCTGTACTTCCTTCATCAACCATTCCTTCGTCTCCACTGAGAAATCCCCTTTCTCACCACCAAAATTAGGATTTCACACTAAAGTAAACCCTCCTAGTAAAATCCAAAATATCCAATCCCTCTGTCAATTTAAACAAATCCATTCACAGGTACAAACAATAAAACAAAAAATCAATACACCTACACAAATAATAAGAATAACAAGGACACGAATATGTAATAAAACAAAATCTACATTTCAAAATCTGTGTTGTTAAGTTCGGGGCCAATACATGTTACATTTTATACATAAAAATGTAGAGAGAAACACCTCTCAACAACAAATAGGGTTTTATAGTAAACCCCCTTCCCCCCCTCCCGAGTAAAGTCTGACATCCAATCCCTCTGCCAATTTACAAAAACCCATTCACATGTACAAACAACAAAACAAAAATCAATAAAACTACAGAAAGAATAACAAGAACTGATTAATATGTAACAAAACAAAATCTGCGTCTTTACGTGCAGGTCCAATATATTTGACATTTATGCATACAAAATGTATATAATTGTACACATAGACTACATAGTTAGTGGAGAGAGAGAGGGGGGGAACTTACTTGAGTAAGAGCATATTTTGAGAAACCCCCTTTCTCAACGCCAAAACTAGGTTTCACAGTATATATATATAAAAAAGATCCTCCTAGTAAAATCCGAAATATCCAATCCCTCTGTCAATTTACACAAATCCATTCATAGGTAAAAGCAATTAAACAAAAATCAATATAAATACACAAAGAATAACAAGTGCGTGAACACTATTATGTACTAAAACAAAATCTCTGTTTCAAAATATGTATTTGTAAGTGCTGGTCCAAATTCCAATAAACTATACACTTATACATACAAATGTACATAATTGTGTACATAATTACTAGACAGAGAAACCCCCCTTCTTTCTCAACACCAAAATTAGGGTTTCACACTAAAAACCGAAATACCCAATCCTTCTGTCAAATTACACATATCCATTCCTAGGTACAAAACAATAAAACAAAAATCAGTTAAAAAACACACAAAGAATAACAAGAAACAAAATCTCTGTCACAAAATCTTGTTCGTAAGTGCTGGTTCAAATTCTAAAACTTGTGTTACATTTACACATAGAAATGTGTGTAATTGTAAACGTAAGTAGTATATATATAGCGAGAGAGAGTGTGAGAGAGAGAGAGAGAGAAAGGGGTGTACTTACTTGAGTTATTGGAGATGGAGCGTATTTTGAGCCCTAGATATTGGAACCCTAGATTCTCTGAGATTGGGCGCAGAGAGAGAGAGAGAGTGTTCTTCTATTCTGAGTATTTTAAATTTTTGAAGAATGGAGGGTTTTTCTTTGGTGTGCGCAAAGAAAATATCCCTTTTACGGCTTACTTAACTGACACTTGTCGGTTTCCGGTGGTAGTCAACGCAACTTGAACGACAGTCTCCGGTTCACTGAACTGCGCATAATCCGTGAACTCCAGCCCACCGTCAAACTCTTTCTATTTGCTGTCCGCCGTACTCTCTTTCACTTGTTACTTATAGTCTATTTCGTGTTGGGTCTTAATAATTAAAAATAATTTAATAAATTATTAGATCATACATTTTAATAAGGTTGTTAATGCTAATTCAAAATTGATCGAACGGATCAAATCAGTCTGAATCGATCCGTAAAATTTTGAATCGAAAAAAAATCGAAACCAAAAAAGAGAAAACTGAACCGAAACCGAAAAGTTTAGTTCAGGTTTGGGGTAAGTTAGTTCAAAACCGAACTAAACCGAACCAAATTATATATAAATTTTTTTTAATATATACTCTAAGGATACACGATAATTATATTATAATACGAAAACAGATGCCTTTTTTATAAGAATATGTTCCTTAATAATTATATATTGTGATAATCTTAAAAAAAAATCATTAACGCGTACCCTTATTATTGAATTAACTACACAAAGTTAAGATTTTTTTATCACATACATGATGGTAAGATATTTCATCATTTTATTTAATGTGTTTTATTCTTGTAAATGTACAAATAAAATTGTAACTAAGTAAAAAATATAGTATCTATATGTGTTGCTCCTTGTTTTTTAAAAAATATGACTTTAATTTGAATATTAATCATTCCTACATTATTATTAGTATTACATTGTTATGTTAAATTGATTTAGAAAAAATGAAAAAAATATATATGTCAAAACCGAATAAAACCGAACATAAAAGTTTGGTTCGAGTTTGGGTTTCGAAGATTTAGAAACCGAAACCGAAACCGAACCGAAACTGAATTTTTATATTTGGTTTGGGTTTGGGGTACTTAGTTTCTACCCCGACCGAAACCGAAAACACCCCTACTTTTTAATGCAGACATTATTTGGATTATTATCTAGTTAAATTACATGATCCGATATTATCCGTTGAAAAAATAATTTTAAAAATGAAATTCTCTAATTTCTTTTTTCATTGAAATAAGATGCGTGAATAACTTCAATCATTAAACAGTAGGAATAAACATATATAGAAATCTTTTCTTGGTTTATTAAATATCTAATTATATTAATTTTTTTTAAAAAATAACGATTCAAACAGGTGATCCGAATTCGATAAGGGTAAATCCATAACTGATTTGTTATTACATCATGTCAAACGGATAAACCTGATAATACTAAAATTCATTAATGGTTCATCTATTAACTTATAATTTTGTATTACGTTATTGTGTAACATATGATTCTGACAGTGCTAATTATTATGTTGTCTTTTATTTTAATTAAATTATTTTCTTAAAATTGAATCCATTCGAATACAACATATGTATCACCTGTATAGATGCTCTAATTATAGGTAATATGCATACGCAATACTAAGTATACGATGCCTTTATAGATGTAGAGAAGATTCTTGAAGATTGATTGTTCAATGACTGGGGGGGAAGCTAGGGTTTTTCATTACTAATGAATTGGGGCAAGCAGAAGACAAAAAGAAGAGAAGATGAAGAGTTATGTGTACGTTGGATCTGGAGCACGGAGAAGGATGGATGATTACAGGACAAAGATATGGGACGAAGATTTGATGGATTATTACCGTGCAATTAAATGGGATAGATATTAATGCAGAATAATTAATAGGGGAGAGAAGGAGAACTTTCTCCGTTTTACATATATGTAATAGATTTGTAGTCAATTATTTATATGTACTACTTATTCATGTTATGAGTAACTCATACCTATCGCTCGATTTTCAGTTTTCTCGCTCTATGTTTTAATTCTTTCAATTTGAATCCTTATGTCAGTCAAAGAAAAAAACACTTATGTAACATAATTAAATAAGTGTTTCAATTTAAATCTTCCATCCATATGTCGCTAAAATGAATGGATAGAATGCTGGTCGAGATGTCTATAAGAATAGATCTATCTTGTTATTATATGTGTTGAATTTTCAACGAGATAAGGTTTAGCAATAGCTATCCAGCAAGCAAATGAGAATCCAGTCTCCTCCCTTAGTGACTTTCAAGCCAATTCCTCAATCGTCTTCCATTTATTATCAATGTCCAATCGCTTATTTTAACTCGAATAAAGTTCATGTAGTCGTTCCTTTCCTATTGGCGTTCCCAGGTTTATTGATGTCTTCTGTTATGTTCCTTTGCACGGGGGAATCAAGTCGAACAAACACCCCTCTTGATGGAAAATGTTCCTGCCGATTACGGTGCTAAGGCCTATTTATAACCAACAGCAATAAAATTGGCCACGAGATCAAAGTAGAGTGACGGATCAACCCCTTTGTAATTGTTGACCTTGCTGGACATCTTTTTCCACTAAAGTGGAATATTCACTGGGTCTATGGCCCCAAAGGCCTTATGCCTCTAATGTAATTTATGGGCAAGTTCCCTAGCTTGCTCATATAAAAATTGGTTATTGCAGCCAATTGTAGTAGAAATTTACGATCACTTGGGCTAAGTTACCTTCGTACTTCCTATTGATGTTTATAGGAATTCACATGCGTTTTTTTATAATTTGATGTGGATCATTTCGCTCACGATCGTTATCATGGTGCCATCCCACTGAAGTGTTACCTTGTCAATGCGTCTTTTCCCTCTCCACTTTTTGAGTAGGACCTTTTTCGCTAACTTTAGTCACATCACTTTTCCAGTTCATCTAGGTGATCTTGACTATTGGTAAAGGTGAGATCAAGGTTCTCTTCTAAGAATGGGAGTTGTTTAGGTGATAAGACTGTACCTACGTTAAAAATGGGTGCTTGTTATAGAAAACATAATGCTATCATTTTTTAGAAACTAATCGTAAGGTCAACTAATTTGCACAAGTTGAAAAAAATATATATGAATGAATGAATATCAAATACACAAGAGAAAGATTTTTAAAATGGTGGTTCTCCCAACCTTGGATGAAACTAGTGTAAGTCAATCTTGAAATTAAAAATGAGTGGTCATTTTACTAAGTGAAAAAGAGAAAATTACAATGGACAAAAGGAGACAGAGTGTAGGTCTAGCTCTTTCTTTTTTTGCATATGACCCTTCCTACTAAGTGAGCTAAGTACTATTCATAAATGGGAAAAAAATGTGAATATATATCTTAGATCCTCTTTTATATTTTACATAAGAAAAAAAATTCACTCCCATCCAAAGAAAATTTTTCTAGGGAAAAAGCTAAAAAGTAAGAGTTAATCTCACTATATCCCGCAACTTATTTTTCAACTTCTTAAAAAAATACATTATTTTTTCTATCATTTTTCATATTTTTATTAAACAAAACCTAAATATTGCAAGTAATAATTAATTGTTTTTTAATGTGAGGGAAATAGTTTAATAAATGAAAATTATGGATAAATAATGCTCATTGTAATCACTCCAAACGTGGTCACACTGCCAACGCTTAGCCCCTATTTACGCTAGAATGGTTTCTAGGCGTGGTTGACAAGTAAGGGTGTAGATGGATATTCAAAAGTCTGAACCCATTCCGAATTCAAATTTGTATTTTGTGGATATTTATCCGAATGGATATTCGAAAAAAGAGGATTTTGATAGTGTTTATAAATATCCGAGAAAATAGATAAGGTATGGATAGTGATAGTGATAGTATACAACCTGGATAATCTGTATCCAATGTGGATTATTCATATTTACGGATATCCGATTTACTGGATAGCTGTATTCGCCATAATTTAGTATATATATATCTCCCCGTTTAAAAAAAATTGGACATGATTTATTCTGGTGTGCACAAACTGGCCTAATTTACCAAAAAAAATTAAACTAAACCAAAAAAGGAAAAAAACTGAAACACTATTTACAACATATGTGATTTAATAGCATTAAATGTACAAGACCATATCAAATTTAAAATTGTAAAGGTTTTCAACTTTGATTTTTCATTTTGATTTGTGTGGTTAAATTATAATGTTAACGTAAATCTTATTGGGTTATATAAGAGGAAAAAAAATTATTATTTGAGTTAAAAGTTTGATATAAAATGTTGGTCATTATTTTAATACGTTTTGCAATATTCCGTTATACTTTTTGAGTTACGACATTTATAATATGTCATTTTAATTAAAAAAATTATGTAATCAAATATATTCTTGAGCTAATTTTTAGGTTAGCAAAAAATAAAAAAATATGTATATAATTATATAGAAAAATGAATAGGGATATTATTCGAATTCGAGATATCCGATAGAATAATGATAAGAATAGTTTAATATATTATCCGAATGATACGGATAAAGATTTGGATAGTATATTTTTAAAAGGATACGAACAACGGATAGTATAGTATTCAATCCATATTCGATCCGTTTACACTCCTATTGACAAGCAATCCTGCTTGAAACCTTGTTTTGTGATGATTTAAAATGAACTCTCATCATAATTCAAAGAAATTTATTTTTTTTAGAAGTCATTAAATACCTTTAAAAGAATAAGAAATATTAGGCCTCAATCCAATTACACTTAGGGCTTTTTTGAGTTTGTCCCTATTTATAATGCATAATTAGAATTACCCCCTATTTCAATATTTAAGGGGTGTATTCAACTCAGATTTTAAAAGATTCTGACTTACTTTTTAAAATCCGTAGATTCTGTTAAGTCTAAGGATTGTTTTAAATCCATATAGAATTTAACAGATTTTAATGCATGGATTTTTTTGGATTTCTACAGATTTTAATAAGTCCATGAATTTCTGCATATTTTAATAAGTTCATGAATTTATGCAGATTTTAATAAGTTCACCAAAAAAATCAAAAATCAAAAGACAAAAGACAAACAATAAAATAAATTAATTACGAGTTTAAAGTAACATTATCAAAAATGTAAAGACAATTAATGAAATACATTATAAAAATTCATACTGCACCCACAAAATTAGACTTCTCACCCACTAGTATTTTTTAATGAAATTGACATGAATTGTTTTTAAAAATTTGAACGATTATTAGCGGTCTAACCATTTGAAATTATGTTAATGCGTGATAACCACATTAGTAAAAGAGAGAATAAAGACTTTATAGGGACGAATAAAAAATTATAATGCGTTCATTACATAATAAGAAATTTGAATTTTGAGAGAGAGGGGGAGGGGGAGGGGGGAAAGAGAGAGGGGGGAGAATGTTGAGTAAAGTTCTTAAAAGACTTAAAAATCCATCTGAAATCTCTGATAAGTGAGAAGATTTCAAGATGGATTTTTATGTATAAAAAAGGCTTTATAATCAACCAAAATTCACCACTAATTAAAATCCTACTAAGTCATTAGACTTTTGAATACCATAAGATTTAGATGGATTTTTTAAAATCTTAATTGAATATATCAAGATTTTAAAAGACTTTTTAAAATATCAATTGAATACATTAAGATTTTAAAAGACTTTTTAAAATCTCAATTGAATACCCATGAACTTTAAAAGTCCATAAAAATCCTATAGATTCTAAATCCAATACACCCCCCCCTCTTAGATTCAGGCAACAAAACAAATGCACCCTTATATTTAAAACTTATTAGGCTAACTTGCACCGTTAACTTATGTGTAACTTTAATAATATATATGTATATATATACACACTAAGTTTTAAGATTCAAATCTTGTAATAACATATTTTTTGTTAAAAAAAGGGATAAAATGGTTATTTTAAAGCTCACAAGACATATTTAATGTATAGTATGGGGATGTTATACGCACCCTGAATATCACTTGGTTTTACTCCCAATATTGCTTACTCATTTTATATTTACAACCACTCCCATTACTAAAAAAATCCTAATTATAGGTTTATGAAAAACCATAGTTGTAATAACTTTAAAAAAAAGTATATATATATTTATATATGTATATATATAATAAGAAGACAATAAAATAAAATTAGGAAGGCTTATAAAAGAGGTGTATTCTTGGAAAATAGGAATAATTATTTTAAAAGAAGCAAATAGGTAGACCTTTAGGATTTTATTGATAATAGTAGTAGTAGTAGTAGTAGTAGTAGTAGTAGTAGTAGAAGAAGAAGAAGAAGAATAATGAGACAAAGGAATAAAATTATCTAGATGGAGAAAGGAAACGTGGGAATAGAAATGAGGGAGGGGGTGTCCCTAAATGGACCAATGAGGTGTAAGGGAAATTAATGAGAGGGGGATTGTTGACAGTGGAATTAATACGAACGGGGGCTCTTTTGACCCATTCTTAGTATTCTCTTTTTCTTTCTTTCATCTTCCTCTTATTTAACCATATATATATATATATATATGTGTGCACGAATAGGAAAGAAAGACAAAGGAAAAGTTACAAATAGAGAGAGAAAAAAGGAGAAAGCCCAAGATAGCGAGAGAGAAAGAGACAGCGACATAATAACTGCTAAACTCTAGGAAGTTCAATGGTCCATTGAGTAAAAAAAAGTGAGTATCCTATGCCTCTTTTTAAAATTTATATTATATTTATGATGTGTATATATGTTGGTACAGATGTGGGTATTTACTTGGGTCCAGTTGGCATGAAAAATAAAACACTAATAAATAAATGAATAAATAATCAATTGATAAATATAAGAGACGGCGAGTTGGACTTAGGATATATCCATATATTAAACTTACGATATATATACATAGGTGCACATAACCTAAGGTTTATAGTTGTTGGATTTAAGTCACTGGTGTATAAGAAAGGAATATTAAAAAAAAAATAGTGAGTGACATAAATATGCAACTAATGATTTTGACATGAGATGGAAAGCTACTTGAGTCCCTCCATTTATATTGACATATATATGTGTGTGTAATAGATAAATGTTTACCCAACAGGTAATGAATCTTCCTTTCTATCTTAAGTTAGATTTAGGTGGGGAGACTAATTAATATATGGAGATTGGTTAATGGGTAGTTATATATATATATATATATATATTATTTAATGGGTAATTATATATGTATACTACTGTTGTTACACACACACATATATATATATATATATTGAATAGAGTAATTAAACTAGAAGTATAATTAGCATATTAGTATAATTAATGGAAATGTTTATCACATGCATGATGTATATATGTAAAAAAAATTGGTTAGTATAAAAAATATATATCTAATCAGGTAGGTATTTTATTCTTATTTTTAGGTATCCTATATACATAGGCGTCGATTTATCAAACTTACATCTAAAACATATTAAGTATAGAATTTTATGAAAGGTTTCTAACTCTTTTAACCTTTAATTAAAATGTGACAAACTCTTTCTTTCAGTGACCTGTACCATTCCAGGGATAATTGGATGGCGAGCCGAACACCGGTATTGTTCAGAACTAGTTCTTTATTGGTCAATCTTAATTGGAGAAGTGAAAAAATGGCCCGTAATGGGATGAAATTTTATTGACTCAAGAAAAGGGTTGCAGATAAACTATATTTTTATTCATGTTTATTTCCTATATTTAAAAAAAAATGTAACCACCTTACACCGTCTAGCAACATATTAGTTGATATACGAGAAGTTTAGCGGTACTATTTAACCTTTAAAATTGGACATTTTGTACTCACGAGCTTATGAAGCTTATATTTATTTATTTTTATTTTATTACATGTAACTCCTAATAACTTCGATAAGAAGATGCTGGAAAGAGAGCGGAACGAATAAAGGGAATGAACATTATCATTAAATAGTTATAGAGACTAATATATATATATATGTATTTCAACCTTTGTTGAAAAAAAAAAACCTTAGCATTTTATTGTTGAATGTTATATTTATTTTCTCAATATTAAACCGCGACTATTATGTAATTTCCACATTATATTTTACACTATAGAAATCTATACTTGTAATAAGTATATAGTATTATTTGTACGTTGCGCCACTAATTTAAGCACCCATAATTATGGGTGTGACAACAACTCTAACTTTCTCCCTCCCCTTTCAAACGTAAATCATCTCTCTCCCTCCCTCTCCAAATGTATAAACCTACAAATTCTTCAAGCCTAACATTGCTTTCATTAATTTATTCATATTTTCAAGTAAATCCTAAATTTGTATGCGAATGTTGTGATTTAAATCCTAAATTTGTATGCAAATGTTGTGATATAAAATCTAAAAAGTTTATTGTTTGCTATTTTGAATCATATTACTATTAAATAACCCCTAAATTTGAACCATGCATTAAGAATTTTAAAGCAGTTGGTATGCAACTGAACTCAATACCAAACAACCGAGAATATATGCATGTACTAGCATGATCATCATAACCGATTATATGCAATTTTAGTTTTAACAAAGTGACTCTCATTTAGTGCTCATGGGAACAAGTGTGTATTCCCATACTCACTCTTTTATATCCGAGTGTGTGCATTCACATTGTGGGGTAAATTTTTTACTTTTCCTACCTTTAAATGTATGTTTAATGATAAATGGAACATCTGAAAAATGTCTAATTTTACATGGTTATGAAAATATTTGCGTGTAATTATGTTCAATTACTTATTTCCCTCATATAGATGTCGACTAAGAAGAAAAATAGCTAACCCTCCACATTGAACAAACAAATTACTGCATGGCAAAAAATTATTGCCCCTACCCAGCGTGCAGAGAAGCTCCAATCTGAATACCATGTTATCTCAAAAACTCGTCCTCTTTTTTTTTCTTTTAGTTGGATTTTATAAAGTGTTTTAATCTCTTCTTGTAGCAACATTCGGGAAAAATGATACAATAGGCGCTGGAGTTTGGGCCGAATGTGGAGCCAAGCTATGCATCCATATTAAAGCCTTCCTGGGCGGCGTTGATAATGACATTAAGGAAAATGGTTGCCAAGTCTTATGAAGCTCTTGAAGTTTTAGAATCTGCATAAACATCACAAGCTCTGCAAGGTCCACAAGCTTCATGAACAGACGCGATCCTTATTCTTCCTAAGCTGTTGATAGTATTTTGTTTATTTGAACACACGTTATTAATGGATTCTGTGATATTTTTTGTTAGTCGAAAAACAACCCTAAAGAGAGGTGAATAAGGTTTTTAATAATGAATGCGGAATTAAAATTATTAAAGAGATTATATGACAATCAAATGCTTAATTATGTATCAAATGAACTATCAAGTTAACCAATCACAATATCAAGCAACAAGTATGAATAATAGTAGTAAAAAGCTTGAGTTTAGAAAGACAAAACCGAATGAGTCAACAATGTTTTGTTTGCGCGCTTTGGTTGTTTAAACCATATGTCCGTGATTGAGTAGTTCCTTCGAGAAATTCCACTAAACGATTTTCTTATGGGTGAAAATCAATCATTCATACAAAGTGTAATCCTTTTCGCTACAGCTCGATCTTACAAGAAAAATATTGCTTTAATTAACAATGAGAAATACTATAAAAAATAAATAATAAGATTTGTTTTATTGATACACATCAATGAAATTTACCAACTCTATCAAAGTGTTTATAAAGATATAATATTGAAGCTCACTAATAGAGTTAAGAGAGATTTGATCAAAGAATAATAAAATGGATTGCTTAAATCAAATGCTTAAGATTCCTTTATAAAATCAATGAAAATGATGCTCAAGATCTAGATGAAGTTCAAGATTGATTTCTAAATGACTGGATAGATTAAAAAGTGTTTTTCAAGTGTATATATAGCCTAAAATAAGATATATCTGTTTTTGAGAAAATATGACATTTTTAGTAAGTTATTGGGTTACAAAACACATTACATTCTATCAAGTATCCAAGAGTCGACTGTTGAAGGCAACAATCGACTATTACAACTTGAACATATAGCATCAATAGCCTTTTAAGGCCTATAACCCATCAACCATTTTAATTTTATTAAAACATAAACTAACTTAGAAGAAATAGCTCTAAGTCCAAATTTAAGGTGGACTGTTGAGGGCAGCAATCGACTATTGCAACTTGAACAGATAGCCTCAATAGCCTTTTGAGGCTTATAACCCATCAACCATTCTAATCTTATTAAAACATAAACCAACTCAAAAGAAATAGCTCTAAGTCCAAATTTAGGGTGAGTAAATGGTATGGTGGATAAACAAGGTGGTCTTTTAATAAAGGTGCATAAATTTAAAAATCATATTTATAAAAATACCCATGTGTTGAAATTCATTTAAAGAGGTATAATTTATAAAATGGTTTTAATAAAACAATTTAAACAATTCCTTTGTGATCAAATGTCAATAACTTTAACAAAAAAAATCCTAATCACTTACACACATTTTATTCACTTGGATTTACTTAAAACTTTATAATGTTTTTGAAATGAAGCTTTTGAATATTGTTCTTCTAAGCCAACTAAAATGCCATGTCACTTTAAATAAGTCCACCCTGTTGATCAAAATGTCTTAATCTTATTTTGATAATAACAATAAATCAATCATATGTTATTTAACATGTTTCTTGATACAAGTTTATAGTTTATTTACTTGAAAAATCAAGAATAACATGATTGCTCAAAGGAAGCATGACAAGGATCATCGAAATATTATTCGATCAAGTCAACAATGCATTGGACTAAATAAGGAAGATCATCCTCATCACTATGCAATTCATGGAGATCAAGATCAAAGATCATATGCAAAAGCTTCATGGCAAGAGGTGTAAGTGAAGATCAATTTGAAGAAACAAATCGAAGCATTTAAAGACTCGACTATTCGGTAATTGAGTGAGTGCTTAGGATTAATGTAAAATTTCTTAAGTGATTGTTTACATAGCTCAAACATGAACATGCATCATTGTTAGATCAATTGAACAAAGTTTGAATCAAAATTATTTCAAAAACATCATTCCCGATTTTTGATATAAATTGATATATATTAAATTCAAACGAGTATGTCTTGAGCTCTCATGAAAATATGTGTCTTAGATACTTGATTTTAACATCCTCAAAGCATCAAAATTGATTTTGGAGTTTAAATGCAAAAGTCCAAAAATTAGAATTTTTGGCTTTATGGCCTGATGGATAACAGGGTCCATCAATTGACTGATGGCTTGTGCTCAGTCGACTAAGGCCCAATCAGTCGACTGATAATTCTTGCTCAGTCGACTGATGGCCCAGAATATAACCGTTGGATTTACGATTTTTTACCTTTTTTGGTACCAAACTTCTACCAAACCTCTACCAAACCTCTAAAGCGGCTATATCACTTTTGGCACTATATATACACTATCTAATACACATTTTGGCTTACTTGAACACTTATACAAACTCATTTTTCATCTATTCAAAGTCAAGCTTTAGAATTAATCATAATTATTCATCATTGAGCTATCAATTTAATCAATCAAGATAACTCTAGTGTGAGCTTCAAATTGTATCTATTACACACTTGAGAGAGTTAGTGTTAATTGGTGTGAATCACCAAACTTTAGTATTCATTTGTGATAGGTAAATCCCATAGGATAACAAGAAGGTAAATTCTTGTCTAGTGATTGTGAGAGGTAAATCTCACAAGTTAGCAAGAGAGTATTTTGTGAGAGTATTGTGGTAAAGTAATATTTGTAGAGTGTGTGATAATGATACATCTGTAGAGGTTTGTTTTTCACCCAAAAGAAAAACAATTTTAGTGAAAATTCTCAAGGGACTAACTAAGCTCGGACGTATGGTCTAACAAATCGAACCGTGTGGACAAAACTTCTTGGTCTTCAAGTGGTTTAATCTTTCTAACTTTAAGCTCTTTACTTTATTGCTATATTATTGCTTGCTCTTGAGTTTTGGTTGATTGGTTGATTGATTGGCTTATTTTTCTTGATATAATTATTTAGCTAGTTTTATTCTTAATACTTTACTTGTAACTTTTTATTCCGCATTAAGTTTTATAAACCCTATTCACCCCTCTCTAGGGTTGATTTCCGACTAACACACTCCACTTTAAACATCTTTCGTCAATCTATATATGTGACATTCTATAATCTAATGCTTTATAAAAAACATTCATAATACTATATAGATTATCCATGTTATATTAATCAATTGAATTCAATAATTAAATAATCAAAATAAAGAATATTAGTTCAACATTTGTTTTATTTGAATTTAATTTTTTAATAGATTTTAAGACGTGTTTTTAATGTTAATTAATGGCACTCGTGTTTGTGTTTTTTTAATAGCAAATGATGTATTTGGTTTAACTTATTGATGTGGTGCTCTATTCCATACATAATGAAGATAAAAAAAAAAACTATAGTTATGTACCAAGTCCATGTTAATTCATAAGTTTTAACATAGTTGCTCAACATCAACTAAATCTTTTAATCCAAAATCGCTTAATAACAAGCGAGTTGCATACAACTACATTTGACGAAAATTGAATGAGGAAACCTTCATCTGTAAACAACACATACTTGGCTCCCTATAACCGATTGGTGTATACATAATTGTTTGCTACCAACAGAATAATATCAACAATATTCGGTTGTGATTAACCGAGTGAGGGCTAGAATCAAAATGGATCAAATCAGTACATGTTTGTCCCTAATCCACTAAGGCACTTTTAAGCCACTCGATTACGAAGGATAGAGTACGGTTTCATACTTGTTTGCACAAATTTCTAACATAGGGTTCCAATTTTATGGGTTTGGTACTATCGTTATTAGGGTTCCAATAAATAATTAGAGTTCTAAAGTTTTAAATTACAATATATGTATGTTCTAGCATAATAATAATAATAATAATAAGAAGAAGAAGAAGAAATCAAAGAATAAAATGTATGTGTATATCTATACTATTATATAAAACCAATATCAATTTCAATCGCCATGAAGTTGTGTAAGACTTTTGGATTGCCTATTTTAAACCCATGCGTCTCTTTTTTCAATAAAAATATACTTGCAAGAGGGTTTGAACTTTTGATATTTGACAAAATAATATATTAGTTAACCACTTAACATCTTGTTTTATATTTTAATTTGAACTAAATATATTTAAGTAGCACATACATTGTGTGTGCATGTGATCTAGTATATATAGAAAGAGATAGGGGGAGATATATTTAAGAAGAAGAAGAAGAATAAGATTATGATAAAGAAGGAGAAGGATGGGGATGAGGAAGATTTTTTTTTTCCTAATTAATGATTATTTAAATAATAGTAAGTAAGAGTGGTAGAAATATATGTGAGAGTAAAATCAAGTAAAATATAAATTAGTGAAAGTGTTTATAAGAGTGAAAGTAAAACTAAAAGATTTGAGGTACATATAACACCACCTTACAGTATAGAACTAAAAAATAAATTACAGAAAATGATTTAATAGTTTACAGCATTTCCAGTGTTCTTCTATATTTATGTTTTGTGTAAAATTTACAAAACTTGTAAAAAATTTCATTTCCAACAATCTTTTAAAAATTGGGTTTTGTGTGAATTGGATGTGTGAAATACACTTCCACTTTACACTATCACGCCAGCTTTCTCTTTCTCAATTTTTTAGTAAAACTTTAAAATTTAATAACTTTTAATTCAAAATCCATATTTTAATATAAAATATATTTAAAATGTACACATTAAGAGTTATAAATCAAGATTCATTGTGACTATAAGATTATGTTTAAAAGAATTTGAATGATAAAAATGTAAAATTACATTAAATGACATCTAACATGTGTTGATATTTCATTGATTCTTTCAAAATTTATACAAGAAGTGAAAAAAATATTATTGAATAATATTTTTTTCAAGCTTTATATATTTTGTGCAAGAGTTAATTGAAACATAAAATTTATACTTTAGTTTTTAGAAAATAATGATCTCACACACGGACAAATCTGAGCCACACATCCATTTACTGGCTAAACAGGTTTCCTAAAGGATACCTTTAATAGATAATAATTATCAAGTTCCACCTTATCTTTGTACTATTAAGATTTTAATCCATGAAGAAATAATAAATCTCACTTTTGAAAATATCTTTGCTAACTAACTTTATCCTTTCTTGTGGTAGTTAAATTAATTAACTTTCTTAAAAGTTTTGGGCAACTCATGTCCTCCCTAAACGAGTAAAATTAACTACTGGTTGGTCTTCTTATTATGCCACGATTATTAGAGTAGTTAAAATAGTATTTTTAATTTTTTTAAATTTTATTAAAAAAAGAGGTGTAAGTCTTTTTCTTCGACTACGTACTAATAACAAATAATTCTACTTATTCTGGGCGAGACTCGAACCTCTACAATTTTCATTTTTCTTGGATTATTGAAGAAATAAAGATCAATTAGTTACTTGTATAAATATCAAAATTGAAGTACCTAAAAGTTTTGGTTTCATTTCAGTACTACACTAATAAAAAATACCAAAATAAAATAAAATGTGATGTTGAAAACATCAATCCATGATGATGAAAACACCTATTCTCGAATTATTGTAAAAAACATAATATTAACATTATCGAATAACTATATACAAAAATTATAAAATGTATAATAGAAACTCAATAAAATAATAATTTCGATAAATTAATACATTTTGCCGATCCCGACTCGGGCCCAAGAGCCAAATTAATATTTCGCTGAAAATATAAGATAATATTTTTTATAAGGTCTCCTTAGACCCATTGGTTACATAATTTAATAATTCACCTCAAACCTACTGTTAGCTAATAGATAATCCGATGATCGCTTGATTGTATTTGATATCGTTCCTTGACTAACCTGCTAGTTGAATATTTCATAAACCCATTTTTGTACTTCCTTTTGAGTTGAAGAAGGATGCTTAGTCTTATACTTAAAAATGGATTTTCGTATTTCAACACTCATTATATTTTTTTTGATACCTTTGATGGGAAGTCCTATGAAAAATAATATAATTTTTGTCGTGTAATAATTATGATGATAATAATAATAATAATAATAATAATAATAATAATAAGAAGAAGAAGAAGAAGAAGAAGAAGAAGAAGAGATGGTATATATAAAGAGTACTTAGTTTTAGAAGACCAAAGGATAATATAATCACTTAATTAAGTTTATCGAAAATAAAAATTTAGGGAAGACCAATATTACAATATTGGAAACATAAATCTTTCAAATTATTTATCAAAGAATAATATAATTTACTTAATTATGTTTATAGGAAATAAAATATAAGAAAAATCAAGAGAACAATACACAAATATTTTGGTAAATTAATAAATTATCATAAGTACAAAGAGTCTAGAGGGTGATTTCTTTTTTACTGTAACTACCATAAGTACAAAGAGTATAGAGGGTGATTTCTTTTTTATTGTAGTTAAAAAGAAAGATATTTTTGACATTTCTTTTTTAAGAAAACAAAATCCAAGAATTTAAACTCCATTCGGTAGCAACATAGAAAATGGTAAGAGAAAAAAAGGGTTGTGTGAGAAGTATGAAAATAAATTGAAGCATGTTGCGAGATTAACTCCGTGGAAAAAATATTTGGGTGGTGATGAAGATTTTTTTTTCACAAAGAATAAAAAAAGATGGTAGACACATACTCACAAAAATAAATATAAGATAAAGTTAATATCACCACATACATCAACTTATTTTCTAACTTTTCACCAATATCAATTGTTTTTTCTATCATCTTATATGTTGCTATTAAACGGAACTTTAAAGGCTTATAAATTGAACAGTTTGGTATTAATTTTTAATTTCAAACTCTGATCGATAAAGTTGTTAATTTGATATCGGACATTTTATTTCAATTTTAGTTTTAGTGAAAACGGACAAATTTAACAAAATAACACCCCGAGTTTCCAATACATCCCATTGTCATTAACAAAATAGTGAGTAAACTACGATTGTCTAGAACAAAAATTCTTTTTACTTTGAACCTATATTAAAATTAAGTTAATACCAATTACCAAGTAGTTTTTTGTAATTTTAAGAAACTCGTTGCCTTGTTAATAATTTTATAAATTTAAGTTTAAATTTTGTAGAATTTCAGTCCGTACCAATAAAAGTATCGTTAATTTTTACACTACCGTTGCGGATGCTCATACCATGTACTAATTAAGTAGTCAATCGACAATTGTTACAAAACTATCATAATAAAAATAAATAAATTAATTAAAATTAAAATAAAATAAAGATAAAGAAGCGACAAACAAGAGAATAAAATAGAACCGTGTGCATCTCCTCGTGAAGACGGAGTAGATTCGCTCACTCTCACTCTCACGCGAGACGAGAAAAAAAAAGTTAAAAAAGAAAAGCTCGAAATGCACCGTCACCGCCGGTCATTCTCCGGCGACTTTCAGTTCTACATAGATTCGGAGGGCGAAGAGAACACCACCGGCACAACGACGATGAAGTGCGTATCTTGCAGAGAAGAGTACAAGCCACTCGACTCGGGCACCTGCCGAGAGTGCTACGAGGAAGCCAGCGAGACGGAAGAAGAACTCAAACGCGAGATCGAAGACTTGAAAGCCAAAGTTTCCTTTCTTCGCTTCTGGTCGCCGCTCGATCACCACCGATCCAACTCCCTTTGCTTTTCCGACGTCGTTTTGGTGGCTTCCGAGGACGAGTCTGGTAGGCCGGTGGCCAATCCGGTTCCTGTTCCGGCTCATAAGGCTGTTTTGGTGAGCATGCTTTTAATTCAAACAGTTTCTGTGCATCTATAAATGAAATCATTAGGGTCGGAACATGTTTTTGGATGCGGTCTCCGCACTAAATGGAAGATACAAATACCCCTCTAGCATCAGACCAAAACAGAAATTGGCGAGGTAGATACTGTCTAACCTGAGTCAGATATAAACTATGAAACTGAGTTCTTGCTAGAGGCAGATACTAATGTAGGACATATAAAAATTGACTTTTCGCTGAAGGTAGATAGATACTTTTCGCTGTAACGAGATAGATACTGTGCAACTTGAGACATATACCGTTACTATGAAATTGAATCCTCTAATTGAGTCCTCGTTAGAGTATATTGTGTAACCGGTATGAAATTGAATTTTCGTCAGAGGTCCGTGACAATACTATGTAACCTAAGACAAATATACCTCGCGGGAGCAAATACTTTGAGGAAAATACCGGGTGATAGACATGTATTGAGCTACTATCTTCTAGGGATCACATCCTTAAAAAAAGTGAGGGGCTGCAATGCTGCATCCTTTAAAATATTCATCTTAGGGACCGGATCCTGAAAGTCCCAATATTTGTGTGTATATGCATATACTGTTGAGTTTTGTTGACTCTTTAGTGTGGTTTGATATGATTGAAACGTGTTTGATTTATTTTGCGGTTGAATTTTATGATTGATCATGCTAATTGGATAAGCTTGTTCTAAATGATTCATCTTATTGATTCTCCCTACTTATGGCGTATGTTCATATCCAACTGTAGCAGTGTAGCTATAAAATTGAAAATTCCAATCGAGTGGATACATCTCTAAACACTCACATTGTTGAGTTTTGTTGACTCTTAAGTGTGGTTTGATATGATTAGAACGTGTTAGATTTATGTTGCAATGTAAGCGACAAACAATCTGAAATCCTAAAATTGGACAAATCATGCTAATTTTCTCCTTCTAAGATGAATGCCAATTTCTCCATATATTGGTGTCTATTTATGACAATCGTGCCTATGTTCGTATGTTGTGTTTTGTTGACTCTCTAGTGTGGTTTGATATGATTAGGAGGTGTTTGATTTATCTTGTGATTGGATTTCGTAAGCGACAGTCTTGGATTCTAAGATCGGACACATCCTGCTAGTTTCTCGTCCTAAATGATTTATCTTTGTTTGTCTCTTTTACTTTGGTGTATGTTCGCCTCCAACTTTGGCAGTATAGCTATAAAACTCCAATAACAGGAATTGATTGTGCAACTCTGTCCATCAGACTTAGGTTTATAAGCTGTGCTCAGATGAATTTCAGCATCACAATCTTGAGTAAGCCTTGCTAGAAGGTGCTAATGAAGGCCTTGACATTCTAGATCTGCCCAAAAGGACTTGAGATACAAAGGAACAGTGGCAGAACCGCAGAGCCAAGAGCTTTTTAAAGAGGGGGCGCAAGTTCAATACTAATGTTATTTATAAAATTTTAAAGAAGAAAAATTAGTACTAATATTATTTTTGTTTAAGATTAGAGGGGGGCAAGATTAACACTAAAAGTAAAATTTTCAAATTACCCCCCACCAGGGGCGGGGGGGAAGGGGGGAATTAACTATTATGTAAATATTTTAATTTTAAAAATAATTTTTAGGGTAAAATAACAACTTCAGAAAATTTAAGTTGGCTGGCTGTGCCCCTGCCCCTGCCCCTGCTAAGGAAGTAGTGCAAGGACGTGAGTCGGTGTTTTTTTAAGTTTTGTTGATAAACTGATGCAGTGGACTTACATGAGTGTTTTCAGTTAATCTGCCACCATAGGTCCACCACCACAAGGACTTCGTTGCCTTCAAACATGTGGAAACCTATGATAAAATTCATGGAAATGTACTTCCACTGGGGTTTGGTAGGGTAAAGATTGAAATTATCAGGGCAGTATAAGCAAGCACCATTTGTTTTTTTGGAGATATTCCTATGATTTACAAATTATGTGAAGGCCCATTGAATGTAATCCAATAGAAATGCAATCTAGCTCTCTTTGATTATATCCAACATTTCGAGTATACCCTAGGGTGCCTTTTTAGTTGGATTAGTGCTGTAACTATCTGTTTTCTCTGTCATCCGAGCTAGCTGTATTAAATATACACTAAGCCTTTTCTTCTACAACAACCCTTGTCTCTGATCCTTTTTTGTACTTCAGCTCATAATCAATCCCAGGAGTCAGTCTACAGGCTAGAGTCGGTATCCAGTAGTGGCTGGTTGCTCCACAAGACATTTGACGTTTGTTGTGTGTGATAAAATGTGCCTATTATTGGTCCCAGCATCCAATATTTCATCGACCAATTTCTCAATCTTTGCCTTCTGTGCATGACAGCATGATGGTCTCTTGGGTGTCAATCCTTCAGGCTAATTGAAAATATTGTCACACTCTTGAACTCTCTGACTTGAGGACAATTAATGCTGGGAACTTCTGCTGTGTTGCCGATATGGTAATGGCACATTTGTTCTTAAGAACCTCTGCAGAACACTAGTTACAACCCGTGTCTATGGTACTACCATCTATGTCTATGGATAATTACTTCCATCTACAGCATTATCAATGTTACAAATGACCTGTGCCTAGGGCAGTATTCACGTTTATGTAGTGTGTTACACTATCTGCGTTACTTGTCGTATGGGTGTATCCATGTCATAGAAGAACTGTGCTTGACTGCTTTCAAGTCTGTCCATGCTTACAGAGAATTACTCGTACCTACGGCAAATATTTGCACCTATTTGTGATAATTGAATAAATTCTAAACACATATCTCTATTTATATGTTCTTTGTGATGTGCGGAGAACTGGAATTGACCCTTCAAAGAGATTATGGAGTTATTGTGACAAAAGTACTGGTGTAATATTATCTAGCCTGGCAGTTCCAGTATAGATAAGTGGTTAACTACTTGTTTCATGTCACTTGCTCAAGTTAAAACCTCTTTGTCCACTAGCGTGGTTCAAAGACAAAGCTAAAATCGACACTAAACGGCTAGTCGACTGGGTTTTCAGCTCTCAAAAACCATCCCAACAGAACATTCTAAGGTTGCCCTGACCTGCCAAACCTCAGATGGCTGAAATCCCCAATTTATTTGTTTTTGAACAGTTTTTTTACCTGAAACTGTAGTTTTGTTTCTTTACCTGAAACTGTAGTTTTGTTTCTCCAATTTATACTCCCACTAATTCAAATTTTAGATGCCCGACTCTTTGACCAAGACCATTTATGTGAATTATGTTCACTATTTTATAATCTTACTTCAATTAGCAATACCCCGTCTCCGTAAAGCAGTGGGATTCGGAAACACAGAAAAAGTTGTAGTTACCTTATATTTGGTACTCTCTGGCACTCTTACCCTAATTAAGGTTATATGTTTGACTTTAACATTTTTTAAGAATTCACTAATGTCATCAAAATCAATGGTTTAGAACAAAACTTATTCTCTATTGCGAGTTTTGACTCATTGACAATTATGTTATGAAAAGGAAAGTGGTCTCTTAATTTGGGACTCCCAAAGAGGAATAGTTGATTTCTAATTAGCAACGGAGGGAGTACTGAAAGATTTTTGTTCTGTTGAGTTGCACTTTCACTATGAAACTTACAGATGATCTATTCATGCAAATTTATCCTCATCAAGGGAAAAAATTCGCTTTTGATTTTACTTTTGGGTGGTATCTGTGGTTCTGATTTTTCCTTTTCATGTTTATGATGAACAGGCAAGCCGATCTCCGGTATTTAGGGCCATGCTCGAAAGCAAGATGGAGGAAAGTCTGAGCGGTACGATCAAGATTGGTGATGTATCATATGATGCCCTTCGAGCCTTTGTCAACTATTTATACACAGCTGAAGCATGCCTTGACGAGCAAATGGCTTGCGATCTTTTAGTTTTGGCCGAAAAATACCAAGTGAAGAATCTCAAGACGTATTGCGAGAAGTTCATGATTTCGAAGCTCAACTGGGAGAATTCCCTTTTAACCTTTGCATTTGCTCACCAGCACAACGCCAAGAGCTTGCTCGATGCCGCCCAACAATGGATAATGGATAATATGGACAAGTTGAGTAAGAGAGAGGAGTATAGGGAACTAGTGGAGAAGGATCCAAGGCTCGTGGTGGAAATATATGAATGTTATCTCTCTAAACAGGTTAATACTGCCGCGCTTGTTAAAGATTCTTCTACTACCTCAAAGTCATAGCAAATGAATAATTGTGTTTTTTAATGTCTTGCCATGTTGGATTTGTGTTTAAAAAGGTCATGTGAAAATTTGGGGTTGAATTGTTTGTAGAGTGAAACTTTCATATTTTGTTGTTCTTGTTTGGGGAAAATTGGAGGTAAATGAATGTCTTTTGGTTCCGATTACCTCATCTTTTAGTCTTTTACCACATATTTTCAGGAATTGAAAGAAAGTAAAATCTGCGCCCAATGCCGCTTGCACGCATAACATAGTTGTACACCATATCAAAAAATGATCATGCAATGGTACAGAGTAATTTTTCGCGTGCCTTAGCGGCTGTGATATGCTTAAACAATCTACAGCACTCATGGAATCATTCGGTTAGGTTTTTCACTTTTTCTCCTTTTTGGAGTCTCTTCCTCTAATATATTAAATAAGAAAACCCTCCATTCTCCGCTTCAGGTGAGATTCGAACTTGAAATCTCCCTGACGCCTTTACCTTCTAGTATAGTCCACTCGCTCAGAATTGTGGGAAGGATTAGGAAATGTGAAGTTAGCTAAGAAAATGTTGAAAGAACAAATTTCACAATTGAAAATAATTTTCAATTTGAAGTCTTGACAATTGATCATATATTTGTTTTGAAGGTCCAACTGCAGTTGAATTTTGCATTTTCAACAAAGAAACTGATTGTGGGTTTTTATTTGTCAAAAAAAAAAAAAAATAGAAAAAAAGGAAAGAAAGGGAAACTGATGTTTTACTGCACATTTAGACTTGTGCAAACCAAGAAGGAAAAAGGAAAAGAAAATATCATTTAAAATTCAGACTATAATTTTAGTGCTCAAATTTGAAGTATCCTTCAAATTTATAACAGAAAAATAGACAAGCCTAATCCTTTTAACTGCACCCTACTATGACCACTGTAATGAATGGATAATTATTATGAGCCCTTGTTATTTTAATGTGTGAACCCATCAGAATGAAGATCATAGTAACTCTTAATGTGTGAACCAATAGGAAGATCATAAAAACTCTTGAGAAGAATCAACAAATTTGGACAAAAAAATTTGCCAATTCCAGCAATCACGTATATAGCATCCTTACACATACGTGTTGTTTTTGCTAAATATGAGGATGGAAATTTATCCCACATATTCTTCGAAAGTTAGGTTCTTATCATGATTCAAGCGACTAATGCGAAGAGTACATGGATATATACAATTCCATAGTCCCAACACAATGATTCTTTTTTTTATTCGAGTTAGGGTTGAGTAATGATACATGTACCAACTTAAATGACTAAATTACTAGTTTAAATTATGTTTCAGAGAGTGAATAAGTTACATTGTAAGTTTATTTAAAACACCGACAAATGCATTTTCTGATACATCATTTAAACTAATAATTTGGTACATATATCATTACTCGTTAGACTTATAGAATAAATAGTTGTCAAGATGTTAACAAAAGAGTGAAGTTAGAAAAATGTTTCTACCACTGCCAACTGCCAATGACTTATAAATAGAATAACATGTACCCTTTCAGAACAAATTAACAACAACTTCTGAAAAAGAGATCAACTAACTTTTTCCTATTCCTTTAAAAGCCATAAATGTAATCTTTTAACATGTACAGATATAAAATAAATAAATAAATAGAAAAGGAAGCCCTAAGTATATATGTTATAAACGTTTCTCACAGTTCAAAAGCTTCAAGCTCGCGTGGGGACCTTCGCCAATGTCGAATAGCAATGTCACCCACCCCATTGCGTCTGCAATTTCTTTAACTTCGTCAATAATGGAATTAGTGTCACGGATATAAGCCCTCCCGCCCGGTCTCAGTATTCGATCCATCTCCAGCATTATGGTTGAGATATTACATCTGCTTGAAATGCACACAAATTTTCAAATAAGTAAATGAGGTTTGTTGATGGGGAAAAGAATAAGAGAAAGGAGAAAGGCCAAACAATTAGGTATATGTACCTTTTGTGCTCAACAGAGAACAGACCTGCTGCATTTAGTAGGTCATAAGTTCTTGGGTAGGTGTCAAATGGCTCACACCTGAGACAGAGTTTCAAACATCACACTAAGGCCTCAAAATTTTGGTTTGATGTGTACATTAGTAATGTTTAAAAGTACATGTAATCTTGAATAATATTTGCGTGTAAGTTTTCCCCTTTTTTGGGAAAGTGGGGTGGGTGTCATTTTAAGAGTTTCCCTTGGGACTCCATTAATGTTAACTCTAACCGTATAGTCAATCACAGAACAAGGCTGGAATATTAATCAGAACATTTTGAGATACTGGAGCATTTTGCCAGTACGATTTCTTGAACAGTAATTGGGTTCAGGATAAAGTGTTCAGATCTACGATGAAATCCTATGTTAATATGCATCAAAGGTCATCTTTTGTTTTGGTCTAGATACTGAAGTACACGCTGTGCTTGTGCACATGCATCATCATCATCATCTCATTAAAAAGAAAAATAGTAAAAAAAAATAGGGAAAAAGTTTTAAGTAGCCACTTAATAGTATGAACGTATCCTTCGCAAAGAGGCAAAGGTTATAGGTTCAAGCCTTGTTAATTAAAATCTTACATTTATTTTTGGGGGAAAAGGGTATTTCAACCCCATGGTTTTATTTAGTATATATTACATTTAATAGTAGCAAAGTTTTCCCTCCAGAAGCCAATGGAGGCTGACTTCTTATGTGGTCTGAACTTCCCAAGCAGATGGATGGGGGATCTGACTCCTCTAGAGTGACTTCTATCACTCTAGAGCAGAGTAGCAAATCTAGACCATCTGTTTAAAATTGGATGGCTTAGATTTTGGCAGATAGTGTTTGCCTTTGGTGAGAACTTATTTAGACAGAAACTACTTGTCAAAATATCTGAACCATCTAATTTTAAACTGATAGTTCAGTTTTTTAAACTCTCCTTTAGAGTGATAATCACTCTAGACGAGCCCGAGTAAGGAGAAATAAATCTTAAAGTAACTTAAGTGAAAGAAAGAGCCAATACCAATCATGCATAACTCCTATCAGTCCACGGTCATAAATTACAGGCAAGGTGTTGATGCCGCTAACAGGAACAACATTCATAACCCAACAGTCAACCTGGAAATCATGCAATGCTGCTGCAAATCTATCATTAACAGAATTCTCAGTGAGCCATATAAGATATCATAATAGTCCTAGGTGAAAAGTAAAATGGTGAAATATATTTTCACAAAAATTGCATACTTATATTAGGTAATTTTGTACAAACAAAAGTTTAGCCGCAATAGGTGAAAATACTTTTGACAATTTTACTTTTTACTTGGGTAAAAAGTATTCCCCTCCCCCCCGGAACCAAAGGGGCAAGAATTCAAGTGAAAACAAATGGAAAATATGCAAAAAGGATAGAGAGGTACCCTCCATATCCAGCCCTCATGTCCATGACATTCCGTACATTTAGTTTCTTCAAATGGAAGACGACGACATAACCATTCACAATATCGTTCCAATATTTTGATTCTGTTTTGTAGATATCCTTTCTAGACATGTAGGCATCCATTTTTAAGCTAAGTAGCCTGTCTGGCGGATAATGAAGGCGTTCAGGCCATGCAGTGACATTAGCTCCATAAGCATTCTTGGGTAACCGTGTGATGCATGCCTTTTGCCTCACATACCTGCGTGAAAGTATGCCTATAGTTATGTATATTCCAATTTTATAAGGGATTAAGGGGACTTGGTAACATTAGCCCCAAAGTCCTATACACTATGAGTGTACATATTGCATCTCATGGTTGAGGTCAACCGATGTGCTATATGTGTGGTCACTAGTCCTTTCTAATACAATGCCTTCTGGGGATAAAGGCAATCCATGTTGGATCGGACCAAAAGTGCAGGATATATTACTAGGCTGGATTGGGAAGTGACAGAAATATGTATCATTCGTGCTATCAAACCATTTTTAAGATTGTTGTTCCATTATTGTCGGGTAATTCAAAATAATTACAACCTCCGTCCCACGTCCACTATTAATTTTTTGTATGTCCCAACTTAATTTTTATGATAAATTGAAAAAAGAACGAGATTCATTTTTCAGTCATTTTCCAACATTTTGATCAAACAGACCCATAATGTTACAAGCTTGAAGAGGTCGAGCAGGAAATACCAAACGTCGTCTGGATCATCATTGGGATCACATAACAGAGGTTGTGTTCGAGGATCTCGACTAAAATAGCAGCTATTGTTTAGAGGCTTCCGCCATATAGCGATGTATCCTTCCTTCTTTACAAGTTCCCAACATAAGCGACCAGTAAGATCTTCCATTTCTGCACATAATATAAGCACACTATCATCATGTTGAAACAGTACAAACGAAAAAAGAAAGGATTATGCTGATTGTAATACCACCATAACTGGAAAGAAACAAATAACAAATCTTAATCTCAGTAGAAGAATCCAGATTCCAAATGAAGAAATTCAAACTTGAAAAGGATCTTTCTGATTCAAGAATGGGAGGCAGGGGGATTGATCGAGAAAGATCTCTTGCACCAATTTCAACCACCAAATGAAGTTGTGTCATATTTTTGAAATGCCTATTTTAACGTTGCATCATCTTTTTGCTTGCAACAGGATTTGAACCCTTGCTTCTGTGTAAGTTAAACAATTTTCTAACCACTTTCACTTATCAATTATGTTAAATATTTTATTCAAATTAAATGTATGATGTGTGTGCTGGTAATCCAGTTTTTATTACATAGATGCAACAAAGTACCTTTCCATTGTTCTTGTAGGCTGTCTTCATGTTTATAGACGGGTTGTGCTGCCCAAACAAAGTATCCTCCTGCCCTCAGCATCCTATTCACCTCCAGAAGCCAAATTCCATCTTCACCACAATAAGAACTGACACAATCAGTACCAAGAACTACAACAATCAAATATCACATGGAAAAAAATGGAAAAATAACAAAAGAAGTTAAAGCTTTTATTTATCCACTTCCACAAGGATCAGTTTTGATACACTTTGACGACTGACAAGTTCACAAAATGGTATTATTTGGTCACTAATCAAATAAATTGGTTTATGCATGAATAGTACAATTGTAACAAGTATACATATTCACTTCGAAAGTGTAGATAGATATGACATAGAATTTCATTTCTGTCCAAAAGAATTGCAGTTAATTACTTTTAAACTACCTTCTTACAAAGAGCAGGAAAAAAGTAAAATTAGAAACTATTCCCTCCCTCTCAAATTGATAATCCCACTTTGACTGACTTTAGTACTTTTTTAAACAAATACTAATTCAACCTAATCAATCGTCAAGAATACAACTTATTTTTTACGGTGATATTTGGTACACTTAATTATGTCCCAAAAAGGAAATAGGACTATCAAATTGAGACATCCGAGAAAGGAAAGTGGGACTAACAATTTGAGGCGGAGGGAGTATGAACTTCTCACAATAAAAATAGAACACGGAAAATAAGTTGTGTACCATGAAGAGTCCAATTAATTCTACATCTTGAACAATGTATCAAGTCAAAAGCCTGACTAGGATACAATAAACGGCGTGTTGCAAATACTGCCACCATAGCAGGCACACCACGTTCTAGAGCAAATTGAATCTGGTTCTCGTGAACATCTTTTGGTGCTATAGACAGAGTGGTTACATTACGCTCTAGCAGAAAGGCACCAAAACTTGCTACTCCGCAGCCCACATCCAAGGCAACTCGGATGTGTTGACCAAATGAAATGTCTGGAACCATCTGCATGCTCAAGATTGAAGATGGATTTAGGCAAACAAACATTCCCTCTATCTCAAATTAAGAGTCTGCTATTCCTTTTGGGATGTCCCTAATTAAGAGTTCACTTTTCTTTTTTGGACATAATTAATTTACGAATTCTCATAATACCAAACAAGTTTTGATTTTGGCAATTGATTCGGTTGAAATTAGTGTTCTCTGAAGAAGTGCCAATGTTTGAAGTCGGACTCTTAATTTGGGCTCGATGGTGTACTAAAGTGGAACCAACAAGAATAGTAAAGACATCCCAACCTTGGTAATCTGCTCCAGGTAATGGTCTGCCCCATGTATAAATTGTGTTCCACCTCCTGGAAATATAAATTTATCCTTCTTAATTGATATCCAATTCTGCCCTCCCTTATCTTCGACCAAGCGTGTATGAGGCACATTATCAAACCACACCTGCATTTACATCTTGAAATTAGTGGAAAGAGCCTTTATTTACATCAATTGAAAGTTATGTACTGTAGTAAAAAGATCTGAAACGTTTTCTTTTTTATCTTTCTAAGAACGCTCATTGCAATTGCTAATTAGCAAGGGTTTAGCAACAGTAGGGATACACCAGCTCAAAGAGGAGTTCACAGGATAACTCGATATGGGCATTCTACGTCCCGGTAACATAATGCATAAACCTTGGGAAGATACAAATGCTAATAGAAATATATAGGAGTGGGATCTGACATGTTGGTAATAATACCAGGTTCAGAAACAACCTATCCCCCATGGGAAGATACAAATGCTAATAGAAATATATAGGAGTGGGGTAGAAAGGATAGGAAACCTATTACCAGGTTCAGAAACAACCTATCCGCCAGGTTCAGAAACAACCTATCCCCTAAAGAAAATCAAGTCTTCGAAAATGCTAATAGAAATATGGAAACTACCTATCCCCCAAAGAAAATCAAGTCTTCGAAAATGCTAATAGAAATATATAGGAGTGGGTTAAAAAGGATAGGAAACCTATTACAAGGTTCAGAAACAACCTTTCGAAAATGACATGTTGGTAATAACCTGTCCCTGATACCATATTAGAATTTGGAGCATCTAACCCAAAACCAATTGGCAATTGGTGGAATAGCCCCTAGAACTTATATATTGCTTTGCGGGGCTTCAAATTCCCGATGTGGGATTTATGGTCTCAACACTAACTCCATACATAAAGAAGACAAATATAGACAAGATTTGTGACGAGATTCTGAAAGCAGTTCATACTTGTTTTTAAGTATTACTCATGTAAGAGAACTCAGTAAGCTCTTGTAACTTTTGCGAGGGTGTTTGTCATTACCTATTAAATATATTCAAATCAGAATTTAGTATTAAGTGGTATGCCCCTATTGACTGCTTAATGCTTATTTTACCATTTACCAAGTTTGCCCTCGTTTTCTGCTGAAACATTTATACTGAACAAATGGAAGTGAAGTGGTAGAATGACAGAATCAGCATTCAGCAGCAAACATTTCAAACAAATGCAAAGGTTATCTCAGTAAAAAAAAAAAACTTAACCAACATTTTCAGCAATTAGCATACAGGCGCTAAAAAAAGATCCACCTAAATTAACAAATTCCCTCTCTAGTTTTACCAAAGCAGTGATTCAGCATTCAAGAGCCAAGCATTTCAAACAACCTCTAAACGCTTAAAAACTTAAACAATTTTTTTCAAGAATTTGGCATTCAACATTCAGAAAAAACCCACCTAGTTGAAAATACTTATTCAAAATTCAACATTAAAAGGTTTATTCCCACTCTGATTACGAAAATACTAACCTGTTAGGTCCAATAGGACCAATACCTATCGGATAACTATATGAAATCTTTAGATAACACCATCAATGACTGACATTATCATTCAACTTTAACATAACAATCAACCAAATCAAATCGCTACACAGTTAAATCCAAATTAAGTACACGAAGGGAGCAATATCAATTTAACTTAGCACACAGGATAAATACCCCCCCACATACAGATTTAATCAATAATTTTAGAGACATATACATATGTCCTAAAAGAAACATATTTAGTGTGGCCACTGTATATAAGTTAGAATGTGGGGTCCATTTTACAAAACTGAAGAATCATCCTTATATCTTTCTGTTAAATTTTATGTCAGATAAATATGCCTGTGTAGAATATCTACGTATCAAATATACCTCATCTCGGCTATTTGGCCATGGTATCGGGAGCTTATACCTCTTGGGCCTCGGAACCAAACAATTCAAACTCCTCCCCTTCTCCGGACAATGCCGCTCGTACTTCTCCCCTCTATCAGCAAATTTCAACCTCGAAACCGCCTCCAAATTGTCCAAACACGGAACATAATCTCTCATACTCTTATCGTCACACACTTTATACTTCTCAACCGGAACCCTAACCTTCCTCTTTCGATCACTCTCTCCTCCCTCCGGATAATTCAAATTCACCACCACACTCTCAATGGCGGCCGGATCCCACTCCCCAATCACAAAGTCCTCCGTCATTACCCCATTCTCGTCCACGATCCCCGTCCGTTCCACCACCGCCACAGGAGGAGAAGATTCCGGCGGAGGAGGCTGATCGGAGACATTGACGGCGGCAAGGCTGGTGGTGATGGGGGTGGTGGTGGAGAAGAACAGGGAATGGGAGGAGGGGGAGAAGTGGTTGAGGGCGAAGAAGAGAGAGAAGGAGAGGAGAGAGAAGGTGGTGATTTTGAGGAATGTGGACAAGTTTCTTATGATATCAGTTGTTGATGATGATGATGAGTTTGTGAAAATGGCTTTCATGGTGATTGAGAGAGAGAAAGAGAGATTTGATTGTGAAGTGAATTACATTGTACACAAAGAATTAGAGAATTCCTTCTCTGATCAAAGTTGATATATTCTTTCTATATATATATAGATTTCTCTGGGTTTCTATATATATATATATATATTCTGTCTCTGTGTGTGTGCAGAGAGAGATTTGGTAGTTTTTCAGACGAAGCGGTCCGTACACGTGACGTTGCGTCAAATCTCACGTGAGTATGTAATAATTCTACCTACTCAAACTGTCAAAGTTTATATTATTTTGAGAAATTATATTATTTAATTTTTAAATGATTTTGTTTCTATCTATTAATCTTTTAGTATATTCACTTTAAAAATAGATTGTTGACTATTATTTTTAACAAAAATAAAATGAAAAGTTTATTCACCAAATTTTTTATTATTATAATAATTATTGAAATTGAAAAGTCCGAAAATACTTTCATCACTTCTACATTAGATAAATATATCATGTATGTGTATGTATATATATATAACAAATTTAATGGTAGAGAATAATAAAAAATTTTAATTATCTATCGCCTTACTCCGTATGTACATAGTTTCTCTTAAGTAAGCCCTGACTCACTATTTCATCTCCATTAGCTTGTTTAAATATATATATATATATTTTAAAATAATTTAGATAATGGGCTTCGCAGAGGCGAAAAATGGATGCCTTTAATTGATTTGAAACATTTACTATATGCACATATTTTTAATCAAAAGGGAAAAGTAAACCCTTTGTAATTTTATTAATTAGAAACAAGAAATTGTAACTTTTTACGTGTAAGATTGGGAAGACCCATTATCAATCTTATAGATCACTTTGAGCTTCTAGGTAAATCCTTCTGGTAAACAAAATTAATTCCCTTTCCTTTCATACAACCCACATTAGCCAATAAATCAGCCAATATATATACACATATGTATAATTGGCATAATAATTTTTTGTGAGTGAAGCACAAAACCAAATTAGCCACCATAGCTCTTTACAAAACTAAAGCACATGAATTCCATGTGATAAACATGTAAAATAAATTTATTATATTCAAAAAATGAATTAAATTAATCTACATATTCTTCTAAATTTCAAAGATATGCATGTTAATACAAGTTCAATGGAAGAATGAAACAAGTGTATTGAGTGGAAAATAGAATTATGTTTTCATATAGAGATGATTGGGGCATTTTTAGAGAATCACATATTTTTTTTTTGATGACGAGGAACCATTCTGGCCCCAGGCCCTTTGGACCCAAACCAGCCTTGTAAACCACAGCTCGACAAACCCGCCCCAAGGCCTGCCGAGCATTTGAATCAAGACTCGCACTTTTGCAGGGTGTCGACTCGCTGAACTCTAGTAATTTTTTGGAGAGCCCTAAGGTCGGTCTCCTCGTTCATTCGTGCTACCCCTTGGGGGCATAATCATATTTGTTAATATCATATTTAAAATAATAAAAATATAAAAAAAATCCTTTTTTATATAAGTTTATCCCACAAAGTAGATAAATGCAATAGAAAATGTAGATTAACTGGATAAACTTTCAAATCTTATGGGTTAACTTGAAATCACCCATATTATTTTATGGTCTACATTGTTTTGGCACATAATTTATTATAGATAATGAATAATTGATGGGAAGGTTTAAGTTACTCCTAGTGTAAAACAATAAAATTTTACACCCATCAATAACTTTATTTTAATTTTATAATTAATCAATCTAACTGTTAAATTAGTTAATTATAATGTCTCAAAGATATGCTCAAAAGATGAAATTAATCAGAGATACCAAAGTTCCTCATCATAATCATGTTATAGATTGAATTATGAACTTAATTTACAAAAATCAAGTAAAAGTAACTATATTGATTATATGGTTACAAATATCGAATTGATTTGAAACTTTGCGCGCTTGATAAATACAAAAAAAGTAGCTTATCTAATCTGAAAAAAAGTTATGCATGTGTGTAAAACTTTTAATCTTACGTTGATATAAGTTGAACATTCCCCATAATTAATACAATTATATGCAGGGGCGGATTTATAGAGGAGCAAGGGTGGTCAATTGACCCCCGCAACCTCAAAAAACCTCCATTAGAGCCGTCCAAGTTGACCCCCGCAAGGTGCTCGACGAAATGCCTGAATGGGGCTAAATTTTGTGCTCATTTTCGTTTTGTGCAGCGCGCATGCGAGTCTTTTTTTTTTTAATTTGCTGGAGTCAAAACGACGTCGTTTTGCAACAGCAAAAAAAAAAAAAAAAAAACACCACAAAAACAGAGCACCGTTCTTTTCTTATTTCTGTCCATCCTTTCCTCATTACTTTGCATCATTTAAAACTCTCAACCCTAAAGTCTAAAGACCTAGAAATCTATCCAAGTCACAAATTAAAGCATCCAACCTCCAAATCTTTAATTCTTTGTTTCAACTTTCAAGCTCCAAGCCTCCAACGTCCGTCTTCGGGCAGCAACAACAGGCAATAGGTAATTTTTTTTGTGCTTTAATTAATTAATGAATATTCTTGAATGTTATCCTATTTCTTTAAGCATCAAGTATTTTAGTTTGAAAGGTGCCCTTAAATTTGTTGTTTGTTATTGATATTTTATTTTAATTTGTTACTTTGAATAAACTAGGGCTATACTTTGATTAAATTAGGGGTTTTGATTTTGGTTATTTAGTTTGAATAAATTAGGGCTATACTTTTATTTTAGTTTGAATAAATTAGGGGTTTTGGTTTTGGTTAGTTAGGTTGAATAAATTAGAGCTATACTTTTATTTTAGTTTGAATAAATTAGGGATTTTGGTTTTGGTTAGTTAGGTTGAGTGATAGCTTACTTGTTTATATTGAGAAAAATGTGTTTGCTTGTATTGATAATGAAACTGTAATGCTGTGTTTTTAGAATATGAAAACTCGTCGTGGACAATTGTAATGTGGTTTTTTCTATGAATTATGAATTATAATATTATCGTTTCATTTTTATGAGTATATTTTGTATAATTTTTTTTTCGCCTTTATACGTTGACCCTTGAAAGGAAATTTTCTGGATCCGCCACTGATTATATGTCAATTTTTCGTCTATAAAAAAGTAATCCGTGAATAGGTCCGGAGTATAATTTTTTTTTAATTTAAATGAGTTTGAAATATGTTCATCCTTTGTATGTGAACGTATAAAAAGTGAAAGCCCATAATTGTTTTAATTATTATTTACCAATTAAATCCAAGAGTTACTGTAATCTTGATTTAAAGGAGAGTCAAAAAAATTAAATGATCCGATACTTTTTTTTTTATCTACCTAATCTTTCGAAATATACAGCCCTAACAAATAAATGCTTTATTATTACATATTTATTTTTAACAAAACTAAAATGGTAAGTTTATTCACCAAAAGCTTTACTACTATAATAATTATTAAAGTCCTAACGTCCAAAATACCCTTTACTTCTACATTAGATAAATATATAATGCACGTACATATATAACAACGCTAATGGCATGGTATAATAAGAATTCATAATTTTTAAAATTTTCAATCAACCTCACCCCGTTTGTAAGCTATACCTTCACTTTAGTAAAAGCTCTAACTCACCATTTCATATCCATTGACTTGTTCAAATATAATTTTTTTTTTCATAAAAGAATATAGATTGCGGGTTTTTCAAAAGTAAAAATTAAAATAGATGCTTTTGATGGATCTTAAACATATAACTATATACACATGTTAACATTTCGTCAATTAATATAATTTATAATTATCTACTTATATATTATTATAAATTTATAATTAGTAAGTACTTATGAGATAAATATTACAATAAAATTGTAAAACGTCTTTATAACGATAATGTTGAGATCAAATCAATTTTATTATCATCTTAATAAAGTTATAGCTGAAAATAAAATAAATTTTGGACTTATTTGTTTTTAATGAAGTTGAATAAATATAAAGTATATGCACAAAATAATTGAATATGCATATTTCCGAGATGTAAATATTGTGAAAAGATACCCTTCAGAGTTAGAAATAATTTACATATTTTCGTATATGAATTTTTTTTATTATATAGTTTATGTTTTTCGAAACATTTCTTAAAGTTGGCATTTGATACTATAATCAATGAAGTAATTGAACAAATTGGTTTCGTGGTGTAGTTGGTTATCACGTCAGTCTAACACACTGAAGGTCTCCGGTTCGAACCCGGGCGAAGCCATTTTGTTCATTTGAATTTTTAGCTCTTTCGTGAAATTGTAACTTTTTACGTATAAGATTGCTAGGTGGATCCTTCTAATAAACAAGGGGTGTAAACAAATGAATTTTTTCATAAAACTTTGTACAAATTATTTCTATAATGAGTAAATCATCTCCACCAAATTTCTTAAAAAAATCAATTGGGAAGTGGGTTAATTGAAAAATTGATATATATATATACGTATTTTTGGATGTTGAAATTTTAGATTTTTAGTTAACCCACTTTCCGTCTGATTTTTTTGATGAAATTTGATACAGATGTTTTACTCGTTATAGAGATAATTCTCATCAAATTTCATGAAAAAATTCACATGTTTACCCCTCAAAATGGACGGTCCTTAAATTAGCTAACTTAAGGACCGATCTTTAAGAGAATGGGACTGATATATATATACACATATATATAATTGGCATAATAATTTTCTGCGAGTGAAGCAGAAAACCAAATCAGCCACCATAGCTCTTTACAAAACTAAAGTACATGAATTCCATGTGATAAACATGTAAAATAAATTTATTATATTCATGAAAATTAATTAAATTTATCTACATATTCTTCTAAATTTCAAAGATATGTTTGTGAGGATTAAGCGCTTACCGTTGTGCTAAAAGCTATAACTGTTAGCGAAGGTGCAACTTTATTTCCTTATATGCAAGGCCCATTAGAGCGCCATGGCATTCGATAACTTGCACACCGAATATACCCTCCGAATTCACCACGGAGAGGAGCGCAATTGTGAATTTACATCCAACAATCCCCCCCACAATGACGCGCTCCATGTATCGAACCCGTAACCTTCCTTTGATACCAATTGTTGGTCGGAAAACAACCCTAGAGGGGGGTGAATAGGGTTTTAAAAACTTAATGCGGAATTAAAACGTTTTTAAAATGTTTAAGCAAAGTAACTTAACTAAGCAACAATATCAAAGAAATAATCAATTTCAAGTAATCAATCTCAAGACAAGCAAATAAGCAATCTCAAAATACAAGCAATAATATAGCAATAAAAAGAGAACTTGAGTTTAGAAAGATTAAACCAATTTGAAGCTCGAGACTTTTTGTTTTCACGGATCGATTTTCTAAACCATACGTCCACGCTCGGTTAGTTTTCCGAGAATTTTCACTATTCAATTTTCTTCGGGTAAAGATCAAACATCAATATAAATGTTGTTATGCACGCAACACTCACAATGTAGTTATACACAATACACTTCTCACAAGATGTGCTCTCTTGCTCTACAAAGAGACATACACTCTTTTGAAATGAATAATTAATTTTTTTGTGGTGATACACACCAATACAATAACTCTCAAATGTATTTAAAGATTACAAAAGAATCTCATACTAGAGTTATCAAGATTGATCAAAATATATAACTCAAAACGTGTTCTTGAATTTTTGTATATTTAAATATATGAATAATAAAGTATTAGAATGATTCAAGGTGTGTTAAAACATGTCTAGGACCTCATATATATAGCTTGCAAAACCATATGGCCGTTGAGGGTGATTAAGGAAGGTTTTGGATCAAAGATATACATTTTCAAACTTTTCAACAGCTAGTTTTGACAAAAAAATTCAATTTTTTTTTGATAATTTCTTCCAATTTGACTGTTGGATCACACTCAAATTTTAGTCAAAAGTGCCAAGATATGTTGTTTAACTACTGTAAAAATTTCAAAATGATCGGAGTTCGAGAAGGCCTCCATCTTACCATTAGATCAAAACTGTGCGAAAATTGAGCGAATTTTAAATGTAAAATAAAAATATTTTTGCAATTTAACAATTTAGTTCCAAATAAAATTCTAATGATTTTTGAACATCAAAGATATGTTTCTAAGATACCTATTTTTATTAGAGCTTAAAATATGATCATTTAAAATTAATATGAATTTATTTTAAAACTCGGTCTTTGTAAAATGATGTTTTTCAAAGAAATTCATTTTCAAGCTCGTTTGAATCAATCTTTAAAAGATGCATAAATACGTTTGAGCTATAAGGATTTGATCAATAATGTAACTTTACGTAAATCTTAAGCACTCACTCAATTACTGAATTAACGAGTTTTCGAATGCTTTAATTTGTTTATTGGAATTGATCTTCACTTGAAACTTTTTTTTAGAAGCTTTTCATATAGTCTTTTGATCCTTTGTACTTAATAATTTGCATTAAGAGATTTGATCTTCCTTATTTTGTCCAATGATTGAATAGTGAAAGAGTGATCATTGTCATGTTTTTTTTTGTCTTGTGCAATGATCGAATAGTGAAAGAGTGATCATTGTCTTGTCAAATGATCGAATAGTGAAAGAGTGATCATTGTCATGTTTTTCTTGAATTTTTCAAGTAAATGAACTATATACTTATATCAAGAAACATGTTAAATTACACGTGATTGATTTATTGTTATTATCAAAATAAGATTAAAACATTAGGTCAACAATCTCCCCCTTTTTGATGATGACAATAAATTAATGTGTATTTATAATAACAAGCATAAATAGCATATAAATGTAAATAAATAATATGCTCCCTCTCAATTTATACAAAAATGACAATTAAAAAATATTGCAAGTATTTGAGATAGTTTTAAAAATATTATTATTATTTATTTTTATTTTTATTTTTTAAATAAAGCTTTCAAAAGTATGAATGTAGAAAAACATTTAAAGTCAGTTTAAAGCTTTTGAAATATTACCATAACATTTAAAGTCAGTATAAAAACTCTTACCACAACATTCAAAGTTAGTATAAAAAATCTTACCGCAGAAAAAAAAATCTTACCGCACACATTTGCTCCCCCTATGTCAACATCAAAAAGGGATCTAGACCGTGCGAGGGCGGTGGATTCTAGATGCATGCACGGGGTGCTGTATTTTTGACTTTTTAAGATGACAGCTTTTTGTTTTCGGGATTCTTTCAGTGCTAGATGCCTTTTGTCCTTTTTTTCTTGTTATCTCCCTCGAGATCCATTTTCTTCTTATAACTTTTATAGAGGGTACTCATGAGGAACAGAAAGTAAATCACAAGTATGCCGAACACCTTCTGTTGTACAGGTTCTTCTTGTGCTGCTTGCACTTATAGACGCAAGAGATGTCAGCCATAGTGTAAATATGCACAAATTTTTTTGGATGTGATTAGTCGTCAAGATTATCGTACAATCTTCACTGTTTTTGGGATAAAGAGTGTTGTAAATATGTTACAAAATATTCCCGAATATCAATATCTTGAGACTCTCATTTCATTTCTTTTTGAAGTTAAGGCGAGAGTCGAGAATCCCAATAAATGCTGTACTGCGCTAATTGTTTCTCTTGAACAAAAGGTAGAAGAGTTACAATTACGGGTGATAGCGTTAGAGGCTTTGCAATCACGGGTGACAGCGTTAGAAGCTCAATTAAGAGAGTCTTCCAGCACTAACCCATGCTTTTCTTTTGCACCTCATAGAGGTTCTTCAGGGCTTCTATCATTAGCAGAAAATGTTGCACTGGATATTAATCCTACTGTCGAGAATCTTTCAGAACATGAGGTTCTTCCAATCGATGCTGATTTGTTGGCATCTCCTTCATCTGGAGGAGTTTTAGGGCTCCTCATGTCGGCAGATGAAGCTGCACCTGAAATTCTTCCAACTACCATGAATCTTTTAAACCATAGTGCTTTTCTAACTGACGTGGGTTTGCCGGCATATCCGACTCTGTCAGATTACTAAGCTGCTTTGGAAGGTTATTCATCTCAATTTTCTCAAAGTAGTGCTGTTGCAAAGGTTGCCGAACCAATGAGTCCTGATTGGACAGCTCTATTAGATATGAAGCATAAGTTTGTTGATTCTTCTTCTTCTAGTCGCGATGTTGTTTTAAATTTTGATGCTGATGAACTTTAGATTATTTTCCCTTCTTTTCTTTAAATAACAAATAATGATTTTTAGACTGCAAAATTATTGTTAGTTTACAATAACATGCAAAATGAAGACTTGTGGTTTTTTTTTAATCAAGTTGACAAGCATCACAAAATTTATCTTTAACAAATTTAGTTTTGGATAATCCTTTAACTAATTCATTTTTAGATAATTTGTGAATTAAATTCATATTAGCATGACTTAATTTTCTATGCCATAACCAAGAAATGTCATTCAACACGGATAACATTTAATATCTTGTTGAGACAAATCATCAAGTTCAAAAGTATATACATTATTAGATCTATAGGCAACAAACAAGATAGAATTATCTTTAATATTTTTAACAATGCAACATTCGGATTTAAAAATAACTTTATAACCTTTATCACATAATTGACAAATAATAAGCAAGTTATGTTTTAAATCGTCAACAAGTAGAACATTATCAATATAAGAAGATTTCTTACTAACTTTACCTATACAAATAATTTTGCCTTTGGAGTTATCTCCAAATGTGACATTGCCTCCTTGTTTAGGAGTGAAACTTAAGAAATTTCTCTTTTTTCCCGTCATGTGTTTCGAACATCAACTATCTAATAACCATTTTATTTTGCTAGCTTTTGCTCTCATGCAAATCTACACCAAAATCTTAAGCAACTTTTCTTTTGGTACACAAAATAAGTTGGGTCCTTTGGGGTTAGCGTACATAGTGGTTCCTTTAGGAATCCAAACAAGTTTGTTCTTAATAAAATTATTTTCTTTGTAATAACAAGAATGTGTATTATGAGTGTTTCTTCCATAAAATGAACAAAGATTAGTGGAATTATGCGGTGTGTATGTTTTGAAGAAATTTTTGTAATCCTTTTGATTATGGATTTGATTGTAACCCAAACCGGCTTTATCAAAGACACACCTTTGTACTCCCAATAGTTTATCTAAGTTATTTTTTTCATTTGTGAACTTTGTTAGACTATTAGTTAAATCCTTTACTTTTTCTTTCAAATCCTCATTTTCTAGTGCAAGTAAGTTTGAAGTCTCCTTTTCTTTTCCCTTTTTCAAATAGTTGATTTCCTTTTTAAAATCAATATTTTCCTTTTCTAAAGTTTCACGTTTGGCAGAAGTGATGGAATTTTCTTTCTTGAGACTTGTATATCTTTTTTAGAGAATTTTAAATTTAATATGTAATTCTTCAAACATGGTATATAGTTCATCATATTCTTTATACACACTTTCATTATCATCAAAATTATCACTAAATGAGCTATAGTTAGAATTTACCTCATCTTTTTTTGCCATAAAACAAAGGTTGGTCGTTTCTTCATCACTAGAATCGACATCCGATTCTCCTTCTTTGGAATCGCTCCATGTTCCTTTTAGTGCATGCTTCACCTGTTTGAATATTTTATCTTGTTTGTCCCTTTTCGCCTTCTTTTTAAGTGGACAATTTGGCTTAATATGACCGGGTTCATGACAATGATAGCACTTTTTGATTTCACCATTTTCTCATTTTTGTTGATTTGATCGATCGTTGTTTTTTCTAGAGGATGATGGATATTTGTTATCCTTTCCATGCGAATTTTTCTTCTTAGCTAGAAATTTTATAAATTTTCTAGATAGAAGCGCCATGTCTTCATCACCATCTATTGATACATTATTATCTTCATGTTGGATAGTTTTGATAGCTAAAGTTTTCTTTGATTTTGTATCCACTTCTTCTTCTCTTTGAAGTTCTTTCTCATGAGTTTTTAGAGATCCCAAAAGCTCGTCCATGCTGAGTGTTTTGAGATTCTTTGCTTCTTGAATCGCCGTCACTTTTGGACGCCATTTCTTTGGAACAATCCTAAGAATTTTTCTTATCTTATCTTCATTAGAATAAACTTTTCCAAGAAGATCCAAATCATTAGTAATAATAGAAAATCTACTATATATGGAAGGAAGAGATTCATTAGGCTCCATTTTAAATAATTCATAATCATGAACAAGCATATTTATGTTATCATCTTTAACTTGAGTGGTTCCTTCGTAGGTAACCTCAAGTTTATCCCAAATTTCTTTGGCCGTTTTGCAACTATAAATTTTGTTATATTCATCCATGCTTAATGCACAATTTAAAGCATTTAAAGCTCTAGCATTATATTGAATTTTCTTAATATCATTTTCATCATACTCGGACATTTTCTTAGGAATAATTTTTCCATTATCATCTCTTTTGGTAATTTCATAGGGTCCTTCAAGTATAACTCTCCATTGTTCAAAATCACTAGATTGTAAAAATATACTCATTATACTTTTTCAATAGCTATAATTTTTACTATCAAATAGGGGTGGTCTATAGGTGGAGAGACCTTCAAAAAAATCGGTTCCTTGACATATAGACATGATCGTAAACTTTAAGATTGTTAAATCAAAATAAGAGTACAACCTCTGATACCAATTGTGAGGATCAAACGCTTACCATTGCGCCAAAAGTTATAGCTATTAGCGAAGGCGCAACTTTATTTCCTTATATGCAAGGCCCATTAGAGTGCCATGGCATTTGATAACTTGCACACCGGATATACCCTCCGGATTCACCACGGAGAGGAGCGAAGTTGTGGATTTACCTCCAACAATGTTAATGCAAGTTCAATGGAGGAATGAAACAAGCGCATCATATCGAATGAAAAATTGAATTATGTTTTCATATAGGGATGACTGGGGCATTTTTAGAGAATCACAATTTCTTTTGAGGACGAGGAATTACTCTAGCTCCAGGCTCTTAGGACCCGAACCAATCATGTAAACCCCGGCCCAACAAACATTCCCCAAGGCTTGCCGGGCATTTGCATCAGGACTCAAGCTTTTACGGGGTGTTAACTCGCTGACCTCTAGTGATTTTCTAGAAAGCCCCAAGGTCGGCCCCCTCGTCCATCCGCACTATGCCCTGGGGGGCAAAATTATATTTGTTAATATCATATTTAAAATAAATTAAAATAGAAGTTAAAATGTAAAAAAAAAAATTTAATATAAGTTTATCCCACCAAGTGGATAAATGCAATATAAAATGTGGATTAACTCAAATCTAGATAAACTTTCAAATATTTAAAATATTTTTTTTATGGTGTACATTGTTTTGGCACACAATCTATTATAAATAATGAATAATTGATGGGAAGGTTTAAGTTACACCTAGTGTAAAACAATAAAATTTTACACCCATCAATAACTTTATATCAATTTCATAATTCATTAATGTAACTGTTGAATTAGTTAATTATGATATCTCAAAGATAAGCGCAAAAGATTAAATTAATCGGAGAGACTGAAGTTCCTTATCATAATCATGTTATAGATTGAATTATGAACTTTACGAAAATCAAGTAAAAGTAACTATACTGATTAAATGGTTACAAATATCTACAAATATCGAATTGATTTGAAACTTTGAGCGCTTGATAAACATAAAAAAATAGCTTATGTAATATGAAAAAAAGTTATGCATGGGTGTAAAACTTTTTAATCTTATGTCGGTATAAGTTGAACATTCCCCATAATTAATACAATGATATGTCAATTTTTCATCTATAAAAAACGTAATCCGTGAATAGGTCGGGAGTATAAATTTTTTTAATTTAAATGAGTTTGAAATATGTTCATCCTTTTTATGTGAATGTATAAAAAGTGAAAGCCCATAATTGATTTAAAGGAGAGTCAAAAAAATTAAATGATCCGATATTATTTTGTTTTGTTTTGTTTTGTTTTTATCTACCTAATCTTTCAAAAAATACAGCCCTAACAAATAAATAGTTTATTATTACATATTTATTTTTAACAAAAATAAAATGGTAAGTTTATCCACCAAAAGCTTTATTACTATAAACATTATTAAAGTCCTAACGTCCAAAGTACCCTTAACTTCTACGTTAGATAAATATATAATGCACGTACATATATAACAACGCTAATGGCATAGTATAATAAGAATTCATAATTTTTTAAATTTTGCATCAACCTCACCTCGTTTAAGCTATACCTTCACTTTAGTAAAGCTCTAACTCACCATTTCATATCCATCGACTTAAATGTTTTTGATGGATCTTAAACATATAACTATATACACATGTTAACATGTCGTCAATTAATATAATCTATAATTATCTACTTATATATTATTATAAATTTATAAGTAAGTACTTATGAGCTAAATATTACAATAAAATAATAAAACCTCTCTATAATGATAATGTTGAGACTAAGTCAATTTTATTATCATCATAATAAAGTTTTAGTTGAAAAAAAATATTCTGGACTTATTTATTTGAATAACTATAACGTATATGCACAAAATAATTGAATGTGCATATTTCCAAGATGTAAATATTGTGAAAAGATACTCTTCAGAGTTAGAAATAATTTACATATTTTTGTATATGAAATTTTTTTATTATATAGTTTATGTTTTTCGAAACATTTCTTAAAGTTTGCTTTTGATAACAAAAACAATGAAATGTATGAACAAATTGGTTTCGTGGTGTAGTTGGTTATCACGTCAGTCTAACACACTGAAGGTCTCCGGTTCGAACCCGGGCGAAGCCAATTTGTTCATTTGAATTTTTAGCTCTTCCGTTTGCTGCTGTATATTAATTTTAAAAATAATTTAGATAATGGGCTTCACAAAGGCGGAAAATGGATGCCTTTGATTGATTTGAAACATTTACTATATACACATTTTTTTAATCAAAAGGGAAAAAGTATATTCTTTGGAATTTTATGAATTGGAAACAAGAAATTGTAACTTTTTACGTGTAAGATTGGAAAGACCCATTATCAATCTTATAGATCGCGTTGAGCTTCTAGGTGGATCCTTCTAGTAAACAAAATCAATTCTCTTTCCTTTCATACAACCCACATTGGCTAATAAATCAACCAATATATACATATATACACATGTATAATTGGCATAATAATTTTCTACGAGTGAAGCAAAAAACCAAATCAGCCACCATAGCTCTTTACAAAACTAAAGCACATGAATTCCATGTGATAAACATGTAAAATAAATTTATTATATTCATGAAAATGAATTAAATTAATCTACATATTCTTCTAAATTTCAAAGATATATTAATGCAAGTTCAATGGAGGAATGAAATAAGTGTATCAATGAAAAATTGAATTATGTTTTCATATAGGGATGATTGGGGCATTTTTAGAGAATCACATTTTTTTTTTGATGACGAGGAATTACTCTAGCTCCAGGCTCTTTGGACCCGAACCAATCATGTAAACCCCGGCCCAACAAACATTCCCTAAGGCTTGCCGAGCATTTGAATCAGGACTCGCGCTTCTACGGGGTGTTAACTCGCTGACCTCCAATGATTTTCTAGAAAGCCCCAAGGTCGGCCCCCTCGTCCATCCGCACTATGCCCTGGGGGGCAGAATTATATTTGTTAATATCATATTTAAAATAAATTAAAATAGAAGTTAAAATATAAAAAATTCTTTTTTAATATAAGTTTATCCTACCAAGTGGATAAATGCAATAGAAAATGTGGATTAACTCAAATCTAGATAAACTTTCAAATCTTACGGGCTGACTTAAAATCACTAATATTTTTTTATGGTGTACATTGTTTTGGCACACAATTTATTATAAATAATGAATAATTGATGGGAAGGTTTAAGTTACACCTAGTGTAAAACAATAAAATTTTACACCCATCAATAACTTTATATCAATTTCATAATTCATTAATCTAACTGTTGAATTAGTTAATTATGATATCTCAAAGATAAGCTCAAAAGATTAAATTAATTGGAGAGACTGAAGTTCCTTATCATAATCATGTTATAGATTGAATTATGAACTTTACGAAAATCAAGTAAAAGTAACTATATTGATTAAATGGTTACAAATATCTACAAATATCGAATTGATTTGAAACTTTGAGAGCTTGATAAGCACAAAAAAAATAGCTTATCTAATCTAAAAAAAAGTTATGCATGGGTGTAAAACTTTTTAATCTTACGTCGGTATAAGTTAAACATTCCCCATAATTAATACAATGATATGTCAATTTTTCGTCTATAAAAAACGTAATTTTTTAAATTTTTTAAATTTTCCATCACCTTATCTCGTCTGCAAGCTATGCCTTCACTTTAGTAAGCTCTAACTCACCATTTTATCACTGTTGACTTGTTCAAATATAATTTTATTTTATTTTTTTAATAAAAAAATTCAGATCGCGAGTTTTTTCAAAAGGAAAAAATAGATGCTTTTTGATGGATCTCAAACATATAACTATATAAACATGTACCTATGATAAATTAATAATGATAAAAGCTCGTGCACTACTATCAAATGTTAACATGTCTTCAATTAATAAAATTTATAATTATGCAATCTCATCATTAGTATAATAAATAATGTAATTATATGATAAATTAGTACGCACATTTAGCTATCACAATAAAATTATACATCTACTTATATATTATCATAAACTTATAATTAGTAAGTACTTATGAGCTAAACATTACAATAAAATAGTAAAATCTCCTTATAAATTAGGGGTGGACCCATGATTTCAGTGGAGGAGGGGCGAAAATTAGAATTCTTAAATTTTTTAAGGTACTAAAAAGAAGGCTTTTTAGTGGGATTTGAACCTTGGCAAAAACTCATTTTACAATCTTGCATAACCATTTGACTATTATTACTAAGATTTTCTTTTTAAATTATATATATGAGTAATAAACACATTGCATGTGCAATTAATCTAGTATCATATATATGTTAAAAAAATTCCGAAAGTCTAGGTGGGGTGATCACCTCCCCTTGACCCCATGTAAGTCCGCCCATGCCCATAATGATGATGTTGAGACCAGATCAATTTTATTATCATAGATGTTATAACTTAATAGAGTTTTAGGTAAAAAAAATATTTTGGACTTATTTATTTTTAATCAAGTTGTATAAATATAAAGTAAATGCATAAATAATTGAGTGTGCATATTTTCAAGATGTAAATATTGTGAAAAGATACCCTTAAGAATAAGAAATAATTTACATATTTTTGTATTATTGAAAAAAAAAAATTACTTTGCAAAAACATTTCTTAAAGTTTACTTTTGATAATATAAACAATGAAGTAATTGAACAAATTGGTTTCGTGGTGTAGTTGGTTATCACGTCAGTCTAACACACTGAAGGTCTCCGGTTCGAACCCGGGCGAAGCCAATCTGTTCCTCTGTTTTTTTTAGCTCTTCCGTTTGCTGTTTAGGTCTACACGGCGTCGTTAAACTCCTTTTTGGTTACACACTGTGTTTTCTTCTTTAGTATATTATTTTTTAAAAATGTTTAATTTTATCAGTAAACAATAAAAAATTAGTGGACAGTTAATTCCCATCACTATCTCCCGTGATATTACTATATATTTTCAAAAAATTAATATCTGTCGCACAATATTCATAAGAATTGTATCATTTAAAAAAAATATTGCGGACAACATTCTAAAATTTTTAATTTTCTGTTATGAGATAACTTACCTGCAAGTTCCAAATATATCATGCAAAAACAAAATATATTTAATGTTAAATTTCTTCTTTTTTTAATACTCCATATGTCATAAGATAATTACTTTTTTGGAGGATGTCTCAAATTAGAGCATTTTAGTGTAATAGATAGAAAATTTAGTTAGTAAGCACGAAAAATAAATAAATTGTCAAAGCTTGAATATGAAAATCTTTTTACTAGATTCTTGTTTATTAGATGCATTTTGACCATTGGGCATTGGTAATATTGGTTTTAGAAATTCGTCTCTAGCGATTTGAAAAAAGAAAAAAAAAAGAAGTTATACTATACTACACAAATTTGTCTATAACATGAAAAATATGTTGTGTATATGCGTGAGTATGAATATTGAATACTACCATATTCACAAAACGAACTTTGTTACAATGCAAAATGTTGTTGGCACAATTTATACCTGGTGAAAATATAATTAAGTAGTAGTATTTTTTTCTAAACTCGATGATTTTAGATATACCTTCAACTTCAAATTACCTAAATATTTATAATAATTAGCCCCTAAATGTGGCTACCCCTAAAGTCCGTTCCTTTTTCAAGATATAATCAATATACCATATTTCATAATAGAAATGAATTATATTCGTAACCATTGTATAGTGTAAATCTTTTGAAAGCTAGGTTCGCCTAAGTAGATTAGGTCAACCCGACTCTCTCGTTCTACACTAAGGATTCAGCTTTTAATTTTATTTTTTTTCTGGAAATGATTAGTATATCAAATTTTACGATACTAAACAAGTTTATTTTTACTTATTTATGTAAAAGTAATGAATGATAAAAAAAAATGAAAATACACGTGTTGATTTCTGGAGTCTAATCAGCTGCAACAGTAGCATATATTATATTTTTTGTAAAATAAATTTCTGCTTTTGACAGCCTACGAGACAAATGCAACACAAAAATGGTTATATTATCCATTTTTTAGCACTATACTTGCCTTAACCAAATGAACAACATGATATTCAACCACTTTTCTACTCTCTCTCTCTCTCTCTCTCTCTCTCTCTCTCTACCAAATTACAATGGCAACTCAATTCAGCTTATAATTTGTCTACTCCTAATATTGAAAACACTAATGATTTATTGCATTTTAATTTGGGTGCGCTAAATGAATCCAATTACAAAATGTAACTGCTAGAGACAGAAAACCAAAAACCAGTATCATCAAATGAATACAAAACTGAAACAAAACTGAATAATGTGGTCATTTTCACAATTACAAATTCCTCAAACTCAGGGCTTCAAGATGAATTTTCCGGGCTCACCGAAAGTTTTCTCCAACTGCTCAACCTTGTTTATTCTGAAACCCCTTATCCGCGATATCTCTGCCACTGATTTATCTTTGTAATCTACGCTTTCTATCGTCCAGCCCTTGTTTTGCACACAACCCCCCACTTCTACCTGTTAACAGCAGACCAAAAGAACATTAGCCATCATCCTTTGTGTTAATCAAAATTGTCGATAATAGCCTGTTTGGATTGAGTGAAAATGGGTAGCAACCCTAGTGTTATGGGTTGTGGCAGTAGACTGTAATAGGTGCTCGCAGGCTACACATGCAGAAAGTTCATCCCACATCTTTTTTGGGTGTGATAAACTGATGTGTAGTGAAACCATGAGGGTTTGGTCCCAAAGTAGAAAATGTGTAACCACCCTAGTGTTTTGCCCAGGCTGCTATATTAACCCTACTGTAGATGCAGTAGGTGTTGACAAGCTACACACTCGGGAAGTTCATCCTGGATCGCTTGGGTGTAGTAAACTGATGTGCAGCAAAACTGTGAGAGCTTGCTTCCAAAGCACACAATATCTCGCTGACGGACCATGTCTTGGTCCCAAAGCAGACTATAGCAGTGTTCTTTCTTTTCTTTTCTTTTCTAAATTAAGGAGGGGCAAAATTAGTAGTAGTAATGTATTTTTTAAAAATTAGAAGGGGGGAAAATACATATAATGTGTATGCTTTTTAATTTTATAAAGATAATTTAATACTAAAACAGAAAATTTTAAATTGTATGGGAAAATTAGGGATTTAGTTATTGATACCTCGGCATCATCAACGGACTCAACTATAAGAGCGCCATCCAAGGAGAGATCCTGGAGAACGACATTACGGCCCTTGATGACCAAGGTAGATTTCTGGGAAATGGAGCAGTTTCCTTTCACTTTGCTTTTCAACTCTGCAAATGTAGAAGCCCATATTGGCTTCCATGTGATACGTGGCCACACTTCCACCTCTTGTCCATTGAACACCTGAATCACTGGATCTTCTACTTTCACTCCAGCCTGTTAACATATGCAAGTAATTAGATGTGGGTTTTTCTATATACATATATTCATAAGCATATAATAATTTGGAGTTCAACATTTAGCTAAAAATAACGAAAGATTTAAACTAGTAATACCTTTCTTAGAATGAGGCTGTTCGCCCGATAAATGTACATTTCACCAGAAGTGGCACTGTGATAAGGATTTCCTTTGGGTACCTTTAATTCAGTCAGCAACTTAGTAATCATAATAAATATCTTCAATTCAACATCCACATTAACGTCTCATGAATAAATTTTACGGCAGTTCCATAATTATACACCATGTAAACCAGTACTTTTATCGGATAGAATCATAAAATTGTATAAACCACACAACTTAATCCTACAAGTCATTCTATTACGTTATCTAAGGGAGTCTTTCAGAGACCTTATTCGACACCCCAATGGACTATAGGAAAAAATAGTTTCATTATATTGAATATATATATATACCTTAGCAGCATCTTCAGGGTTGTTCTTCACTGGTGCATAAGCAAGCCATGTATCTATCACCTAAGCAGTCACAAAATACTTGCGAGTTTCATTATGACTTCAACAGATAAAACAAAAGGGAAGTTCAATGCTAGGTATTCAGACGTCTTATGGAAAAAGATTGTAAACAAACTTAAGCAACAGTAATGGGCTCCTCTAGAGTGATGAAAATTACTACAGAGGAAAAGAATCTGGACCGTTGTTTAAAATTTGTTCGAAATTTGATCGTTAAGATTTTGACAGTCAGTTTCTGTTTAATGAGTGCTCGCCAGATGCAAACACTATCCTTCAAGATCTAAGTCATCCAATATTAAACTAATGGTCCGGATTTATAACTGCAATCTAGAGGAGCCGGATTCCATTTTACTCACAGTGAATCCAACTCTTGCTGATGGAGGCAATGTTTTAGGATAATCTTGCATCATACACTCCAGTCGAGTAGAGGACTTGAATTCAGTTTTTGTTGAATCTTTGTATCTGTAATGAGTATGACAATTAATTTTAGTCTTTGAATACGAAGGAAATAACAATAAAGCTTTGGCTAGTTGAGATCGCAAACGAAAGCTTGGAAAAAGCCACTTTGTAATACAAATACAACTAGACAAAAAAAATAAAGAAGATAAATTTGTGGTTCAACGCTAAGTTGGAAAATGATTGAAAAACTACTAATTTTACTGGGAAGTAGGAAAATGAGATGATTGACTTGATGAGATGTTCTATTACTTTTTGGGGGTTTCAAGGAAAATAAGACATGCTCAATTGTTCTTCTCATTTATGCAATCATACCTCACTTAATTGCCAACGAAATGTATGTGAGATTAGGCCATGTATCTTACTATGTGATGTTCTTAATATATACATTTAAGAAATTCGAGGTTTTCTTTGCTGCATAGATGATATTATGCTTATCCACCAGCAGCGGCAGTGCTATTATTTTTAGTCTAACATAAGTATTTCTTTTTGGAACAAAAACTCCACAAAATGGTAAGGGAATTAGTAAATGGAAAGCAACACGATATATTTTTTTTTTAATAAAAATGGAACATGCAAGCTACTAAAAAATAGGAATGCATCATTACAACGTAATCATATAGGTCTCAACCAAGCATGAGAGGAAAGCAGGGAGAGGAATTACTTGGGATTAACAAACTCCTTTATAGCACCTTTAGTTTTTGTGAGCTCCTCGATGTAAGGGCCAATTTCAATAATTAACTGCGCACAGAGTATTAGATATGAAGATTAAGCAAAAAGAAAGAGAAGAAACAAAAGAAAAAATATGTGAGCTTTAACCGCATAATTGAGAAAAGAGAGGAAAGAGGAGAAGACACAAGAATTTGCCTTGCATTCATCACCAAGCTGGTTGCAAAAGGAGACAATTAGCCTAAGGATGGCAAAAAAACACAACCCGACGGGTTTCCGATTGGAGTTTTTTTATTTTTGTAACCGGGGCGGGTGTGGTTTTTAAATTATAAACCAGGGTTGGGTTTGGGATCACGTTAAATTTAGCTAGTTCCACCCAATCTGAATATAATAAAGTTTTTCTTTAAATACTATTGTAATAACATATAATCAGAACAGGTCGAGGCGGGTCAAGGAAGGGCAAATTCGGGCTCATGCATAGAGCAAATGGGTGGGTTCAGAATTTTCAAAAGCAAACCCGCTAGGGTCGTGTTTGGGTTTGAGGGCCTCAAACACAACACATTGTCATCCCATCATCATCATCATCATCCCTTATATAGTTACTAATAAGAGGAACAAAAAGGGCCATAACACTCCTTACTAACAATTTGTGAATGACACTAACAAATTAAACTCTAATGAAGAAATAGCCAAATCAGATTTCAAAATCTGCTTGTAGGTCATTTCATTTGAGAACAATCTCATGAATCTTTTCCTAGGAAGTAAAAAGAAAAAAAATTAGTTGACAATATATAAAAATGATTTTAGAATCCCATCTTAACGGAGTAAAAATGAACCAATGATCTAGTCTCTTAAAATCTATGAAATCCCTATGAACTAATCAATGGAGGCAATCCACTCCACTCTAAATAACCACCACATGAAGAGAATAGAGCTTGCTAAAAGTGTCAGCAAGTGTATAACAAGAAAAAGAGGAGAACAAAAATACATGCACCTAAGGTTGTGTTTGATAAAAAGCTGGAAAATGATTGAAAACACTACTAATTGTAATGAGAAAGTAGGCTAGCCTAGCTGAGAGAGGCACCACTTGGAGCTGGGCAGATCCCCTGTTTGAGTCTCACCAAGAAGGGTTTTTTTTTTTTTTTGGGGGGGGGGGGGGGGATTTTCGTTGTTGTAGTTGAAGGGAGAGATTTATACCTCCCTTTTTATGAAAAAATAAAACAATAAAATGTTGGAAAAGAAAAATAAAAAAAAGAAGAAGATGAGATTTGGTGAAATGGTCTATTACATTTTCGGTTTTTTCATGGAATCCAATTCTTTGGGCCAGAATAAGAAATATTTTCCATGGAAAAATGAAAAGAATGGTTAGCATCTTACCAAACCAATCATTTATTTTTCCAACTTCTCATAAATTTAGTACCGTTTCAATCATTTCCAACTTCTTTATCAAATGGAGACCCTAAGTATATCTGTGTAGAAAAAAGACAACAAGTACATAATGATTTCTGAGTGAAATATTACTTGGTTTATGTTTCCAGGAAAAGGGGAATAGCCCGTTTCACAATTGACGTCACCATCAGGATTTACAGTTGCTCTAAGGAGAGGATCGAGCTGGTTGTATTCCACATTAATCACCATCGTCCTTCCTGAAGTCAATTCTCTTTTATATGAATAACGTAATACTGAATATATAATGTCTAAATAAACTGATGTACCATAAATAGTTTTCTAACATAAAGATTATAATAGAACTCCAATGGCAATCAAAGATGCTATTGTCCTCGTAACAAGGAGGTCATGAGGATGATGATACGATCAGAATGGACATGGTATTGAACCCTTTTTTGATAACACAGGTGGCAGTGACATGAAGTGTGCATTTGAAGGCTCCCCTTCTCCCCCATAGAAGTAGGATATCGCTTGTATAAAAAAAGTCTCTTACTTCCTAAATCAAGCTCTTAATACTATATTGTCTGATATTAAGATTGCACACATTGAAATTTTGCTATTTTTTAAAATATTTATTTCTAATAAGAAACAATACTTAGTGCACATCAAAAATGTTTTTTGTAGCCCTATATTTAGTTTTGGAATGGAACTGTACCATGCTTCAATATGTGCATAGCAATACATCAATCTGCAGGGGTATTCCATTAGTGTTTTCTAGTAACTATTCCATGGATCCTCCTATTTCTTGGGTTTAGTCTCCATGTGTATCATGTTTGTACATTAATTTTGGTAACTAATAAAAAAATGTTTTCCAGTGGGATAAAAGGTAAGTTAGCATTTCTCTTTTCAACCCCTTGAAAAAAAAAGGTTTTTCAGTGGGATAAAATGTGCGAATTAAGAATGTTCATGATTCATTTCACAGAAAAAGAGTATTTCTGTAGGGACATATTCATCTAACATAAAATAGTGACATTCCAAACCGGCAATTACTCATTGGTTAGAATGGATTATGATAAGGATGAATTTTCGTATGGACCCCACATCCTAACCAATACATGATGGCCAAACCAGATATATCAAGTCTTTTACGTTAGATGCCTATGTCCGTCTAGAATTCCTGCGTGCCTCAAAGCTCAATCAGCAACTTAATAGTTTTAAACCGTAAACACTGAAAAATAGTATCAATAGAGGTCTCTAAGATATGTGATATAATACCATCTGCATGAGTAAGCTTTGTAATGCCTCCGATAGCTTCCTTAGCTTTGCGAGCTACAGAAAGAGAATTGACGTTGTATTGTTTGGTGGCACTAACACCCAATGCTGATGGAATTGCCTAATCACATATAACCGAAGGGGATTAAAACATGTCCTCTTTCTATGAAGGAAGACTCTTGCCCAAGAAATATGACAAAGACAATAAGCATTTAAGTTTTAACAGACCTTAAAGAGAAGTCCATTTGTATCTTGGAAAAAACAAACCCATCTCAAACCTGCATCATGCCTGAAAAATGAACACAGATATTATCATGATAGTGGAGTTGATAAGGAACGTGATCAGAGAAAAGTAGTTAATTTAGGAATTATTTATGAATGGTGTTTTGTTATTAATTTTAGGGTTCTAGGTAGTAATCGATGTAATTTAGGAAATTGGGACTACTATTATTACAAGGGTCAATTCAGTCAAATAGTCAATTATTAGGTTTTTATAGTATTTTGATAGTAGTAGAAGTTATGGTAGCTGTCCTAGTGCTCAAAAAGGGTGTCTTTGTTCGCTCCAATTAAGTTATGGGTGAAAACATGTGTTTGAGTTTGTAACTTGCTGAAAGAGCCAGTAGACGTGCAGAATCTGTTATATTAAGCATGAGAAAGAGATGGCAGTTACATTTTGGTACCACTTGAGATACCAAATTACGCTTCATTGCTTTGGAAAAATAAATACTACTTTCAAGAACTTTCGAACCCATGACATCAAGAATGGATAACACATCTATTAACCACATGACCAAATACAATTACATATTATTAAAATGATTTCAAAATTTACATTACCGGGTATAATATTGTGCACACAAAGGGTGCTACGAGTCAAGTAGTGTATTAATGGAGATATTCCCACTGGAATCAGGATATTAAATCCACAATAAACAAAACATTAAGGCAAACTGGGATAACAAGGTTAGAGTGCAGAGCGTACCATTTTTTAAGAATGCCGCTTGAATAAAGAAGTGAATGAACATCCCCATGGCCATGAGGTTTTGTCTATAGCAAATGGAAGTGAAAATTAGTACCAAACTTTTGATTTAGATCCTGAACAAGTAGAGGATCTGATGAAAAATGATTGGCCAGACTTCTTGAAGTGAAAATAATACTAATAAGGGGCAAGTCTAATTTCACATTAAAAAGATACGCGGCAAAGTAAAAAAAAAAAAAGAAGCAGCCCTATTTCCACATTCTAAATAAAATCTACCTGAATTCTGTACTTGTTATGTGGGTCCTTAGCAAGTCTTGCATCATTATCGTCTACGCAAGCAACTTTTTCCTGAAATCAAGGTAAATGTAACATGTATAATCATTCCATTCCAATACCATAATGAAACTTCGTTAACTACTTTATAGTGATACCAGAGGCTCACCTGCTTCAAAAGGTGTACTTGATTAGGTTTCATTCCAAAATAAGCATTTGATTCTAACAGCTCTAAAGTTCTTGAATGTGTGTCATCAGATGTCATTATAATGAAAGGTATCTCTCTTTGGCTTTTGCCTGTGATTTTAAAAGCAAAATGGCATTAGTTAAAAGAAGAGGAACTCATAATTCGGTGCAAGGATATGACAAACATCTTGCAGAGAAGGATCTAAATTCAATTGCATATCAACATAAAATTCGGAAGCTAATTCACAATTCTCAGGCAGGACAAAACTGGAATAAAATTCTCACCAACAATATAAATATATAAACTACAGGAGAGATTGGTCCATTATTTATTTAAACTAGAATTTATTAAAAGATCCTATAAAAGTAAAATTGCTTTCTTTTTAGCTTTCATATTTTACTTATTAAGATAAAGAATCTTGATTGCTCTCATCTCAGTCTCTTAATCTTTGTGCAGATCAAAGATCAGAAAGGTTCAATGGAAGGGTGCGGGAATTTCTACTCTTATAAATGCCAAACCAGTTGTCCCTGCTCTTCATCTCAATTTTCTCACCCAGTAAAGTTGTGTTACACTCAAAGGTATTGTATTATCTACTTACTGCATGATTTTTGATTCTTAGATGCAGTTACAAATCACTTCTTGTAGTATATAATTAAATATGCCACAATATAATAATAAGACCCTTCTTAAAAGCACACACCTTGCACTAGTTTAGAGTTGGCATCTTGTAGAGCTAAAATCGACTCTACATAGTTCTGTAAGAAACATGTTCCAGTAGTGGACTCTGAAGGAAGTGCTACCTGCAAGAGGTAAGAATAGAATTCAAGTGTTCCACTTATTAAAAAAAGAGTAAACTATGCATATTGTAGATCAACTGATTCAAGGAAACTGCAGGATATTGAAAGAGGTTCCAACTAAGAATAAAACATTCACTTAGGTTGTATTCTTTTCACTAGAATTACAGTTCATGCAAACCAATAAACGACAAGAAATTGTATTCTTTTCCCTAGAATTACAATTCATGCAAACCAATAAACCACAAGAAATTTATATAAGATTTTAAAATCTCATGATTTTAACTGCATTTGTACTTTTCAAAAATTAGTATTTACAAGTTGGGTTGAGTGAGTTCCTCATCCATTCAGAAGTTTGGTTGAAAACCGAGAGTGTCAATGACTATTGGGTATGAGAGTGTCAATGGGTCCACCCACTTCAGGTGGTTCAACCCATTAGTGTACACAAGGTACCTAATGCTAAATGTGTATAGATAAGACAGCTATTAGGATTGGAACAACTTATCGTATAATAAGCCTAGCACCACATAAGATCATCAATTCAAGAGACCAAAATACATAGTTCCCTCCCTCTCTTTCCCAGACTCTCCTCTCTCTTTCTGTCAAGGGTTATCACCATAGAACCCTAATTCTTGTGACATGAAGAAGAGAAGTAACTCACGTAACCAACCCTGAGATCTTGAATCAAAGGCGTACTAGAAGGAGATTGTGGTGGAAGGCTCATAAGTCATAACAACAAGCCGGTGCATCATTTTTGCAATATTCACGAAAGGTAAAATCTAAACCCATTTAGATTTAATGTATATTGCTAATTTACAAATAATGGGATTTCATATAATCATTCAGAGAGAACACACCCTAAAGCAACTAATTATGTACCTTTATCCCATTGTATCCAAGACGTTCCCCAAGTCCTCCTGCAACAAGGACAAATGCAGCATTCGGTGCTTCCCTAACACCAGCTTCATCAAATTGCACAAAGTTATCATCACCAAAAGTCAAAACCTCACCTGATGGGACCTGCAGATAGCATAAAACATACCATTACAAACTTTTGCATTGAAAAATACAGAAATTATTCGAAGAGAAAAAAATAATCAGGGTGTGATAAAAAAGTTGGAAAATAATTGAAAACACTACTAAATTTATGAGAAGTTGAAAAAGAGATGAGTGATTCAGTAAGAAGATCTATTACATTTTCAATTTTCTGTGGAATCCAATCTTTGTGCGATGGGTAAAAGAATTTCCATAAAAAGAAATAGAGAACTTTTTTATCAAATGGATCCTCAGAAGTCAGAATACCATATAAAAATCCAGATATTATAGGTAATTTTATATATATGCCAAAAAAAATGGAGGATAGTAACTCACTGATGGTGTGAAACCATCAAAGGGGTTCTTCCCGGCCTTTGAATCTGCTAAGAGTTGTCTAGCAGTTTTAATATACGATGCCAGGCCACCTGGATAGCTATCATTAAGCCGAGATATCTGAAAGAAAAAGCAACAACTCTTTAAGATCTATAAAATATGTATATATACATGTTTACGAAAAATATTTTTTGTAAAAAAGAGACTATTTTACCATAGGAGGTAAAATGAAAAGACTTGCATTCTTTTCTACATATGCCCAACTCAATTGAACCATAGTGACATAAATAAAGTACAACAGTGTTTTCTATGTGCTGGAGATGGATACTGGCAGATTTCATAAGCGAATGGAGAACTCAAATAATGTAATCCTTTTTTTCTTTTTTTATAAACAGCAATATAATCCTTTGGCACTATGTGGATCAATGAATTGTCCCCCAAGGAGAAAGCAATATCCAGCATGCAGAACTTTGGGACAGATCCAACAACTATAACCAATTAACCATGGTATGTTTGCACTCCGGATCTCAAAGCTAGGAGTTCTAAATTTTATCTTTTACCTGTTAGATATTGTTAAGAATAATGCTGCTTTAGGGAGAACGGAAGACCAAAAAGAAAGGAAAGGAAAAATTGAAGAAAAGGAGTTTTCAGCCTAAAAAAGAAAAGAATTGCCCATATATTTGTTAAAGTTGTGATCCAACCCATGCCACGGAAAGTCTCAAAAAAATTGGACACAATATGGCAGGAATACAGGGATAAGTAAATAATTTCTTTTACTTGTTATATATAATTGATGTATTGTGAAGCATTGCGAAAATATTATATCATCTTCTAATTATCACAAGTTCACAACACAAAAGGCAATGTACTTTTTCTATATGTATAGTATCATGTTGTTTGATATATTTTGCAGTTTAAGAAGTAAACATTGTGAGAGTTCTTCTCCTCCCTTTGTGACATGGAGGTCTTCCTCGAGCAGCACATCTTGGAGTTGAGATGAGCATATTTGTTCCTTTTTTGGGTGAAGATCTAACTCAAGACTACGAATATTTGTGCCACGCCCACCCACACAAAGACCCAAAGCCTTTTTTCGAAGGTTTTACCATGTGCTGTAAGACCCTTGATATATTCTCTGTCTTTACGGCCTTGGTAAGTTCTCTGAAGTTAACCTTCGTTCTCGTTGTAATGTTTTGGGTCTTATGAGAGCAACAACCCACTTCCAAATACTAACATTGGTTGATCTTGGGCCTTAACAAACCCAATCTCCAATCAGTAGCAGTTCTATACTAGCAGAGTAGCTTAGCAGCCTTAGTAGCGAGGAGAAAAAAGGACTGAGTGACTTACTAGCTACACTACTGCCATGGTTAAAGTTCAATATTATTCAGCCTTTAATAAGCACAATCTGAATTAACTTTTTTCCTTTCTAAATTACCAAATTATACCCGGCTAAATTTTGGGAATTATATTTCCCAAAGTTTCTGTTTTCAGATCAAATTTCTGTTTTCCTCGTTCAAACTTGTTGCATTATAATCTGATATGATCTCTGATCTGATCTGACTCCATATCTTCCCAAATAGGCAGGTAAAGTATTGTTAAGACTAGAGCCAATGAAAGTAACGAGGGTAAACGAAAACTACTGATAATGTGCAGATCCAGATAAGGCAATGACAATTCTTAGAGATTGCATTGTAATTTGTCCCACAGGTATACAAAACTGAGCCCAATTGTAAACAAATCAAATAATTTAATTCCGAAAAAATTTCCATGGATAGCATGGAAATGGTTTCCAAAATACATAGAAAATGGGAAAGGCTATACAATGAAAAATTTATTCCATGGAGAACTATTGAAACCATGAGCATTTTCCTGGGAAAATAAGTGCAACTCAAACAAACCCAAAATTCTGAATACCTGATCAAAGAAACCTTTCTTCTCATCGTCATCAACGCCAGGTTCAGGCCAATGCTCAAACAAATGAGACTGCCCCATCTCTAACAACATCTTTGCGAGTTCAATCTGGGCACATCACCACAAAATATCCAATCAAAAACAAAAAAAAAAAAATTAGGATCTGGTCCCTTAAGTTCAAACATTTTTTTGAATGCTGTCCACCACTTGTTTATTTTTAATTTTAAAAGGATACAATGAGAGTGCGATAAATGCTTTTTAATTTTAAAAGGATGCAATGAAAGTGCGACAAATACTGAAACAGATAATGAATCTGATACAAATACTATGAAACAGAAATTGTCGGAGAGTATCTCCGTGACCTGCATTCTTTAAAATACAACGTAAGAACTGCATCCTTCAAAACTTTAATCTTTGAGGACCCATCATTAAAAATCCCAAAACAATCAGATCAACAAAAACCAGTGATGCACATAAGTAAGAAGAAGAGTTTGTGGGAGTGTTTGAACCTGATTGGAAGAGAGGAGGGAGAGGTTCTTGTGGAGATTTGGACAAGAATCGCCATTGATGCCTGTTGATCCGGCCATGAATTAAGGACAAATCGTGTTTGATTTCTCGTTCAATCAGACAGGATTAATTTAAGAATAGAATAGAAGAAGAATAGAATGAGGTCTAGTTTGAATTACAAACGATGAAGTTTGATACAAATACAGAGTCCGGTTTATATATATATATATATATATAGAGAGAGAGAGAGAGAGAGTGGAGAGAGAAGCGGTAATAGCGGAAGGAACGGTAAAAAATTCGTGGGGGTGGGGTGGGGTGGGGGCGGGGCATGGTTTATATGGTAGTTACAAATGATTTGCTTTTTTACCGGTCAGGAAAGGTCAAGAAGAAGTTTCGGTGTTAATATTATTTTATAATATTTCTATATCTATTGAATATATTGGTGTAGAAGGATAGAAAATATGGTTTCCACTCTCCAGTGACAAGATTTAATGAAAAAGAGAATTCAAATTTTCATGTCAATAAAATTTATTCACCATTTACATGTAGATGGTGAAGAAATAATCCCAATAGTTCCAAGATAAAATAGACCCAGAAATTGACATTTTTCTGCGATAATTCTAATACAAAATTTGGGGTTATGTACAGTGTGATGTTATGGGTGAGATCCGAAAGCGGATGGTTCCAAGCTCACGAGAGTAATAAATTATTTACTTCAAAGATAAAGAGTACGCTGACATGATATAAGATTATTTTCCATAATAATGTATAATAATATATCCTTCGAAAAAGAAGACATGAATTATTGGGGAGTGCTTGTGTTCGAAACGGTAAAGTCCGTTCTTTTATTGGACTTATTCTAGTTTCTATACTTACATCTCCTTTTCCACCCATATCTCGAAATTTGAACACCAAATATATTTTTTACGAGAGCCAATTTTATTCTCGGATCTAGGCCATGTGGCCTTTCCTGTCATGCACCACTTGTACTAGAAAAATAGTTTTCCACAATGATAATGGTAAGTAGGATAAATATATCATACACACGCATGCAATGATTATGTATGATAGAGTAAATCACTGTGTCGTAGGTTAATGGTATGCTAAAGTTATATTCCACTTTCTTTCTTACCATGCGCACAAGAGAAAACCTTTTGAATTGGAGCAAGAATCTGATGCCATGCATTTCATAAATGGGTTCCAAGAAGTTACACATTTCAAATATGCGTATCAAAAATAATACACACAAGGGAAATACGTGGAAGGTGTTTCTCTCTAACCAGATTGCAGTTTGGGGAAAATAATTGGAAAAATTGCCGCACACTTTTAAGCTAAAACTGTTTAATTATATTGGTACCCATCTCATAAACTTTATTTTTAACTTTTGCACTTGGTTTAAATCACTAGCCTTTTTACAAGGAGTAACCAACAGTGGGTGATATGTCACCTAATGAGAAGGCACATTCACAAGTTTATTCAAACAGAAAGGACCAATCAGTGGTGGTTGATATGTCCCACTCAAAGATATATTCTTTTTCAATGTCTTGTCTCATATCAAAACTTTTATATTTCCTTTTCAATGTCTCTCGTATTAAAGTTTTTGTTTTCTTTTTAAAAGATAGTTATTAACGGATTGAAATCCCCTCCATTATTAATTTTTTATATAAGTTTGTTTAAGGAGATCTATCTCGAAATTTGAATAGGCGAATATTTTTATGAAATTTAGTTGAGATAATCTATGTCATGAATAAATCATTTGTATAAAATTTCATCAAAACACTTAAATCGAAAGGAGCTGTAGTCAGAATTCGATACATGTCAATTTTTTACTGTTAAAATTTTAGATGAACATTTCACCCACTTTTTGGTTAAATTTTTTGATAAATTTTTTTGAAATTAATTTACTCATTTCAAAGATCATCTCCACCAAGTTCCATAAAAACGCTCATCTATTCAAGTCTCGAACTCGACCTCTTTAAATGAACTTAGATGGAAGAAGTAATAAAAGGGAGCCAAGTCCCTGTCTAATTATAATAAATAAATTTAATTCATCAACATTAATTAAGTTGAAAATTAGTATCATTCTTAAAAATATCCATAAATCAAAGAAGACTATTAATTTAAAGAAAAAGGAAGTATCTAAATGATGCACAAATTTGGATGATAGATATGGAGCATTTGTAAGTCCCAGTGAGTTTCTTTTTTAAAACACAATCAATGTACTAAATCACAATAAACATATTGTGCGTTAATCATTAATTATATTAAAGTTAATTTATCTTAAAAGATATATAAAAATTATACATGAGCTCTTAATTCAGCACAAAATAAATTAATCAACATATACATATTTGTCCAAAAAATAAAAATAAAAAACATATACATATTGGAAAAATAAAATATAAAAGTGAGAAAGGTAGGTGATATTATCAAACTACTAGAGAGGGACGAGAGGATAAATATTGGGACGTTAACCGATTAGATAAAATTCAACTATTCAGATCACTTCAATGGTTTAATTGTAACTGTCTACCCTTCTTACATGCACGGGAACGCACCACTTGCTTCACATTTAGGGCCCGTTTAATTATCTTTCAAATTGCGAATTAAATAATTTATAATTAAGTAATTTACAAAATTTTTATTTATTAGCGTTTGGTAGTATAAATTAAACAATTGTAAATATGATAATTCAAGTTGATTTACAAAAACTCAAATTAAGTCATTTCAAATAAAACTTGAAATTGCCTAATTCTAGAATTAGATAATTCATTTCAACTCTATTTTTCTAGAAGATCTAATTTTTGCCCGTGATGTTGATGTATCTAGACAAAATTTTAAATAATATAGAACAATAGAGAACATGTTTTTATTCTAACAATCGAAATTTATTATTTAAGTTTTCCAAACACTCTTGAATTAGAATTGAATGATTCATAAATGAGTAAATTCACAATTCTTCAATCGAAAATTAAATAATTCTAAAATTAAGTAATTTACGCAACCAAACGGGCCCTTAATAAATCGTTTTAAATCCATTACGCCTTATCATTGTTACAACTGTTGCAAAAAAATTGAAAGCTCGACAAAGAGTTAACCCAATAATTTGTTTACCACTGAATTCCTGCAAGAATTGATCTAATTTTTTATTTTTTTTAATAAATCTCTACCCCGAATTAGTGTATTAGAGAGCTATGTCCTAACCAGACCAGAAAGTTACAAAGTGATTAGGTATGAAAATGCCCACCGCCAAAGCTGTGCAATAGGGCCTTAAAGACCAAATTAGAGATGACGTACAACCAAATGAGGATTGCTAAGCGGACTAGGAGAAAACACACAAAGTCCAAATTGCAATACTTCAACAAACAAACATTGATTCATTTAGCGAGATATCTCATATTCGAATCCCCACAAGTGCAAATTCACTTATGGCCAGGGCTGGTTTAATTCCTCGAGTGGGGATTAGTCCCGCATCCAATGTCGTGTGGGAAATTTTAAATATGGCCTACCTAATAGCATAAGGATTCAAAAACAAATCACCAATAAAACACGCAACAGCGAGGTTTCATGGAGCAGAGAAACAAAGCAACTCTTACTAAAAAAAGATAAAAATATCAAGGAGTTGCACTTATTAACAGATGAGGTTTTCTTTGCTAAACTAGCGACAATGTACATAGCTAAAAATTAATTGGTCCACTGAATAAACAAGGAAAAACGAAAAACCAAATACAAACATCTAAGTTCAGACCATGAGCTTAGATTTGTTGGTAATAATCCTAGGGTTTCCCCATCTGCATTTCTTGCATTCCCTTGAACCAAAATTGTGGTAACTCATGCTAGGGTTGCTCGTTTCCCTTTGGCCTCTCGCGACTGTCGAAAATAAGTTTATTAGTATATATACACAGTGAAGTAGAGAGGAAAATGTTAGATTTCTTGTAGTGAAATGAAAATATTCAACTAGCCGTTTATTGGTTGTTTGGTTTGAATTTTTGTTCGTCTTAACCAAGGTATGAAATTTCATAATATGGTCTATGTTAAAGCTCAGTATCTTACATGTAAAACTACCAATTTCATAGTTCCAAGAGAAAAACAAAAAAGCTAAAATAAATGAGTACTTACTATTTAGATACATCTCTTTCCTTTTGTCTGTAGAGTTCTACAAATTTGCAAGTACCATCTCAATGCTTAGGAATGTTCAGTTTTAATTTTCATTTTGGTCAAAATTGGAAATTGCATTGTGTACACAAAAGATTCTAATGTGACACAAATGAGAAACTAAAAGGAAAATCTCACAATCTGGGGGAGGTCACTAGTAATAAAGCCAAAAGTAAAGGGAGATCACTGTTAATAAAATCAAAATGGGAGTTACTGTGATATTTTAGAACATGGGACAATGCCAATATCCTTGTAGCACATTAGCAGTGTTAGCCAGCATTAGGGTTTGAGAGGGGACGTGTTAGGGGTTCAATATTCATTGTTATAATCAAAACACGACAGAGAAGAGTGTAATAAAACCCAAAACCCAGGTGGGGTCACTCTAATTGTCCATTTTCTTTTCATCTCAAATTCTCAATGCATCAAAGCAAAGAAGTTTCAGGCATCTGTATGAATGACTGCTATGTAAATATATATATATATATCAGGCCCACTCAAAAGAGGACGTTCTTCTCTTTACGAAAAACCAGGACGGTCCATTTTGAGAGGTAAATAGACGAACCTTTTCACAAAACTTAGGCAAAGATGATCGCCATGACAAGTAGATTATCTCTACCAAATTTCATTAACAATTGAATATAGAAGTGGATGTAATGAAAAATTGATATACACACCCATTTTCAGCCGTCGAAACTTTTAATGGTCATCTCACCCACTTCTATATTGAATCCTTTGATAAATTTTGGTGGAGATCATCCACTCATCATGGAGATCATCTCTACCAAATTTTACAGAAAAATTCATCCATTTACACCTCGAAATAAGCGGTCCTTCCTTTCTTAAAAAGACGACTGTCCTCTTTAGAGGAGGGTCAATTTACACACACACATATATATATGTAGAGAGAGAGAGAGAGACCTGTGAAGCAGCAGATCTTTTAGCATCCAAGAACTGGCTGTAAATGCCATATAATCGGCGTTTCTCGGCTTCTGAAACTGATGGCCTTGCATTGGAAGCAACAGATTGTAAGATAGTGTCGGTAATGACAGGCATTTTCCCTGCCTTTTCACTATCTTTACTGTTCAAAATTTCGTGAACAGCAGCAAGTTGAGCATCTGAGAGAAGCGCTTGGAGGTCAGCGCCGCTAAATCCTTCGGTCTTAAGAGCTATGGCTTCCAAATCAACATCACCCGCCAAGGGTAACTGTGGTAATATATCCCAACAAACCAAAACAAAAGGGCATAACCATCATGTATCAAAAGACGATTACTTGAGGACATCAACTCTACTGGATATTAAATGTGTGTAACCATGAGAGAGGGGCTGTGCTTGTGATTAGCAGGTCTGTTTATTCTTGAGTTGACTTAATGGCAACCCGAAAGGGCCCCATATAATCGCAATAAGAAATGGGTTCTTCATGGGCAACTGATGTGCATCTGTAACCAAGTCGATTATGATTGCTCATATTATGGGATTTTTAATTTTGCCCCCCATTTTACCTGTAAAATTAGACTAGCCCCCTGTTCTAATAATCGTTAGACATTGCCCCCAGCATGCAAGTGAATCTCAAAGAATTGTGCAAAAAATGGCTGGTTAAGCTAAACGATTACTTTGAAAAATTAGGCACTACCCCCATGTTTATGTAATACTTGAGATTCCTCCGCATGTAGGGGGCAATGTCTATTGTTTAAGATAACAAGGGGTAGGTCAAATTTCACATTAAAAATAAGGGACAAAGTCCTAAAGCCCTATTATTTTGTTTCTTAAAATCATTAGTTGTCTTTCAGGTGTCCTGTAATTGAGGGGTAATGCCCTTTTCACCTTTTATTTTGTGCAACTTATTTCTTCCATATATTGCACAGTAGTTATTGTATACAATTACCTGGCCACGACTCTCATTTGAGTAAGCCAAAATTTATAAACTTTCTCAATAAAAGAAAATCATTGGACATTTTGTATGACCTTGATGTTCCGCTTGGTTCATTCTTAGGATCGTTCTTGAGATCCTAAGTAGAGTTCACAAGAGATTCCAATGTTTGGTAGGAGTTTTGCAAAGGAAACATGATTCCAAGTGAATCCCATATTTAATTTTGTGTGTGTGTTTTTTTGGGGGGGGGAGATTGTTTTGGGTTGGGTTGAGATTTTTGGTCTCTAGGCTAAACGAATTCAAGGGGTATGAGCTGAATTTTCTAGCTAGTTCTTCTCAATGTGAGGAAAGGAGAGTCCCAGTCTTAACCAAGCACTGGCAAGGAATTTCACATGCCAGGAAAGGTGCTTTCTTGAAATCTAAAATGCAAATTCCATTGTTTAATCTCGAACCAAACCAGCCGTGAACTTAAATAACGCAAGCATATATATACATATATTAACATCCACCAGGACATGAAATTTAAAAAGGCGACTTAAATAATTTTAAAGCTAACCTTTCTAGAAAGAACTGTAAGAATATCCAACCTCTCGCGTGGTGATGGGAAATCACAGAAAAGAAGTCGATCCAGCCTACCAGGTCGCAACAGTGCAGCATCGAGTAAATCCGGTCTACTGTTTTGATTTAAAAATGCACGCGTTCAATTTTCATCCAAGTCATTATGACATCAAGAAAGAAACATGTAGGGATTCTTGTTATATGTTTACCCCTCCATCAGAAATTGGGATGAGGTTAAATTTAAGCGATCAATTTTTTGTTTTCATATTTTTAAATGCAATAATCACCCAAAAAAAATGCTATGGAACATCATATAAGTTCATTCTCCACAGGGAATTGAAAAATGCGAAAAGAAATTCTCTTAAAGAGTATCTAACCTGGTGGCAGCAAAAACAAAAACACCAGTCAAGACCTCCACACCGTCTAATTCCGTTAGAAACTGGAAAAGAAATTGAAGGAAAACTATTGTTCATCGCAAAGATAAAAGTAGACATTCCAATAAAAAATACAAATAAGAACAAAAAATAGGATTTTGGAGACGTGAACAAAAAACTAACTTGATTAACAACTCGATCAGTAACTCCAGTATTGTCATGCCCTCTCTTTGGTGCGATGGAATCAAATTCATCAAAAAATAGAATGCATGGCGCTGCACCAGCTGCTTTTGAGAATATATCACGAACCTGAAACCACAATGCCCACGTTTAGCAATGTGAAAAATGTGTCAAGTCTTATTCTTCGGAATATTATAGAGGAATACTCAGCTTCATCAATATACAGATCAGCATACTACCCGAAAATAGACTATAACTAGTTGATGTAGGTAAAAAATTCCTTATTAAGTTCAGTGCTTGAGGAGGATCCATTTAGCACCATTCATCACTGAGGAAAATACAGATCCCTATGAAGGGAAATAATTTCTCTAGTTTTTAATTTTTAATAATATTTGGTACTCACTAAGAAAATTGCACAAGTTAAAATTATCACAAGGGAGAACAATCTATGAAAGGAAAAACAGAAAATCAATAACAAGGCTTAGTCTCTCTTACAGCTTGCTCAGAAGCACCAATGTATTTATTAAGTAGCTCGGGTCCCTTCACTGAGATGAATCGTAGCGAACAGGCAGCAGCGGCTGCACCAATAATGTGCGTTTTCCCACAGCCAGGTGGACCATATAAGAGAACATTTGACCGCAACCTCAAAGGAGCTTTTGCAAATATTTTTGGGAACTTTGAAGGTAACTCAATCATCTAACATATAAATAACAAAAAAATTTAAAACCAAATAGGTACAAACAAATGCAACTTTGACATACTTAAAATCTCATTAAGAACAAGTACAAATTAACTTAGAAGATTAAATATAAAATTAGAGTTCATATATTATGTTAGATATATCTTTATTTCATAATTGATAATAGTGAAGCTATGTCATATTTTTGAAATGCCTATTTTACCCTTGCAATTTTCTTTTCCATAATTTTACTCTTGCAATCTTCCTTTTCATAAAAAAGTTGCTTGCAAGTTGCAACAGGACTCAAACCCTTGCTTCTGTGTAAGTTAAACAGTTCTACCATTTCTGTTAATTATATTCAAATTAAAAAAATAGTATCCATAAGACTTATACTGACCAAATGACGATCTCAAAACCAACCACTAAATCAGCGAACATAGAGAGGATAATGAGAAAGTGCATATACCTCTTTGATAGAGTTCTGGATGTCAGTAAGACCACCAACGTTCTCCCAACCACCACGACCATCTTCTGAACTAGCTTTAGTAACATCACGCATAGCAACTGGAAGAAACTCGTGCATTGCTTGCAAAAAATCATCCCCAACTAAGGTAGGTTTATTTTGTTCACCAGAACCCAAATTATGAGACACAAAGCGACCAATGGCAGCATGGACCGACCTATCAACTAGTATTTCCTGCAATAGTGAAATTTCTATTGTTATAGAAGAATTTTGTGATCGCTTTAATGGCTTTTGGCTTACTCAAACTGAGGGCCAGATCTTATATTTATATATAAAATTAGGGTCACAATGAGCAAAAATATATAAGAAGACCAAAAAGGACTTAATAGCGTAAATAATCAAATTCTAATTAAAAGACTAAATCTATAAGATCCCTCATTTATGGGAAGTACAAAGTATATTTAACAACAATCTATAACCTAATAATAATAAGTAATATATGATTTTCAGCAGTTATTTCTGTTTCAGGGCAAAAAAAAAAAAACAGAAGGTTGTGATAAAAAATGACGTGTGCCGCAATAGCAAGTCCCTTCCCTAAAGAGTCAGTTGCCTATCTAGAACTTACTACAGCTGCTAATAGTCCTATCCAAGTTAGCCCTCCAAATGCATTTGAACATTACAACATAAATATACCAGTAAGATAAAATAAAATCGAAGATTTGATATTGTTATAAGTTGTAAATATTGTATTAGGAAGGTAGATAATTTAGGAATCCTAATTAGTAGTAGTTTCCTTATCTGTGTAGGAGTCTCATGTATATAAGTGGGTAATCTTCTCTCTAATAATATCGAATATAATTCTCTCCTTCTTATAGTTAACATGGTATCAGAGCGTAGGGTTTTTCATCCAAGGTTTACGTCTCCTAGTTGACGGCAGCCTAGGTTTGGTTAGGGTTTTCACTTTCAATTTTTTGTTTCACACTTCATAGTGCTCGTTTAACCTCACCTCCGGCCTAGGGAGGATCGTCTACCACCGTTTCGCACTCGCCCAGAATCCGGCGCCGGAAAACCACGCGCGTGGCTCCCACGCGCCACTGGTTCATCTCGTCAGCGACCTCACGCGCCGGCGCGTGGAGGCGCGTGAAGCCTCCGATTGCCTTCCATCCACCGTCGTTGGACTCGGTTCACTGTGTACAGCACATATATGTGTTTGGTTTGGGTCGGTTCCTCACTGTTTGGTGTAGATCTGAATTTGGATCAAGTTTAGCTTTCCTCGTATTGTTCTGCGCATACCAGATCTGCGATAACTGTGTTTCCAGACCAGAAATTGTGTCCAGAGGCTGTTTTGTTCGTGATTTGTGCTTTGCAATTGCTGGTCTGTGATTGGTTTGGGTTGATTCGCACCCGTTTGACTCTTGAAGTTATTCCTGCACCACTCGGTCGCTCGTTTCTTGGTTTCAGGTTTGGCTGTGACCTATTCATTGGTTTGTTCAGTTTATTTGTGATTTGTGTGGCTTGATTTCTACTTCATTGGTTTGCTCCGTTTATTTCTCGCTATAAAGTTATTTAAGTATGTCAGAGCAAAAGGCGGTAGTTATTTCTGATGTGGTTTCTGTAATGTCAAAGATTACTGAACATAAACTTAATGGCTTCAACTATCTTGATTGGAGTAAAACCATTCGAATTTACTTGCATAGTATCGATAAGGATAATCACATGACTAGTGATCCACCTTCAGATGAGTCGGGAAAGACGTGGTTAAGGGAGGATGCTCGGTTATTTTTACAAATTCGGAATTCGATTGACAGTAATGTGATTAGTTTAATTAACCATTGTGAATTGGTTAAGGAGTTAATGGATTATCTGGAATTTCTATATTCTGGAAAAGGGAATATTTATCGTATTTATGATGTGTGCAAAGCTTTTTATCGTGCAGAAAAGCAGGACAGGTCTATTATGAGTTATTTTATGGATTTTAAGAATACGTATGAAGAACTTAATATGCTATTGCCGTATAGCCCTGATGTCAAAGTTCAGCAAAGTCAGCGAGAGCAGATGGCTATCATGAGTTTTCTAGCTGGCCTTCCTGCTGAATTTGAAACAGCTAAGAATCAAATTCTGTCTAGTCCTGAGATCTCATCCTTACAGGAAGTGTATAGTAGGGTTCTTCGCACAGAGGGGGCTCCACAAGTTCAGAGTTCACCTGTTCTGTTTAATAGTGCTCTGGTTAGCAAAAATAATGAGTCAGAACTCGGGCAATCACAATATCGGGTAGGCAATCACGGAGGAGGATCAAACAGTAACAATTTTAATTCTCGCGCACATGATTTCGGAGGAAGTGTGACTCGGGGACAAAGCTCTGGAGGGATCGTATGTCATTACTGTCATACTCCAGGACATTTGAAGCGGGATTGTAGGAAGCTTCGGTACAGGACTCAGAGAGCTCCCTCGACCCATATTGCATCCTCCAATGAGATGGTTGAAAAATCAATCCTTATCCCTGCAGATGAGTTTGCCAAGTACTCTAAGTACCAAGAATCTCTAAAGTCTTCATCCACTCCAGTCACTTCTGTCACTGCAATTGCTGATTCAGGTAAACCAAATACATGCCTTGTTTCCGCATCATCCAAATGGGTTATTGATTCTAGTGCCACGGATCATATGACAGGTAATTCTAGCCTATTTTCTACCTTTCAGTCACATATATCCCCTTCCAGTGTTACTTTAGCAGATGGCACATCTTCTTCCGTTCTGGGATCTGGAACAATCACCCCAACCCCTTTGCTTCCCTTATCATCTGTTCTACATTTATCTCAATTGTCCTTTAATCTAATTTCTGTAAGCCAGCTTACTCGTAAACTTAATTGCTGCATCTCATTCTTTCCTGATTATTGCTTGTTTCAGGATCTTATGACGAAGAAGATTATTGGTAAAGGACATGAATCGGGAGGCCTCTACATCCTTGACACATCGATACCCAAATCCGTTGCATATTCGGGTGTCACATCTGCTTTCAAGGCTCATTGTAGGCTCGGTCACCCTTCTCTTCCTCTGCTTAAGGAGTTGTGTCCTCAGTTTAATAAGGTGTCCTCATTAGATTGTGAGTCGTGTCAATTTGCCAAACATCATCGTAGTAGTCTTAGTCCGAGAGTCAATAAGAGAGCCAGTGCTCCGTTTGAATTAGTTCACTCTGATGTTTGGGGTCCATGTCCTGTTATGTCAAAAACTGGGTTCAAGTATTTTGTTACTTTTGTTGATGATTATTCTCGTACAACTTGGTTATATTTAATGAAAAGTCGTTCTGAATTGTTTTCTCATTTTTGTGCGTTTTGTGCTTAAATTAAAACTCAATTTGCTACTTCTGTCCATATCTTGCGCAGTGATAATGCCAAAGAATATTTATCCTCATCTTTTCAGACTTACATGATTCAGAATGGTATCCTTCATCAAACTTCTTGTGTTGATACTCCATCCCAAAATGGAGTGGCCGAATGGAAGAACAGACATCTTCTTGAAACTGCAAGAGCCCTATTATTCCAAATGAATGTTCCAAAACCATTTTGGGCTGATGCAGTTTCCACAACATGCTTTCTCATTAACCGAATGCCCTCATCTGTTCTTCATGGTGAAACTCCTTATAGTGTTCTCTTTCCAAATAAATCATTGTTTCCTATTGAACCCAGAATATTTGGTAGTATTTGCTTTGTTCGAGATGTTCGTCCACAGGTTACTAAGTTAGATCCCAAGTCTTTGAAGTGTGTTTTTCTTGGGTATTCTCATCTTCAGAAAGGATACAGATGTTATTGCCCTAGTTTGAATAAGTACCTTGTTTCAGCTGATGTTACCTTCATGGAAAAAACACCATATTTTCCTTCTTCCACTTCCAGAAGTCAGGGGGAGGATGATGATTTGTTAGTCTATACGATCACGTTCCCTGAACCCATTGCTGAACCAGCACCAGTCAGGCCTCCCATCCATCAAGTCTACTCCAGACGCCAGCCTGCTGATTCATGTCCTCCGCCAGCTTCTTCTTCATCATCAGATTCCGTGACGAGTGATGATCTTCCTATTGCTTTACGCAAAGGTAAATGCCAGTGTACTTATCCTGTTTCGTCTTATGTCTCTTATGATCACCTATCACATTTGTCTTGTTCATTCATTGCGTCTCTTGATTCTATATCTGTCCCTAAAACTGTTAATGAGGCTATATCACATCCTGGATGGCGTAATGCAATGATAGAGGAAATGGATGCTTTAGACACGAATGGTACATGGGACTTGGTCACTTTACCTGCAGGGAAACAGGCTATCGGATGCAAATGGGTGTTAACCGTTAAGATCAATCCTGATGGGTCTGTTGCTCGTTTAAAAGCCCGCCTCGTTACTAAGGGTTATGCTCAGACATATGGCGTTGATTATTCTGATACTTTTTCTCCTGTTGCTAAATTAACATCTGTCAGGCTATTTATATCTTTGGCAGCTACTCATCATTGGCCTCTGCATCAGCTAGACATAAAGAACGCTTTTCTTCATGGTGATCTTCAGGAGGAGGTTTATATGGAGCAACCTCCTGGGTTTGTTGCTCAGGGGGAGTATGGGAAAGTCTGTCATCTTCGTAAGTCTTTGTATGGCTTGAAACAAAGTCCTCATGCTTGGTTTGGAAAATTTAGTCAGGCTATTGAGACGTTTGGCATGGCGAAAAGTAAGTCTGACCACTCTGTGTTCTACAAACAATCTGAAGCAGGCATCATTTTGTTGGTTGTGTACGTAGATGACATTGTCATTACTGGGAGTGATGCTATGGGAATCTCTTCTCTTAAGTCCTTCCTTCATGCTCAGTTTCATACAAAGGACTTAGGGATGCTAAAATACTTTTTGGGTGTCGAAGTCACAAGGAGTAAAAAGGGTATTTTTCTATCTCAGAGGAAATATGTTCTTGACTTATTAGCTGAGACAGGGAAATTGGGGGCAAAGCCGTGTAGTGCTCCAATGATTCCTAATGTACAGTTGACAAAAGATGGTCAACTATTTGAGAATCCTGAGAAATATAGAAGATTGGTGGGGAAGTTGAACTATCTTACAGTGACTCGTCCGGATATTGCGTATTCTGTCAGTGTGGTGAGCCAGTTTATGTCGTCTCCAACAATTCATCATTGGGAAGTGTTAGAACAAATTTCGTGTTACCTGAAAGGAGCACCTGGACGTGGTATCTTATACACCAATCATGGACACTCTCGTATTGAAGGTTTTTCAGATGCAGATTGGGCAGGTTCCAAGGTGGATAGAAAGTCCACATCAGGCTATTGTATCTTTGTTGGCGGAAATTTGGTCTCATGGAAAAGTAAGAAGCAAAATGTTGTGTCACGATCCAGTGCAGAATCAGAATATAGAGCTATGGCCCAGTCTGTGTGTGAAATAATGTGGATATGTCAGCTCTTAAATGAAGTAGGGATTAAGACTTCGGTACCGGCTAAATTGTGGTGTGATAATCAAGCTGCCTTACATATTGCGTCTAATCTCGTGTTTCATGAACGAACGAAACATATTGAACTCGATTGCCATTTTGTCCGCGAAAAGATCCAGCAAGGCTTAATTTCCACAGGATATGTCAAGACTGGAGAGCAATTGGGTGATCTCTTCACGAAAGCCTTAAACGGGGTTCGGGTTGATTATCTTTGTAACAAGCTGGGCATGATCAATATATATGCTCCAGCTTGAGGGGAAGTGTCATAAGTTGTAAATATTGTATTAGGAAGGTAGATAATTTAGGAATCCTAATTAGTAGTAGTTTCCTTATCTGTGTAGGAGTCTCATGTATATAAGTGGGTAATCTTCTCTCTAATAATATCGAATATAATTTTCTCCTTCTCATAGTTAACAGATATGACACATGTATTAATTATGATTCACTGTACATATATACTTAACAATGTAATGGACAAAAACTAATGTTATTACTGCATATGGATTGATGCAGGAACAGCACAAACACCCAAAACTGGGGATAAAAAAATATATATATTTCTAGAATATTTTTGGCTGATCTGTCACATTGACAGATCCAATCATATAGCTATACAAGGTCAAATATGCATCCCAGTAACCAATGCAAATATAATGTCTATCGCTCATCAATGGCAATGGTATCTAGGGGGGACATTGTCTAGAGGTGGGCTTTCTATAAGTAGTATCAAGGTTGCGGAATTCGGATGCATGGAGAAGGTTAACTCATCTTTTTGCGCCTTTTCGTTAGTGATGGAACACTGCACTCATGGAAGTGCATTATCGACCAACATAACTTATTTGAGGATTTATGTATTTTAAAAAGGGCTTTTTTTTTACTTTGCTAGCTGCTCTTAATGCGAAATTAGCCTTACCCCCTGTTTTCATAATCATTATATTGTGACCCCTGCATGTGGGGGAATCTCAAAGAATTATGTACAAATAGGTGGCAATGTCTACATTTTTTAACGTAATCCTTTGACTTAGCATGTTTTTACCTGGGGCGAAGTCTAACAATATGAAAACAAGGGGGTAAATCTACATTCGCATATGAAATGGGGGGCAAAGTCAAAAAAGCCCTTTGTTAAATGTGAAAGTTCCATAAAACTCATATAAGGATGCAGAGGTAGAACAAAAAACATGAAATACTTAGTTAAGGATGATTTGCAGTAAAAAACTTCTGTAAAAATTTTCAGATTAAACAAATACCAGATCATAAGCATCATATCCATCACATTTGGAAGCTATATCCAGCAAGACATCATCAGAACATTGTAAGGAACGCTTATGGATTTCATGTTTCAATAAAGCACCACGTTCTGCAGCAGCAGGAGCAGGCAGTTGCACATGAAAGTCAAACCTTCCTGGTTTTAATTAAAATCAAATAGTTAGAGCTTATATTATGAAATTAAAGAAGACAGGTAAATCAGTCTTTCTTTTTTAAATTCACTGTTATAAAGGCATATGATAGACATACAGAGACTAACCAGACGAGGTCAAACTTTGAGGTATACTGTTGAGGGTTTGTACAGAAGCTATGAATGCTATGGGGCCAATCCCGCAAGAGCTCCTTCGCTTTTCCTGTTAAAGTGTAGAAATAAACCTGTTAGTCAACCGACCAAGAACTTGAAGTTAACCTGGTAAACGAAGACTAGAGATGCCCCATTTCAAAAACTTTTAGAGATAATGCTAATAAAATATATTTATCTCTTTTTTTTGGGGGGGGGGGGGGGTGGACCAGAGGAAATTGAATTTTTTGGCAGTAAGTGATACCACGCCGCAAATTTTTTATAGTTTAGTTGGCAGTTGAATCAAGATCTAAAATTGGTTTTATTGATTTGTCTCTAATAATCATGATTCTTGTAAATTAAATTTTCCAGCATGTGTTTCAGTAAGCATGCAATTAGCTTAGTGACACTAATGCATACAAACTGTAAATCTGATAACCTATAAAGGTGTCAGTTTATTGCTTCAATCTGGAAAAATTATTGATGAAAAATATACCGCGTATTCATCCATAATATCTGCAAGAAACTCTGTAAGCGCCATAACAGATGAGGATGGTTGAGATCCTTCAGAGTCAGAGGAAGACGATATAATGCTATCGAAATCATCAAATATGACAACAGAAGGTGCATGATCCAATGCTTCAGATATGTAGCCAGAAAGTGTTTGACGAATAGTTGGGGACTTATCCAAAGAAAGTCTAGAACAAGGTACAAATACTCTGCACCAGCAAACATCGATCAAAGTTATATATGCAGATTCCCCCGTTTTAAACTATATGTCATGAATGACAAAATAACTTTCTTAGGGCGCATTTGATAAAAATAGTTGGAAAATGATTAAAAACACTACTACTTTTTTTATGAGAAGTTAGAAAGGGAGATGAGTGATTTGGTGAAATGTTCTATTACTTTTTGGGTTTCCATAGAAAATAAGCAAAAGATGGAGAACATCTAACCAAATCGCTCATCTTTTTAAGTTCTCATAAAAATTAGTAGTTTTTTCAATATTTTCCAGCTATTTTATCAAACATACCCTAAGTTTTCTTTTTTTGGGTCTTTTGCCACAAGGTATCTCCACACCTGCATTGGTATGGGATTAATCCCCTCGGGAACCCTAAGTGTTTGATGAGGAGTAATTATGAAGTTTCAGGTCACTTCATAAGGCAAGAAATTAAAAATGTGTCAATAACAAACTAGATAAATGAGAAAAGATACGAATGCGTAAAGTAGATCCGTACATGTGTGCCAAGATGTCTTCATGTTCTTCAACAGATTTTGCAACAGCAGATGCTAACAGCGTTTTCCCAGAACCCTAACACGCAAGAAACATACCAAAATGCAATTTAAAATTAAAGAAGTTAATTTTCCAGTTTTTATTTCATAAATAAGAACTGGACAAATCCTTGGAAATTTCTCATGGTCATTATTAATTTGTATTCTTTCTATTTTTTATTTATTATTTTAAAAAAAAAAAAAAAAAAAAAAAAAAAATAGAAAGAATACAAATTAAATTGAAATGTGGCCGATGCGTATTGGGGAAGATATTGGACGATTGCTGTCTTCTCCACTATTTACTTCATTGTAAAATTTCTTTTAGAATTTATCATTCTTTATAGTAAGTTTGGCAAGAGCTGGATAATAATGCATTTCTAGGAATTGAATCATTGAATAAGAAATCAATTGTCTGTAACTGTAACCCACCGTCCACCATCACCCCGTTCGCCACCATATATCTGTTTCTATCAGATACCGACCACATAGGGTAGGTCGGAATTTACAGTCGAACCAACCCCCGAAAGAAAAGCCGGAAAAACCAATGCACGCGCCCTCACGCGCCACCTCCGTCAGCGCGTGGATCTCACTCGCCGTCATCCCCCAACGCGCGTGACGGCGCGTGGTTGCTCCGACCGGCATCGGATTTTCCAGAACGCGTCGTCCTACTGTTCCGATCATGGTTCTAGCCTTCATTTCACATTCCAAGAATCACTAGTTGCTGCTGGTGATGGCATTTACGTGGTTGATTCAGTGATGATGAGAAATGGCTGGGAAATATGGAGATCTGGTTCCTGTTTCACGTTTTAATTGGATTTGAAGCTGCAGTGAGGGGTTCTAATTTATGGGTTCTCATTTGTGGGCAGAGTTTGTCTAGTTTGTTTGCCTAGTATAACTGGGGCTTCGTTGCAACTTGCATTTGCTTAGAAGTTCAATAGAAAATGAACAGCCACATAGAAAGATACGTTAAACTGCAGGAACGAAAGGGGTTTGTTAAAAAGTTTGATCACCGTAAGCAAGTTTTCAGGTTTGAACATAAAGTCTTTCTTTTGAATATTGAAGACAGTGGGTCAATGGTGTCGATCAAGGAGATGAATCGTCAACGAAACTATTCAATCAGGATTGACTTTGGCGGAGTGGGCTGGTTGATAAATGAACTGAATAAAGCGAAACAAAGATTTGGTGAAGGAAGAGCTTTCAGCAAGTATCAAGCGACGTACGCTCTGTTTTTATTGCAACGGCACAACAATAAAAATGGAAGTTTCATGAGCTTATCTATGCTACAAGAAGGAGTGGTGATGCAAGTGATTGTTTTTCCAGCGGGGAAGGTTGGAGAAGGCTGGTCAGGGATTGCGTACTCACTTAATCGGCTTCTTTTCACAAAGGAGAAAAGTAAAAGTTTTGTGTCAGCAAAAGGAATGCAACGCTCTCATATGACCAGGGATAAGATGACTGGGAAAGCATCTTACGCTGCAATTGTTAAAGGTGCTAAGGGTGTGCAAAAGAAAATTGGGATGGCCGAGACAGTTGTTACAAACGTAAGGTATCGAAATGTTAGTGGAGCCGGGATAGTAGAGGACCATTTAATTATACCAAATAATAATTGGTATAGAGTAATGGTTTGCATTAGGAGTCGACTATGGGATGATTGGAGTGGTATACAAAGTTCTATCAATAAAAGGTTCAGAACCGATATTGTTCTTCATCCTTTTCAGCCAGACAAAGCTGTTTTTCACTGTGAGGAGGCAAAGGTAGCGGAAATTTTGGGACACAAAGGCATTCTTGAGATCGAAGGCAAGTTAACTATCAAGCTACAGGGATGGAACGACGGAGACTTATCTTTAGATAAAAAAATATCATGCACGGGAGGTTGGATTGAGGTGATAGATTTGCCCTTAAGGTGGTGGATCAGAGAGGTTTTTGAAGAAATTGGGAGTAAATGTGGCGGGTTGTTGCAAATTGATCGGAAAACGAAATCAATGCAGCACTTGTTCTCGGCAAAAATTAAAGTCAAAGGAAGAGATAGCGGTTTCATTCCCGGCGAAATAGATATGGCAATTAGGGGAGATAAGTTTACAATTAAATTAAAGGCGGTCTCTAAACTTGACTTTAGTAAACGGATAGTAAGGGCTTCAGCAGTAATCGAAGAATTCAAGCGGTGCTATATTGATTTAGAGGTGGAAAATTGTAGACCCAATACTTATTCAAATTCGGTTAGCATCAAACAGGTTTTTAATACGTTAAGGAACGGATTAATTGGTAATGGGAGAAATGGAGAATGCTTGGGTAATAGTGTGCTCAATCATATGGTCAGTAGTGGGTCTGGGGCAACAGGAGGGGAGGGGGAAGGAGGGGAGAGGATAATTGAGATTGGGGAGAGGGTCGGGGTAGAAAAGGAAGAGGAGGACTATATGAAGGGAGGTGACAGACATGAGGGTGATAGTGAGGGGGGGGATGAGGTAGAAGATTTTAAACTAGTAGGCCGCCAAGCCAGGGGTGGGAACAGAACGGGGAAGCACAATCTCATAAAATTTATGTGGACTACGCAGAAGCCTATCCAATTTTACAGAAGACGCAATAAAAAAAAGAAGGTGGCGTTGAAGTATAACGAAGTTCGAGAAGATACAAATGAAGAAGAGGTTTTGAAAAGGTGGGAGAGTTCGTTCCGGGTTGGGGCAAGTAGTAGATGTGAGGGGGAAAAGAACTTTGCTGAAGGATCATTGTCAGGAGGAGGAAAAATTTAGAGCTCAGTGATCTTGACTTCAACAAAAGATTGGAGGAAGAGATGGGCAGTGAAAGTGACGAATCCTTGGAGGAAAATGTAAAACTTGTTGAGGAAAGATCGAATGCAACATCAGATGATGAAAGTTGGTTAGTGCCTCTTTTCAATGGCGGAGAGGTAGGGTCAACTAGTGGCCTTAGTAGGGGAGGCAGGGGGGAGCAAATTATGAATGAAAAAGGGAAGTTGTGGTTTTTACATGGAGGAGGGGCGGGCTGCCAAGGTGCCTCAATTTCTTACAAATTCGGGAATGAATATGGACCTATCTTTACAATATGTGGGGGTTCAAAGGCTGGAAATGTGGGGAATAAGTTGAAAATGTTAGTTTTTTACGATGAGGAGATTACGAAGGGGTATAAAACAAGTAGTGCATTAACTATTCGACAAGGTTTATGGGCGAATGGCGGGGGCAGCAGTGAGAAAAGCCAGGAGGGGGAGGGGGTGGTTGTAGTGGTAGATGAAGAAAATAAAAACAGAGATTGCGAGATTGAGAATAGACGGGCTATTGGCACAAGCAATGGGCATATATTGAAGAAAGAAAAATGGCTCGGAATGAGCTTAAATGAAAGTGAAAAATACAATAAGCTACTCCACGATATGGGGGTGAACATGGTGGTATTAGAGGACAAGGGAGAAGGTGATAAGAGGAGTAGTATGCGAGGTTTGGGTAAAAAAGGGCAAGGGAGCTACGCAATCTTAAGTGCGATGTCAACTATGATAAAGGAGGTGAGGGCAGCGCATTAAGAAGGGGTGATAGAGGTTCTTTATGAAGATAGTGTCGTGGAATGTAAGGGGATTGGGGGGGAAGGAGAAAAGGAGAAGTGTCAAAGAGATAGTGTCGAAGGAAAAGCCAGACATCATTATTTTGCAAGAAACAAAACAGGAAGAAATCACGAGGAGTTTAGTGGGGGCGGTGTGGGGAGTGAGGTTTAAGGAGTGGGCACATATCTCGGCGGAAGGAAGATCAGGAGGGGTGGTAATTATATGGGATGTGAGGGTGGTTTCGTGTGAGGATGTGTTAAAGGTAGGTATACTTTATCTGTTAAGTTGAAACCAAAACAAGGAGATAGTTGGTGGCTTTCGGGGTATATGGTCCGTGTCGATATAGGGAAAGAGGCGACTTCTGGGAGGAGTTGGCGAGTCTATATGGTCTCTGTGGGAATAAGTGGTGCTTAGGTGGGGATTTCAATATTATCCGGTATCCGTCGGAGAAGAAAGGTGGAGATAATGGGAGGTGGACTAGGAGCATGAGGAAGTTTGATGCCTTTATCAGAAATTCGGCGTTAACAGATCCGGGTATTAACAATATCAGCTTCACGTGGTCGAATGGGAGAACTCACTCACGTCTGGATAGATTTTTGTTTTCGGAAGGTTGGGAGGAGTTTGCGGTAGCTAGACAAGAGGCCTTGGCTCGAGTTGTGTCGGATCATTTTCCGTTGATTCTAGACACTAACGCATTTAGATGGGGTCCAACTCCATTTCGTTTCGAAAATATGTGGTTAAGTCACAAGGAGTTTTTAGAGAGGTTCAAGGAATGGTGGGAAGGGTGTTCGATACAAGGGTGGGAGGGATACAAATTTATGAAAAAATTGGAGCAAGTTAAACATAAGATTAAAAGGTGGAATGTGGAGGTGTTTGGGGATGTTAGAGTTAAAAAGGGGCAAATTTGTCGGGATATTCAATGCTTTGATGAGGAAGAAGCTAAGGGTTCCTTCGACGATAACAAAGCCGACATGCGAAGAAGGCTAAAAGTAGAATTAGATGAAATTATTCTAAAGGAGGAAGTATCCTGGAGGCAAAAGGCTAGAGTAAAGGGGGTTACGGAGTGGGATGCCAATTCTAAACTTTTCCACAGGGTCGTTAATCAAAGAAAGGCGAGCAAGTTTATTAGTAAGCTTGAAAAGGAGGATGGGGCGGTGGTGACGGAAGAGTGTGAGATTGAGAAAGAACTAGTGGAGTTTTTCAAGCGGCTGTACACCAAAAAGGAGAGGTCTAACGTGGGATTTGAAGGGTTGGAGTGGAGTCCGATCAGTTCCGAAAGTAAAGATTGGCTTGAGAGACCTTTCGAGGAAGATGAAGTTAAAGCTGCGATAGACTCTTGTGAAGGTAGCAAATCTCCGGGTCCGGATGGGTACACGCTGGAAGTTTTCAAAAAGGGATGGGAAGTGATTAAGAAGGATGTTATGGATGTTTTGAGGGAGAGTTTTATAACAATGGGGTAGTGAATGCGTGCTCAAATTCCACTTTCATTTGTCTGATTCCGAAGAAGGCCGCCTCTTTCAAACTTAAAGATTTTAGACCTATTAGCCTTGTCACCAGCCTTTACAAGGTAATGGCCAAGGTACTATCATTGAGGTTGAGGGAAGTTTTGGGTGAGTCAGTGGGCTTGTCGCAAGGGGCTTTCGTAAAAGGTAGACAAATTCTTGATTTAGTTCTTATTGCTAATGAGGGAGTGGAGGAGTATAGGGATAGAAGGAGGGAGGGGGTGGTGATGAAAATTGATTTTGAAAAAGCGTACGACCATATAGAATGGGACTTTGTTGACCATGTGTTGGAAAAGAAAGGATTTGGTAGTAGGTGGAGGAGGTGGATTCGAGGATGTCTGTCGTCGGTTAATTATTCCGTGATGATGAATGGAAGACCAAGAGGGAATTTCAAGGCTTCGAGAGGTCTTCGGCAAGGGGACCCTCTTTCTCCTTTTCTTTTTGTGTTAGTCTCGGACGTTTTAAATTTATTGGTGGAGAGGGCAAAGAGTAGAGGCATGGTGGAGGGGTTCTCTATTGGGAGGGATAGGGTGAGCTTGTCACACTTACAATTCGCGGATGATACCATTTTTTTCCTTTCTAAGGATGAAGTAAAAATCGGTAACCTTGTTGGCATTTTAGACATTTTCGGGTATGCGTCAGGTTTGAGAATAAACATGTCCAAAAGTGAATTAGTGGGTATAAATATTGCAGAAGAGGAAATAAGAGTGTTAGCCCAAGAAGTGGGGTGTGGAATGGGGAGCTGGCCTATGTCTTACTTAGGGATGCCTTTGGGGGACAATCCGAGGAGATTAGGTTTTTGGAGCCCGGTCGTTGAAAGAATTGGTAAGAGACTTGAGGGTTGGGCGAAGGGTTGTATTTCGAAGGGTGGGAAGTTAACTCTCATTCAATCGGTTCTAGAGAGTATTCCAATTTACTATCTCTCTCTCTTTAGAATTCCAGTCAAAGTTGCCAAAAGTATTGAAAAATTAATGAGAAACTTTCTATGGGAGGGGTTTGATCGGGGGAAGGGGGAGCATTTAATGAGCTGGGAGAAGGTTGGCCGTACCAAGAAGGCGGGAGGGTTGGGCATTGGAAATTTGATAAATAGAAATGAAGCGCTGTTGGGGAAGTGGTTATGGAGATTTCGGTAGAACAAAACGCTTTTTGGCACTCTATTATTAAAAGTAAGTATGGGATTCAAGAGAATGGGTGGGATTCGAATGTGGTGTCTAGGGGGACACATCGCAATCCTTGGAAGGCAATTTCCGGAGGTTAGAGAAATTTAAGGGAAATATCAGATATAAAGTAGGCGATGGTGCCAAGATCCGGTTTTGGAGTGATAAATGGGTGGGTGAATTAACTCTGTCTGTTAAATTCCCTAGAATAGCTAGATTGGCTATCCATCCGGAGTCGTCAATTGAGTCTAATATGAGTTGGAGTTCAATAATGATGTTGTGTGGAACATTATTCTTCGTAGAAATCTAACGGAAGAAGAGGAATTGGAGTATGTGGAAATGTTGGGGTTTATTAGAAATTGTAATATTCTCAGAAGCGAAAGGGATTCCAGAGTGTGGGTGGGAGATGAATCTGGTCAATTCACAACAAAGTCATTCTTTGAGATTATTACACGATGCACGGTTGCAGGGGATTTTGAGCCTCATGACATGGTTTGGAAGAACGGAGTTCCGTCAAAAGTGAAAGTTCTGGCCTGGCTTGCTGCGCATAAGAAGGTAAATACGGCAGATTCGATGCAGATCAGAAGGCCGTATCTGCATTTATCTCCCCTCGTGGTGTGTTATGTGTAAGAAGAGTGGGGAAAATTTAGATCACTTGCTTTTGCATTGCTCTTTTGTGCACTATATATGGTGCAATATCCGTAGCGAATTTGACATGGTTACTGCTTCTCCAAGTTCGTGGCACAATCTTCTTATAGAGAGATGGTATTTTAAGGGTGATAAGAAGAAGTCTAAAAAGTTATGGAGAAGTAGTTGTCTGGCGGTTTTATGGTGTGTGTGGAGAGAGAGGAATTCCAGAATCTTCGAAGGTAAGGAGGAAGATGCGGTAGAGATTTGGCTCAAAATCAAGGCTTTGGCTTCTTTGTGGGCCTTTACTTCAAATGGGTTTGGAGGTCTTTCGGTTTCTGATATAGCTAGAGATTGGAAAGCTGCTTTAGTGTAGCAGAGTGTTGGAATGTGGTATCTTAAGCCTGGTTCTTTAGTTTGTTTTGTTGGTTTATTTTTAGAGTAGGTTGGGTGGGTGATCTTTTTGCTGTGTGTTGAGGCGTGGTGTGCTGAGGCTTTGGATGTCTTTTGTAATTTTTTGTTTTTTCGCTGTTTTTTTGGGGCTGGCTGTGGACGTCTTGTCCACTCTCAGTCTCACTTTTGCTTGTAATCCTGTTTTTTTTCAATATAATCTTTGTTTCTGATCAAAAAAAATTTAAAAAAATAGATTTGGGAGGATATATGGAGAGGTGCTGTTGCTTTTGATTCTTTATATCCAAGATTATATAGACTTCCCTTGAATAAAGGTAAGTTCATGACATCCTTAGCCTCTTTGAACTTGAATTGTATTCGTCATGGAATCTTTCATTTTTAGAAATTTCAATGAGAGAGACTTGGAGGAGTTCCTTTCCTTAACACAATTCATAGAGTTAGATTATTTCCGGGGTGTAAAGATAGTAAGAAATTGTTGTTGAAGAGGAAGAGGGGGGGTTCTTGTTCTTGCTTTTTTTAAATCTTATTACTCCTCCGTTGTAACCATCCTTTGCACCTTTGAAATTCATTTGGGTAACTGCTATCCCAACAAAAGTTAATGTATTCCAATGGTTAGTTGCTCAAGGACATTCTCCCTATGGAGATTAATATCAATGGAGATAAATCAAAGAGCACGGATCTGTGGAGATGTGCCAAAGCTGCCAGAGTTTGGCTATTATGGGTGGAGAGGAATAATAGAGTTTTCAATAAAAAAGAAGTAGAAAAGGAGAGGCTGTGGGAGAGAATAAGATTCGTAGCTTCGCTGTGGGCCTCTAATACCAAGCATTTCGTCAATTATGGAGTGGAAGATATCAAGCACACTGGAGAGTTATTATTTCTTGATTAGGGCTATTTTGTGTATTTTCGTATGATGGGTTATCTGTTTTAAGGGAGTGCTGGGTCTTTTAGGTTATGGTTTTCTTAATTTATCTTGTTCGAATTTTGTGTTATGATGGTGGACTCCTTGTCCTCCCTCAGTCTGTGCTTCTTGTGTTATAGTAATAATACTCAGTTTCTTATCAAACAAAAAAATTCATAAATATGAAGCACCATGACCAACACAATTTTTTATAACAAAAATGAAGCAAGAGTTACTTTCTCCTATCCCAATGAAAATTCATCATATTTTTTTGGACAATAAATTCATCATATTTCAAGAATCTTGCTTTTCTCATCAACCTTGTGTGAGACGGCTCAGACCAGAGACAATGCAAACCCGTCGAATTTGAGGAGAGCTTTAGCTTTTGAGATAGAGTTGGACAAAGGGAACAAAGATTCGAGGTATGGAGGATATCTGGATATGAAATAAACGGAAGATTTGGAAGTAAATTTACTATATAAAATCCTAGGTCCAAAGTCTACGATCATGAGATAAGAACAAATCAAGAAGTGTTGAAGAGCATGATATAGATTGTTGGGTCCACTACCTAACAGCTTAAGCTTTTGGGTGAGATGGTTTCTAACATGGCATCAAAGCTCAAGTTCCACAAGATCTCAGGTCCCACTTGCATTTGTTTCCCCCTTTGAGTTGTGCAATATGCACACTTTGTTGTTGTTTGTGCATTAAGTGCACCTTGGTTTGGTTTGTCTCTCCACGTGCGAGTGGGGCTCGCACGTAAGGGGGTGTTGAAAAGCATGATATAGATTGTGGCCCACTACCTAACAACTTAAGCTTTTGGGTGAGAAGGTTTCTAACAAGGAAGTTAACCAAAACCATTGGTTCCTTGATCTGTTTCGTTTAGATTTCTAAGTGTAGGGGGACCCTTATCGATATGCCAACCTGGGCCTGTCAGGTAGGACTACCCTATGCCCCACTAGTGGGAGTTGTTGGACCCCACTGGCTCAAATATCTTCCCTGGCCTACCGGTCCAGGGTGCAGCCATCATACGGCCTCCTCGTAGAGCAGTACCTGTAGTACACAACCCTTCTTGAGAATTTGAAGAATAGTGGCTTGGAGGATTGGAAATAGGGTTCATTATGTAAGCTGTCCCAAACCCCCTCAACAAGAGTAGTCACCAATCATGATCAGACAGAGAGATATCATAGGATTCTACCAAAACAGTACCCTCTCCTAACTGTCATTCTGGATAAGGATGGGCTATTTCCTTTTTGGGTAAGGGCCCCTAATTGGATTTTAACTGGCCAAAACCATGTCCATGCCACAGGATTACTATAAATACCCTCTGCCCTATTCATTTATGGCATGTTCTTTTCAGTCATTCATTGAATTTTTCGGGGTATGTTGTCTAAGAAATATTCTCCCTGTTTGGACCCTACTGACTCATCTTCACCAACCCTCTCATTGTGTTGCTCTCTCCTTTTCTCCTCAAGGTACCTATGTTCTTACTTTTTTTATCAGCAACAGAAACACTTTTATCAATAATAAAAATAATACATAAATAATATAAGCTTACAAACATGTTAGTGGACCAGCAGCCCACCAAAATCATACAAAAGAGTACATTTACAGCTTTTCAACACAAACGACATTTAGACACTTAAAATTATCACTCTCCGGCTATATCTGATACAAGAAACCAAATGCCCTTTATAAAAATCCAAACCAGATGCGCAAATCATAGGTGCCTATGTTCTTACTTCAACCCTCCAATCACCACGGGTTACACTTCACCCATTACTACCCTAAGTCCCTAATCCACATAACCCTCCTGCACTAAAGAATAGGATTTTCATGAAGATTAGATCTACATTATAAATGAGAAAAAGCAATAAAGAAAGGAGCACCCCCTTTTCCTAATAACTACTAAATTCTACGTCAAAACCATCAGTAACCCTATGTCTAACCAATAATATGTTTAAGGGATTCACCTGAAAGTGGACTTTTAGATGCTCTAGTGAATGACATTATTTCAACTTTTTGCATCCCATGCATTCCATCAAAAAGACCATACTTACTCCTAGTCACCTTGAGCAACACAAAATTTGGACTAGCAAGAATCGCCGTGGCCACTTAAACACCATGAAAGTGCTTTTAAACACTGAATTGCTAAATTCCAAACCGCCCTCAGCCCTACGTTGACGACCAAGACAGCAACTAATAACATGATCCCTCCTCTTGTGGGATCTCCTTGGAAACCCTGACCCAAAACTCCTCTTCAATTTCTCAATCCTCTTAGTGACCTTGTCCTAAAAGAGAGATAAAAAACATAAATGCTCAATACACACAATCACACCCATATACCCACTGATAGAAACATTAAACGATATTTCTTGCATTGTGCGCATGATGGCACTTGATGCATGATTCGGAAGATTCATGAGCCTTTTTCATTTTCTAAAATTGGATTCATGTATTTTGTGGTGTCAATCAGAAGACAGAAGTTGGAACACTGAACGTTCATATAAACTGTATAATTTTGGTATTTGATTGTTGGTCAATAGCTTATCTAGTAAGTTTTAAATAATACACCCTTGTCCCAAATTACTATTCAATTCCTTTTCTGGAATTACAAATTTAAGAGTCCAATTTCCTTTTAATAATAGGAAAATGATAACCCATGCCCTAAGGGCACATGTTAACCATACTATAAATAGAAGAATGCCACTTTGTATGAGAATCTGTGCGTAATTTAATGCACATTATAATTTAATTATTTCTATTTATAGGTATGCAACATGTGCCCCTAGGGCACATGTTAACATGACCCTTCCGAATATCATCAATGTACCAAATCTCACCATAGTAAACAAGTTTAGCTATTAGCCATTGATTATCTTGAAATTAGTGCATTCTTGAGAAAGTGTGAAAGCAAAACTGGACCCTTAATTTGGGACGGAGGGAGTAATAAAAAATGATAGAATAAGGCTGAACACAAATTGAAAATGAAATTTAGGAATCAAGTTGAAGCCCAGCCAAAGTTTGTTGAAGAAAGTAACTCACCGGAGGTCCATATATTAGAACATGCCCAGGGAAAGGAAGGTTATAAGTACTGAACATCATCCCTGAAGCAGGAGATAGCAACAGTGTCAACCCTGCAGGTTAAAAATACAGCATCAGTTAAGTAGAAGGGTTTCGTCAGGAAGCAAGATGCGTTCATATAAAATAATAGCAAGCAATGGCGAGCTATAGTATACCCAATGTCTTCCAAAATCTGAGAATATCTGATGCTAAACATGACAAGAATAATTTAAAATTAATTGTATTTTATTTTTATGCAATTTTTTTCCCAGTGCTTTCTTACAACTAATGTGTGCATACTGATTGCGAATCTATTCCACTTTTTGACTTCCAAATCCCAGACATTGAATATAGATTAAAGACCTGCTTTTTGTCCATTTTTCCGTTTCCAACTACTTCTCCGTCAACCCTTTTGATGCAGTTTCTTAAGCCCCAGAATTTTTTCCCAGTGCTTTCTCCATACTTATATATCATTATTGATTGAGAATCTATTCAACTTTTGAAATCTGTATACCGGACGTTCCAGTTAGGTTAAACCCTTCTTTTTATAATTACAACACAATTATCTATTAGGATATTTATGGTAATTATCTATTAGGAATATATTAGGCAACTATCTTATTAAGGGCATTGAGGTATTTCATGGTAAATTAAGGTCTTCTAGGGTCTCCTTATTAGGTTATAAAAGGTTGTAATCACAGTTATTATTCAAAGTTAAAACCATGATTTTATTAAGCACGCATGCTTCGGGTTGTGATCCCTTGCCTGTGGGGATCTCCTTTTTCCCCTTCTCTCTTCTTCTATTATTTTCTATATTTAGCTCCTTAAGAAAAAAAATAAACTTCTTGTGTTAGGGCCTGTTTGGTAGATGTTTTGAGTTGAGTTTTTAAGTTGAGTTTTTAAAATATGGTGTTTGGTAGAATTTAGAAGTATGTTGAAAAGTGAATTTGGTTTTTTTTGAGTTTTTTTCAACCAACTAAAAATCTCATAAAAAAATTTCAAAAAATAGTCAAAATGGATCTTATTTTATAGATCTCGACGAGTATGTTTTAAATATATTTTTTTTATTTAATTTTGATTTTTGAATTTAAAGTTATGGTGTTTTAAAAGTTTTTTTAGAGAGAGAAAGTAAAGTTAAGGTTTTTTTGGGAAGTGTAAAAGTAGAGTTGATTTTGAGTTGAGTTTTTAAAATTTGGGGAAAAAAAAAACAGGTACCAAACAGGGGGCTTAGTGTTTGTACTATGTATCCAATCTGCCTAATAATGATTGGCAACATGACCAAAAGAGGGGTGTCTTACAAGAGTGGAAATAGTTAGTAGTTGGCTAATTAACAACAAGTTTCATTGTAATAGAGTTAGTAGACAGCTAACTGCATTTAGGTAGCAGAGATTTGAAGAGAAAAATACCTACTATTAGTTACATCAGAAGCAGCTGTGCCCATCCAGTCCAAGGAAGAAATACTCATGTTCAAGCGTTTGTCAGAGCTTCTCTCCTTTATAGAATGAAAAGATATACCTTCACCCAAATGCAGCTTTCCAAGCATTAATTCTAAACTTTTCAGCTTAGTGTTATCACCTTTGTCTTCATCAAATGGAAGTTCATATCCATTAACTTCTCCAACATGCAGAGATTCCTCAGGAACAGACAGAAGATAAAGAACATCTACCAATGACTCTCCATTTCTATTTCTTTTTCCTAAAGAACCACTATATGATCCCTGTAGTTTACCATCTTTAGCAAATTGGTTTCCTTTCACCTCAAAGTGAAGCATTGTTTTACTTCCTAAAACCAATGAATTAACTTGTACCCCTGTGCTTGAAACAATGGCTTGGAGTTGGGCTAAGCACCATGAACGCAGAAGGCATGATATTCCCTTTCTACTGTTGGACTTTATGGCTTCTTCATCCACATTAACGGGGGATTCATAAGAAAGAGCTGAAACAACTCTCTCATGGGTTGACCAATCGATTATCCCCATATCGGTGTCCGATTTGTTCTCAAGAAACGAGTTTTTGGTCTTAATATTCTCATGATTATCAAGATCCTCTGAACCGTTGTTCTCAAGAGCCTCGCTCTTCCCAGACATCTTAAAATGGCAAGGGGAGAGAGAAAATAAAGGAGCATCTTTTTGCAAATTAATATTGCATCTCTTCACATATACCCCTGAAGCAGAAGAGCGCCCAATTTAAAGCTTGCAGTTAACAAAAGTTAATGTACAAAAAAAAAATAACACCAAGAACAGTAAAAAGGTAGTTAATAATTCCACAAAAGGTTTCCTTTTCTTGTGAAAATTCAATACCCATGTCACTTAGAATTTATAATGAAAACAACAGATCTACAGCACAATATAGGCATTTTATGTCTGCCACACAAGTAGTAATTACACTAAACTATTCAAATGTACAAAATTAAGGAGAACCAGAATTAAAACAAGGTTTAAAGTATGTGCATGCCTAGATAACAAATGAGAAACAAAAATACCAATTTTGCACAACTTGTTAAATAAAGGAGAACCAAAATGAAAAGAATAATTAATATATGTTGATGCCATATAGAGAAAATGAGTAACAAATAATAACCACCTTGAACTAGGATATGTTAGATACTACTAGTGTGTCACTCTATCAGAATGTCTACAAAGCATTTTGCATCATTCCATGGACTAGTTTGACTAAAATGGAGAAACACCGGATGTCAGTTGCCATAAGAACGGTAAAACCCGAGGTCTTATTTTGAAACAATAGTTATGACTTTTTTTTTATCAGAAACAAATGCTTTTATTAATAAAAATCAAGGGAGCAAGGATACAAAGGTGGTGGACCAGAAATCCACCAACAAATATAGTGAAACACAGCAAAAAAAGGAAAACAGAATTGAAGAAAAACACTACCAAACTGCTCATGACTCTACATAAAATACAGCTAGTTAACTCATGGCTGCACCCCAATTACTATAAATCTCATTAACAGATAAAATCCCTAATTGATGAGAGGCGAAGGCCCGAAGAGAAGCTGTGAAGGCCCAACAAATAAAATCCCAAACATAGTTATGACTCTTACATTAAGCCAATAGAATAGCATGAATCTTTTTCTATAACTTGGGTTGTTTTGTTTCATTTATTATTTTTGCGGAGTATAAATGGCTACAAGAGGACAGATTTATAATAAATAAAAAAGGGTCAAAAATTGAACTTCTAGCTTTTTGGGGATCATTAACGAGGTGCATAAAACCCTCTTTTTGGTAGAAAAGTGGTTGCGTCCACCATTCACAAAAGCACTTGTCTTCCTCCATTCCCTTTGGCCAATTTTTACTGTAAGGTGAAACTGTCTCACATTTAGGGGTTTTACATGGCCCTTATTCCTTAAGAAACTTGATGCCAATGATTAGATGTTGATAACTAAATAGATGTTACAACAAATCTTTGTGTTTTGTGTATTATTTAACCAAGATATATCCACATTTCTTTTGGCACTAGCTACACTACAGAAAGGCTTGGCAATTCTGGTCAGGTTTTTCTTTTGGAATCCGGAGAGCATAGGATCTGTTCTATCAGCCAGATGCATATTGCACAAAATAATTTGCATGCAAATGAGTCATAAAATCAAGAGCAAAGTCGAGTAACCATGAGTTCTTTGAAACATGAGTGATAAGACAGTGAATAGAATCGTAGCATACAGAAATACTGATACATACTACCATCAAATAAGATTTCCTTTTAAAGAATACCTACTAGAACATCAACGCTTTATTTTCTGAGATAACATTTTTATAAAATATATAGCAGGTTCAAATTTGAAATTGATCAGTGACGAAAATATAAAAAAATTGCAAGCAAAAAGGTAATAGTTTGTGATTGATCAACCCAAGTTAATTAATCCTTCGACATAAATCAAGTAGTTTGAAGAAAGAAAAGGTAGTATGAACAACATTTGGTTCTCAGAAGAATAAACGTACACGAGTGTAGGTCTGCTCTCAAATAAAGACGAAGAGACTGAGAAAGCATTACATGTCCTTTTGCCACCGACTCTGATACTAAAATACGAACAATCGCCTGACGGTGGTCCCACTTGTCAGCTCTAATTCCATTTTTAGGTACTATTGCAGTTGATCTGCTTCTTATTTTTAGGGCATCAGTTTCTTGATTCTTCTTGCTTTCCTTTAAGGCCAATCTAGGCTCTATAACTACAAACTGAAAAGGCTCAAACGAATAATTTTCAGCCGTTTCTGGATGAACAAAGACAGCAGAAGTGAGCACCACACCCATCTCAATGCCGTTGATTTCACATTTGTGAATAAATCTACGGTCTGGATCTTGGGTACGAAGCAGTGCCTTCGCATCTTTGCCTGAAGATTGTGTGGAAGAGTCTTTATGAGAATCAAGATTTCTTTTGCGTCTCTTTGGAGCAACGGCAACTTCAGTTCCTGGCACAAGTTGCACTGGAAAAACACTTCACAAGTCAGACATTTTTAAACATGAAAACTTTTATCTAAATACAACCCCAATGAAATATTATGCAGAAACACTTGCTGCTAATAAACCTGCTACTACAGTAGCGTTCGGTTTGATGGATATACTACTAAGGGCAAAAAAATATTATCCTTTGGTCAAAATATAAATATACCGGGTAAATATCATGGACCTCCCATTCAGTTTGACATTTATGTTTTGGTCAAAATATAAACACCTATATATTTTTTCATAATTAATATTCTTAATAGCAGCATCTTCATTTATGTGCACAAATATATAGGCGGGAGTGGGATAAATAATCACCCAAATATCATGACAGACTTCCTACAATCAAGCGAGGCCGCTCACACTTTCTTACGGTATTTGTATTTGCTTGAATTAGAACATATTAAAGATACTTATAATATTTCAAAAAGATTTATACACAAATCAGCACCTGAATTGATTTTTCTCTGTAGCATAGTAGGTAGTAGCATTAATTGAAAAACTCAGGGGACTTAATTCCAAAAAATGAGGAAAAGGGGCAAAGTAATAACAAATTAACAAAGTTATGAGTAGTACTTCAAACACACAAATACGAATATAAAAGGAAAAGAGAAGGAAGATATTATCTTACCAATCGATTTCTTGGGAAAAGTTGAGACAACAAGAAAAGTAATGATTGTTCGCCCATGCAACCACAAAGGAAATCTCATTGCTTCGTGGACAACCCCAACCTGCATTTATTAAAAGGTTCTATTTCAGTCTTGGGAATTTTAAGCAAAAATGCACTCCCTCAGTCTAAAACTTTATGGAGAAGTAGTTCTATGGCAGTTTTATGGTGCGTGTGGAGGGAAAGGAATTCTAGATTGTTTGATGACAAGGAGGCTAATAATGAGGTAGTTTGGCAGAGGGTCAAGGCCACGGCTTCGTTGTGGGCATTTTCTTCGAAAATGTTTGGTGCTCTTTCTTTGTCAGATATTGCCAGAGATTGGTCCACTGCAGTTTTATAGTAGGAGTGTAATTTTCTGTCATTTGTGTTGATTGTTTGCTTTTGGTAGGGTTTATTCGTTGAAGGCTTCATATTAGGCTGGTTGTAGTCTGATGGGCAATTGTATCTTTTTTGTCTTCTGTTCTTGTTTGGTGCGGGCTGGTGGTGGACTTCTCATTCACTTTCAGTTCTTTTTCTTGCTTGTATTGATTTTCTTTAATTAATATAAGCTTTGTTTCCGATCAAAAAAAAAAATTAAGAGTTCCACCTTGACTTGTGAACATTTTAAGATACACTAATTTCAACCTAATTAATGGTCAAGGATACAATTTATTTCTATTGTCACAACAAGGAAATGGGGTTCTCAATTTCAGCGTTTAAGATGGAAGGACCAAGGAGTACTAAATTTCCTCAGTTTGGAGGGGATGCCAGGGGAGGGCTCTTCAATCGTCTTAACTTTATGTAAAAATAATTAAGAATACACTCTCTTAATCAATCTTATGCTCTAAGTGTCAGATTCCCTTTGCAATTGGAACTTTAGGCCCATAAAAAATTTCATCAGCTTTTAGTTCAAAATATATATATATATATTTAATCTTGTGGCCAACAATATTTATTTGAAAAGAAAATTGCTTGGTGACAATTTTTTGGGTCTCTTTGAGTAAACTGTTTATATATGCCCAAAAGCTTACAGAACTAAGCAAGAATCAAGTTACCTCTAAGTGAAAGATGCCCATTGAGATGCCTAACGTGATCATCGTTTCAGTTTTCATTGTTCATCTTAAAGCAAAAATATTTCTCTAGTAAGTAAACATCAATAATTCTACCAGTATTTACTGTATACTAGCAGATATCCATCTGATGAGAAAGAATAGTTAATGATGTGTTGAGCACGGGTCTTATCTTGACATGAGTTTTGTCCAAATCAACAAAATGCCCGAAGGAGATTCAAACTCATTAATGTTATACTATATAGAAATTAACTCTTTGAGCACATTATGTGTTATAAGAAAATAAGTTGATTGATCAAAATATGCCACTTCAGCATACACCGGATCCAGCGGGGCATCAGACTTGGCTTCAAGCTCCAGTTAACTCATGGTGAATCTTACCACAGGCAAAGGAAACCCCACGCATTATCCAGACTCATACTACTGACTGAAATATATGTAAGCTGCCGCCAACCACTGCTACTAATGAATAAATATGCTTGGTTTTGTTACCTATGGAGGCTAACCAATTAAAAATTCTGAACTCCCCAACGTCCACTGAGAAATAAATGGGATACTTAATTAGTTATTCCTTGCTCAGATTCATGTGCCCCGACCCCTAATCAGTGGAACAACTCATCCTGCATTTCAGATTCATGTTCAGAAATCGGGATATTTCTTTCACTATTCCTTCCAAAAAACTGTTCGAATAGCCTTCTAATTTGTTCTACTTTTGGGGTATACCGTTGTTTTTATTTAATCTCAAATTATTTCATAACTCTACAATATAAATTCATATTGAACCACACCAATGCTTATAATCATGCACACACCTGAACATTATCTAACCTCATTTCAACCAAAGATCGGGAAACATTCAGTTTCTGCAGGGAAATGATGAATTTACATGGCCAAGAACCAGTTTCATTAAATTAAAAAGAACAAAGCATTCTTCATGTATGTATAAACTAATAATGATAGCCTCAATTTTTGGTACTATCTTACAAAGTATGAAGCACTAAACATAGCCATGTTATCCAATGGAACAGAGATGACACTGATAGATATTGTAAGAGAAAGAAAATATTACTGAAATTATTACTAACTAAGCACCTGCTTCAAAATAGATGCCTCAGCAAGTTCCGCATTGAGCTCCAAAACTTCCCAATCATCCTCAGAGTGGGGTTCAATTGTCACCATAGTAGCTTTTGGCAGATTAGGAACAGCTCGCACTCGAACAGTAATACAATCTGACAGGCGAATGCATTCCGCATATTGCTGAGCAATCTGCATTGACGGTCAACAAATAACAAAAAACAAGTGATACATAGTCATTTATAGTGCCAGATTTATCGTAAGTTCGTTAGTAGCATATTCAACCAATATATAGTAATTCAGCTCTTATCTTGTTCTTTAAGAACTTAAAGGCCTTTTTAGGTGCACTAAAACTGAGTCGGAAATTTGAAAACAATGCACAATTCTACTGTTTAAGGTGCACTCTGCACACAGGCATACGTGTTTGCATAGATAGGTGGTTATCTCACCCTCTAACCTTTTGAGTTTAATCTCCATGTGTGGGGTTACAGAGGAATGCAAAAGTTTGAACTCTTACTGATCACAAGAGTAACCAATGCAATTAGGTATGTGGCCAAATATTTTGGCTGGAGGAATCAGCTACTATTAAGAGTATGCCTCTAATGTCATTGCAGCCCTAAACAGCAATTGTACAAATTTGTCAAACATTGGAAACTTGATTGAGGAGGCCCAATGCCAAACAACGCAACTGGAAATGGCAACATTCTTGCAGAAGGAAATTAGGCAGCACACAGGATAAGGCTTGCCGGCCAAATGTTCTGCCAACTCGATAGTGCAGATTGATGAGTTTCCTAGATTTACTGCTGATTGTATAGGTTTCAGATTTGAGTAGTATCTAATTTCTACTATAGCTTTCAAAAAGAACACGCATACATTTACATTATATATACTTGTTGTAAGATGTGCCGGAGGCACTATAAACCCTTAAGAAAGCACATCCTGCATCTCAACCATTGGACTTTATCCCTTCTACATTTTTAGGATTCAATAACCATTCTCCCTTATTTCAGGAGACAATGTAACAGTATCACTTGTCTTGGAAAACCCAAAAGGAGCTCCAAAATAGAAACTGTGACAATTTTTCACCTTCCTTGTTGATGATACAAAAGGACCCCAATTCGTTGTTTTCAAATAATCAATAAGGGCGTGTTTGGAAACCCAATTCCGAGCTTTCAAATGGAATTAGAGAAAAATTAGTGTACAAAATTCTGCACTAATTTTTGCTCCAATTCCTGAGCTCGGAATTGTATAGGCTAAGTTTTGCTCCAGTTCCAGAGCTCGCAATTGTGTAGGCTAATTTTTGCTCCAATTTTAATTCGAACGCTTATAATTGCATTCCCAAACACACCCCAATGGAAAACACGGAACCCCAACTTATGCCGCAATTAGCACAATCAGAACCTGTTTTTCTACAAACAATAATTCTTGAAGGACCCAACATAGTGACTCAACAAAGTGAGTCAGATAATATGGAAACAATGTATTTGGTCAGCAAGTGGAGCGATAAAACGCGCACCCACCCACCAACAAATGAACTTCTGACACATCATCTAAGCCACTTTTTTTAGTCCCAAAATTAAGTCCCCTATAATTACTACCTCAACAAAACTTGAGCAACTATAACTATCAAGTCTCAACAATTGGATCCCAATTATATGAAATAAACATCGAGAATTGAGGAAAATGAAAAGAAGTAAAGTAGTACCTCGATGGACGAAGAAGAAGAGGCGGAGCCAGACCAAGCCACGTGCCAGAGCTGATCATCGGCGTCGCGAGAACGAAGCTCGAGAGCAAGACAGGGAGGGAGAGGACCGGAGTAAGTGGACTCTAGGGTTTGAATTAGAAGCAGAGGAAGGATATGAAGCAGCTCTCTATACCTGCTACTAATCTCACCTCAAACTCCATCTCTCTCTCTCTACTACAATTTTGCTGCTGCTTCTTCTCTACCAAAGAGAAAAATATTGCAGTGAGAGAGAGCGAGAGTTGATGAAGCTGGGTCTGGAAAAGAGTGACGAAAGTGTGAATTGTGACTCCCGAGGTCTACAATATCTTTTATGATTAAAAATGAATTTGGCAACTTATATATGCTCAGTAAATTTTAAATGCTGATCCATCCGTACTAGAAAAAAATTCTTTATCGAAATACAAAGTTATTATACCGAAAGTATTGAAAAGGTAAAATATTAAAAAATACTAATTCTTAAATGATCCGAAGTAGATGTACTAAAATTTTTAAAACAAATTATAGTATTTTTATGTCTCAAATTAATAATACTATTTTTAATTTTAAATGCTTTAAATTGTTGGTCTCATTTTACTATATAAGTTTTTAAAATGAAAAAAGTCAATTAAATTCTCTCTTTGAAAAATAAGTTAACAAGTGATGAAGTGACCCTGAAATGTAGCCTACTTAAAATAGATCAAACATATGACTTTTTTGTTAATAAATTTGTATCCTAAATAACTTGCTTTTGCTTTTTGTTAGTTAGTATTGGATACTTTCTGTTTAATATAACTTTTTTTTTGCTGTTTGTTAATTTAGTATTTAATGTTTCTTATTTAATATTACTTTATTTTACACTTTATTAGTTTAATATTGGATACTTTTCGTTTAATGTTTGTTTATAACTTAAATGAATATCAAAGTTATTTTCCTAGAAGGAGAAAATAGAAAAATCAAGAAAATGATTATTGTCAGTGGTGTAATGCTACGTTGAAGTACAAAACAATAAACACAAAAGTTCTAAAAATACTTGAAAATTATTATCATATATTCCTAATCAAAGTATCAACATCTTTCCTTACAGCTACTCCATAATAAAGTAATGCAACTAAGTTATTCTACGATCCTTAAATCTAGTCCTCATTTTTCTCTTATTTTATACTCATAATGATATACATTCATCTAAACAATTATTTATTATTTTAGTTTGCATCTTCCTCCCATTACCGGACGCACATTTAACGAAATAATATTTTATAAAAAAATACTACATATAATATTGTTACCGAACAAACTGGATCAAATCAATATTACTGAGACTGAAATTAACCGAAAACATTGAAAAACTAAGCATTTTGATAATGGTTTTTAATTTCAAATACCGATTAGTAAACTGGTATAGAATTTCTTATTCTGATTTTATTATTGGTAAGCACGATTTATCGACCAAATTAGCGAAATGGCACCCCTAATATATACAAAGAACTTGATAGATAATGTGACAATATATACAAATAAAATAGCTTAACATATGGAATATAACACAATTAATATATATGCTATTGGAGAAGGTTAAGATTTAAAAAATTTATTTATGGTAGAGTGGCAAGTTTTGAAAGGATACAAAAGCACATCACGAAATAAAGGGAAATTTGACGCGAAATATATGTTTTTGTTGGTTTCATACCTACAATTTTTAACAGATGCAGTTTAGTGTCCTATCTCTCGTACTCGTGTTTATATTTTTAAATGAAATTAACAAATAGAGTTATATTTGTTAATCATGTATTGGTGTGTTTTGCTTTTACTTGCTTTAGGGCATGTTTATTAGGAATTTTAATCTAAAAAATTTAATCGTGTTTGCTGAGTGTCATGTGTTAAATTGGTCATATTCGTGTTACTTAAAACTACAAATGTACTTTAAAATATAACAAGTTAATTAAATTTGTAAGTGTGATTTTTCAAATCTCATGTTTAAAATCTTATATTAAAAAAAAACTCGCCTTAAGTGATATGATAATGGCAAATGCTTGTGTTGTAAGTGACAATATATATGTAAAGTAAATACTGTATTTAGTTATTGTATTTTGATAGCTATAATTAGTTTATTTGAATTTAGGGATAGCTATAATTAGTTTCCTTGAGTTTAGGAATTTGTTTTCTTTCCTTTTGTAACTAGTTTCTTTATGTAATTAGGATTCTTTTGGCTATTTAATAAGATAGGAGCCCTCAATGAAAGGCATTCAATCCAAATCGTGAAACATTAATATTATTGTCATGGTATCAGAGTTATATTTTTTTTTGTTTGATTGACTACCTTTTTATGATCATTTTTTTTGGCAAACTTGATCCTGTTTGCGATTTCGATTTCCCACTTCTGCTGTTTTCTTTTGACGCGAGTTCCTTTGCCAGTGTCGTTCAATTTTTCGGCGGTTTCTTCCAGGGCAAGTTCTTTTGCCAGTATCGCTCAATTTTTTAGCGATTTAGTGTACTCTAGCTGACTGCTTTGTTTTCTACATTACCCTAAAGCGTGTGATTATAGGGTTTGTTTTATGCCATATGATTTTGGTGTAGGCATGAGGTATTTAATATTATTTTTTCGTATTCGATTTAATCGACATATTTGATTATTCAATTATCTATTAGGCTATTTATTTGTTTTGGTGTGATTAATATGTTCACAATGTCTGAAGAAAAAATATATATTGTTCGCTTTAATGGCAAGAATTTCACAGCTTGGGAATTTTAATTCTTGGTGTATTTTAAGGGAAAACAATTATGGGATCACTTAAATGGTTCAACTCAAGCTCCCACTGGTCCAAAGGAACTTTGTCACTTGGAGAGCAAAGATGCACATATTGTAACTTAGTTGCTCGGTTCTATTGAACTTTATGTAATGAATGATCTTCGACCCTTTACTACTGCCTAAAAGATTTGGGAAATACATTCAGCGAGTCTATTATCAAGATAACACTACTAAAAAATATCAACTAGAATTAGATATCTCGAATTACAAAGAGGATAATCTATTTATTCAAAAATTATATTATAGATTCCGAAATCAAATAGATATCTTTACATTTACTTTGACACCAGCAATGGTTCAACAGATGATTGTCTCGGCTCTTTCGACTTTCGGTATTCAAGGTAAGAACCCAACTCTTACTGTTCCTTGGTTGGTTGATTACGGGGCTTCAAATCATATGACAGGGAGTACATGTGGTTTACATAATGTTTGTAAGTATACGGGTGATCAACTTATTCAGATAGCCAATGGTAGTAGCTTTCCTGTTATTGTTGTTAGATCTCTTGGAACCTCTTTGAATAATGTTCTTGTCTCTCCAAAATTATCTTCAAATTTAATTTTTGTTGGACAATTGGTGGATGATAATTGTGAAGTTCACTTTGATTGTAATAGTTGTTATGTGTAGAATCAAACATTGGGGAGGGTGATCGCTAAAGGGCCTAAAGTTAGACATCTATTTCCTTTTCAGTTTTATATTCCTAGTTTTGGTGTCAATTTTGTGCTTGTTCTGCTGTTATTAATGATAGTGATGTTTGGCATAAGAAATTAAGACATTCAAATAAAGTTGTTTTATCTCATCTTGTTAAAAACGGTCATTTGGGAAATAAAATTGTCTTATGATATATCTACTAACTACAATACTTGTAAAATAGGTAAAAGTAAATGGTTACCTTTTCTTTCACTAATTAAGCCAAAATATTGCATTTTTATACATATTTAGATGGCTTAATATGCATGAATTTGATTCTAATTATCCTAAATTGCTAAGAATTGAGTTTAATCATGAAATAGGATAATATGTTTGTTTTTAATGCATTTTACCCTTTTTATAGGTTAAATATGAACAAGAACGAATCCCAAAAAAATAGTCATTGTCGATCAAATTTCGGAGCTAAATTGAGTTCAAGAAGTGAACGGAAAGCAAATCTCAAGCTTAAGCATGAAGAGAGTGGATGAAAAGACTAAGAGAAGCCAATATAGCAATCCCAAGCAAATAAAAGTTATTTGAATAAAACCGAGAAATTTTCAAATAAAGAAGAGATTCACTGCGCGCAACGCTTATGTTCTAGCCAATTATAGTATTTATTCGTGCAGAATTTGAATAAAACTTCAAAAATATAAGTTAGAGGTCTCTGAGTTAGTTACGCGTAGGCGAAAACCTTGCATCAATCGAAATTCATAGCACAAAGTCATGGCAGAAATATGATCAGTGCGCCAGTGGATCGGGTTTGAACACGAAATAATACATAAATTCATGGTGCAGATATTTACTGAATGGGGTCTTTAGCCTAGATGGAAATTGGCAAGTGGCTAGCTCTCTACTCATGCTCAGTCCAGTGTTCAAATCTCACACCCAACCAACCAGTTTATGCTCCCTTTTTAATTTCATTTTTAACCAACAATTTGGTATACGATAAAAACTATTTTTAGCTTTTAGATTATTTTCTTTTTTTTGTGTTTAGTTAATTAATAAATTAATTAGTTTTTTTATGTTGAAATTTTCGATGCTATTTTAGGTTTTAAGTTTTTCACTTTTGAGCGGAGGCAATCGACATTTTCAGGGCGCAGTTGACATCTTCAGAGAATTTTTTTTTTCAATCCTATATTATTCAGAGAGAGAATTCTTGAGAGTATTAAGTTCTTTTTGGTATTGTATTGAAATGAAATTAATTAATACCATCGTATATTTCTCTTTCAATTTCAGTCGCGTAAGTCCCATTTTAGTTTTTCAATCAGAGCGTATCTGTAAGTTTTATTTTTAATATTCTTTTTAATTGCTTTCAATTAATGATCATTAATGCTTATAGTGTTATTTAATTATGTGTTTTAATATGATTGTTGATTGAAATTAATGCTTAATTTGGAATTTTCGCGTAGAATCCAGCGTAGAACCCTAAAAATTCGTATTTTCGTATTTTCATCATAATTTCTTCGTTTCTTGACCCTTTTTGACGATCCACATATCAAAACAATCATAATTAAATTTTATACAAATCCATTTTATTTTAGAGATCCAAATCCTAAAATTTCTAAGACCAATGGGTGTATTTCTTGTATGGTAATGTGTTTTATTACCGAAATTTGTTCAAACCATATTTTTCATTTATTAATTGTTCCTTAATTTCAATTGCCGTGAAATTTTGCATACGTATTTGATTAGATTTTAGAAATATGTTTGGTTAATTTGTGTTTAAATTTATCATGTTTTGCTTAATTTTTGTCAAAATGCTAGCATAATTTTGTAGTTAGGGGTCTATAGTGAAGGTATGGCGGATTAGTGTGTAATTCCGATTCAATTATGATTATGACTTGAATTTCTCATAGGTTATAGGTCAATTAACAAATATAGAAAATATAATAACCTTTCATGCGTTAAATACATGAATTTTTAAGATTATTTCTCGGTTATTCTACAAAAGAACCAAAAAACCCTCAAATTACGGATTTTTATACTAAAACCCTAACGAGACTGAATAAAGGACGGTCCTTATCTCCTATTGAGCTGAGTTAGTTATTCAGGTAATTTAGGAGCTTCAAGCGCTATTTTGGTATCATTCCGGAACTGGTACCGAAACAGTACCAATTTTAGCTTTTGACAATTTTTTTTAAGAATTATTTCGACGTATGTCATGCCTATGCATAATCAAACCTTATGAATGAGTTAAACTTTTGATATTAACTGGAATTGGTTAAATTTAGTTTGTTTTTGTCATGCACTAGCATTATGAGGTGAAAATCATTTTATGTAAAAAATCATAAGTTCCCTTATTGAAAACTAGAGTTACATGCAGCTTATATGAGTCTTGTCATGTACTTTTCATGATATGCTCGTGAAATTTAGTATTTAATAACTTTAGTAGGAACCCAGGTCCACAGTCGTATTTTGAATCGATCAATCGTCTATCTGGTATGTCGTAGCTATGAATACCCCTAATGATCTTCCCCATTTTATTATATACTTGTTTTGATTACTGCCTATTTTACCTTTGCTTTATTTTTCCTTTTAAGTTTCGAATTCAAATTTCTCATTCTATTCTTCCCTCTTTCAGAATTTTTTTATTATCTTTTCTTTATTTTATTTCTCTTGTTCTTTCTCCCCTTTGAAAGCTTAGCTAGAATAATAGAATTACCTTTATTTCCTGTGGTTCGACCTTGAACTTTCAAGTATATACTATAAGTTGATCGCTTCCACTTGAGTGTATAAATTATGTGTTTCTAAGCGTAGTCATTCACATGGGAGTCGTGCATTGATATATTTTGAGATTATTCATACAAATGTCTGGGGTGTAACCCACTTCATTCACATGCTTGTTATAAGTATTTTGTTACATTTATTGATGACTACAGTCACTTTACTTGGATATACTTTCTTCGCTCCAAATCTGAAGTATTTTCAAAATTCCAGGAATTTATTGCTTTTATTAAAAATCAGTTTTTTGCTGATATCAAAATCTTATGCTTTGATTATGGGGGAGGATACATGTCTACTGATTTTTAAAATATCTCAAATCTCAATGTATTATATCGCAACATTCCTGTCCATATACTCTACAACATAATAGGGTTGCCGAGCGCAAGAATCATCATTTTTTGGATATTGTTCGCACTTTATTAATTGAATCTCATATGTACCTCCTCGATTTTGGGTAGAAGCATTGTCTACGTCTATATATCTGATTAATTATTTGCCTTATCAAATTTTACAATTTAACTCTCTTTATTTATTATTTTTGGTACTGTCCCTGAATATGATTTTATTCATATATTTGGTTGTGTGTACTTTGTTCACTCACCTCCTACTGAAAGAAACAAACTTACTGCTCAGGCTGCTCGGTGTGCATTTCTTGGGTATAATACTATTTATAAGGGATATGTGTATTATGATTCAGATGCCAATAAACTTTGCATCTCACGAAATGTTGTTTTATTTGAAAATCAATATTTCTTCCAGTCCTTTGTTCTTCCTAAAACTGAGTTTGTTTCTCTTCCTACCTTTGACCATGATGTTCCTGTTGTTGAAAGTCTTGCTACAAGTTAAAAGGGATTTGTGTATCAAAGACTTCTTCCTCAATTATCTTCGCCCCTTTCGGATCTTGAACCGGTGTCTGATTCTCCCCTACCTGATCCACGGAGGACTTCCCGTATATCATAACCACCGAAGAAGTATGGATTCTCACATACTGCTCATCAAGCTATTATGGATACTAGTACTATTCCTAAGTCATATTAATTCTCAGGTTGCCACTCAAACCTGTTGGCAATAAGTTATGGAGGAAGAACTTCAGGCAATTTTGAACAATCATACGTAGGACATCGTTCCTCGTCCCAATGGGATCATGCTTATTGGTTGTGAGTGGGTATATACTGTCAAGCTTCGACCTGATAGAACCATTGACAGGTTCAAAGTTCATTTGGTTGCTCTTAAAAATTATCAAGAGTATGGACTTGATTATGTAGAGACTTTCATTCTGGTTGCCAAGATGACTAGTGTTTGGACTGTTATAGCTATTGCTACTTCCCGAGGTTGGTACTTACAACAGATAGATATAAAGAATACTTTCTTACATGGGGATCTAAAAAAAGAAGTTTATGTGACTCATCTTCCTAATTTATTTATCAACCAATCCACTGAGGTTTGTTGCTCAAAGCAGTCTTTGTACCGGTTAAAACAGGCACCATGTGCCTGGTTTGAAAAAGTTTAGTACCACGTTTCTTGATTTTTGCTTCACTCAAAGTCAGTATGATTTGGTTCTCTTTCTCAAGAAGACTTGTATAGGACTAGTTATTCTCTTGGTCTATGTAGATGATATTGTCATTATAGGGTCTGATTCTCAGTCAATTAGAGAGTTACAATAGCATCTTAAGTTTGCTTTCCATAGGAAATATCTCAATCTACTCCATAACTCTCTTGGTTTCACTACACCAAAAACCTGATTTTGTGACACATGAATTCACTAAGTTTGTGACTGCCATTGGCACTCACAAATTTGTGACTGTCCATGACAGTCACGAAGGGCATATTGTCATATTTTTAAAAAATATGTGACTACTGGTGGCTGTCACAAAGGTTATCAGTTTTTATGACAGCCGAGGACAATCAAGAGAGTTGAATTTTTTTTAAAATATGAATTTGCGATTGTCTTTAACAATAACAAAGTAATGTCAAATGAATTTTTTTAAAAATATATTTAATAAAACATTAATTATCACAACCCTACTCCCACAGTATCACACCCAAATCATTTAATTCACTCTCAGTATCTCTTTCCTTTCATAATCTCTCATAGCTCTCAACTCTCACACCGTCCTTCGATATGTAGCCGACTAGCCCACCGATCCACCACCACAATACCATATCTCACTCACGCTGTCACACCTCCACCATCGATCCTCCACCACGACACCACCGGCTCTGTGTCTCACTATCACAATGCCTCTTCTCATCAAGCCCTAACATTTAAATATAATTTGCGATACCATACCACTGATCCACCTCCACGGCACCACCGGCCCTGTATCTCACTCTCACAACGCCTCTTTTCATCAAGCCCTGACACTTAAATCTAATCTGCGAGGTATGTAAACAAGAGGTGTGTCTACCTAAGTTTATTTGATATTTGAGTTAAATATATACCATATATCTATCTATATGTGTGTGTGTGCTTATCGTATGCTTGCCAAGATTATTTATGATTTGAGTTATATACTTATATATATATATAATGTTTAAGATTTGAAGTAGTTGAATGAATAATTTTTACTTTTGATTTGAGTTGTATACTTGTATAATATAATATTTTCTTATGATTTGAGTTGTATACTTATATATATAATTTTTTCTGTTATGTATTATAAGCTCGAAGGTTTAATTGTTTATTCCATGGACTTGGCTTGAATCTATAACTATCCACTATTCCTTGGACTTGGCTTGAATCTGTTGTAGAATGCTGAAAAGAATATGCCTGCATTAAATCATGTGAAAGCATTGTGAATTAATTCCTCTAGAATCCTGTTAAATTGATTTTATTCACTTGTGAAGGCTAGAGTTATATACTTTTATTCACGCGCATCCCTATAAAAACAAGTGCCAAGCTCTAGCTCTATAATCCTGTTAAATTAATTCTGAATTGTTACTTTTGTTCCACCCCTGTTTTTTTTTATTTCGAACCAATTTCCTCTCCACTAAAAATACATCAGTAAACAACTTTATAGTTCGTAGGACGCCACTGCCCAAACCTCTTAACTGTTGTGTGACACTATTGGAGACACGGATTCTGCAAATAAGTTTCTGATACATAAAAATAAGATGATCGGGTATCACTTATTAGTATATAGTTATGGCTAGTGTCAATTCTAGGGTGTAAAAACGCAAAGGTCGTAAATAAATTAGATGTAACATATTTATAAAATTCTTCAATTTTTTGTACACACATTATCAATTGTTGTACAAGAAATATGTTCAATGCTAAAGAAAATCTCTTTGTATATAGGAGACATTTGTGCGTCACTCCCCTTCTTTGAAAATCCACCACACTGTTCATACTCTAAATCTTTCCTTTTCTTTTGTATTTATTTCAGTAACACGTCTACTTTGTAAAGTCTTCTTCTTGTTGTTGTTGTTTATTAGTTTCCTTAACTTTCTTTGATGGTTCAGGCTCAACAACATCAATGGCTTCTACTACTATAGCCGCTGGTTCTTAAGTTTTATCAACAATAATTTTGTGAGGTCTGCCTCTCTTTCTGGTTTTTTTAAGTTCTTTTTTTGCACTCATTCCAATAAATTTTTTAATTTTTTTTAATTTTTTTTATATGATGATTGAGAATAATACAAAAGGCTTGAAGAAAGAGCATGAAGCCATTCAATCTAACTTGAAGAGATGCAGAAGGGAATCTGTACATGAAGATTATTGATGATAGTGATTTGTCCTTGAAAAACTAGATGAGTTACATGGTCAATTGCTTGCACTTGAGAAAGAGAATGTACTTTCAAATACTTTATGTTGTTGCACACTGGTCATTATTTATACTTCTAGCAAGATTTCTGCAAAAATAAGTTTCAATGCTAAAGTTTACCTCCACCTATCACAGGAAAAAATAAATAATGGCAAGGGGATAACAATTAAAAGTGCCTCTTTACAGCCTTGTTCATTATTGTATTTAATTTGGTGTATGAGTTTTTGTATATTAGTGCAACTATATTGTGGATTAGATTAATAGATTGTAATACAAATATATTGTGGATTGATTGATTGGATTGTATTGCAAATATATGGATTAGGATTGCATTGCAAATATATTGATTAGATTTTATTATGATATAGATTGAAATGAGGTAAAAAAAAATTGGCATTTGATATTTTTGAATTTATTTTTTTCAAATATTCACAAAATTTGTGACTGGTCCACTATTTTTTGTAATTTGTTTGTGACAGTCCCAAACAATCATAAATTATGTGACAAATTTCTAACTAACTAGTGACAGTTAAAAGCTGTCACATAAATTAAATTTTGTGACTGTTAATGGCTGTCACAAACCCAAATTTTGTGACAGCCACCAACTGTCACAAATTTGCTTTGTGACAGCCACGAAATATGGGCTGAGAATGTCATATATATTTGATTTGTCACTGTTGTGTGACAGCTTTTAGCTGTCACAAATAAACTTGTGAGTTGTGACAGTCGTTTATGTGACAGCTCTTTGTGACAGTTTTTAGCTGTCACAAATTACTGAATTTGGTGTAGTGTCTTGAAGCACATTCTTGTTCCACTGGTATACTCATGCACTAGCACAAATATACTCAAAAACTCCTCACCTTAGCTGGTCTCCAATTTGGGAACTCATTTTTTTACACATATAAAGGTTAATTTAAAGCTTCGATAGGACAACGGTGAATTATTATCTAGATACATCATTATATGGGCAGCTTGTAGGGAGTTTGATTACACGACCTGACATCTTTTTTACCGTTCAGCAGGTTAGTCAGTTTTTGCTGAAAGCCTCGTGCAACTCGCATTTAGCAGTTGTTTGACGAATTCTTCGTTATCTTAAGGGTACCTCTAGTCGCTAGTTATTTTTTCCTAAGACTAATTGATTGCAATTGGTGGGTTATAGTGATGCGAATTGGGCCGGCTGTGCAGATACATGTCGTTTTATTGTAAGTTGGTGTATGTTTCTGGGTGACACTCTTATTTCTTGGAAACGTACGAAACAAGATTGGGTTTCCAAATCCTCAACTGAATCAGAGTATCGTGTTATGTCCTCAGCTTGTTCTGAGATTGTGTGCCTTTTTGTTTTGTTAGGCGGACTAAGTATTTCTCAGTATTCTCCTACTCTGCTCATGAGGATAACACTAATGCTATTCAAATTACAGCTAATCTGGTTTTCCGTGAGCGAACCAAACATATTGAAGTAAACTATCATTGTATCCGTGAGGCATTTGATCAACGAGTGATTACTCTTCCTCATGTTCCAACTGAATTACAAATAGCTGATGTGTTTATAAAGGCTTTATCTTGTCAACGTCATTAGTTATTAGTTAGCAAATTTATGCTTTATAATCATCTAGCATCAATTTGAGATAGGATGTTAATATATATGTAAAGTAAATATTATATTTAGCTGTTGAGTTTAGGGATAGCTATAATTAATTTCCTTGAGTTTAGTATTTGTTATGAATTTGTTTTCTTTCCTTTTATAATTATAATTCTTTTGCCTATTTAATAAGATGAGAGCTCTCAGTAAGAGACATTTAGTCCAAATCGTGAAACATTAATATTATTGTTAATAGGGAAAAAGAGTAGGGTATTTTACTTTGAGATTACCAATAGCTAATATACTTTATGCACCTTCCATCTGCTGTGTGCAGTATATGTTAGATTTGTTGGCTAAAAGTCCAATTTTACCATTGTTTAGTCCAAACAAGAAGAACTCAATGGTCAGAACATAGAGCTACCTCTAATTTTTCCTCTATCTCTTTCTTTATGAATAATAAGACCAAATATGCAGGTATTTGAACCATAATTAAAGGATTTCAACTGCGGGATTCTAATTTCTCATTTGTACAGGTTTAAATTAGATACTAGTGCCGCAAACTAGTATCCCCAATTCTTCTCTTCTTTATCCCAACCGTCGAACCCCTATCATCATATCCTGCATACTTTCGCGAAGATCCGCGTTTAATTGCACGTTACTATTGCCACTACTTTTTGGTTCATAAACATCATCGTTTGGAGCCCAATCATCTCTACTATCTAGGTGATCACATTGAAGCTGTAACATAACAAAATTCTCATTATCTCTCTATATATATATATATCTTTCCTTCACGTCAATCATGCTACTTTTGCTTTCGTTGACGACATTGTCGTGTCTGCACACTATACTCCTCTGTCGACTGATCAACCAGCACACAACACTGTAGCATGCGTAACATCATTCAACTTGCTTCTTTTTCTAGTATTTTGTATATATGTGTGTGTAACACTCTCTTCCATATGTTCTTATTTCCAATTTAGGACTTTTAAACTAGATAGATATTAATAGAGGGTTTAGATTCTTAGCTTCTCACTCGGCAATTTGTATTCTCTATTATCACAAAGCCACAATCCATCAATTTTCTCTAAAATAGGGTTTTTGAAGTTTGGGTTTTTAGAATTCCAATTTTCACAATTAATTAGGGATTCTAATTATCGCTCCTTCAAGATTTAACCAACCATTGTCTAATTTGGTGTAATCTATTTCCTTCAACATATATAAATTTTCATGTATATACTTTCCTTCCATTGTTTTTAGGATATCTAATTTCTTTGTCATTTATTTATTTCATCACTTTAAACTCCATTACCATCATTACTAGATGGTAGGTTTTGATCAATAATCAATGAAACTTTCAGATGGTATATTTTGAATCATTACATCATGTCACTTTATATTTTTCATTAGTTTGATACATTATTTAAGCTCACTATATATTTGAATTTGTGGACAGTCGATTGCCAAGATTATGCTATGTTTGATTTGAATTTGAATTTTCTATTTTCTCTATAATTGACATTTTCTAAAGACATCTCTACAACAAAAAAAATAAAATAAAAACACAAAACAAAATCAGTTTAAAGAAAGCATTTTTACCTTTTCGAGTTTGCTTTTAAAGACTCATTTGAAAATCTTAGTGCTCTTCAAGAAAGTTCTTTTAACAATAACTATTAACATGATTTTGCCAAGTATAAGAGTTCATCAATAGAGCTGATAATACATTTCATGAGGTGATTTTTTTGACTAGTGTCTTTTTCTAATTTTTTGGTTAGTGATCTGCTTACTAAACAATCGATGAATTGGATAATTAAATAGGTCATGAAGAGAAAGATTTGGCTGATATTAAAAGTTTAGCTACATGTCGGGCTAGACGCGTAGACACACTCAGACACGTAACCAACACACGTGTCAAAAAGTGTCATATATTTCTTTTATTAATTTTTTAAACAAACACATGAAGGCCACATAAAATATTCGTAAAAAATGGTCAAATTAAAAATAATTAAAAATAGGGTGGTGCTACTAACACCCCCACAATTGCTTTCTTCCACTCTCACTTTAAAAAAGAACACATCTTTCTATTTCCACCTCACTTTCTCTACTTTTATTAACATTAGCTTTTACCTAATGGTTAATAATATAATTAACCATTAACTCATTTTCACATCACCTCTTGCATAATTAATCCATTTCAAAAAACTTACCCCACCACATTGAATGCACTTCCCTCCAAATTTCTTGATCATTTTCAGCCAATTTTTATTTTCATATTCATTTAAAACAATATTAGTTACCAAAATTTCACCAAAAACCAATAAAAACCCACAAAAACTCCATTGATGCAACACAAAAAACCCTAAGTTGTAAAGAATGTTAGAGAAAAGATAAATGGAGATTGACAAGGTAGAAAAACCTAATGAAGGAGATGTATGTTTGTTTTTATAATGTTCAATGTTTATTTTGTTTAGTTAATATCAAAAAAAAATTGTACCAACAGAGCGAATTATAGCATCAGAACAGGTTACCTCGGTTACGGGAGACCGAAATTGTAGCATTTGTTCGGTTTTCGGTGACCGAATGCGTAATATGAAGATGTGAAGGAGAACGATATTTGAGTTCTATAGAACCGACATTTATCATTTTCTCGGTCCTTAATGGTCGAATATATGCCTATTACTCGGCTCTTAGGAGCCGAGATAGTGAAAAAAATTCAAAAAAGATTATGTTCTTCTCCAAATACCTCAGTCCTTAGGAACTGACATTTACGTATTAACTTGTTCACCAAGGACCTAGTTAAGATAATATACTCGGTTTTGGTCAATCAAAATCGAATATGGTACCATTACTCAATTATATAAAACCGAATATAATCCTATTACTCGGTTCTTAGGACCAGAAATACATTGCCAATAAACAATTTTATACATATCAGCTATATATTAGTCACATAAAAATTTACTTAATTTTTTTATATGCAGGATGTGTGTTCTCTTGATTCTACAATATAGAGAGATTGTTCATTTATTCAAGTAATTGATTTCACTTTAATTGCAGGAATATCACAAAATTCAAAATGTGTTCACACGTTTAACGAACACATAATTGAATTAGAGCCTCCGAATTCAATCAAAAATAATATTGATGGTGGTGATGGCCAAAGTTTCGAGGATACGATTATAGCTGTAGGTCGAAAAATACCCTAGAGGGGGGTGAATAGGGTTTTTAAAACTTAAACCGATTTTTAAAATCGATTTAAAAATGTTTAATGTCTATATCAATCAAGCAATCAAGAAACAAAGTTAATTCCAATCACAAAGTATAAATATCACAATATAAGAGATCAAAAGATCAAGAGATAGAAAGATTGAACCGATAGAAGTTGAAGATTTTTTGTCCACACGGTTTGGCTTGTTAGCCCCTACTTCCGTGCTCGGTTAGTACCCCGAGAATTTTTACTATAACCGATCTTCTTCCGGGTGAAGGTCAAACCTTTACAAGTGTATTATTCTCACACACTCTTACAATTATTGAATTATTCTCAATACTCACACAAGAATTCACTCTTGCTATTCTATGAGATACACCTCTCACAAATATGATTTGAATAAGTTTTTGTGGTTATCACTAATGTACAATAGTTCTTAAGTGTATGAAGAAATACAAATGAAGCTCACACTAAGAGATATTAAATTTGATCAACAATATATAGCTCAAAATAAAGATGATTAATCAAAAGCAATGTTCTTAAATCTTTGAATATGAATGTAAATAAAGAGAATAGTGTATGAATGATTCAAGAGTGTTTAAATAAGTCTTAGAAGGTGTATATATAGTCTAGGACAACATATTGCCGTTTGGAGAGAGTTGGTAGAAGTTTGGTGCCAAAAATGGTAAAAAAATCTGAGATCCAACGGCTAGTTTCTAGGCCATCAGTCGACTGAGCAAGGCTCATCAGTCGACTGAGTGGCCATCAGTCGACTGAGCAAAGCCCATCAGTCGACTGATTGTCCTCATTGGTCTGCTGCCAGAATGAACAAAAATCTCATTTTTTACACTTTTCCAAATTAGTTCAAAAATCACTTTTAAAGCTTAGGGATACTTAAATATGAGTTTCTAAAACTTCTATAATGTAAAGAGTTCCAAAATAAGGTCGTTAGAATTTAAAATGAATTTGTTTTAAAAATGGTTTTTCTCTAAAAGAAGGTTTTTGAAAGGATTCTAATTCAATCTTTGATTTAATCAATCTAATTATGTTAGAACATAGAATGAGCTTTTATGATGATCAATTATGAATCTTTACATAGGAAACTAAAGCACTCACTCAAATATACAGTAACGAGTCTTCGAGGGTTTTGTTTGTATCTTCGTTTATTTTCTTCCTTGGCTCATTGTACTTCATAGAGATGCCATTGAAAATGTATTGATCAAGTAGTTATGTGAGGTGTAAGACATTGATTGTGTAATACTTTGTAAGTGAATGATCTTGATTCCGACTTTTCAGTTAAGTCCACGTATGATCAATTTATTGTGGCTATACCTTAAAACATCAACTAAGTTAAATTACACAAGATTAACTTTATTGTTATTATCAAAACAAAATTAGTGACTTTCAAGTCAACAATAGCTATACCTCTTAATTCATATTTTAATGGCATTGATTATAATCTTGATAATGGCAAAAGTCGTCTTGACCCCAATGGCCGTTGTGAACAACCTTATGAGCTTAAACCTGAAAGTCATATTATAAAGTTTTTTTGTTATTTTTTTAATGTGAATATGCAAAATATGTCGTATATAAAGTGTTTGTCATTATATGTGGTTATTTGATGTTCATAAAGTTTAAACGGTGTAATTTTTTGCTTTTCATGAAATTGTAAACATGTAATTTTTTTGTATATGAATGACAACAACTTTTAATAATTTGATTAAATTCGATTTCTTTTAGCAATTTGATTAAATTCAATTTCTTTGGGTAGTTTAATTAAATTCTAGACAACCTCGATCTTTGGATATCGAGGAGTTTGATGAATTTCGGTCATAAGAAGCCAAAATTATCCAAGAAACTTAATTGTTAGAGGCCAAAGTAAGCAATCGAGAGCTAAAAAATGAACCAGAATACCTCGGTCCTAAGTGACCGAGGAGTTTGATAAACTTCGATCATAAGGAGCCGAAATTATCCATCAACTTCGATTGTTAGAGGCCAAGGTACATAATATGAACCGGAATACCTCGGTCTGAACTTCAGTTGTTAGAGGCGATATGTAATTAAAAAATTACCAAAAAACCAATAGGTGGAGCCTTGTGATATATAACTAATAGGTGAACGCCTTATGATATATAACAAAAAACAAGTACATAATATCCAACAATTGCTTTGTGATATATAAACAAAAACAAGTACATAATATCCAACTCCTTGTGATATATTACCAAAACAAGTACATAATATCCAACTAATATCTATCAACCAAATAAAAAAGATGGTATCCATCAACCTAAACTAACAATTACCAAATAGATGATATCCATCAACCAAAAACTATATAGTTAAGTTTAACAATTAGCAAAAATTAAAAAAGTTAAAGGCCAATGTAAGGTCCAACTCTTTGCGATATATAATCAAAACAAGTACATAATATCCAGCTCCTTGCAATATATAATCAAAACATCAACTAAGTTAAATTACACAAGATTAACTTTATTGTTATTATCAAAACAAGATTAGTGACTTTCAAGTCAACAATCTCCTCCTTTTTGATGATGACAATAAATTAATGTGTGTTTGCGATTAAGATCATTAGTTGAGTTTTCTAACGGGAAAACTCCCCATCAAACTATGCATTAAAAAGAATATAGCAAGCATGCATAAGAGATTATAAATATCATAATAAAAACTTCAAACTTTAACTAAGTTCAAACCACATAGTAGAGTTAAGAACAATAAAACTTAGAAACATAAAACTTAAAGATTCATAGAATAACCAAACATAAAAACTTATAAAACTTAGAGAGTGTGTACCAAACACTCTAACACACATACTTCTCCCCCTTTGTTATCAACAAAAAAGATAGAACCCAAGGCTTACTCTTGCGGGTCTTGTGGCCATTGCCCCCAACCTTGATCAACTTGATAGGGATACCAAATCGGAAAGACATGCTCCGAATGGTAGCGAAAAAAGGCATCTTCATGAGCTCTTTAGCGATCTTCAATTCGATTGAAGCGGTTAGTCATGTTGGTAAGAGAGCTTGAACTTGATCCGATAGCCTTTGAATGGCATGAAGCAATGCGGCATTAAATGATTGGCTACGGCCTTGTGAGATAGTAGCTTGTTGAGGAATCTCGAAAGCTTCTTCTTCACCCATTTCTTCGGATGGAGGTGAATCATCACCTTCATCGCCACTTTCATCTCTATCTCGAGGATCATTTGGAGTCCATTGACCATATACCAAACTATATTTCATCAAACGAATCACTTTGACGCTATAGGTCTCCTCACTTGTGGGAATGATAACATCGACCTTATCTTCGAGACGAATATTGTAAAATTTGAATAATTGAGTGAGGACCATTCCATAGACCAACCCTTGCCTTTTTCGATTTGTGATCTCAAGGAGATGATGAAACATTAGGCTAGCAAAGTCCAATTTGTGTCCCATTACAATCGCCCATACCAAAAATAGCTCCAAAGCATTGAGTGAAGCAAGACTACCATGCCTTGGAATGATTGAATACCCAAGAATTGAATGTATGAGTCGGGCATCGAGTGTAACACTCCGTATTTTAAACTTTTGAAGATTTTAATTTAAAACCTTAAAATTTGTATTGAGTACTAACTTTTACCACGATTACTAGAGAACCCGAATTAAGTTCAGTCTTTTCTGAGAAGTCATTTATATTTATTAAACTAATTTTGAAAAGTATCGTTGTAATTGGGAAGTGGAATGAGTTAATTCGGCCTTTTTTAATTTTTGAGAAAATTATATTTTGGTCCAAACTGCCAGTTTATTTTTACCATTTGGTCCAAGCTGACAGCACAGTTTTTTTTTACAATTTGGTCCACATCGTTTTTGACGATTTGACCCTCTTCTTCACTCCTTTAATCACCATTCCTGAGCATTTAGATCATAGCATAAGCTAATATACTTTTAGAGAGAGAAAGGGTTATTCATGGGTGATTTCTAACTCAAATTTAAGGATTTTGACCCGAAATCTCTAGTTTTACTAGCTTTTCGCGTGGCGAATCCAATTTTAGGGTCGGTTTTATCATTCGGTTGCTATAGGTGGTCTATTAGGAGCTATATACTTCTGTTCAGAAGTTACTAAGGTGGGAACTTCCCTTCATTTCTTCATTTTTACTTGGAAATTATTGTATGAGTAGTAATACTCGAATTTCGGTACCAAAATCTTACTTTTCTTTGCATCCATGTGGTTTATGCTTGATATGTATAATATGAGCATATTGATAAGTATTATATGAGTTGTTGATGATGGAATTAAGGGCTGATCGTAGTGCATTTTGGTATTCATGGGTTATTTTGAGATTTTGGTACCGAAATCGCTTGAAACGCCGCTTGCATGTTTAATAATAGAATTTTCATTAAAATTTATCAAATTTCAGAATGTTAATCATCTTAAAATTATATTTAAGTTTGAAGTTAAACATACATGAGGCGTTTGATAAGGTTATTAATGGGTCTAGTATTACTTCTCTTAATAGTTTTTGCCAAATTTTAGAAATTGAGAAATTTTGACTAAGACAAGTAATATTCATGAAAAATCTGAAAATTTGGATCATGTTTTATTATTATTGATGGTTTTAGTGTTGATAATTTTAAGTATAATGACATGATTATAAAAGAAAAGTACTATTCTACTAAACTTTAGTGTTAAAGGGGCAAATTGTGTAATTAATCCAAGAATTGTACTATAGGTAAACTTTATAATTATTTAAGCATGTGATAACATATTATCTAGTGGGTAACATTATTAAGATCACATGGGATACAGTTGTTGATTTTATAAATATTGCCCTGAGCACAACTACTACCTAGTGGTTTGTTGAATTATATTGAGATTGTTGAAACCGGATAAGCACCGGTATAGAAATGCTTGAGTTATGTTATTGCACAAACCCATAGTAAAGATGGGGTGCCAAAAATCTGGTTACCAGTGCACAGGCCCACGGTAAGGTTGGGTGCGTTTATGAGCATATTATTCCGTCTAGTACTAGTATTAGGTCGTGGAGGAGGAGGAGGTGGAAAGACGTTTATGCGGTTACCGTGTATGTTACAAGTGGATAATGATTGACATATATTACGGTGTAATAATCATATTTTCCTTATTAATTAATGGAATCTTGAAAATTCTTGTTAATGAATTCAAGGTAAATCGAATTTCTTATATTGTGATATGTCCATGCATTGTATTTCCCTTTTCCTATAATTCCCACTGGGCCAGTCGTGGCTCATTCCCTCATTTTCCTTTCAGGTACACCTCGTGTTTTGGGTAAAGGTCGTGGTTCAGGTCCAAGTTCCTCTTAGAGTCTCCTCTGATGCCTCTATGGATTTAATTGTCATTTTATCTTAATTTGTGGTACTTGTAATATTGAATTTAGTTTGGGTACTTGGTGTTACCTATGGATGTATTAATTCGTATTATTGTTGGACTTGGATTTGTGTTTGAATTTTAACCTATCAGAAGGTTATGCTTGAATTGTTGTAGTAGACAATTTCGTATTTAGATTGAAATCCAGTTGAGAAGTATTCTATGTAATTGCTGTGTTTGTCAACATGATGGTTTTTCTCGCGTTACGAATACTTCATGTCGAATTTTCGTTGGATTTCTCTACCTTTGATTAAATCATCGATTGTATACTTTTATTTATCTGCTGTTAATTAAATGTAGCATCCGTTAACACCTGCTTAATTAGGTGGGTGGTTATAGTTGGTATTAGAGGTATAGGTTCAATTTTCTTTTTGATCGGGGTACGGGTAGTTAGGATCACTCTTTTCTTCCAGCGCATGATCGTATCGAGTCGGGAAATTTATAGTAACACTACTAGTAGGCACATGTGACGGATGAATTAAACTATAATTAGATGTATGCGCAATAGTCGATTATTTTATAAAGCATATGTCCACTGTAGCTTATTAGAGTGGCACTTGATGACCCACTATATTATTAATTGAATTTGTTTTTATGTCTTCCTTGGTTGATATCCTCACTGGGAGGTGTTTTATAGGGAGTTTGAGAATCAATTTATATCTGATGCTTATCGCAGAGGAAGAGGGAAGAACTTCGGATGCTGAGGCAAGAAGGGATGACAGTGGCAGAGTATCACCAGAAATTCGAGAGTTTATGTTTACACATGGACCAACCATCTGATAGAGAAAGGATGGAGGCATTTTTCTTTGGTTTAAGGGCAGATTTTCGGGATGTCCTAAGTGCGTACAATTACCAGACCTACAAAGAGGTGGTGGAGGCCGCTTACCGGAGAGATTCGGTTCTAATGGAGCCTGGTAGGGGAAACTATGATAGTCGTTCAGATAGGCTCCCATACTCGTCAGTTAAAGGGAAGAAAAGGAGTGGATTTGGAAATTGGGGAAAAAATAAGAAAGTCAAGTCGAGTTCTGAATCTTCGGGAGGTCTCTACTCCAGTGATGGGGGTAGTAGTAGAGGTAGTTTCTCAGGGGCTTGTTTTGTCTGTGGGCAGCAGGGACATCGAGTAAGAGCTTGTCCTAATAATCCACAAGTGTACCGGGAGGTCGTAGTAAAGGTGAAGGTAGTAGTTCTAGCCGAGGTTTGGGCCGGGGTCAAAATGGCAATCGAGGTCGAAGTCAGTCGGGCAGGTTCTCTGGTAGATCTTCACAGTCAGGTTCTCTGGTAGATCTTCAACAAATTTCGGCTAGCTCGGCTTTGTTGAAGCTAATCCGTTACCCATTTAATAGTGTAACAAGGCGGGCCTTGTTGGGACGGCCATTATCAAGAACCGGATGGTGCAAGTTTACATAAAATAGATGGATAAGCTGTGGGTACACATTTTCATGAATACTCAAAAAATTTATAATTCCTTGATTTTGAAACAAGCCAGCAACATTCAAACCATTGGAAGCGAACAATTGAAAGTTAAATTGTTTACCTTCAACGATTGCCCGGGTTGAGTAGTCGTTGTTGAAATTCTCTTGCGCCTCATCGGAGATAAATAGTGACGGTAGAGGAGCTTGTGGTGGATTTGCCGATGAAGTAACTACTTGTGGTACACTCTTTCGAGGGCGTCAAAAGCGAGATGGTTGAGACATATCTTGAGAGATTAGGAGAGAGAAATAGGTTTTAAAAAGTTAGGATTTTTAGAAAATTTGAGATTTTGAGGGTGAACATTTGTTTGAATGACAGAAATTTGCAAAAAATTGGTTAGAATGTTGTAGTAAGATGAATTTGTGAGAAAATTTTGGTATAAGATAGAGATTTAGGTGGAAAAACAGTAATGGAGGCTAGGGTTACGGTTAAAGAGAGATTGAAATGGGTTTGAGAGATTTGATGTGAAATAGGTGAGATTTGTGGTTGATTTGATGTAGGGTGTGGAGGATTTTTGGTTTAAATGGAGTTTTGGTGAAGAAGATTGGGGGTAGATGATGTTTGTGAAGGTTTGGGAAGGTTTTTGTATGTGTTTTATCGACATGGAGATGGGAGAAGTGAAGAGAAAATAGGGAAAATAAAGGGTTGAAAATAACTGCTCTCAGCCACTGCTCAGTCGACTGATGAGTGTCCTTCAGTCGACTGACCAACACTTAGTCAACTGATCACTTGTCATTAGTCGACTGATGGAGTATTCTGCTAGATTGTTTTTGTTTTGAGCCTTTTACGCCATAACAACCTAGAATGAACAACTTTACAACTTTTGTGCTACAAGAATAATATTAGTACAATAAATAATACGTAGAGGAAGCACTAACTACAAAAATACTTATTTCATAATTAACCAAATAAATACACAATTTTGTATGCTTTAAAGATAAGCATTAATGGTCAATATTCATGAAAATTTTGGTCAACTAGACATCACATGCTCTAGTCATACCAATTTCACGTCGAATAGTGCTAAAGCAATCATCGGGAAGTGGTTTAGTGAAAATATCCGCAAGTTGCGATTCGGTGCCAACGAATTCAATATCAACATCACCTTTTTGCACATGATCACGAATAAAATGATATCTTATCTCAATGTGCTTAGTACGCGAATGTTGTTTCGGGTTCTTGGTCAAGCTAATAGCACTTGTGTTGTCATATTTAATGGAAATGTGGCTAAGACTTAAACCAAAGTCTTCTAGTTGTTGTTTAATGTATAAAGTTTGTGCACAACAACTTTCGACCGCCATATATTCAGCTTCGACCGTTGAAAGGGCCACTGAGTTTTGTTTCTTGCTTGACCAAGAGACTAGTGCGTGTCCTAAGAAATGACAAGTGACAAATGAGTTATCTCTTGGGTACCATAAACCCAATGAACTAGTACCGAAAAAATAACAAAAAATCCGTTTTACGGCAAGTAAATGTGATTCTTTATGATCCGCTTGGAATCGTGCGCAAAGACATACACTAAACATAAAATTCGGCCTAGAGGCCGTCAAATATAATAGACTACCGATCATACCTCGATATTTCTTAATGTCTACACTTTTACCTATCTCGTCTTTGTCGAGCTTCGATGTTGAACTCATAGGCGTGCTCATGGATTTGGCCCCTTCCATGTTGAATTTCTTCAAGAGCTCCTTCACGTACTTTTCTTGATTGATGAAAATTCTTTCTTTGCATTGCTTCACTTGTAATCCAAGGAAGTAATTCATCTCTTCCATCACGCTCATTTCGAATTCCTTTTACATATATGTGAAAAAATCCTTGCAAAGATTTTCGTTAGTAGAACTAAATATAATATTATTAACATAGATTTGTACAAGTAGCATGTCATTGTCATGATTTTTGATAAATAAGGTAGTATCAATTTTTCCTCTAACAAAGCCATTGTTAATAAAAAATGAGCTTAATCTATCATACCATGCTTTAGGTGCTTGTTTTAATCTATATAAAGCTTTAGACAATTTAAACACATAATCCGGATAAACATGATTTTCAAAACCGGGAGGTTGTTTCACATAAACTTCCTCTTCAATAAAATCATTCAAGAAAGCACTTTTCACATCCATTTGATACAATTTAAAATTCTTAAAACATGAATAAGCACGTAGCATGCGAATGGCTTCTAAATGAGCTACTGGTGCATATGTTTCTTCATAATCAATGCCTTCCTCTTGATTGTATCATTGGGCAACAAGTATAGCTTTATTTCTAACAATTACACCACTTTCATCCTTTTTGTTACGAAATACCTATTTAGTACCTATAATAGTGTGATCATTAGGTTTGGGAGCAAGTGTCCACACTTTGTTTCTCTCAAATTAATTGAGCTCTTCTTGCATAGCCATCATCCAAGATTCATCTTGTTCGGCTTCAATTATGTTTTTGTGCTCATACTGAGAAACAAATGCCACATTATTGCATATATTTTTTAAGGATGATCTAGTCATAACCCTACTAGATGGCTCTCAAAGAATTTGATCAATGGGGTGGTTGGACACGAATTTCCAACTCCTAGGCAAATCATTTGAGTTTTCCTCGGTTATGCTTTCGAACTCCTTAGGAGGAGCTTGAGCACTCGAAGTTTCTTCCTTAGATGTATCATCAATTTGAATATCCAAATTTTTTTGGATAATTTCAACATCGTCATCGGAACGTACTATGGGTGAGAAATGATTTCTCTCATCAAATACAACATGCATAGACTTTTGGACAATCAAACTTTTCTTGTTATAAACTCTATATGCTTTACTATTAGTGGCATACCCAAGAAAAATTCTTTTATCGGATTTAGCATTAAATTTTTTCAAGTAATCACGATCATTCAAAATAAAACATTTGCAACCAAAAACCTTAAAATATGTAATATTTGGTTTCTTGTCATTCCATAATTCATAATGTATCTTATCTAACTTTTTATGAATGATAGTACGATTAATCACATAGCATGCGGTGTTAACGGCTTTCGCCCATAAATACTCCAGCAAAGAATGTTCATTAAGCATAGTCATAGACATTTCTTAAAGAGATCTATTTTTTCTCTCAACAACACCATTTTGTTGAGGAGTTCTAGGTGCCGAAAAATTATGATCAATACCATGCTCATCACAAAAGTTCTCAATATCAACATTATAGAATTCTCTACCTCTATCACTCTTAACATGAATAATAAAAACACTTTTTTCATTTTGAACTTTTCTACAAAATTTAGCAAAAACATGAGGTGTTTCACTTTTGTGGGAAAGAAAGAACACTCAAAAAAATCTAGTATAATCATCAACAATAACAAGAGTGTACAATTTGCCACCTAGGCTAGCAACCGAAATAGGACCAAACAAATCAAGATGCAACATATCAAGTGGTCTAGATATATTAATATTCTTTTTAGACTTCAATGAAGATTTGTGTTGTTTACCAAGTTGACATGCATCACAAATTTTATCTTTGACAAATTTGGTTTTAGGCAATCCTTTAACTAGCTTTTTTTAGACAAAACATGAATTAAATCCATATTAGCATGTCCTAGTCTCCTATGCCATAACCAAGATACATCATTTATAGCGGATAAATATTTAACATCTTGTTGTGATAAATCATCAAGTTCAAGAGTATACACATTGTTAGTTCTATATGCAACAAATAGAATAGAATCATCACTAACATTCTTAACAATGCAATGATTGGATTTAAAGATAACCTCATAACATTTATCACATAATTGACTAATGCTAAGTAAATTATGCTTCAAACCATCAACTAATAGAATATCATCAATACATGTAGAATGCTTACCAACCTTACCTATACCGATGATTTTGCCCTTGGCGTTGTCCTCGAAAGTCACATTCCCTCCTTGCTTGGAATAAGACTTAAGAAGTTGTTCTTGTCTCCCGTCATGTGCTTTGAGTAACAACTATCCAAGAACCACTTGGTTTTGCTACCTTTGGCTTTCAAGCACACCTACGCCATAACCTTAAGTAACTTCTCCTTTGGTACCTAAAATGTGTTGGGTCCCTTTGGGTTAGCAAACATAATGGTTCCTTTTGGAACCTAAGCAAGCTTCCTCTTAGGGAAACTTTCATTCCGATAGAAACAATGATCCACATAATGAGTATTTCTACCACAATATGAGCAAAGATGAGTGGGATCATAAGGTGTGTATGTTTTAAAAAAGTTTTTATAATTCTTTTGGTTGTCAATTTGGTTGTAGCCCAAACCGGCTTTGTCAACTACACACCTTTGCATTACTAATAGTTTATCCAAATTGTCCCTTCCATTGGTGAATTTGGCTAAGCTATTAGTTATATCATCCACTTGATCTTTTAATTTGACATTTTCTACTACAAGTGTGTTTGGAATTTCCTTTTCCTTTCTTCAAAGTTTTGATTTTATTTTTCAAAACCACATTTTTTTTCTCAAAAGTTTCACACTTGCTAGAAACTATCAAATTTCCCTTTCTGAGGCTTGCATACTTTTTAGATAGGTTTTCAAACTTGCTATGCAATTCCTCAAACATTTCATATAATTCATCGTAGTCATTCTCATCATGAGCATCATCATTAATAGATACATTATCATTACTAAAAGAATCATAAATAGAGTCTACCTCATCGTCTCTTGCCATAAGGCAAAGATTTGCCGTCTCCTCGTCGCTAGAGTCGGCATCGAACTCGCCCTCTTCGGAATCACTCCAAGTGCCTTTGAGGGCATGTCTTACTTGTTTGAAGGCATTGTCTCTTTTATCTCTTCTCTCCTTTCTTCTAACCGGGCAATTGGTTTTGAAATGTCCCGGTTCATGGCAATGGAAATATTTATTGACTTATTTGTTTTTAACTCTTGGTTGAATTGATCGATCATTGTTCCTCTTTGATGAAGAACCAAGGTTGTTTTCTTTTCCTTGAAACTTTTTCTTTTTGGCTAGAAATTTTATGAAATTTCTAGAGAGAAGAGCCATGTCTTCATCACTACCCACTGACTCTTCATCATCTTCTCGTTGACTTGCTTTGAGAGTAAGAGTCTCCTTGGCTCTTGAATCAACCTCGTCTTCTCTTTCCAATTCTTTCTCATGGGTTTTAAGAGAACCCAAGAGTTCATCCATGCTTAGCGTCTTGAGGTTTTTGGCTTCTTAAATAGCCGTTACCTTAGGTCTCCATTTCTTTGGAAGCATTCTAAGAATCTTTCGAATTTTGTCTTCATTATAGTATACCTTTCCAAGGAGATCTAAAACATTAGTGATAATTGAGAATCTACAGTACATAGAAGCAAGTGATTCATTACAATCCATTTTGAAAAGTTCATAATCATGAACGAGCATATCAATATTGTCATCCTTGACTTGTGAGGTTCCCTCATGAGCAACCTCTAGTTTGTCCCAAATTTCTTTGGCGGTTTTACAACTAGAAATTTTGTTGTATTCGTCAACTTCGATCATAAGGAGCCGAAATTATCCATCAACTTCGATTGTTAGAGGCCAAGGTAAGCAACTGAGTGCTAAAAAATGAACCAGAATACCTCGGTCCTAGGAGACCGAGGAGTTTGATAAATTTCGGTTATAAGGAACCGAAATTCTCCATAATACTCGGTTGTTAGAGGCCAAGGTAAGCAATCGAGAACTAAAATATGAACCAGAATACATCGGTCCTATGAGGCCAAGGTAAGGTCCTAATAGTTAAAATATGAACCGGAATACCTCGGTTTGAACTTTAGTTGTTAGAGGCGATATGTAATTAAAAAATTACCAAAAAACCAATAGGTGGGGCCTTGTGATATATAACTAATAGGTGAACGCCTTATGATATATAACAAAAAACAAGTACATAATATCCAACAATTGCTTTGTGATATATAAACAAAAACAAGTACATAATATCCAACTCCTTGTGATATATTACCAAAACAAGTACATAATATCCAACTAATATCTATCAACCAAATAAAAAAGATGGTATCCATCAACCTAAACTAACAATTACCAAATAGATGATATCCATCAACCAAAAAACTATATAGTTAAGTTTAACAATTAGCAAAAATTAAACAAGTTAAAGGCCAATGTAAGGTCCAACTCTTTGCGATATATAATCAAAACAAGTACATAATATCCAGCTCCTTGCAATATATAATCAAAACATCAACTAAGTTAAATTACACAAGATTAACTTTATTGTTATTATCAAAACAAGATTAGTGACTTTCAAGTCAACAATCTCCTCCTTTTTGATGATGACAATAAATTAATGTGTGTTTGCGATTAAGATCATTAGTTGAGTTTTCTAACGGGAAAACTCCCCATCAAACTATGCATTAAAAAGAATATAGCAAGCATGCATAAGAGATTATAAATATCATAATAAAAACTTCAAACTTTAACTAAGTTCAAACCACATAGTAGAGTTAAGAACAATAAAACTTAGAAACATAAAACTTAAAGATTCATAGAATAACCAAACATAAAAACTTATAAAACTTAGAGAGTGTGTACCAAACACTCTAACACACATACTTCTCCCCCTTTGTTATCAACAAAAAAGATAGAACCCAAGGCTTACTCTTGCGGGTCTTGTGGCCATTGCCCCCAACCTTGATCAACTTGATAGGGATACCAAATCGGAAAGACATGCTCCGAATGGTAGCGAAAAAAGGCATCTTCATGAGCTCTTTAGCGATCTTCAATTCGATTGAAGCGGTTAGTCATGTTGGTAAAGAGAGCTTGAACTTGATCCGATAGCCTTTGAATGGCATGAAGCAATGCGGCATTAAATGATTGGCTACGGCCTTGTGAGATAGTAGCTTGTTGAGGAATCTCGAAAGCTTCTTCTTCACCCATTTCTTCGGATGGAGGTGAATCATCACCTTCATCGCCACTTTCATCTCTATCTCGAGGATCATTTGGAGTCCATTGACCATATACCAAACTATATTTCATCAAACGAATCACTTTGACGCTATAGGTCTCCTCACTTGTGGGAATGATAACATCGACCTTATCTTCGAGACGAATATTGTAAAATTTGAATAATTGAGTGAGGACCATTCCATAGACCAACCCTTGCCTTTTTCGATTTGTGATCTCAAGGAGATGATGAAACATTAGGCTAGCAAAGTCCAATTTGTGTCCCATTACAATCGCCCATACCAAAAATAGCTCCAAAGCATTGAGTGAAGCAAGACTACCATGCCTTGGAATGATTGAATACCCAAGAATTGAATGTATGAGTCGGGCATCGAGTGTAACACTCCGTATTTTAAACTTTTGAAGATTTTAATTTAAAACCTTAAAATTTGTATTGAGTACTAACTTTTACCACGATTACTAGAGAACCCCGAATTAAGTTCAGTCTTTTCTGAGAAGTCATTTATATTTATTAAACTAATTTTGAAAAGTATCGTTGTAATTGGGAAGTGGAATGAGTTAATTCGGCCTTTTTTAATTTTTGAGAAAATTATATTTTGGTCCAAACTGCCAGTTTATTTTTACCATTTGGTCCAAGCTGACAGCACAGTTTTTTTTTACAATTTGGTCCACATCGTTTTTGACGATTTGACCCTCTTCTTCACTCCTTTAATCACCATTCCTGAGCATTTAGATCATAGCATAAGCTAATATACTTTTAGAGAGAGAAAGGGTTATTCATGGGTGATTTCTAACTCAAATTTAAGGATTTTGACCCGAAATCTCTAGTTTTACTAGCTTTTCGCGTGGCGAATCCAATTTTAGGGTCGGTTTTATCATTCGGTTGCTATAGGTGGTCTATTAGGAGCTATATACTTCTGTTCAGAAGTTACTAAGGTGGGAACTTCCCTTCATTTCTTCATTTTTACTTGGAAATTATTGTATGAGTAGTAATACTCGAATTTCGGTACCAAAATCTTACTTTTCTTTGCATCCATGTGGTTTATGCTTGATATGTATAATATGAGCATATTGATAAGTATTATATGAGTTGTTGATGATGGAATTAAGGGCTGATCGTAGTGCATTTTGGTATTCATGGGTTATTTTGAGATTTTGGTACCGAAATCGCTTGAAACGCCGCTTGCATGTTTAATAATAGAATTTTCATTAAAATTTATCAAATTTCAGAATGTTAATCATCTTAAAATTATATTTAAGTTTGAAGTTAAACATACATGAGGCGTTTGATAAGGTTATTAATGGGTCTAGTATTACTTCTCTTAATAGTTTTTGCCAAATTTTAGAAATTGAGAAATTTTGACTAAGACAAGTAATATTCATGAAAAATCTGAAAATTTGGATCATGTTTTATTATTATTGATGGTTTTAGTGTTGATAATTTTAAGTATAATGACATGATTATAAAAGAAAAGTACTATTCTACTAAACTTTAGTGTTAAAGGGGCAAATTGTGTAATTAATCCAAGAATTGTACTATAGGTAAACTTTATAATTATTTAAGCATGTGATAACATATTATCTAGTGGGTAACATTATTAAGATCACATGGGATACAGTTGTTGATTTTATAAATATTGCCCTGAGCACAACTACTACCTAGTGGTTTGTTGAATTATATTGAGATTGTTGAAACCGGATAAGCACCGGTATAGAAATGCTTGAGTTATGTTATTGCACAAACCCATAGTAAAGATGGGGTGCCAAAAATCTGGTTACCAGTGCACAGGCCCACGGTAAGGTTGGGTGCGTTTATGAGCATATTATTCCGTCTAGTACTAGTATTAGGTCGTGGAGGAGGAGGAGGTGGAAAGACGTTTATGCGGTTACCGTGTATGTTACAAGTGGATAATGATTGACATATATTACGGTGTAATAATCATATTTTCCTTATTAATTAATGGAATCTTGAAAATTCTTGTTAATGAATTCAAGGTAAATCGAATTTCTTATATTGTGATATGTCCATGCATTGTATTTCCCTTTTCCTATAATTCCCACTGGGCCAGTCGTGGCTCATTCCCTCATTTTCCTTTCAGGTACACCTCGTGTTTTGGGTAAAGGTCGTGGTTCAGGTCCAAGTTCCTCTTAGAGTCTCCTCTGATGCCTCTATGGATTTAATTGTCATTTTATCTTAATTTGTGGTACTTGTAATATTGAATTTAGTTTGGGTACTTGGTGTTACCTATGGATGTATTAATTCGTATTATTGTTGGACTTGGATTTGTGTTTGAATTTTAACCTATCAGAAGGTTATGCTTGAATTGTTGTAGTAGACAATTTCGTATTTAGATTGAAATCCAGTTGAGAAGTATTCTATGTAATTGCTGTGTTTGTCAACATGATGGTTTTTCTCGCGTTACGAATACTTCATGTCGAATTTTCGTTGGATTTCTCTACCTTTGATTAAATCATCGATTGTATACTTTTATTTATCTGCTGTTAATTAAATGTAGCATCCGTTAACACCTGCTTAATTAGGTGGGTGGTTATAGTTGGTATTAGAGGTATAGGTTCAATTTTCTTTTTGATCGGGGTACGGGTAGTTAGGATCACTCTTTTCTTCCAGCGCATGATCGTATCGAGTCGGGAAATTTATAGTAACACTACTAGTAGGCACATGTGACGGATGAATTAAACTATAATTAGATGTATGCGCAATAGTCGATTATTTTATAAAGCATATGTCCACTGTAGCTTATTAGAGTGGCACTTGATGACCCACTATATTATTAATTGAATTTGTTTTTATGTCTTCCTTGGTTGATATCCTCACTGGGAGGTGTTTTATAGGGAGTTTGAGAATCAATTTATATCTGATGCTTATCGCAGAGGAAGAGGGAAGAACTTCGGATGCTGAGGCAAGAAGGGATGACAGTGGCAGAGTATCACCAGAAATTCGAGAGTTTATGTTTACACATGGACCAACCATCTGATAGAGAAAGGATGGAGGCATTTTTCTTTGGTTTAAGGGCAGATTTTCGGGATGTCCTAAGTGCGTACAATTACCAGACCTACAAAGAGGTGGTGGAGGCCGCTTACCGGAGAGATTCGGTTCTAATGGAGCCTGGTAGGGGAAACTATGATAGTCGTTCAGATAGGCTCCCATACTCGTCAGTTAAAGGGAAGAAAAGGAGTGGATTTGGAAATTGGGGAAAAAATAAGAAAGTCAAGTCGAGTTCTGAATCTTCGGGAGGTCTCTACTCCAGTGATGGGGGTAGTAGTAGAGGTAGTTTCTCAGGGGCTTGTTTTGTCTGTGGGCAGCAGGGACATCGAGTAAGAGCTTGTCCTAATAATCCACAAGTGTACCGGGGAGGTCGTAGTAAAGGTGAAGGTAGTAGTTCTAGCCGAGGTTTGGGCCGGGGTCAAAATGGCAATCGAGGTCGAAGTCAGTCGGGCAGGTTCTCTGGTAGATCTTCACAGTCAGGTTCTCTGGTAGATCTTCAACAAATTTCGGCTAGCTCGGCTTTGTTGAAGCTAATCCGTTACCCATTTAATAGTGTAACAAGGCGGGCCTTGTTGGGACGGCCATTATCAAGAACCGGATGGTGCAAGTTTACATAAAATAGATGGATAAGCTGTGGGTACACATTTTCATGAATACTCAAAAAATTTATAATTCCTTGATTTTGAAACAAGCCAGCAACATTCAAACCATTGGAAGCGAACAATTGAAAGTTAAATTGTTTACCTTCAACGATTGCCCGGGTTGAGTAGTCGTTGTTGAAATTCTCTTGCGCCTCATCGGAGATAAATAGTGACGGTAGAGGAGCTTGTGGTGGATTTGCCGATGAAGTAACTACTTGTGGTACACTCTTTCGAGGGCGTCAAAAGCGAGATGGTTGAGACATATCTTGAGAGATTAGGAGAGAGAAATAGGTTTTAAAAAGTTAGGATTTTTAGAAAATTTGAGATTTTGAGGGTGAACATTTGTTTGAATGACAGAAATTTGCAAAAAATTGGTTAGAATGTTGTAGTAAGATGAATTTGTGAGAAAATTTTGGTATAAGATAGAGATTTAGGTGGAAAAACAGTAATGGAGGCTAGGGTTACGGTTAAAGAGAGATTGAAATGGGTTTGAGAGATTTGATGTGAAATAGGTGAGATTTGTGGTTGATTTGATGTAGGGTGTGGAGGATTTTTGGTTTAAATGGAGTTTTGGTGAAGAAGATTGGGGGTAGATGATGTTTGTGAAGGTTTGGGAAGGTTTTTGTATGTGTTTTATCGACATGGAGATGGGAGAAGTGAAGAGAAAATAGGGAAAATAAAGGGTTGAAAATAACTGCTCTCAGCCACTGCTCAGTCGACTGATGAGTGTCCTTCAGTCGACTGACCAACACTTAGTCAACTGATCACTTGTCATTAGTCGACTGATGGAGTATTCTGCTAGATTGTTTTTGTTTTGAGCCTTTTACGCCATAACAACCTAGAATGAACAACTTTACAACTTTTGTGCTACAAGAATAATATTAGTACAATAAATAATACGTAGAGGAAGCACTAACTACAAAAATACTTATTTCATAATTAACCAAATAAATACACAATTTTGTATGCTTTAAAGATAAGCATTAATGGTCAATATTCATGAAAATTTTGGTCAACTAGACATCACATGCTCTAGTCATACCAATTTCACGTCGAATAGTGCTAAAGCAATCATCGGGAAGTGGTTTAGTGAAAATATCCGCAAGTTGCGATTCGGTGCCAACGAATTCAATATCAACATCACCTTTTTGCACATGATCACGAATAAAATGATATCTTATCTCAATGTGCTTAGTACGCGAATGTTGTTTCGGGTTCTTGGTCAAGCTAATAGCACTTGTGTTGTCATATTTAATGGAAATGTGGCTAAGACTTAAACCAAAGTCTTCTAGTTGTTGTTTAATGTATAAAGTTTGTGCACAACAACTTTCGACCGCCATATATTCAGCTTCGACCGTTGAAAGGGCCACTGAGTTTTGTTTCTTGCTTGACCAAGAGACTAGTGCGTGTCCTAAGAAATGACAAGTGACAAATGAGTTATCTCTTGGGTACCATAAACCCAATGAACTAGTACCGAAAAAATAACAAAAAATCCGTTTTACGGCAAGTAAATGTGATTCTTTATGATCCGCTTGGAATCGTGCGCAAAGACATACACTAAACATAAAATTCGGCCTAGAGGCCGTCAAATATAATAGACTACCGATCATACCTCGATATTTCTTAATGTCTACACTTTTACCTATCTCGTCTTTGTCGAGCTTCGATGTTGAACTCATAGGCGTGCTCATGGATTTGGCCCCTTCCATGTTGAATTTCTTCAAGAGCTCCTTCACGTACTTTTCTTGATTGATGAAAATTCTTTCTTTGCATTGCTTCACTTGTAATCCAAGGAAGTAATTCATCTCTTCCATCACGCTCATTTCGAATTCCTTTTACATATATGTGAAAAAATCCTTGCAAAGATTTTCGTTAGTAGAACTAAATATAATATTATTAACATAGATTTGTACAAGTAGCATGTCATTGTCATGATTTTTGATAAATAAGGTAGTATCAATTTTTCCTCTAACAAAGCCATTGTTAATAAAAAATGAGCTTAATCTATCATACCATGCTTTAGGTGCTTGTTTTAATCTATATAAAGCTTTAGACAATTTAAACACATAATCCGGATAAACATGATTTTCAAAACCGGGAGGTTGTTTCACATAAACTTCCTCTTCAATAAAATCATTCAAGAAAGCACTTTTCACATCCATTTGATACAATTTAAAATTCTTAAAACATGAATAAGCACGTAGCATGCGAATGGCTTCTAAATGAGCTACTGGTGCATATGTTTCTTCATAATCAATGCCTTCCTCTTGATTGTATCATTGGGCAACAAGTATAGCTTTATTTCTAACAATTACACCACTTTCATCCTTTTTGTTACGAAATACCTATTTAGTACCTATAATAGTGTGATCATTAGGTTTGGGAGCAAGTGTCCACACTTTGTTTCTCTCAAATTAATTGAGCTCTTCTTGCATAGCCATCATCCAAGATTCATCTTGTTCGGCTTCAATTATGTTTTTTGTGCTCATACTGAGAAACAAATGCCACATTATTGCATATATTTTTTAAGGATGATCTAGTCATAACCCTACTAGATGGCTCTCAAAGAATTTGATCAATGGGGTGGTTGGACACGAATTTCCAACTCCTAGGCAAATCATTTGAGTTTTCCTCGGTTATGCTTTCGAACTCCTTAGGAGGAGCTTGAGCACTCGAAGTTTCTTCCTTAGATGTATCATCAATTTGAATATCCAAATTTTTTTGGATAATTTCAACATCGTCATCGGAACGTACTATGGGTGAGAAATGATTTCTCTCATCAAATACAACATGCATAGACTTTTGGACAATCAAACTTTTCTTGTTATAAACTCTATATGCTTTACTATTAGTGGCATACCCAAGAAAAATTCTTTTATATCGGATTTAGCATTAAATTTTTTCAAGTAATCACGATCATTCAAAATAAAACATTTGCAACCAAAAACCTTAAAATATGTAATATTTGGTTTCTTGTCATTCCATAATTCATAATGTATCTTATCTAACTTTTTATGAATGATAGTACGATTAATCACATAGCATGCGGTGTTAACGGCTTTCGCCCATAAATACTCCAGCAAAGAATGTTCATTAAGCATAGTCATAGACATTTCTTAAAGAGATCTATTTTTTCTCTCAACAACACCATTTTGTTGAGGAGTTCTAGGTGCCGAAAAATTATGATCAATACCATGCTCATCACAAAAGTTCTCAATATCAACATTATAGAATTCTCTACCTCTATCACTCTTAACATGAATAATAAAAACACTTTTTTCATTTTGAACTTTTCTACAAAATTTAGCAAAAACATGAGGTGTTTCACTTTTGTGGGAAAGAAAGAACACTCAAAAAAATCTAGTATAATCATCAACAATAACAAGAGTGTACAATTTGCCACCTAGGCTAGCAACCGAAATAGGACCAAACAAATCAAGATGCAACATATCAAGTGGTCTAGATATATTAATATTCTTTTTAGACTTCAATGAAGATTTGTGTTGTTTACCAAGTTGACATGCATCACAAATTTTATCTTTGACAAATTTGGTTTTAGGCAATCCTTTAACTAGCTTTTTTTAGACAAAACATGAATTAAATCCATATTAGCATGTCCTAGTCTCCTATGCCATAACCAAGATACATCATTTATAGCGGATAAATATTTAACATCTTGTTGTGATAAATCATCAAGTTCAAGAGTATACACATTGTTAGTTCTATATGCAACAAATAGAATAGAATCATCACTAACATTCTTAACAATGCAATGATTGGATTTAAAGATAACCTCATAACATTTATCACATAATTGACTAATGCTAAGTAAATTATGCTTCAAACCATCAACTAATAGAATATCATCAATACATGTAGAATGCTTACCAACCTTACCTATACCGATGATTTTGCCCTTGGCGTTGTCCTCGAAAGTCACATTCCCTCCTTGCTTGGAATAAGACTTAAGAAGTTGTTCTTGTCTCCCGTCATGTGCTTTGAGTAACAACTATCCAAGAACCACTTGGTTTTGCTACCTTTGGCTTTCAAGCACACCTACGCCATAACCTTAAGTAACTTCTCCTTTGGTACCTAAAATGTGTTGGGTCCCTTTGGGTTAGCAAACATAATGGTTCCTTTTGGAACCTAAGCAAGCTTCCTCTTAGGGAAACTTTCATTCCGATAGAAACAATGATCCACATAATGAGTATTTCTACCACAATATGAGCAAAGATGAGTGGGATCATAAGGTGTGTATGTTTTAAAAAAGTTTTTATAATTCTTTTGGTTGTCAATTTGGTTGTAGCCCAAACCGGCTTTGTCAACTACACACCTTTGCATTACTAATAGTTTATCCAAATTGTCCCTTCCATTGGTGAATTTGGCTAAGCTATTAGTTATATCATCCACTTGATCTTTTAATTTGACATTTTCTACTACAAGTGTGTTTGGAATTTCCTTTTCCTTTCTTCAAAGTTTTGATTTTATTTTTCAAAACCACATTTTTTTTCTCAAAAGTTTCACACTTGCTAGAAACTATCAAATTTCCCTTTCTGAGGCTTGCATACTTTTTAGATAGGTTTTCAAACTTGCTATGCAATTCCTCAAACATTTCATATAATTCATCGTAGTCATTCTCATCATGAGCATCATCATTAATAGATACATTATCATTACTAAAAGAATCATAAATAGAGTCTACCTCATCGTCTCTTGCCATAAGGCAAAGATTTGCCGTCTCCTCGTCGCTAGAGTCGGCATCGAACTCGCCCTCTTCGGAATCACTCCAAGTGCCTTTGAGGGCATGTCTTACTTGTTTGAAGGCATTGTCTCTTTTATCTCTTCTCTCCTTTCTTCTAACCGGGCAATTGGTTTTGAAATGTCCCGGTTCATGGCAATGGAAATATTTATTGACTTATTTGTTTTTAACTCTTGGTTGAATTGATCGATCATTGTTCCTCTTTGATGAAGAACCAAGGTTGTTTTCTTTTCCTTGAAACTTTTTCTTTTTGGCTAGAAATTTTATGAAATTTCTAGAGAGAAGAGCCATGTCTTCATCACTACCCACTGACTCTTCATCATCTTCTCGTTGACTTGCTTTGAGAGTAAGAGTCTCCTTGGCTCTTGAATCAACCTCGTCTTCTCTTTCCAATTCTTTCTCATGGGTTTTAAGAGAACCCAAGAGTTCATCCATGCTTAGCGTCTTGAGGTTTTTGGCTTCTTAAATAGCCGTTACCTTAGGTCTCCATTTCTTTGGAAGCATTCTAAGAATCTTTCGAATTTTGTCTTCATTATAGTATACCTTTCCAAGGAGATCTAAAACATTAGTGATAATTGAGAATCTACAGTACATAGAAGCAAGTGATTCATTACAATCCATTTTGAAAAGTTCATAATCATGAACGAGCATATCAATATTGTCATCCTTGACTTGTGAGGTTCCCTCATGAGCAACCTCTAGTTTGTCCCAAATTTCTTTGGCGGTTTTACAACTAGAAATTTTGTTGTATTCGTCAACTTCGATCATAAGGAGCCGAAATTATCCATCAACTTCGATTGTTAGAGGCCAAGGTAAGCAACTGAGTGCTAAAAAATGAACCAGAATACCTCGGTCCTAGGAGACCGAGGAGTTTGATAAATTTCGGTTATAAGGAACCGAAATTCTCCATAATACTCGGTTGTTAGAGGCCAAGGTAAGCAATCGAGAACTAAAATATGAACCAGAATACATCGGTCCTATGAGGCCAAGGTAAGGTCCTAATAGTTAAAATATGAACCGGAATACCTCGGTTTGAACTTTAGTTGTTAGAGGCGATATGTAATTAAAAAATTACCAAAAAACCAATAGGTGGGGCCTTGTGATATATAACTAATAGGTGAACGCCTTATGATATATAACAAAAAACAAGTACATAATATCCAACAATTGCTTTGTGATATATAAACAAAAACAAGTACATAATATCCAACTCCTTGTGATATATTACCAAAACAAGTACATAATATCCAACTAATATCTATCAACCAAATAAAAAAGATGGTATCCATCAACCTAAACTAACAATTACCAAATAGATGATATCCATCAACCAAAAAACTATATAGTTAAGTTTAACAATTAGCAAAAATTAAACAAGTTAAAGGCCAATGTAAGGTCCAACTCTTTGCGATATATAATCAAAACAAGTACATAATATCCAACTCCTTGCGATATATAACCAAAACAAGTACATAATATCCAACCGATATCCATCAACCAAACCAAAAAGATGGTATCCATCAACCTAAACTAACAATTAGCAAATAGATGATAACCAAAACAAGTACATGATATCCAACTCCTTGTGATATATAACCAAAACAAGTACATAATATCCAACCGATATCCATCAACCAAACCAAAAAGATGGTATCCATCAACCTAAACTAACAATTAGGAAATAGATAATATCTGATGTGGTAGATAATAATTTACCATTGGCATACAAAGGTAAATAATAATTTTACCATTGGCCTACAAAAATAATATTCTACACTTTCTTTAAATAAATATTCCACTCCATAATATTCTTCACTTTTCTTTAAATAAATATTCCACTCCATAATATTCTTCACTTTTCTTTAAATAAATATTTCACTCAATAATATTCCTCACTTTTACCAAATTACCTTTTTGCCCTACATTTTTATCAAATTTACTTTTTTACCATTCTACATTTATCTATAAATACCTCCCATCATTCATTCATTCAACACACAACAAAAACACATCATTCTTCTCATCCAACACCATCATTCTCTTCCAAGATCCATCTATCTCATCCAAGAGATATAAAGTTATTGGCAATACAAATACAAGCCAATTTAAGAAGAAATATGAGGGTCTTGTACTTTCTCTTTTCATACCTTAAAAAAATACCAACAACCCTTATACATTCTCTCTCCTACACAGTTTATTATTTATTTTGTTAAAATATTTGTAATCCTAATTCTATACTTATAAATAGAATTAGTGAAATTGTAGAGGAAAAAGTTGGTAGCTTGTATCATCATACAAAGTTGATTGCCTTTGAGTTAATACAAAACAAACATACACAAAAGGAGGATGTACTGCCGGACTAGCATAAGCGCTACTGGGGGAACCTACCTTAATAACAAATGTCATGTATTCATCATTGTGCTACATTTATTTTTTATTCACCGATATTCACTTATTGATTGGTTAATTATCTATTTCTAGATTTTGACACCATCAATATCCATCAATAAAAAACTACATAGTTAAGTTTAACAATTAACAAAAATTAAACAAGTTCACAGAGTTCTAATATAAGTAGAAAATATCTCCAAATCCAAAAAGTTAATTCTTCATTCTCCTAGTCACATATGTGTTCCCTTTCTCTTTTGCTAACGGTCTTGTGGTTTCCGACAGAGTCGCATTAGGATCATGCTTTTGGGCTTTCTCTGGTGCCGTTGCTTTCATTGCATTCAAAAGTATGTCATAGGCATTACGTGCAACAATGGAGATATCCTCCGCATCGTCACCATGCAACGCTTCATATAGCATTGATATTACCTTTTTAACTTCAACTTGCTGCATAAATAATTTAGCATTTACAACTTGTCATTTGCAATATATAATTTTATAATTTTATTAAACATCGAATGAAAATATGATTAGAATGCTTACCAACTTATCATTTGCAATATATTGTTCCTCACGTGCCTTTCGTGGTGTTTTTCTTAGGATAGTACCTTGTTACTTTAGTTACAGTACTATTTTACGTCACCTAGAAATTTCCGAATTGGAGTTCTTTCAGACTACCGAATCATCTTGTGAGGTTCAACATTTAGAAAATTCATTAATTGACAAAGGAAAATCTACTAGAATGTGAAGAAAATCTGCTAAAAAATTTGCCCAGTTATTAATACACAATTAAATGGATATCACCTAGAATTAACCCCATAAAATACACCGCCAATTTGAAATTATGAAGTTATAACACTTATAACATGTCCCTGCCAATTCGAAGTTATAACACTTATAAAATTTTTGCCCAGTTATTAGTACACAATTAAAGTGGATATCACATAGAATTAACCCCATAAAATACACTGCCATTTTAAAATTTTCAGTCCCCCGTCAATTTTCGGTAATTTGAACCGAAATTAGTTTTGAAAAAGGTTGGGTTTGATTCGAAATCATAGAGCTCAAAAAATTCCTTTGGATTTTCGAATTCATTTTAAATACTCGAACAATGGGAAATCAAACCCATCTCATTCGAATCAATACCCATTTTCGAAATTTTCAAGTCCCTTGCCAATTTGAATCCATTAGTTTGAACCAAAATTATACAATCAAACCCATCCCATTCGAATCAATACCCATTTTCGAAATTTTCAAGTCCCCTACCAATTTGAATCCATTAGTTTGAACAAAAATTATACAACCAAACTCATCTCATTCGAATCAATACCCATTTTCGAAATTTTTAAGTCCACTGCCGATTTGAATCCACTAGTTTTAACCAAAATTATACAATCAAACTTATCCCATTCAAATCAATACCTATTTTCGAAATATAGACATAATCTTATAACTTAGAGGATAGCAAATGGCTAATAAAAACCCTCAATTTGCATTTTCAACTGGCAAATAAATACCTGAATAGCTTATGATGGGGTTAAATACGGATTTTTACCATTGGCCTACAAACGTAATTCAATAATTTTATCCCCGGCAAATTCGTCTCATTTTTACCTCCACTAAAATCCCACTCATCTCCACTCAAATTTCACACACCTCTATTAATTTTTAATCAAATTTCACTCACCTCCATTAACTTCCACTCAAATCCCACTTACATCCACTCACCTTTGTAAAATTACCTTTTTACCCCTCATCTTCATTAAATTTACTTTTTTATCATTCTAGATTTTACCTATAAATACCTACCCTCATTCATTCATCCAACACCAACAAAAACACACCAAAAAATAAGCCAAACCAAGAAAAACACACAATTCTTCTCACCCAAAATATACACTTTGTCTCATATATATTTTATTCATCTTCTTGAAAAATTTGTAATCTTAATTTTATACTTATAAATGGAATTAAGAAAATTATAGAGAGCGATTGGTAGCTTATATTATCATCAAAATTGATTGCCTTTGAGCTAATACAAAGCAAGCATACACGAAAGGAGGACGTACTGCCGGACTAGAATAAGCGCTACCGGGGGAACCTACCTTAATAAAAAATGTTATGTGTTCATCATTGCGCCGTATTTATTTTTTATTTACCGATATTCACTTATTAAATGGTTAATTATCTATTTCTAGATTTTAACACCATCAGTTGGCGCCGTCTGTGGGAACGATAAGCTCTCTAAAGCTCTTATTCTTTAGAAATTACAAGTGATTTTCGATACAAAAATTCCAAATCCCGCGGACCTACTTAGCTTAATATTCTCGAGTGCATAACTTCTTGCTCAGAACTCTAAATTATGCGATTCTGAGTCTATTTTGGAGAAAATTTTAAGAGCTACAATTTTTCAGTTCAAGACTTTTTCAAATTCAGCCATCTCGGGGTTCAAAACTGCGATACAATCATTTTGGAACGAAAAAGGCAAAACTTTCGCGGGCCTACAGTAGCTCAATATTCTCGAACGCATAACTTCTTGCTTAAAATTCCAAATTATGCGATTATGGAGTCCATTTTAAAGAAAATTTTAAGAGCTACAACTTTTTAGTTCAAACGTTTTTCAAATTTGGCCATCTCGAGGTTCAAAACAATGATACAAAGTTGCTGCAACAAAAAATTCAAAAACCCCGCAGGCCTACACTAGCTCAATATTTACGGGCGCATAATCATTCAAAAATCCGGTTACGGTTAACCCAAATAGGATAAAACCCAAAAGAAGAGATAAGTTATTTTTTAATAACTCATATATGATTTTTCTCTCTATATTAATATATCTAAAGTTGTATCATTCTCTTACGATTAATGATCTTTATTGCAAGTAAAATTGACGAGCTTCAAAAAAAATTATTACAATTGAATGTAATTTTTATCAAGTTCATCAGACAAAACACAAAAAAGAACTTAAAGAAATTTTTAGCGGATATCAAACGTCTACAAAGCTGAATGTGATTTTGAAGTTTGTTAGACAACTGCAGGACCACCTCAACCCAAAGAGATCTGGTTGAGAATGATCATTTATTGCTGCACCACTGGTCCAGAGACTAAAATTTTGACGTTTCCTGGTAATAAATGAGAAAATTATCAAAATTTGCCTAAGTCAGAAGGAGGCATGACTCTACTCAAAACTTAGCCAAAAAGAACAAATTTTTCTTTTAAGAAACCAAGGACTTAAATGAGAAAATTGTCAGAATTTGCCTAAGTCAGAAAGGAGCACGACTCTACTCAAGATTTAGCTAAAAAAATAAATTTTCCTTTCAAGAAATCAAGGACTTAAATAAGAAAATTGTCAGAATTTGCCTAAGTCAGAAAGGGGCATGACTACACTCAAGACTTAGCCAAAAAGAACAAATTTTTCTTTTAAAAAACCAAGGATTTCGAAAAAATTCCTATCACCATATAGAAGGGCCATGTTTTAAACAATCACAAGTGGAACATCTCCGAAATGTTTGTACAAAACCCTCACTAGAGGTGCACATTATCTAGTCACTCAAAAAAGGCTGAAGAATTTAAAGATCATCAACACCAAAATTCAAAATAGTACTGAAATCAGAAGAAGAATAATCAGAAAAATCATGTCCTATATCCCCTAAAGCCGTCCAGTCAAGGCTCGTTGGTTCGGCAAACTCCGCAATAAAATAAGCTTGAGAAGATTGAGATAAAAAATCGTCTGAGGTAGCCTGATGATAGGTGTCCAACGTAGCTTGGTGATAGGCGCTCGAGGCAGCTTGGTAATAGGGCAAATTCAGAAATGACGGCAAATTCACTTTAGTTGGAAAAGCTCCATTTTATATAAGATTCACAGTAGTCGAAAGGATATCATGTACTCCCTCTTCCTCATAAAGAGCCTTAAAAAACTTCCAGAAACAGATTCTGAAAGATTCACAGCAGTCGGAATAACATCAAGCACGTTATTTTCTGCCGATGAAGGGAACCTCGAGGAACCTCCAGGAGGAGCAAAGGAGCATAACAGGTTAAAGCAGGAAGACCCTCCTTCTAATTGAGCCTCTAATGCCGTAACCCGTGCCTGTAACTCTTCCACCTTCTATTCAAGAGAAGTAAGGAGAGTAGTATAGCCTTTAGTGAGATTCTCGATTCTCGCTGTGGCTTCAAGAAGATATGAACTGAGAGTCTCAAGATGTTGGTCTTCGGGGACATGTTGCAAAAAAGATGCAACGTTCTTTACCCCAAAAACAGTGAAGATTGTGTGATAATCCTGACGATCAATCACATTTGGAAAAAAATTAGCATATTCGCAAGATATAGGACATCTCTTGTGGCTCTAAGCACAAGCTACACATGGAGGACCTACAAAACGGTGAGTGTTCGACATTATTTCGGTCTTGTAAGAGAAACTGTATTACAAAAGAGAAAAATGGCATCGAAAGAAATGGATGGTGTTGGAAAAGATGGATTGGGTCTCGAGGAAGATGAAGAGGGAGAAGGGATAAGAGCACGGATTTCGAGTTCAAAAAAGAAGGAAAAACTGTCTGAAAATGGAGAATCTCGAGGGAAGAAATCTCGCTGAAAAGGGGTCGACAACAAAGGCAGGTCTCGAGAAAAAAAAGGTGCCACAAATATATATATATATATATATGTATATATAAAATAAAGAGTTGGAAAAGGTCCGAATATAATCAAACTATTTATGACCAAAAGTATAGTGAGCTTTACATATTAATGTTCCGACCTCCACAAACTTATGGTCAAAGGTTAACGAAACCTTACATGTCGATTACTCGAGCTCTCTCCATGATTATCTTCCTTGACAAGTACCCGCTCTCACACCTTAGCTTTGAGCCGGACCACTTAACCGACAAAAATATTTACCCTTCACATTCAGCTTTCAGCATAAAAATAAAGGATAGGGGTAATTGATGGGGTTAAATATTGATTTTTATCATTGGCTTACAAAGGTAATTCAATAATTTTATCCCATGTAAAATCGCACATTTACCTCCGGTAAAATCTCACTTTTACCTCCACTAAAATCCCACGCACCTACATTAACTTCCACTCAAATTCCACTCACCTCCATTAACTTCCACTCAAATCTCACTTACATCCACTCACCTTTGTAAAATTATCTTTTTACCCCTAATTTTCATCAAATTTACTTTTTTACCATTCTAGATTTTACCTATAAATACCTCCCCTCATTCATTCATCCAACACCAACAAAAACACACCAAAAAATAAGCCAAACCAAGAAAAACACACAATTCTTCTCACCCAAAATATACACTTTCTCTCCTATATATTTTATTCATCTTCTTGAAATATTTGTAATCCTAATTCTATACTTATAAATAGAATTAAGGAAATTATAGAGAGAGATTAATAGCTTGTATTATCATCAAAATTGATTGCCTTTGAGCTAATACAAAGCAAGCACACACGAAAGGAGGACGTACTGCCGGACTAGCATAAGTGCTACCAGGGGAACCTACCTTAATAAAAAACATCATGTGTTCATCATTGCGCCGCATTTATTTTTTATTTACCGATATTCACTTATTGATTGGCTAATTATCTATTTCTAGATTTTGACACCATCAGCTTGTGTCAGAGAAGAGAGTGGAGGGAGTGGCGAGAACTTGCATCGGTCGGAGAAGAGAGGGAGAGCGCTTGTCGGAAAGGAGATGAGAGGGGGTTGTGCTGAATTTGCTTTGATAGTGGTATCAAGCAACCGCACATATGGCACCTGATATAAAAAAATAATAATATAATAAAAGATAATGCATGAAGCAATAGAATCAAAACCACCACAAACTCTAGCGGTTTTAGGGTTTATTTGATACAAATTGTACCTTGAAGAATCAAACAATACTAAAAATATGGGAATAACATTTCTCATTGAAGAGAAGTGAAATCAGACTTGTACCCCATTTATATCTTTTATGGTTTTAGATACTGGATATCCAACATTTTCCATGGAATCAAATTCTTTTGGATGGCCACAATACCAATCCAATTCTTCTTTTTCTTTTTCTTCTAAATAGAAGCGGTACATGATAATACTTTTCATGGTACATATCAATTCCTAAAAAGGCTAGAACTCCAAATGAATTTGAATTTCATGGAAATAATTTCACATACTTTCGGGGCAAGTTGGGTTTTAGTTTAAGGGTGTGTTTGATAATACTTTTCATGGAAAACTGCTCAATATTTCATGCTTTTCGTCTTAGTGTTTGATTGCATAATTCCATGATTAATTTACATGGTACAACTTGTTTTAGCCTATTTTTCTCTTTTTTCATGTAATTAAAATACAATACAACCTTCACCCTAAGTATTTGTTTGCATGGAAAACCTTGCTGTGAAAAAATTAATGAAATTTAGTTCTTTTCCATGAAGGTTATCAAATGCACCTTCAGCGGTTGCTCTTTCTTATTTTCAATGTGCACCCATATATATATGCGTGTGGGCAGAAAGAGAGAAAGAAACCTGTTGACCAAAAAGAGCAGCAAAACTTCCCTTCATCAACATGCTTCACATTAATCCCAATGAACCATGATCTAGCACTCACATCATCATGCGCATAAGTGCGCAATATTGGTCTACCGAAAACAAGAAGAAAAACCAAACAAAAGTCATTGCATTGTGTTGATTTATGCTAAATGTGGAAAAATGAGAACTAAAATAATGAGAAAACTATAAACCAACCTGTTCATAGAAATAAACTGCGCCAAGGCTTGTGATATTGCAAATATCTCACCAGAAATGTGTTTTAGGGCTTCATCATAGAAAGAGGGAGAGTGAGAGGGAAAGCACAAAAAGGAGATGGAGAGTTTTAGGGATTCAATTTTTAGATAAAGTAATTTAGTTTTGTAACTCTTATAGTCTGTTTGGATTGAGGGAATGGGAAGGAAATGAAAGGAAAAGAGGAAGAATGATTGCATTTTACTCGTTTGGATAGATTTATAAGAGGGAGTGGAGAGGAAACATAGGGATTGAGAGGGAATGACAATCCCCTCTATTCCTTTATTTTGTTTCCTTCCAATATTGGGAGGATTGGGAGGGAAATGAAAAGATTTTAATGATTTTTGTACGTTTTTCCAAATTTAACCCTGGTTTGTTAATAATATATTAAATCACATTCATTTCCTTTCTTTTCTTCTTTCTATCCAAACAAGATTTATTTTCATTTCATTCTTTTCCATCCTTAGCTATCCAAATAGCAATAAAATTAAACTCATTCCTTTCCATTATATTCCATTCATTCCCCTCCTAATTAACTATTTCATTTCCATCTCTCCCTTTCAATCCAAACGGACTGTTAGTTAATTAATTAATTAAAGAAAAATTAGCATTAACTATATGTATTAGAAAGTGAGAGTGGTGTGAAAATTTATAAAAATAAAAATAAGTAAAAATAAATTAACAAAAATATTATTGAAAGTGAAAGTAAAAACAAGTAATTATAGGGACGATAATAACACTACCCTTAAAAATATATAAGGTGAAAATAATAAAACATCTCAATAATAAAACAACCGATAACAAATCTCAATCTCTTTTTCTTTCCCGTAAACCTAGCCCCCACTCCCCCGGCCACCATCGAAACAAAACAAAACCCTAGCCCCAAGTCTCAGCCATCGACGACTTCTCAGCCCCAACTTCCCGTCGACGACTTCTCTCTAGCATCCCGTAAAAGGTACGCTACTCTCTATCTATTTCCATCTCCGTCTATCTATCTATCTATCTATCTATCTCTATCTCCGTCTCTCTCTAGTCTCTACATATACACATGTTTGTGTTTTACCGTAGCTGATTGCTGTCTATTTCTACATATACATGTTTTACAAAAGCTGTCTTTCTATCTCTCTCTCTGCACGGTATTTTTAAATGGGCCAGGTTTAGTACTAAGTTAGTAATTGATGGAGCTTGATTCTGTGATTCATCTGATCATGTTCGAAATTGATTTATTTCGAAAATTAATCACAGCACTTGGATTTGAATTATGTGGATATGTGAGAAATAATTGATAAAGTTTGATTAATTTAATCATTTGATTGAATGCTTAAATATTTATAATGTTATTGCATATATATAATTGATTAAGAACGTGTCCCCTCCATTTGCCGTGTTCGACATTTTAGAAAAATTGCATGTCAGGGGTTGCGTGTCTTGTTGCTATACGTGCCGCGTCTATGCTTCATAGATAATCAATGGTCAAGGTCAAGGATAACATTTTACTATGGTAACATAAGTAAAACTCTAAATTTGAGTTGTCTAAAAAATAAAAGTAGGACTCCTTATTTGAGACAGGGAATAATAGTGTTTTAGCTAATTGTGCATTGCTTTTGTGCAAAAGTAGTTTGTTTTTCTCCATTTGATTTACTTTCCACAAAATTTATATTATGATTTATGAAGTTTGTTTTCACATTGCAGGTACTTGATTTTCAAGCTTCCAAGGGAAGACTTCCTTTTTAATTTAAGGTTGTAATCTATCCCAAATGTAGCTGTGTTGATATAGAGCAAAGTTGTGTTCCTTTGTTCTATTTATACTCATCATTTTATTTTAATACTCTTGTTTTGTGTTGCTTCAATCATATTTTGATCATTGAACTTCACTACTTCTATTAAACGTGTTTTATTGTGAGTTTTTAATTTATAAAACATGTTTTTGTTACCCCTTTATCCCATTTAACATAAATCTCTATAACTGGAGTTCCCCTGTTAAGTTGTGGCTCAAAGAAGTAGCTTTTGAAGTTATTTCAATTTAATATGGTTGAAAATACCTTAAATTTCTACTTCAAGATGTTAAATAGTAGCTTTAGATACTAAATTGAACTGTCATTTACATTTCCCACGGTGGTTTTGTTCTTCCCTTTGGCAATATTGCATTTACATTAATTTTCTTTTTTCTAATACAAATTGTAGCTTTGACACAAAATCCGAAATTTTTCTTTGGCTTTAATATTTTGTTCCTAACTATGCAATTGTAATATGCAGGATCTTGGCTGATGCTCAAGTAACTTTTGGTGCATTTTTGTTTAGTGTGTTCTTATCATTCAATGACAATATATGTGTAGTAGGATGCCATCTTGACTGATTTTTTTTCTTTTCTTCCTTTGTAAAATGAAAATTCTTATGTCATTGTTGCTTTACATTGTCCTTTTGAGTTTATGTTTCAGTATTGAATAATTACACGAGTTAGTCCGTAGTGCCATTGGCATGAGCCACCCCTAGTACATATATATTATATATGTATATATATTTTGTGTAATTGATTGTTTATTACCCACAGATGTATTTAAAGTTCTTGTAGGTCATTGACAATGGTATCGTACTGAGCAGGGTGATGGGTGTAGTGCATGAAAGAGAAGCTATTTCATTGTCTTCCGAGTATAAATTTCTGTTTTATCTTTATCCGAATAGTTTGAAATGATCTGGTCAAATAAGTTTATATAATTTGAGTAGGGTTCTTTCTACACTTTTGGTTAACAGAGTTTTAAGGAGCTGAAAAATTTAGGGGTTTTCATTGTCGGGTTTTTAAATTTAGAAAGTAAAGTGCCAAAAGTTAGTTCAACCTGGTTTTCTGTAATTTACCCTATTTGGTTTCCCAGTTTAAAATTTTTGGTTTATCTTTTTGAGTTTAGTTATATGTGGAGCTTGGAAAGTAATAGCAGAATTAGCATTTTTGTGGTAGGAGCCCAGTTTAATTCATGTCAGGTGATTATATAGCTAATGCAGTCTGAGAATTTCTTGTCGTGGAAATATGATTGGTAAATTGAGATAGTTAACTACTGATAGAGCCCTGTTCCTTTTGGGTAGGAATGAACCACAAGAATTGTCCACTTCTACTCAATTCTTTGCCATTTGATTTACAAGAGGGAAATATATTTAGAAACCCACATGACCCTACTACATCCTCCATAACTACCCACTAAACCCAATACTTATAACCCCCACACACATTGCATGATTATAAAAATTTGCTTTTAACCATAAGTTCTAACAACTACTGCTTGTTTTCTTATAAAATTTTATCCCCACATATTTTTTTTGATCAGAAACAAAGCTTATATTGATTGGCAAAATCAGATACAAGCAAAGGTGCCGGAAGCAGATGAGAAATCCACTACCAAGCACACCAGAAAACAAAAACAAAAAAAACAAAAAAGAACAGCTCCATCCTCAATCTCAAAACAGACAAAAAACCCTACTACAAATCAAAACTGATCCCATGCCCAAAAAACAAGCAGTAGCCCCTAACAACAACAATCATACTCCTAGTCACTAGGCAAATCTCTAATGCCTAAATAAGGTTACTGCATAGCCATGCCCCAATCCCTAGCAATCTCTGATATAGTCCAGATACCAAAATTCTTCGAAGAAAATGCCCAAAGTGAAGCCAGATTCTTGATTCTGTCCCAAGTCTTTTCTAATTCTTCTTCAGTTTCTTCAAAAATTCTCTTATTTCTCTCTCTCCATATACACCACATCACAGCCATGCAACTACACCTCCATAATGTTTTGCTTTTCTTTTTGTCACCTATGAAGAACCACTTGATAATAAGCAATATATACCCACATAATTTGGCTATATATTAGCTGAGTGCTAAGCTTAACTAACTCAACCTATTTTGGCACGGCAAGTGGTCAACGTGCTTATGAGATTCAATGATGTGCTGAGTACTCCCTCCATCCCAGATTAGGAGTCCATGTTCAACTTTCACATTTTTTAAGAATGCACTAATTTCATCACAATGGTTTAGAACAAAACTTGTTTTCTATCTGGAGTTTTCGTATATTATTTATATCCTGTAGCTGAAAAGGAAAGTGGACTCTTAATTTGGGACATGAGTATATTTGTAAACGATGACCCTAGTTGGCCCTAGTGTGTTGTAATCACTTGTAGTTACATATTTTTTAAATTTAGCGTGGTTATTTTCATAGTTGGTGGTGGTCTTCTCAAATCTTGAAAGATTTCATTGTACAATTTTTTTTCTTATTGTTGAGTGTTGACCTGTTATTGAGTCCAGGGATCGAAGGTTTATGTATATTATTAGTTATAGAACTTGCAAAATCCCTATATACCAACATATTGCTCCCAAAGTTATCCTAGGGATTATTCTCAGTTGCATATGGTCAAATTTTAAGGCATGGTGCTACCAGATGACAGCAATGATTGACATTAAGGAGGATGAATGTTTTTACGTTTTGCCTATAAGAAAGATTCTACTAAACCATTAGTTTCCTGACGTAAATTTACGAAACTTTCTTGTTTGCAGAAAGATCAAGTGGCTAAGAGAAAATCGCAAGCATATGGGCGTGAGATTAGATGAGGAGGAGACTGTGGTCAAGGATACGGTGAAAAAGTCTAAGCACAACAAGAAGAATAAGATGAATGATTTGAAAGAAAATAGTTTTACATCGAGGGAAGGAGCTGAGCAAAGGAAGAGAAATAAGAAACGAGGGGTTAGTGGTGATATTGAACTTGATAATGCCCTTGATGAAGTTGAAAATAGAAAGGGTTGTGCAGAAGTGGATGGTGATCTTCAAAAGGAAACGGATCAGAAGAAGAAAAAGAAGAAAAGGAAATTGGAATTCGGTGAAGATGGCATTGAAGTGAGTGAAGACGTCAAGAAAAAGAAGGATAAGAAGGAACAAGATGTTTCTGGGGTTGTACAAAAGGAGAAAGATGAGAAGAAAAATAGAAAATTAGAGTTTGGTGAAGATGGAGATGCCTCGAAAGATGAGGTTCAAATGGAAGGAGAGGAGAAGAGGCACAAGAGTTCTGCGAAGGAAGATATCAGTAAACTGAAGGATGGGGAAGAAGGTTCCAAAGAGAAGAAGAAAAGCCAAGATGGAAAAGATGCTAGAAAAATGAGGGAGGAAAATGTTGGGGATAATGGTGGAGAGGTTGAAAAGAAAAGGAAGAAAAAGAGGAAAAAAGGGATTTTGGATGCTGAAATAGCGACCGAGGAATTGGATAATCAAGTAGGTCTTGAAGAGAAAGATTTTGCTGATATTGAAGGTTCAGCTACGATAGAGGACAGTGAAGGCAAAAATGGTAAGAAAATTAAGAGGAAGAAAACCAAATCAGCTGAAAATGATGACGAAAATCCTAAAGCAAAAGGAAAAACACCAAAAAAAGTTAGTTTTTCGGGTAATGTGGAGGTCTTTCCCGCATCGGGCAAATTAAGTACCAGAAATAAAGAAAACTTGGAAGATGATGAGTTAGTGCGAGGCAAGCGATTCTCGGCCGAGGAAGATGAGACGATTCAAGAAGCGGTTCAAAACTACATAGACACACATAACTTGGGTGAAGAAGGGTTGAACAAGGTTCTCAACTGTAGTTCTCATCCTGAATTAAAAAATTGTTGGAAGGAAATAGGTGCAGCTATACCGTACAGGCCATTTAGAGCAATTTATTACCGTGCCCATATTTTGTTTGAGAGGGGGGAGACTCGTAAATGGACACAAGAAGAATATGAATTCATCAAAAAGGTTCAAGAGAAACACGGCAACAATTGGAAACTAATAGCTGATGAGCTCGGCAAGCACCGGTTTCATGTTAAGGACACGTGGCGAAGAATAAAGCTAGCGAACATGAAGAAAGGGCACTGGTCCCAGGAGGAGTACCAGACCTTATTTGATCTGGTCAACACGGACTTGCAAATGAAAGCGTCTGAGGAAAAGAAGTCAAAGCATGGAATGTTGAGAGATAATATCTGTTGGGGAGCGATTAGCGACAAGCTGTCCACGCGTACAAATCAAACCTGTTGCCGCAAATGGTACACGCAGTTGACCTCGTCAATGGTAGAGGAAGGGATATGGGCTGACGTGGATGATTATCGCTTGCTTGATGCCCTGTTTAATTTAGACGCGTGTTGTGTGGAGGATGTTGATTGGGACAGTCTTCTCGAGCGCCGGTCTGGTGAGGTGTGCCGGAAGCGGTGGGATCAGATGGTGCGCCACATAGGCCTACACGGGCTCAAGTCATTTAGCGAACAAGTCGATATTCTAGCGAAACGATATTGTCCGGCTTTGGTTGAAGCAAGAGAAGAGTGGGATAGCAAACCTAGGGTTGATTAAGCTATAGTATGAATTGGCTTCCAGTTGTGATCTTTAGTAGTTAAAGTGAAAGGACTGCCTAGAAAATGTGAAGAATCTGTTTAAAGATATTAACTGCTGTTCTGTTTTTTTTTTCTTTTTCTTTTCTGTTTGTTCAATGCAGAAATGATTGTAAGAGAAACCCATTAGTGAATTATAAATTAGATTAAAATTATAATAGGTTGCCATTTGATTTCCCTGTTTCTTATCTTCTTTGCCTATTAAAGATTATTCCTCTTGGATGTTTCAAAATTGATGCATTAATTTTGTTTAGGTCGAACTTTTGTTTGTTTATAAACTCCTAAACAAGTAATTTTTTTGTTATATTAAGTGATTTTTGTTTGCGCTAGGTGTTTGGAATTAGTTGTGTTTTTGGTATCTTCGAGGTGCTTTTTTTTTTATAAATCCTCAGTTAATTAGATGAAATTAACGAGAGATGAGATCTCTATCTTCGCCAAAACTTAACTATCTCTAACCCAATTTCACTCCATCAAATTTTTCTGTGTGATTTCATTACCCATATCATATATATACATACACCAAGAAACAGAGGAATTGGATACTGCTCAATTGGGCTATTGTTGAAGATTTGCTTCACCTGATCGAGCTAAAACCAAACACCAAGTAATTTTTATGGGAAAATTTCGCTTTTCTTTTTTATTCTACTTTAGATTGCCATCTTCTCTTCTTATTTTTGTGTTATATGATGATGTTTTTGTATTGCACACCATGTGTTTGGGTTTTTGCCTAAATAGCAAATGGGTTTACGTGTTGGTTTTTATTTGCATTTGCTGTAGAGTTTAATCTAATTCACATTTCCATGTAATCCTTAATTTGCTTCATATGTCGCGATAAAATGACAAGGGTATTTGGCCCTTTTTACAGGTGTTGATTTCAAGGGTAACCTCACGTTAAGGGGAAAAAAAAAAGAGGGGAAATTTCTGGGTATAAATGCTTAGGAAAGTATTGGTTATGTCTTATGCATTTATAGACATTAAATTACTATGACTAAATGCTAAACACAGTTTGATTGCTTTGGTCTTGGACCCAACTTCTAAAATTGGCATTGATAAGCCAACACTACATTCATCATTATATATATCATCATACCAAGCAGCAAAGAAATTTCCATTCGTGGCTAATAGTCTTCAAGATTTGTTACTAGCAAATTGTCAGGCTTGGAGCTTCCTTCGGTGATTTAGTGGATCATGCTATTCCCAAATTTCTGAATTAATATGTTGGTGAGATTTAACAAGAGGGACACCATATTTATGTCAAGTTCAAGACGTGTTTGATTCCAAAAGCTATTGTATTTGAAACTTCAAGTGTGATCTTTTTAAATCCTGTGATTAGGAAACCTTGTTAAACCGTCATTTCTTTTATGTGTTACGTTTGTAACACTGTCTAAATCATGGTTTCTCCATATCCAGGAAGTCTCATTAATCTTTATGGTGTGTTTGGCAATCCAATTCCGAGCTTTGAAATTGGAATTGGAGCAAAAATTAGCCTATACAATTCCGAGCGTTGGAATTGTGTAGGCTAATTTTTAGTTCAATTCCAATTCCAAAGCTTGAAATTGGGTTGCACCTTAGTGACTGAATCAGTTCACATCTCTTGTATTTTCCCTCATACAAACGAAGTTTCTTTTGTCCTCGGAACTTATATTTATTGTTTTTTAGTCAACAAAAGAAATCACCCTAATAATTAGCAACTGGATTCGTTTATTTCTCTTTTCTGTTGGTTCTGTGGATGAATATACTTTCCCCAAGCAGAACATTTATCTTTACTCACAGGTGTTTGGGTGACCAGAATTATAATGACGGAGCAGGGAAGAAATAGGATTTTGATGGTGTCCGATTTTTTTTATCCTAACTTTGGCGGCGTCAAGAATCACATTTGTTATCTATCGCAATGCTTGCTTAAGCTTGGCCATAAGGTCAGACATTTTTTTTAATCAAATTCTATTCCATCCGATAAGTCTTCTGTCCATTTTTTAAACTCTCAACTTTTTTTTTTTGTTCCCAAAGATCTTTTCAAACATAGAGAAGATTACTATTTAGTAAAATCTCCGTTTCGTCTCTATGAAAGCATTTTCTCTTGTTTCATCTAACGGGATGAATGTTAACAGAGCATCATTTTATCTCATTGGTACATCAGGTTCCTTTGCATCTATTTATGCTTACAATTCAACGAGAATTAACTACATAATTTTATCAGGTGGTGGTTATGACTCATGCATACGGGAATCGTTCCGGGGTTCAGTATATGACTGGCGGCCTTAAAGTCTACTATATACCTTGGAAACCGTTTCTTATGCAAAACACATTGCCCACATTTTATGGTACACTTTCCATTATAAGGACAATTCTCATCCGAGAAAAAATATCATTAATAAGTGGACATCAAGCATTCTCAACTCTTTGTCATGAGGCTCATATGCATGCACGCACTATGGGATATAAAGTTGTATTTACTGATCATTCACTCTATGGTTTTGCTGATGCGGGTAGCATTCACATGAACAAGGTGTTACAATTTACTTTAGCAGATGTTACCGAGGCCATTTGGGTTTCTCATACGAGTAAGGAAAGTACAGTTCTAAGGTCGGGCTTGCCGCCCGAAAAGGTGTTTGTTATTCCAAACGCTGTGGACATGGCTATGTTCAAGCCTGCTCAACAGAGACTCTGAAGTGATGAAATTATCATAGTGGTGATAAGTAGATTGGTCTATCGGAAAGGTGCAGATTTGCTAGTTGAGATTATCCCCGAAGTATGCCGGTTGTATCCAATGTGAGAACTTTCAAACCATTTCCTTTTTTCGTTTTTATATTCTTTTCTTATCCATCTCCCAAAGAATTGGATACCATGGATAAACCGAGAAAGTAATAGCACACCTCACTGAATCAATCATCTCTTGTTCCAACTTGTCATAAAAAATTAGTATTTTAAAAAGGAAGTCTTTTTTGAACTTTTTTATGAGACGCACCCTTAATTTCATAGATTTTACCGTAGAGTCTCTCACAATTGGTTTCCTTTAACTTCCATGAATTCTGATTGTCTTTAGTTCTTTGCTCTTCTGTTGGCAATTAGGAAAACACCAAACTAAACTAAATTTTTTATGACACATCTCTTCTACCTCCTCTCAAAGAAAATCCCTCACTAACTTCTCTGAAAATAATTTGACATGACCATTGCAATTCTAAAAATCGATTGAAAAATATTAGAAATCAAGGACTGGAATTCTGCGTTTTCCCTGTCTTTTTTAATTTTTTCATAATCCTAAAAGTGGCAACTGGCAAATAAAATATTACATTTAGTAAAATTTTAGTACTATATATATATATATATTATCACATCTGGAAATATGTTTTTAGGTTCGTTTCATTGTCAAATTCCAAATAACCCTTCAGGACCGAGTTGATATGTTAGGTGCTGTCTAAAGTACGTTCAGTCTTGATTTCTGGCCACATATTCTTAAATAGGTATAAGTTTTTTCATCTTGAATTTTTTTTTGTTCATCTTGATAGGGTGAAATTCCACATAACCCTATATTACATTTTTATGTCTATTTCTTTCTTTTTTTTTTTTTTAATATTTCTAAGATACTTATAACACTTCCCATTAGTTTTCTACTGATTTACTCCATTAGGCCCCTATCTCTCTCTCTCCAAGTATTGTTCAATGCCCATAATTTTTTTTGTTAAGAAAAAACAATTTTTTTTCTCTCTTCTTTGTTTTGAATTTTTTATATTTTATGCAATTTTTTGTGTTACATTTTTTTAATCTTTAAAAAAATTGATATAATTTTTTATACATTAAAGTAAGAAAAGGAAGGCCCTTTAAATCATAGGACCGGCTATGTCCGAACATTCCAATTTTATTGTTTTTTTTATCTAGTTTGTTAATTAGTTGTTAAAAATGATTTTCTAAAGTTAGAAGAAGATTTTTTAACTACTTAACTTCTGCAATATTTTACCTTTTACAAATTGCGCGGGGCATTATTAAATTAAGAATCATTTAAATAAATTTGGTTTTAATGTAAACTATTGGTGAAACTAACAATTGACCTAAAGTATGAATATTTTTGGCAATTGACCTGAAGTATGAATATTTTCGGCTTTACAACTGCTTATGCCTTTTCATCTTGTACAAAATGGCCTCTTATCCGTTTATATTTTGGATATTTTTCTTTGACGCGAGTCAATATATTTAGAATAATGAAAAATACTTTCATTACCAGAAAAATCGATCATATATTCTTACTAGTATGTATTATATGGGTTGTATCTTGTATAATGTATGCCAATAAGAATATTTGATCAATGTACCTTTGTAAATCCATCCCTACTTTACCAAAATATACCTTTGTCGATTGCTATTTATGTTTTATTTTCTTCTTTACAATAATGTTTCAGTTCTTGATTACACTTGAAATCTGATTGCTTAATCATCTGCTTCTCACGTTATGTGAATAGCCATGATGTTAATATGTTAGATGTTTGATAATGACGTTAGCATGTTAGATGTTTGATTTTCAAAAAAATTTGTTTATACTATCTTTTCAACTTAAAACTATCACAAACTTAAAAAGCTTTAGTGCGTGTTTAGAAATTGTTATTTGAATTTACAAATAAGTAAGATAAATATATAGTACTTACAATACAATAAATTTTGAACTCCTTCTACAAAAAAATTATCATTGTGTATGCTGTAATAACAAATGTATAAAAAAAATATATTTAACAACAACTCGATTGTTTATTTAAATTTATGTGGTAGATATCCAATGGGTTAGGGGAAAAAAGGAAAAAAATAAATAAAGAAGTCAAATCGTGGGCCTTAATGACTTTAGAAGAAAAATTAGATGGTAAAAGAGAAGGGAATGTGTATCGTGTCTTTCATCCTAAGTTCATCGGACTATCAAAGAAGCCAAAAAGGTATTTTTTTTCCCACATTAAACTCACTCCCTATTTCTGCTGTGGATTTATTATAATTATTAGACATAAAGTTATGTTGGGTTAAATCTAAATTTGTTTCGGGGATCTTCTTTCCTTCCTAATTCAATTCAACTGTTCTTCGTACCTACTTGTCACGACTAAATTTTGTCCGAGAAAACCGGAAAATTCCGGAAGGCTACGGAGGCTTACGGAATTTTCTAGAACATTATGGAATAATGGAGAAGAGTCTCCAACCTCCTAGAGTATTCTAGAAGGACCTAGATGTAGAACTTTCTAGAATAGCCTAGTTGTAAATAATCTTAGTAGATTATTCTAGAGTATTCTAGTTAGAGATATTTGTATAGAAAGTTCCGGAATGTAAATCTAGACCATTGGATTGGTTTGATCTCAACCGTCCATTCGAGAAGGCCTCACCTATAAATAGGTGGAGGGTTCATTTGTGTGAGGCATAGAGAGTGAGTTGTATTCCAAGCTTTGTAAAGAGTTCTTGAGTAATATAAAGCTTCTTTTATAAACTCTTGTGTTCTCTCTTGCTTAAGTTTCATTCGGTGTGTTCGTTATTCTTAAGCCATTGTGGGAAGGCTGACTTAGTGTAAATCCGTGAGGACGGAAGTTTGAAAGCGCTAAGTGCCGCACGTGCCTTGAAGAGGTTCAAGTCCGTGACAAGTGGTATCAGAGCCAGGTTTACTACAACCATTATTATGGCAAAAGAAGGTGTTGAAACTCCGAATGTCGCAGAGGAGCGGGGAAGGAGGGAGGACCTCCAAACAAGCAAGAAGACTAGAAGCAAGAGTCGCCCACCGGTTCCCTCTACTGGGGCGTTTGACGAAGCTCTCGTCAACATGGGGGAACGCATCGAGACGGTGGAAAGTTCACTCTCGACCTTAGAGTCCACCACCATGGAACAACTTGACACGGTCAAGGAGGAACATGGTTCTCTAAGGGATGATTTTACGTTGCTAGAGGCTAAAGTGATGGATGCCATACGGGCAATCCAAAATCAAGTAAACAAGCTTAGCGACGAACTGTCGAAAGGACTCGATGCTTGCAAGAAGGTTGCAACTGGCTCAAGTACAAATATGGTAGTGGTGACTCAAAGTGCCGACTTACCTAAGCCCAAAGAATTTGATGGAAAGCGGGATGCAAAGGAGCTCGAAGACTTCATTTGGAGGATGGAAAGATACTTCGAGGGGGCCAACATCACCGATGAAGCGAATAAGGTACGCACTTCAACTATGTATCTTACGGACACTGCTGCTCTATGGTGGCGTTGAAAACACACCGAAATAGAAAGTGGTTCTTGTAAGATAGATAGTTGGGATGAATTGAAGAAAGAACTTAAAAATAAATTCTATCCCACCAATGTTGTCTATGAAGCTCGTAAGAAACTGCGGGAGTTGAAACACAAGGGCACTATTAGAGAATACGTGAAAGAGTTCACAACCCTTGTGCTTCAAATCCCGACAATGAAGGATGAGGATCAACTGTTTTACTTTATCGATGGGTTGCAAAACTGGGCAAAGCAAGAAGTGCAACGTCGGGGAGTAAAAACGGTTGATGATGCTATCACCGTGGTCGAATCCCTGTCCGAGTTCCAAAGGGGCACGACCGACCATTCCAATCCTTCAAAAGGCTCCAAGAGTAATTTGGGCAAAGGCGGGGGAGAAAAGAAGGACGGCACGAAGAAGTACTTCAACAAAGGGGAGCATGCTTCCAAGCCCTTGAGTTCTCAAGGCAAGTACGATGAGAAGAAGAAAAGCACGATGGAAACTCGAGCGTGCTTCGTGTGCAAGGGACCGCATCTAATGAGGGAGTGTCCCAAGTTAGGATCGTTGGCAGCCATGACAGAGGAACGAGGTTTATCTTCTTGCCAAGAAGAGAAAGAACAATTTAGCTCGTTGCAACTACTCAACGCCCTTAATGCCAAGGTTATTCCACCGACCAACGCAAACAAAGGATTGATGTACGTGGAAGCCAAGGTGAATGGGCAACCCGCATTAGCGATGGTGGACACGGGAGCCACTAACAATTTCATCACCGAGGATGAAGCTAGACGATTGGGACTCAAGATCACCAAGGGATGTGGAGTCCTTAAGACGGTCAACTCTCTTACCACACCACTAGCCGGAGCAATTCACAAAGCGGAAATCCAACTAGGATCGTGGAAGGGCCAAGTGGATCTTTCGGTAGCAAAGATGGACGACTTCAACTTGGTTCTCGGGCTAGACTTCATGAGGAAGGTTAACGCCATCCCAATACCTTCCTTCGACTCAGTTTGCATTTTGGAGAAGGGGTCTTCATGCATGGTGCCTGCTGTGTCAAAGGCAAAAGTTGTGGGGCAACTTTCAGCCATGCAAGTTGCAAAAGGGTTGAAGAAGGGGGATATGACGTACTTGGCATGCCTAAAGATGGAGGACCAAGACGAGACCGTGATCGGGCAAAGGGACGAGGAAACGCCCGATATCATCAAAGGCGTCCTTGAGGAGAACAAGGACGTGATGCCGCCAGAACTACCGAAAAGGTTACCACCTAGGAGGGAGGTGGACCACAAGATTGAATTGGAACCGGGTACGAAACCACCGGCCATGGCACCTTATCGAATGGCACCGCCGGAGTTGGAGGAACTTCGAAAGCAATTGACGGAGCTACTCGACAAAGGGATGATAAGGCCTTCAAAAGCACCTTATGGCGCCCCGGTTTTATTCCAAAAGAAGCATGATGGATCGTTGAGGATGTGCGTGGACTACCGGGCACTTAACAAGGTAACAATCAAGAACAAATACCCTATTCCTTTGATTGCTGATTTATTCGATAGACTTGGTGGAGCTAAGTATTATACTAAGATGGATTTGCAAAAGGGCTATTACCAAGTCCGAATAGCGGAAGGAGATGAGCCTAAAACGGCATGCATCACTCGATACGGCTCATTCGAGTGGTTGGTGATGCCGTTCGGCTTAACCAATGCCCCGGCCACATTTTGCACGTTGATGAACAAGATCTTCCAACCATACTTGGACAAGTTCGTTGTGGTCTACCTTGATGATATAGTCATCTATAGCCAAACGTTGGAAGAACACGCCGACCACTTACGAACTGTGTTCAAGCTTCTACGAGAGAACAAGCTATATGTCAAGAAGGAGAAGTGTTCATTCGCAAAAGAGGAGGTGCACTTTCTTGGTCACGTTATTGGCCATGGAAGTTTAAAGATGGACGAGGCAAAGGTGAAAGCGATCAAGGAATGGGAAGTGCCGACCAAGGTAACCGAACTTCGTTCTTTCCTTGGCCTAGTCAATTACTACCGACGATTCATCCAGGGGTACTCGGCGAGGGCCGCCCCACTAACGGACCTGCTGAAAAAGAACAAGGCATGGGATTGGTCCGAAAAATGTCAAACGGCATTCGAGGATTTGAAGGATGCCATCACAAGTGAACCGATCTTGGCATTACCCGATTTCACCAAGATCTTTGAGGTTCAAACGGATGCCTCCGACTTTGCTATTGGGGGAGTTCTTATGCAAGAGAGGCATCCCATCGCGTTCGAGAGCCGTAAGCTCAACGACACCGAGCGTCGGTACACGGTTCAGGAGAAGGAAATGACAGCTATTGTTCATTGCCTACGGGTGTGGCGACACTACTTATTGGGTTCCAAGTTCGTCATCAAGACGGATAATGTTGCCACGAGTTACTTCCAAACACAAAAGAAGCTGACTCCTAAACAAGCAAGGTGGCAGGACTTCTTGGCGGAGTTCGATTATGTGCTGGAGTACAAGCCGGGCAAAGACAATGTCGTTGCCGATGCCTTGAGTCGAAAAGCCGAGCTTGCTGCCATAAGCCAAGCCAAGGGGACCTTTCTGGACCTGATTCGAGAAGGCTTGGAGCACGACTCCGTAGCTAAGGAGTTGATAAAGGCTGCCCAAGAAGGAAAAATGAGGCGGTTTTGGGTAGAGGATGGCTTGCTCTACACAACCGGGCAGCGGGTATACGTTCCCAAATGGAACAACTTGCGGCGAGATATTATCAAGGAGTGCCACGATACGAGGTGGGCTGGACACCCTGGTCAAAAACGCACTTTGGCACTACTTGAACGAGCATACTTTTGGCCGCAAATGAGGGACACAGTGGAACTCTATGTGAAGACTTGTCTTGTGTGCCAACAAGACAAGGTGGAAGCAAGGGCACCATCGGGGTTGTTGGAACCCTTACCGGTCCCGGAGCGTCCTTGGGACTCTATTTCCTTGGACTTCATTAGTGCCTTGCCCAAATCCGAAGGGTTCGGATCAATTATTGTGGTGGTTGATCGATTCTCTAAATATGGCACATTCATCCCGGCCACCAAGGATTGCACAGCGGAAGAAGCGGCAAGGCTATTCTTTAAGAATGTGGTAAAGTATTGGGGGTTACCTCGGAGCATCATAAGTGATCGTGACCCCCGTTTCACGGGAAAGTTGTGGACGGAGTTGTTTAAACTCCTAGGATCGGATCTACACTTCTCAACAAGCTTTCACCCACAAACAGATGGGCAAACAGAACGAGTGAACGCCTTGTTGGAGTGTTATCTCCGACACTTTGTGGGTGCGAACCAAAGGGATTGGGCTAAACTCCTAGATGTTGCTCAATTTTCTTACAACTTACAAAGGAGCGAAGCCACGGGAAGGAGTCCGTTCGAGTTGGCGACCGGACAACAACCATTGACGCCCCACACATTGACCACTTCCATAGAAGGAGGGAAAAGCCCCGGAGCATACAAGATGGCAAAGTCATGGGAGGAGCATGCCGACTTAGCTCGTTCGTGCCTTAACAAAGCCCGGAGGCGAATGAAGAAGTGGGCGGATAAGAAGAGGCGGCCGATGGAATTTAATGTTGGTGACCAAGTCCTTGTGAAGATTCTCCCTCAACAATTCAAAGCATATCGGAGTGTACACAAAGGCTTGGTGCGAAGATACGAAGGGCCGTTTCCTGTAATCGCTAAGGTTGGCAAGGTATCGTATCGCCTTAACCTTCCTAGCACCTTAAAGATCCATCCAGTCTTTCATGTGAGCATGCTAAAACCATACCACGAAGACTTGGAGGATCCTAGCCGAAGCGAGTCACAACGGGCACCACCGATTGTGACCAAGTCATTTGATAAAGAAGTTGAGGAGGTCTTAGCAGTTCGAGAAGTTCGAAGGCGTGGAGTACCTCCTTGCAAACAATTCTTAATCAAATGGAAGGGATTGCCTGAGTCCGAAACAACGTGGGAATCGCAAGCCGACTTGTGGCAATTCGAAGACAAGCTGAGGCAGTACGAGGCAACGAGGACGTCGCCAGATTAGGCGGGGGAGAGTGTCACGACCCGCTAAATTTTGTCCGAGAAAACCGGAAAATTCCGGAAGGCTACGGAGGCTTACGGAATTTTCTAGAACATTATGGAATAATGGAGAAGAGTCTCCAACCTTCTAGAGTATTCTAGAAGGACCTAGATGTAGAACTTTCTAGAATAGCCTAGTTGTAAATAATCTTAGTAGATTATTCTAGAGTATTCTAGTTAGAGATATTTGTATAGAAAGTTCCGGAATGTAAATCTAGACCATTGGATTGGTTTGATCTCAACCGTCCATTCGAGAAGGCCTCACCTATAAATAGGTGGAGGGTTCATTTGTGTGAGGCATAGAGAGTGAGTTGTATTCCAAGCTTTGTAAAGAGTTCTTGAATAATATAAAGCTTCTTTTATAAACTCTTGTGTTCTCTCTTGCTTAAGTTTCATTCGGTGTGTTCGTTATTCTTAAGCCATTGTGGGAAGGCTGACTTAGTGTAAATCCGTGAGGACGAAAGTTTGAAAGCGCTAAGTGCCGCACGTGCCTTGAAGAGGTTCAAGTCCGTGACATACTGCTATGTTTTCCACTGTAAATTTGCATGTTTTGTTCTTTAATTTTTTTTGGTCCTTTTTAATATTTTCCCACCCGATTTATCTTTTAGACCCTAACCCGGTCTTCTCTGAGAATTCAAGCCTATTTTACCTGTCGACTGTCAAAAGTCTGAATCTAAACACATTCATATTTCTGAGCCGAAACTGTTATGATTTTATAAAACAAAGCCAAAACCTAAATTATTATATATGTTGCTAACTTTTTCGTTGCTAATTACTTTTCTGCAGGTTACAATAACTTGTTAATAATAATAATTCAGCTGTATAATCAGAGAGGGCTATTTGATCAATCTACTTAGTTAATAGACTTATATGGAGAAGGGGTTTGCAGCTTGCTTCTGAATTAAATAAGGTGATCTGCTTTTATTCTAATACTTTTACCATTATTATTATTCTTGTTGCTTGCTGTCCTCCTCCTCCTCTTCCTTGTTTTGTTATTATTATTAATTAATACAATAAATAAGTTATGCTTTGATTGTTGTAATCCCGAGCCAACAAATTTTTATTTTTTCGTATGTTTGAAATCTCCTGCATAGCAGGAGGAGCGGCAGAGATGCGTATTTGGCTGATCGGATTAGTGAATTGCCAAATGAAATCCTTATGGATATTTTATCCTGCTTAACAATGAGAGAATCAGTGCATACCAACGTTCTCTTTCATAGATGGAAGGACTTGTGGACATTTATGACCGGTAGCCTGGACTTTGAATTTGGGTTGTTTGTGTTATTGTTAATGAAGAAGTGTTTGCTGTTTGGGATTCTTGAACAAGAGAGGGCAAGGTACATAAATAGGGTGAACAAGATCTTGAACTCTCACAAGGGTGCCACAATCGAGGAATTGAAAATTGAGTTTGACTTGTGGTTAAACGATAGATTGGATATTGATAGTTAGATTAACTTTGCCATATGAAAGAAAGTGTGGAGGCTTGATCTAAAATTGGAGCCAGTGAACATTGTGCCGGTGCTTGTAGATTAGGAAGGCGGCTACCGGTACAATGTCTGGGCAGCAACTCATTGAATATCAGTTGCCTTACAAGCTTGAATTTGAACTTCGTAAACGTGACTGATGAAGTTCTTGAGTGCCTTCTGTCCAATTGCCCTTCTTTTGAATTTGTACGTATTTTAAACTCGCCAGGCCTAGAAGGGGTGAGGTTTCTTGATCTGTGTCTGAAGCTGAAGCATTTAGAGATAAGCCATTGCTATAACTTATCATTTTTAGATATTTCTTTTGCCCTAAGTTCTGCCTCACTGTCATACTCTGGACCACAAGATACGACACTCTGTTTTAGGAACGTCCCCAATCTGTCCGATGTATCACTCAGATCTTTTTACGGCGAACTCAAAGTTGAGAAATTCAACGAGCTACCTATTGCCTTCTCTTAGATAGTGAAGCTAAAATTCAGCTTGTGCGAAGAGGTATGTAACTGCAATGTTTTTTTTTCCTTACCTCATTTAGTCATTGATCGATGCTTAATCGTTTCGATCCCTTTTATTGCTTTTTTTCAGCCTTTCATAAACTTTCCCAAGTTCCCCGAGTTAAAGAATGTGAAGCAATTGGAGTTGGAGTTGCAAGCGTATGATGATCACAGTCTCTTTTCTTGCGCTTCTGTGATAGAGGCATGCCCAAAACTGTACAAATTTTCAATACATGTAACGTTTTTTAGTTTGAATTTTTGCGATTTGTAACTCATTATATTCATATATATTATATACTTACTGGAAGCTTATCTTTATCTTTGATTAACTAAGAGATGTGACATGGGCCAGATGTGGTATAAGAGGAGATGAGGTCGTAGGGTCCATGTTAGGAATGTTAGGCTCGGGAAGGGTAGGTGGGGCAGAATGAGAAGATGTATTATGAACAACATGAGGGACATTTGAATGGGAAGCTGGTGGTAGGTGTAAGGGATTGTCAAGGTAAAGTGGTACGTCGGACAGGGAGACCGAGGGATCCGTGGCTAGAAGAGTATCATCATCTTTAAATGGAAAAGCTAGTTCATCAAACACAACATGCTTGGACAAGAAAACATGATCCAAAGACACATCCAGACAGCGATAACCATGTTGGTTCAATGCATAACCCAAAAACACACATTTGGTTCAATGCATAACCCAAACACACACAACTAAAAGTTTTAAGGAACTCATAATTAGGAGCACAATTGAACAAGCATTGATAAGGAAAAACAAAACCTAGAACACGAGAAGAAAGTCGGTTAATAAGGTAGACGGACGTGTGAAAAGCCTCAGCCTAATAAGAGAGAGGCATATAAGAATGAGCTAACATGGTAAGTCCAGTTTCAACAATATGTCTATGTTTACGTTCAGCGAGTCCGTTTTGTTCAGGATGACGTGGACACGAAAAACGATAAAAGATACCATGAGTAGATAAATAAGTTGTGAATTGCTTGTTAAGATATTCACTACCGCCATTAGTTTGGAAGGATATTATGGAAGTAGATAACATGTTCTCAACCAACTGTTTAAACATGACAAACATATTAAACACATCAGATTTATGCTTCAGAGGAAAAATCCAAGTATAACGAGAATAGTCATCCACAAAAATAACAAAATAATGAAAACCCGAATAAGATAAAATAGGAGATTGCCAAACATCTAAATGTACAAGCTCTAAAGGATGAGTAGAACGTGAATTAGATAATTTAAATAGTAATTTATGACTTTTGCATAAAGGACAAGAATGAAAAATTGAATTACTAATTTTGCCAGAAAGAGGCAATTTATTATTCGAAACTAAATGACGAAAAATTAAAGATGACGGGTGACCCAGGCGAGCATGCCAAAGTGTACTATTAACACAAACACCCAACAAAACCACGGGACAAGCATGTTGAGGAGAACTAGGCGGGAGCGGGTATAATCCGTTTTTACTCGGGCCCTGAAAAAGGATCCTTCTGGTATCCAAGTCCTGCACACGAAATCATGTAGGATAAAGGGTAAAATAACAGTTATGCTCAACACAAAATTGAGGACGTAGCGGGACAAAAAGGGTGTGAGGTAAAGCAAATGAAGAATTAAGGTTTGGAATAAACGACGTGCCCACTTGAGCAATTGTCAAACCTGTTCGTCCAACAACACCATTAATTTGGTCACCACCACTATAAGGACGTGTATTGGTAAGTAGTTTATAGTCATTGGTCACATGAGCATTAGCACCAGAATCCAATATCTAAGGATGCATCTGAGCTGAAGAGACTTGTCGTTGAGTGGAATAAGCTGTCAATTGGGTTGGAGGCCTACTAGAATCAAAAGGAATAGGCACACGAGTAGGGCAGTCCATAGCTTTATAACCAAAACCCCGACATTGAAAGCACTGTATCATGGAGACATTCCCACTTGGTTGGGAAGGGGGTGGACTAAGCACACCAACACCACCGGAATTAGGAGTTCCACCAAAATAGGAACCCCCACCGCTACGGTGGCTGCCATTGCTACGAGAAAAAGTGCCACAAGAAGGGCCACCTATCGAACGCTGCCCACTACCAGAATAACCATTGTTACCACTAGAATGACGAGAATTACGACCATCAGAAGAACCATTACGACCACCCGTGCCACAAGAAGTTGTCAACACAGTAGAACCTGTATCAACTGAAAGCACGAAACTTTGAAGACGACGTTCAGCACCCAATAATAAGGCTTCAAAAGACAAATAATCAATGGGTTTGTCACGAGAGAGAACACTAGCAATTGTGGTTTTGTACATAGGACCACTCGAGGAAAGAATATGATTGACCAATTCCTGATCTGTCACGATTTCACTAGCAAGAGACATAGAGTGGACAATAGAGTGTAACTTATCCAACCAATCATAAATTTTCATATCACCATGAATAGTTTGGTTGAATTCCTGTTGTAATTCAAAATGCCAAGATTCTGATTGAGAAACAAAACGATGTTTAAGATCAACCCACGTTTGCCTAGCTGAGGTATTAAGTGCCACTGGAGAGAGAACATCATGAGAAAGAGACCCATTGATCCAAGACAAGACAAGTTAGTCTTGCTGGATCCAAGCTTCGAATTCATGATTAAGAACTTGAGCAGGGAATTCATCATCAATGGACTTGGATTTGGGATCAGGAATATATTCAGTAAGAGGAGAAGAAGTACCATCAACAAACTTCAAAAGATTACAACTACACAATAGGAGGAGAATTTGAGAAAGCCACAACGGGTAGTTATGACGTTCCAATTTAATTGAGAGGACCGAGGGAAGAGAGGGAGGAAGAGGAACACAGGAGGATAAGGATGCCATAAGATCAAAATAATAATAATAATGATAATAATTATGTTGTCAGTTAAACAGACCCTCTGATACCATAAAGATCATTGATAGAAAGAGATTTGTGTGTTGGCTACTCCATCAATAGAGTCAGCCACAAGGTATGTATATATACAATTATGGAGCTTACAATCAACTCTAATCAAGGGATTTACAAAGTCTGGAGAATATATATACAATCAATTATAATTAATAGATCCCTATAATAAAGCACTTTATATTTTAGCTTATCATTTGCTTCACCCATTTTAAAGAATTCATTCAAGTAAAAAGAATCTTTTTTGTTTAATTTTTCTTTTTTGTTTTAAATTTTTTTAAGAAATGATTAAAAACAAAGATTATGTTGAGATTTGTATATTCTATTTATAGCATGTGTTTATTTAGGATATATTTAGAGAATTCTTATTAGAAGAAAACTCTTTAATATACTAGGTCTCTCTCTTGTATATATATTTTGTACATTTCTACTCAATGATATAACATAATTCTCACATTCTCACATGATATCAAAGGATTTGATCCTCATATAGTAACCAAACCCTAGTCGCGTATAAAAAAAAAGTTACGGTTCATCAGAGCACTATTCACGCCGCTACTTTCATCCGAGCACTGTTCACGCGTACTGTTCACTAGGTACTGTTCACGTGTCATTGTTCACGCATGACTGTTCACGTTTTCGAATCCATTTTTCTCCAGATCGTCTCTCTAAGATCTGTGTTCTAGCATATTTCTAATCTATTCCCAGCATTAGTTTGGTGGTATTTTTGCTTATATTACAAGATTCTAATGGGGACTCCAAGCGAAGAATCAATCCTTACGCTTTCGGTATCTGCCACTAAATATGCTAAGTTCCTGCAATTCCAAGAGAATAAGCAGTCTATCTCCAATGCTTATATAAATCAAACTGGTAACCCTATTGCTTGTATCTCTCAATCATCATCTCTTGGATCTTGGGTTCTTGATTCTGGTGCTTCTAACCATATGTCTGGTAACAAGAATTTGTTCTCTTCTATTACTTATTCTGATTCATTGTCTACTGTTACCTTAGCCAATGGTTCTCAAACAAAAGTTAAAGGCACTGGACATGCCAAACCCTTTCATACCTTATCTTTAAATTCTGTTCTTTTTGTGCCTGGATGTCCTTTCAATTTGATTTCAGTTAGTAAATTAACTCAAACCTTTCCTTACTTTGTTACTTTTGTTGCTAATTCGGTTCTTGTGCAGGAGCAGAGTACTGGGAAGTTAATTGTAGTAGGACATGAGTACCGTGGTCTATATTACCTCACCCTACCATCAACTCCTGTACCTTGTGTTGCTAGTGATCCACCTGCACTCCTTCACCAGCGTTTAGGCCATCCTAACCTACAAAAACTACAAAAGATGGTGCCGAGTCTTTCTCGTGTGTCATCTTTAGAGTGTGAGTCTTATCAGTTAGAAAAACACATTCGTAATTCTTTTCCCAGTCGTGTTAATAAACAAGCAAATTCACCTTTTTCTCTAGTTCATTCTGATGTATGGGGTCCTAGTCATGTCAAGACAACTTTGGGTTTTCAATATTTTATTACTTTTGTTGATGATTTTTTCCGATGCACTTGGTTATTTTTAATGAAAAATCGTTCCGAGCTATTCTCCATCTTTCAAACATTTTGCTCCGAAATTAAAACCCAATTTGGCACCACTATTCGTACTTTCCGCAGTGATAATGCACGCGATTATTTTTCTGCCCCCTTCCAATCCTTTATGACTTCTCAGGGCATACTTCACCAATCTTCTTGTGCTCATACTCCTCAACAAAATGGAGCGACTGAACGAAAAAATAGACACTTGATTGAAACTGCTCGTACTCTCCTTATTCACAATCATGTTCCACAACGTTTTTGGGGAGACGCAGTCCTCAGCGCTTGCTATTTAATTAATAGGATGCTATCCTCAGTTTTAGAAAATCAGATACCTCATTCTCTGTTATTTCCCACCCAGCCTCTCTATTTTGTCCACCCCCGTGTCTTTGGCTGCACTTGTTTTATTCATGACCTCACTCCTGGGAAAGATAAGTTACATGCCAAATCTCTCAAATGTTTCTTTTTGGGGTATTCTCGCTTATAAAAGGGTTATCGTTATTTTTTCCCAGACCTTAAACGATACCTTGTTTCCGCAGCCGTCACATTCTTTGAGACAACACCTTTCTTTCCCTTTTCAGAGAGTGCTGTGTGTCCTATTGATATTAGTGAGTCCCCCATATCAAACGCTAATCCTATTCCACAAGTTGTGTGCTTTCCTGATGTGAGAATCCGCAAATGCGACCCCAGGTTCTCAGCCTCTGGTTTGGGAGTCTGAAATATCGGAAAGGATTCCGTTGTTCCATTTGCTTCTATATGTTGATAAATCATATCGGGTGTCCTTCTATCCTATTTCTAGATACAAGAGGGTTCGTTCAGAGTCGCCAGTACGTTTTACAAGAAAACGGACAAAAAGATTGTGTAAGAGGGAAGGCTACATATAAGCCTTTCTTTACACGTTTGTCTACGAAATCAGGATTCTATAGGGTTCGGGAACTATATTACGGTTTGGGAAGGTGTTAAGCACCCATTCCGCCCTTTCAGTCTCTAGTGGTCTTATATGTTTATTCTATGTTGGAAAACTTGGATGCTTTTACTGATATTCTACTGCTTTCTGGAAATAACTAATGAAAACTTGATTTTCGAGCGCGTTAGGAATCTACCACAACCATGTCGCCACTTCGCTTACTAGGACGGGGATCAACCTGCCCGGTCAGGTCGCGGGGTGCGGGGCAGCGCCCCGTTAGAAAAATCGAATTTTAAATAAGTCTACAATAAAACTAATATACAAACATCTTATTTAATTACTAGAAGAGACTTTCGTTACCATCCCGGCGATAATAATAAGAATAAGAGAGAAAATATAATATAGTAGAGAAAACCTCTGACGGATATCAGCTTTCCTCTTAGAAATATTTTCGGCGGTCTGACTCTAGAAGGTGGCACTCCGGGTGCCAAGATTAGATCCGAGACTTTTGCGAAAATAAATGTTATCACAGATGCTTCCGGAGAAGGCTTAAAGATTAGAAAATATCAGAGAGAATAAAGAATTTTAGTATAGAAATTGTGGCGAGAAGTTACCGTCTAGAACCCATGGGAGTGTTGGCCTATTTATACTGCTCGGGGAGGATTGTCGGGCAACATTTTCCCTCGAAAGGGCACGTGTCGCGCGACAATGTGTACCATGTCGCGTGACAAACGGTTGAAGTGATATTTCTGACAGACTTATGTGTCAGAAAGTAGATGGTCGGGGTCAGAGGGGTTTGTCGCGTGACAAAGGAGTGATTGTCGCGCGACATATCAGTGATTGTCGCGCGACATACTGATATGTCGTGCGACAATCCCATTTAAAATTAGGTTTGTTGGCCAACAAACCCTTTCGGGTATTCGGGTGGGTCCCGGACTCCAAAAATAGTAGTTCTCGAATGTCGTTAGGGTTCTTGCGGGGGTCACGGATCGGGGTGTCTACACCTGATCCTGTGGCTCCTGCTGCAACCTCGCCACCTCCTCTACTTACCTACTATCACCGACCTCAACCTATATCTGTTGAGAACCCCACCACCGAGCCTACTATTGAGACTATATTCGTGCCCATCCCTCCATCAATGGATCCACCGACCTCATCTCCTACTCCAGTTACGCCTCCGATTTCGGCTCTTGACCTGGATCTTCCTATTGCCGAACGTAAATGTATTCGTTCTACTCATAACCCTCATCCCATTTATAATTTTGTGAGTTATCATCGTTTATCTCCACAATATACTGCATTTGTATTGTCTTTGTCTCTTGTTTCTACACCTAAAAATGTAAAAGCCGCTCTTTCTGATCCGGGTTGGCGTCAGGCTATGGTTGATGAGATGTCAGCCTTGCATTCGAGTGGCACATGGGACCTCATGCCTCTTCCTCCTGGTAAATCAACAGTGGGTTATCGTTGGATTTACACTATCAAAGTTGGGCCCGATGGAAATGTTGATCGTTTGAAAGCCCGATTAGTTGCAAAAGGGTATACCCAGATCTATGGACTTGATTATGGTGATACGTTCTCTCCGGTGGCTAAGATGTTCTCTGTTCGTCTATTTCTCTCTATGACAGCCATTTATCACTGGCCCCTTTATCAATTGGATATCAAGAATGCTTTTCTGCATGGTGAATTACAGGAATAGGTTTATATGGAGCAACTGCCTGGGTTTGTTGCTCAGGGGGAGTCTAATCTGGTGTGTCGCCTTCGTCGTTCTCTTTATGGTCTAAAGCAATCCCCACGGGCGTGGTTTGGACGTTTTAATTCGGTTGTCCTTCAGTTTGGTATGGCTCGTAGTGAGGCTAATCACTCTGTCTTTTACTCCCATTCGTCTTCTGACAAATACATCTACTTGGTCGTTTATGTGGATGACATCGTTATTACGGGAAATGATCAAGATGGCATACAGAGACTTAAACAGCATCTATTTCACCACTTTCAGACTAAAGATCTAGGAAAACTCAAATACTTTCTGGGAATAGAAGTTGCTTAATCCTGACAGGGTATTCTCATCTCTCAGCGGAAGTATGCATTAGATATTTTAGAAGAAACTGGCATGACAAATTGTAATTCGGTAGAGACTCCGATGGATCCAAATGTCAAACTCCTACCTAATCAGGGGGAGTCGTTATCAGACCATAGTAAGTACCGGAGACTCATTGGGAAACTCAACTATCTTACCGTGACACGTCCTGATATCGCGTTCTCAATGAGTGTACTCAGTCAGTTCCTAAGTGCCCCGTGTGATAGTCATTGGGAGGTAGCTGTTCGTATTTTAAAATACATAAAGAATGCAACAGGCAAAGGTCTTTTTTATGAAAGTAGAGGCCACACTGAGGTCGTTGGCTATTTCGATGCTGATTGGGCTGGTTGCCCACACGATAGACGTTCGACCAGTGGGTACTGTATCTTTATTGGAGGAAATTTGGTCTCATGGAAAAGTAAGAAACAATTAGTTGTTTCTCTATTCACCGCTGAGGCGGAATATCGAGCAATGGCCAAAGCGACGTGTGAGCTGATTTGGATGAAACAATTATTACAGGAGCTGAAGTTCTTAAAGATTCAACAAATGAAATTAATGTGCGATAACCAAGCAGCTCTCCACATTGCCTCCAATCTAGTGTTTCATGAGAGGACTAAACATATCGAGATTGACTGTCACTTTATTAGAGAGAAAATTCTTTCACGGGAGAGAACGACGAGTTACGTGAAATCGAATGATCAACTAGCTGATATCTTTACAAAGTCTCTCGGTGGCCCTCGAGTCAATTACATTTGTAACAAGCTTGGAACCTACAACTTGTACGTTCCAGCTTGAGAGAGAGTGTTGAGATTTGTATATTCTATTTATAGCATGTGTTTATTTAGGATATATTTAGAGAATCCTTATTGGAAGGAAACTCCTTAATATACTAAGTCTCTCTTTTGTATATATATTTTGTACCTTTCTACTCAATGATATAATATAATTCTCACATTCTCACAGATTATATTTTTTTGCAAATTTTAAAAATAGTGTACCGTATTCAAATCGAATTGTAAAATAGTTTTAAAGAAATAAACTTAAAAGTAAATTTTAAATTCAACATTTAAAAAATCCAACCAAACAGAACTCGAGTTTGTTCAGTTATCTTTCAATTTATGAATCGGATAATTTAAAATTATTAATTTGTGAATTGTTTAGTTTAAATGTTTGATTGCCAAAATGAATTAATATATAAAATCATATGCTGAAATTAATACCTAACATATGAAATAAGAAAGCATAAAAACATAGTTGAAAACTTGAAATTTCATCCTTTGTAACTATTATACAAGTTCAGAAAAAAATCAAATCATAAAATATTTTTTTGTTAAAATAAAAAAAATTAATATTTATTAATTTATGATAAAATAATTATAAATAAAATAATTTATGCAAACAAATGAACTCTTAATATTCGCATTTCTCATTACTACAAAAAAAATTGAAAAAAATTAACAATTACCCCTCTCAATTCATTGATTCTCAATGGAGTAATTACAGCAACATTGTCATCAGTGGAGCCGTGTTATTGTAGTGCCGGCGGGAGACCAGCCACCATGATGATTCTTGATTAGGGGTGTGTGGCGAACTCAAAAATCAAATGGTACCGAACTGAACCGATCAATAAAAAATTGAAATTGAAATAAAGAAATCAAAACCGAATATGTTTGATTCAGGTTTGGGACGTGAAATTGTGAAACCGAATTGAACCGAACTAAATCAAATCATTACATATATGATTCAAAAATAATATTACTTAAATATTTAAAATTTTAAGTCCTAAAGTTTACAAATTCTACTGAAAAATCGACTCTTTGAACTATCATGAATATTAGAGCTATAATTTTTACAAAACAAAATAAGTATGGGCAAGTATAGAGTTATTATTTTTTTGACTAAAAGAAGTGTTGTCTTACAATTTTATTTATTTAAAAAATATTTATGAAAACCAAATAAAATCGAACAGAAAAGTTTGATTTGGGTTTAGGTTTGTAAGATTTAGAAACTGAACTTTCAAATTCGGTTTGAGTTTAGATGTCGTAATTTTTATCCCGACCGAAACTGAAAACACCTTATTCTTCATAGTGTAATTGGGCTCTCAATGGAGCAGCGGTGGAAATTGTTGTGTGAAGCTTAGGGGTGGAAATAGTTGGGTGTCGTCGGCTCAAAGGTTAAAATTGTTGGATTTGATTGGCCCAAATCTAGTAGTCCCACATTGGCCCAAATAATTCTTGGAATTAATAGTTTGTTTCAAATAAACTCATACTCCTCCACAGTTGTGTGGTTCTCACATGCATGTAAGAGCATTCACACCGGACTAATTAAAATTTAAATACATTTATAAATATATATAATACTAAGTTTCGTAACTGATTACTCTAGATATAGTAAAAAAAATAGTCATACAAGTGTGCCAAACCCATATAAAATATTAGCTTTAAAAAAAAGAAAAAAAGAGAGCCTAATACAGGCAATAGTCACCCGTACAGACCATTTGTTCCTTTTCTTCTTCTTCTTCTTCATCTTCCTTCCTTGGACAGAGAAATAAGAGAGAGAGGGATCCTTGCATCTTATACCCATTTCTATCTTCTTCTTCTTCCTCCTTCTTCACGTACATAGAGAGAGAGAGACAAATCTTTGGAGAAATTGAATATATATATAGGTCCATATGAGCGTGCCACAGCTGTATAGTTTTTTTTTGGTACAAGTTTACACACCGGTATGGTTGACACGAGTGAAGTAAAACCGTATAAGTAAAATTTAGAGATATGGTAAGTTTACTCATTCTATACCATACAAGCCTAATTTTTTACCCTTGATCTTTCTCCATTCTTAGATGGGGTATGCTAAATTTGGCCATTTAACATAACCGGTGTGGTTGTTCTAAGAGGTTGATGAGATTGGCGGTTCTTTAAGGGAGGGAAAATAGAAGGGGTTTGAACCTAGTCGACCCGATAACATCTATTATATAATAAAAAAGGATTAATTTACTATTTGATCATAGTTTTACTTTGTATTTATTGAAGTGTTGTTTGGTGTTCTGTTTGTTTTAGATGATGTTGTATACAACTCTGATAAGCATATGCAAACTACCACATAGTATAAAAAGTGTGACACATTAATATGCATGACATCTAAATTTTAAAATACCATCATACACAATTTATCCAAGAAATTAATACAATGTCAAATAATTAAGTAAAAGTAGTGTGATACATAGGGATGAGGTTAAACCCGAATAAGAGTGGATATGTATAATAGTTTACTCACTAACATAATTTAGTATAAGCGAGTTGGGTCTAGTTCGATTTTAAATTCAGTCTAAAATTTAATTCGGTTTAATATTTTGTTTATACACAAACTTAAAACTCAATTAAAATTATAGATCTATAATTTAACGAGCCAAATGGGCGGGTTTCGAATTTGTTTGGCCCAATTGACAGCGTGGTCGGACCCGGTGGCCTTAAATTAAGGGGGCTGATAAATGCACCCCCATTTTTTGTCACAAACACCCTTTACACCTTACACCCCCAACTTTTTAAAAATTTATCACAAACACCCTCCTTTACCACCCTCCAATTAACAACCATAATTTTAATTAATTAAACTAATAAAGTTAAATTAAAAATGAACTAAACCCATAAAATAAAAAAAAAAAAATAAGAACAACAGGGGATTCAAACACACCATTGTTTTCCCTATTACCGTGCTCTGAAACACTCCCATCCCCACTGTTGTTCCCATCATCTCCGGCTCCACCGCCTGGCTCTGTCGTTCTCCATCTCCACTGGTGGATCTCTTTCTCCATCTCTCCTTCAACCCTACCCACTAGGCGCAACGCACACCATTGCTGGCGACCTATCTCTGTACGAGTGTTAACACTCTCCCGTCATTCATTGCTTCATCACCTACAAAAATCCTCTGTCTGTGATAAAGCTCAAAGGTAGTCAATCCTCTTTCTGTCACTTCGCATTTTTCTCTCTGTGAGGCGGCTCAAAGCACAACACGAAACTGTATGGGTTCGATTTTACCCCCAAATTTGGTGTCCTTGAAAGAGGGAAAAAAATGAGTGTTTATGTCAGGATCTGGCTTGAACAGATCCTGAACCTAAAATAATAAAGCAGAGTAATGAAGGAATATAGAGAAATTGGGGAGAGGAACAGAAATTCTAGAGTAAGAGTTTAGAGGTGAAGAGATCTAGAAGATAATTTAGAGAGAAGCACCAGAATAAGAAAATGTAGAGAGAGAAAACAGAATTGTAGAGAGATTTTTTCGTATTTATTTTTCCACGCCTTAATACAAATGGAGATGACTTCATAAGTGATTGTTTAGACACGTACACATTTTTAGCGAGATTATGATTGAAGATGTCTTGCAATATTTGAAAAAAATAAAATCTGGAGAGAAAGTGTAATATACTAATATGTAATTGTAATAAGTGTTTTTGTTGGATTGTGCGAGACTTATAAAATTACGATTGCATTAAGAAATTTGTTCTATTATTTTTCTAATTTTTTCCATAAAAAAATTATGTCGAACTCAATTCAGATCCGAGATCATAAAGCACGATGGTCGGAAAAAGACCGAGCTTCTATGCATATTAATTTTTAGTAAATGCCAAACTTATTAAGCGAATCAAGGTTGTGAAGCTTAGCTTCTTTCTTATCAGCATCTTTGTTAATTAAAGATCAAAAGTTTAAGTTTTGAAGCATGTTAAAATTATTAGTAACGTTGAAATTGCATATCAGTAGTCCGAGCTTAGTACATTAGCAAGCTTATTAACACCCATCTGAAGCTAATAAATTCTTCACAGTACATTCCGACAAAATGAAACCAACAAAACATATGAAAGAAAGCATGCATTTGATAAAAAAAGTCCATTACAAAAAGAGTAAAAAGATTGACAAAAAAAAAAGAGAGGCTTTCTTCAAAGATTCCTTCGGTGTGAAGAGCCTTAATGGTTCAACTTCGAGGACCCTCATGACCTTCTCGAGTTGTTTATTAATTTTGTCAAAGCTCTCTTGAAGAAGGCCTCCGGGGATTGAAAGAAGCAAATCCTTCCTTCAAACGAAGAAATCGACCGGAAAGACGGTCATAGCTGTTCTTCAGACGACGGTGTTTTCGTTTAAGGCGAAGAAAGGCCCTCAACATGTTGGCCACTTCTGTAGCGTCTACTCCTTCAGCGCACGGAGAAGCAGAATCGGAAACGGATTCACTGTTAAGATCACCCATTGAAATGGAACTGTGAGGTATAAATAAAAAAAAAACAGTTAAAGAGTCCGATTTTATATAGGGTAGGAGTTACTCAGGGGGTCAGAAAACCCTGTGCAATGAATATCCTTGGAAAACGAGGACATTCACCATTTATTATTATATTCATTCCCAGAAACACCTTGGGAATATACCAACACTCTGCTGGCCCAGTGGCCATTAGAAAAAATCCACGTGGCCAACTGGGGTTCATAATTACAATAGATGAATAGATCAAAGTTTGATATAAATAAGGAGATATATAGTCGGCTAAAAGGATGTATACTACATACATAAAGAAAATCGTACTCGAGGAAAGTTTCATATCCCAACCGAGCTTAATGGCAAGCCGAGCTTAAAATAAAAAGTGGTATCGACCATGTTAAACTTCTTTCTTAATTAAAGATAAAAGTACAAGTTATGCAGCATGTTTAAATTATTAATGACGTTGAAATGCACCACCTTTGGGCCATGGCTTTCCATTCCGAGCTTATGAAGGACGACAATGAAAAACAATCTTGCACACATCATTTGCTGAGGGTAGCAATGCGTTCCGCAAAAAGTACAATTCAATCGTGCCGAGCTCGTTAATAACATTGACATATTTCGAACTTTAACGAGCCTGTTACCCAACACCAACGCAAGTATGACATATTTCAATTGTGCCGACCTTTTACCGAAGCTAAAATTTTAAAAATATTAATGGAATCAACCATGTTAAAATTCTAACTTTTAAAATCTTAAAAGTCGAGAAGGGACTCCGAGCTTCAAGACCAACGCATTTGACTCGATCGCAATCAACCAAACGTATATATAACAAAAGCAAAGCATTTGACAAAAAATGTCCATTACAAAAACGTTAACGAAAAATAAAATAAAAATTACATGAAAGCCTAATCCAGTGGGATGGAAGGGTCATGATCAGCAGTATCCTCCAACTCACCCTCTCCAGCCTGTTCCCCATCACCAACCCGGCTATGAGCAGCCTGACCAACAGGGGATTGAATTTCCACCACCTCCCTGCCTTCAGGTTCTTGGCCGACCTCTGCTTCCTTGTCCGCAGGCGCCTCTACTACAAACTGGAAGCCAGCAGGAATGACAACAGGAACCCTCAGCTCACTCATAGGAGGCACCTGGGCAGCATCGAGCGCCCGGTCATACCCAGCCTGGTATAGCTTCGACTTTATTGCTTTGACGTCTGCAACGCATTCCTCGAAGCATTGATCATAACCCCTCTGCTCGGCATCATTAATTTCCTGGTCCTTCTCCGCCTTGAGGTCCGAGTTCTCCTTGTTCAGGCGCTCTACTTCATCTTTCAGGCGCTGCTGATCAGACCTAAGAAAAGACACCTCCCCCTGAGCACTCCCCACCTGCTGGTTCAAACGAGATATCAGGCCGTTGGCGGTGTCCAGCTCCTTCTTCCTTACCTTCAGCTGTTCATTGAGGCTCTTCTTTTCGGCTTCGAGCTGCGTGAGGGCATCATTCTGGTTCCTACTCAACATAACCCTCCTATCGTCCAACACCATGAACTTCTGGGCAGCCTATTCAGAGAAAGACATACCAAATTACAAGGAAAAAATAAATTGCGAATTCCGAAAAGAAATAAGCTCGGCCATTAACCTTCAACATATCCTGCAGAGCTTCATTCCTGAGTTGAACAGCAGGGATGTCTTTGAGCTCGGAAACGTCATCTGCCTTTGTGATGCCGTACATGATGGTGGCTGCAACAGAGGGTGAGCGATATAAGGAATCAGACTCCAGCAACTCACGGCCCTGGTAGCGAAACACAGGACGCCAACTGCGGTCAGGCTCTTCCTGTACCTGTTCGGCTACCTGACCTTGAACACTCTGGGGCTGATCATTTCCAGCGGTGAAGTCGGCTGCTTCCATCCTCTGACCAGCTGTGGGTGAGGATGGTGGGGTAGTCACGGCAATTCTGTAGCCATAGCGTGGCCTCTTCTGAGGAGACGACGCAGGAACTTGTCCGGCGTTGGCGTCGTCCTGTAAAGCTTGGTTCAAGTTCCTTCTCTTTGGGGGCATCTCCACAGGATTTGCGATATCTCGGCAACTTCTCTTTTCCCCCTACCTTGCACTGGAGACGATGTGCTAGGTCCACCGAAATCAGCAACGACCCCAGTTGGCGTGTCAACCGCTCTCTCAACAGGGCCCTCCCTGATCGAAAACCCAGAAGGAATGGTAGGTCGGGATTGAAGTAGTAATTTTATATTAATCCGACCTCAAACCCACAAACACAAACCCACAAACCCACTGATTGCCAATCTCCGAGAAGAAATCGTTGTCAATGAGTAACGGAATAAGTTTTGGGAAGCTCGGCGTGATCAATATCACGAAATTGTTCACGGGATTTAGGGCTCGGACGACGGAGATTGACTGCAAAACAAGCGAGACTTGTATAAATATCCAATTCAGAATATAACACGAAATGGTTCACAAAATTAAACCTAAAAATCGTACCAAGACGTTGATGTATTTATCTTTTTATTTTATGTATATTCCCAACATCCCAAGCACCGCCGACCACAAGAAAGCCCTCGTCAAAACCTTTTTTTGACTTCGTCACAGTTCACAAAATCGGGATTATTAACCCGAGCTTGGAACTAATAGCGAGTACGATCGCCAGGATAGTTTCAGAGGGAATAGCACCAGAAAATCTCCCTCCAAGTTAGACTCACCCCCAACAATCTGTTAAGGGCTGCACAACCTAAGACCACTCTAACCCCACTAGGACTCAGTTGACACAGCCTCAAGTTGCAACGTCTCAACAAGTCACCCTACAGGGGGTCCAAGGGCAGTTTCAATCCCGCCTGTTGAAATAGGACAGTATATATGCCAATCGGGGATAAATCGCTGAGAGAATACAGCAAGTTCTTCCCCCCTAACTAAATACCCTCGTTGAATCGTCTATTCTATCTAAAACCCTAACCTCTAAAAGAAAATTTAAACGACGATACCCAGAGTGAGGGATAGGGAAGACTTACAGTGAGAGAAAAACTTCGAAGAAAGAATATCGCGATTTCAGAACGGATGTCTAGTTCGTCGCACGTACATGGAAAGGAGGGAGGGAAGAAAACTGCAGAGGAAGAGTTTGTGATTTTGAAATTTGAGAAGTGGGTAAGGTGGACAGTTTTTGTCCAATGCGGCGTGCTTTCTCTCTATAATCGTGCCTAATGATGAAGTTGCATTTAATATGGGTCATTTCAATGCTGCCGACAGCTTTTCACAGTACAAGCCAGCCGCGAGGCGCCACGTGGGGAACTGGCCCAGTTTCCAATTTCATTGCCTTCACTACGAAGTGAAATCCTGCTCAGGTCTTACTGAATTTCTGCCGATTGGAATTGTATACCGAGCTTACTGAACAAGTCACGAGTGAGGTAGCATGATATTTGAGTCCGAACTTATTTAACACGAAATGGAGTTCAATCATTAGGAAATATGGTTCCGAGCTTTGTGAATACGCTATTTACGTCGGCCGGTACTTGGCAAATACGAATTCTACCAAAGGCACATTAGGTACTTCCGACCTTGGAAGACCATTAGTTCATAACAAACTTCAGAGGTGACAACTCATCACAATAATTGTACATGGAACTTTTAATCTCCTCTCGTTTGGTACACCATATGGCATTTTAACAACACGATTGAGAACATTAATAATGTCCGAGCTTCCTACCAAGTGGGGATTCAACTTGTGAAACTTTGTTTGCTTCCGAGCTTGTGATCAAAATCAATTTGTTCGTTAGTTTCCCAAAAAATTACGTGATGCTTACATCTTTACAAAAAATTATGAAGTATGTTAAACATATTAAACGTATGTTGGTTAGGTGTAAAGATAAAATGTTTATGTTTTGGGTCGTGTTAAATTTATAAGTGTCGCCGAGATCAATAGGCTGAGCTTGATTTAGTCACCTATAGCGAATAAATTATTCACGCAACATTATTGAAAACGATAGAGCAATCAACAGAACACATGAAAGAAAAGCATGCATTTGATTAAAAAAAATGTCCATTACAATAGGATAAAAACAAAAAGAAAAAAATGAAAGGCTTTCTTCTAAAATTCATTCGGGCTGGAGCCTTAATGTTTAAACTTCAACGACCCTCATGACCTTGTCGAGTTGTTTATTAATCTTGTCGAAGCTCTATTCATGAAGGCCCCCTGCGCTTGAGAGACGCAAATCGTTCTTTCAAACGAAGAAATCGACCGGCGAGGCGGTCGTAGCTATTCCTCAGACGACGGTGTTTTCGTTTGAGGCGAAGAAAGGCCCTCAACATGTTGGCCACTTCTGTAGCGTCTACGCCTTCAGCGTTTGGGGAAGCAGAATCGGAAACGGATTCATTGTTAAGATCCGCCATTGAAATGGAACTGTGAGGAATAATAAAGAAACAGTCAAGAGTTCGATTTATATAGGGTAGGAGTTACACAGGGGGTCATAAAACCCAGTGCAATGAATATCCTTGGAAAACGAGAGGACATTAGTTGCATTCACTCCCAGAAGCACCTTGGGAATATGCACACCCCTTTCATAAGTTGCCCAGTGGCCAATAGACAAAAGGCACGTGGCCAACTGGGAAAGGTAAAGCATTCCAATGGAAAATTTACAAAGTATTACACTTTACCGAGCTTTCTAACATTCGAACTTGTAAATATATCTTTTGAAGTTAAAATTATTAATGGTATCGACCGTGTTAAGCTTATTTCTTTATTCTTATCAGCAGCAAAAAATTGTTGCTGAACCAATGCTTTCTTCACAGTTTATCCGACAAAACGAAACGGCAATCAACACAACATTTTTAGAAAAAAACCAAAGCATTTTATCAAAGAGTTAACTACTTAGCACCGAGCTCAATATTGAGTGTCAACTCGACAAATAGTTCAGCAGTTCCGAGCTTAATAACATACGAATTTACAAATCCCAATACAAAAACCACAAAAAAAATATAGTTGAAAGCCTAATCCTGCAATTCACCCTCTCCTGCCTGTTGCCCATCACCAACCCCGCCTCCTGCTCCCACCACCTCCCTGTCTTCAGTTTCCTGGCCAACCTCAGCTACCTCTACCGCAGGCGCGTCTACAGCAAACTGGAAGCCAGCAGGAATGAGCACCGGAACCCTCAGATCGCTCGAAGGAGGCACCTTGACAACATCGAGCCCCCTGTCATAACCAGCCTGGTACAGCTTCGACTTTATTGCCTTGACCTCGGCAACGCTTTCCTCGAAGCATTGATCATAACCCCTCTGCTCGGCATCGTTAATTTCCTGGTCCTTCTCCGCCTTGAGGTCCGAGTTCTCCTTCTTCAGGCGCTCCTCATCCTCTTTCAGACGTTGCTGGTCCGACCTCAGAAAAGACGCCTCCTCCTGAGCACTCCCCAGCTGGCGGTTCAAACTAGATATCACGCCGTTGGCGGAGTCCAACTCCTTCTTCTTTGCCTTCAGCTGCTCATTCAGGCGTTTCTTTTCATCTTCCAGGTGCGCGAGGGCCTCATTCTGGTTCCTACTCATCATAGCCTTCCTGTCATCTAACACCATAAACTTCTGGGCGGCCTGGTCAGAAAAAGTCAAAAAGAATTACAAGGCGCAACATAAATTTATAAAGGTAAGAATTGATATAAGCTCGGATATTAACCTTCAACATATCCTGGAGGGCTTCATTCCTGAGTTGAACAGTAGGGATGTCTTTGAGCTCGCAAACGTCATCAGCCTTTGTGATGCCGTACATGATGGTGGCCGCAACGGAGGGGGAGCGATATATCGAATCAGACTCCAGTAACTCTCGGCCCTGGTAGCGAAACACAGGACGCCAATTACGGTCGGGCTCTTCCTCTACCTGTTCTGGTACCTGACCTTCAACTCTTTCCGGCTGATCTTTTTCAGCCGGGAAATCGGCGGCCTCCAATCTCTCACCTGCTGAGGGAGAGGATGCTGGGGAAATCACCACAGCTCTGTGGCCATAGCGAGGCCTCTTGGGAGAAGACCTCACGGCAACTTGCCCAGCCTCCGCATCGTCCTGTAAAGCCTGGCTCAAGTTCCTCCTCTTTGGGGCCATCTCCACCGGATCTTCGATATCTCGGTAAGTACTGACTTCTACGCACTGGTAAAGGTCAACGAGTTCAGGGTCGGTTGGAGTTTCCGAGCTTCTGGCAATTTCCTCTGTCGCTTTCCTTTTCCCCTTATCTGGAAAAGGTACTGGCGCCGACGTTGTAGGTCCCCCCAAATCAGCAACGAGCCCAGTTAGAGTCACACCCGCTCTCTTAACAGGGCCCTCCCGGATAGCAATCCCAGTATGAATGGTAGGCCTGGATAGAGGTCGGACTCGAACCTTCTGCCTATCCTCTAGTCTGCTCGGCCTTCTGGTGTTGCCAACCCAATCCGGCTGATTGGGTATCTCCGTCAAAAAATCGGTGTCCCAGGGGGTGTAACCCAGTAAGATGTGAGCAGCTCGGGGGTGTTCAATAAGACGAATCCCCTTTGAACCGTTGTAATTAATGACCGGATTGATGGAGTCCCAGTCAATCACTTTAGAGCTCGGACGATCGGGCTTCACTGCGAAACAAACACAAGATTTGTATAAAAATCCAATACAGAATATAACACGAATTCAATGACAAAAATACACCTAAAAATCTACCAACGTGGTGATTTATATATCTTTTTATCTTATGTATGTTCCCATCGTCCCAAGCACCGCCGACCACTACCATGCCTTCGTCATAGCCTTTTTCGGACTTTGTCAAACACTTAACCAAATCGGGAGCCTTAACACGAGCTCGGAGGTAATAGCGAGACATATCGCCGGGACTGTTACAGAGGGAATAACACCAGAAAATCTCCCTCCACGTTAGTTTCACCCCCAACAGTCTGTTCATGGCCGCACAACCTAACACTACTCTAACCCCATTGGGACTTAGTTGACACAGAGCCAACTTGCATCGTCTCAACACGTCACACAACAGGGGGTCCAAGGGGAGTTTCAATCCCGCCTGTTCAAATAGCACAGTATAGATACCGATCTCCCCATCTCCTGGAAGAATAGTGGGCTCCTCGTTTGCTTCAGGAAGCCTAACTGTACACCCATCGGGGATAAAACGCTGAGAGAAGATGGCAAGTTCTTCGTCGCCCCTAACTAAATACCTTCTTAGACTCATCTAGTCTATCTAAACCCTAACCCTCTGAAAGAAAATGTAAACGACGATACTAGAGTGAACGACGATACTAGAGTGAGGGATAGGGAAGACTTACAGTGAGAGAAAAACTTCGAATAAAGAAAATCGCGATTTCAGAACGGATGTTTAGTTCGTCGCTCGTAGAGAGAAAGGAGGGAAGAAAATTGCAGAGGAAGAGTTTGTGATTTTGAAAAATGAGAAGTGGGTAAGGTGGACAGTTTTTTTCCAACACGGCGTGCTTTCCCTCTATAATCGTGCCTAATGATGAAATTGCATTTAATATGGGTCATTTCAATGCTGTCGACAGCTTTTCCCAGTACAGGCCAGCCGCGTGTCGCCACGTGGCGACAAGGCCCGCATACAATTATATCAGTCCGACCTCAATTGGAATGCCGACGTGAAGTCCCGTGTGATGGAGCCTTAAAAATTTAATTCCTTTGCTACACGAGCTTGATACTTGGAACTTGGGGAACTTTAATGAGTCCCGAGATGGTTAGAAACTCAATATTGACAGTATTGAACTCAAAACTCTAATGATTTCCGAGCTTGATACCCCCAAACAATGTCCGTGTGGAACTTTAAGCTTTTCCGAGCTTCTCAAACCATTTTCCCATTAAAAAGTATAAATTAAAAAAAAAATAAAATTCCTCTTACTAGCGATCTACCGATTAAAAGTTCCTTCCGAGCTTTGTTGTCAGCAAATTCAGTGGATATAAATTTTCGATCTATGTTTAGACTAAACGGGATACAATTACTTATCAAACCTCATTCCGAACTTAGTTTTAACTATTTGGAAATCAATTTGTTATATCGATGCACTGTTCACAAAACTTTTATGACTTCCGAGCATCTTACCCACACCACACCCAATTTGACATCGTGATTGTGTGCCGAGCTTGATACCCCAATCATTGACTAACTTTCTATCTTGGAACACCATTTTCTCATAAACAAATGCGTAGGAGATATCACAATAATTTCACATGGAACCTTAATAACATCTGACCTTTGCACACCATATGGTACTTTAACAACACATGGATTTTAATGACGTCCGACCTTTATACCTACTGCAGACGATATGGAACTAAACTTTAATGTTTTCCGAGCTTGATAACCTCTACACAGCCTGGTGGAACTTGTATGGACTTCCGACCTCGATACGGTGACCAATTTGTTCATTAGTTTCCCAAAAACTTACATGATTGTTGCATCCTTAGAAAAAATTACATCGGTGAGACCTCGTCACAATAATTGCACACGAGTTAGAGATTTACAAAAAAAACTTACGATATTTGCTTCGTCATTTGAATTACATGAGGGTTAAGATTGACAAAAAATTACATGTGATATACACATTAACAAAAGATTGTCCAATCATAATCCTTTTTTTATGATTGGACAATCTTTTGCATGTACCCCTAATTACCCATTTCTTTATACAATATTAGTCTATTAGCAAAAGTTTCTTCCCAAGCGGCCGCCTCTTCTGTTCGAAGCCTATTCCACATGCTCGCAACAGGTGGGATCGGTGAATCATCCTTCAACTGAACTTTAACAAAATGATTTCCATGTACGAGTGCTATTGCTAGGACACGAATGTCGCTTCCCTCCCGCGGGCCCTCATCGTGCGGAAAAAAGGTCAGACTTTGTATTGCTGAAAACATCACGACGACACAATTATAAGCCGACGCAGTAAGGAAACCCATATCGGGCATCACCATCCAGTGCTTGTCGTCTTTGCATATGGGTTCAAAAAATTCTAGTATATATCGATTATCATTGTAAAACCAATCTCCCCACACGCTGTCATACATATGCTTGTACCTTTCTAGGTCCGCAATCAAGACCTTTCTTACTAGCAACCAACCCTTTTCATCCTCCGACCATCCCATGTGTTCACTAATGGCTCGAAAACCACAATGACCATCACCTTTAACATTTTCTATATCTGCGATAAATGGATGCATGATTTTGGGGATGAATTGGAGATAACGTTCGAAAAAACTTTGGCTAAAATCGGCCTTCCCTTCTTTCTTCTCCTTTATAACAACTTGCCTCAATTTATTAGTTTGGGATGATTGTGTAACGACTAATCGTGCCTCTTCTTTGGTCTTCGCATACTCAAACCCTGATGGATTCCGTTTTGTTGATGATTCATGTTTCATTTCCTTTCGGGACAATTTTCTCTTACTCCCTTGTGGTCTACCCTTTGGAATGACGGGGGTTGGCTCTTTGAGTGACGTTAAATATGGCATAGCGAGGAGCTTTAATTTTATCAAAATTGCCTTCTTCTCGTCCGGCGTCGATTGATCATACAACTTCTTCAACAAATAAATCTCGGCCATTTTAAAAAGATCTTCTTCAACAGATCCATCCTCTTTTTTTGGTACGATTGTCAACCTTTGCCAATGATCATCAACCGCATCCAATGGTATGGGCCGATTTGCACGACGATATAACACCAACTCGTGTGCACATGGCAAACCATAAACCGTACGAAGCACGTGATCGCACGACGATGGATCTATACCAATATCATTCGATCTGACATCCTCATCCTTTATCAAGTCTAAAGCAAAAAGTGATATATTTCCCCTAAGTTGTTTCAATAAAAAACTGCGGTGTCTTTCTTTTATCGCACCAAGGCTTCTCTCGAAAACGGCTTTAACTTCATTAATTTGTAAACACAACATATTGGCCATCCCCGCAAAAACAGTTGAGAAAGTTCCCTCACCCGACTCAAGGTGCCTTTTCAACTTGCCGTGCGAACCTTCGGCTCTATTCGTCGTCCTATTTCCACGATGTTTTATCTCATTCGTCCACGCTAACATGAACAACTCTCTTTGTTGAAACCAATTGTCCGACAAGTACTCTATGGCCTTTGGAAACTCCTTCCAGTCTTTCTTGAATTCTTCCCACCTTAGAAAGAAGTCTTCTTTCGATGATGTCATCATAATACTACTCCAACCGTGAATGAATGAATTCCAAACAGCACCCGATTGAAATAAAGGTTTACATCTTTGTTCTACATTTTTTGAAATATGGAATGATCACAACATGCGACGGGCATCCGGGAAAACATTACCGATGGCACTAATACAAGCGGACTCCTTATCCGTTACAAAGACGCTTGGAAGTTCATGGGGCTCGAACAACCTTTTTAACATTAGAAGAGCCCAATGATAATTCTCCTCCTTCTCCTTATACATAAAACAGTGGGCAATAGAGAACGTTCTGTTTGTCGATGTAAGTCCCACCATAGCAAATAAGGGCATCTTGTACTTGTTTGTTTTATAAGTACAATCAACTATAATCACAGAGAAAAATTGCTTCGCCAACAAAATACAATTGGGTTCAGCCCAAAAGAGGTCCAAAACCTCTTCAGTAGTTTCATCACATCTGTGCCAATAAACATAATGATTATCCACTAGAATTTTCATCAATTGTTGAATGGCACTCCTTCCCTCCATAGCATGCAATCTCATCTTCGCCTTCGCATTGTAAATAGTCCTTATCGTGGAAGCATTTGTCTCATCACGACCTTTGATTCCACAAAGAACCTCTTTTGGTTTTACTCCAGCAATTGTCATTTCACTCAGAATTTTCTTTTCGTGTTTGTTCAATCTTCCCGCATATGGATGCCCCACTAGAGTTTTTGGTAACTCATGATTATGAACTCCACATTTCACATGTACCTTCCATCGATCTCCACCAAGATTCAAACCACGAATTAAAAATGGGCAATTACATTTTCTTGTAGCACTATCTCTCTTCGGTTCATGTTTTTTTCCCTCTTTGCGGTTATTACGATATTTGCCTCCTCTTTCACAACCCAAATATAGCCTTGGCCTCCTTTTACTAGTACCGTGGTTTGACTTTTGGGTCACGATTATAGTGTTGATCCTTTCCTTTACTTTGACACCAATCTACTAGAGCATGGCGAGATTCAAATATCTATGGAAACCAAAATTGAATAAATTAGTGATTTTTATATTTTATAGGAAAATAAGTACAGTAAAGTTGTTAGTTAAGTACTCATTATACTTACTTTTTCTGTTATAAACACATGAGCCACGTCAATAGATTTTGTTGGGTTATAGTCGTTCTCCATAGAATCTAAGATGTTAAAACTATTAGACACACTAACATTAAATGATTGGTCGGCACAACTCGGATTATTAGGCTCTCCATCAATTACATTCTTTCCTTCCTCGCCGTCCAAATTAAGGTCATCACATTTCATTTGGATTTGAGAATGAGGCTCTATTTTCATGGCTTCTTCATCGACATCGGGATAAGGAACTTTACTAGTTGCTTCCAATTTAATTGCGGTCAAATCAATTTCTTCAAGAAGAGAAATATCGTTCCAAATAGAAGAATCAAGGCAATTTGGGTCCTGCAATATTTTAATTATATAAGTAAGAAATTATCCAGAAAATACCAATACAGAGCTCTGTTACACCACTCAGCCAACGTGGGGTGAGTGATGTGCATATCACTCGCCTAATGTGGGGAGAGAGCAACTGATGGGTTTAAAACCCCTAGCTCTGTTTTACCTCTGTTTTTTTTGGACAAACTTTTTCATTATGATTTTACAACATTCATCAAATGAAAAATTAAAATGCAAAAATATAAGTTAACACTGAAACAAATATACCTCTTCTGATCTATCTTTATCATTTAGGTCACCAAATATAACACCATATTTATCTTTCTCTTCTACTTCACCACCATCTTTGAGCTTCTTCAACACTTCCATTTCTATATTATTAAACTCATTAACCATGATTTTTTATGCTTAATCACTCAAACCAATATTGTTACTATTTGATTTCTTCTGCAAAATGAGATTTTTGGTGGGTGGAGATGGAACCTCTGACAGAAACACGTGCTTACTCGGGAGTGGGAGTTGTGATGGGTGGTGGGTGTTTTTTTTTTAAGTTAATTACATTATTAGCTAATTGTAAATATTTATATTATATAAAAATAAGAGGGTGGTAAGGAATAAACTTTAGTTTAATATTAATAAAAATTCTTAGAGGGTGTTTGTGACAAAAAATGGGAGTGCATTTATCAGCCCCCTAAATTAAGTCCATATATGCAGGTGGGCTTCGATATAAATACAGATATGCATGGTGATGCTTAACAAAATTTGGACAGAAAAAAGAAGAAGAAGAAGAAGAAGAAGAAGAAGGAGATACTGAACAAAATCGAAACGGCAGAAGAGGGAAGGAAAGGTGGGTCGATCGGCCTTTTGGAGAAGGGTTTGCAGAAGCTATTTGAAACCAATCTACCAATCTTCTCAAGAGTTACTGGCTTATATGGAGAAGGGTTTGCAGCATACCTCTAAATTGCAGAAGGTGATCTATTGTCAACTCTGTTTTTGCTTTTATGACTTCGTTTGGTTAATGAATTTTAGTACTTGGAAAAGAAAATTTGTTTTTTTTCTTTTTTGTTTGGTAAGCACAAATTCCGAAAATACTTTGCGGAGAGAAGCAAAAGAAGGGGTAAAATCATTTCGCTCAAAACACATGTGATTGGTTTTCCCTGGTGATTTCTGAGCATTTATTACAAAAATTTAGACAATAATACCCTTACATAAATATTTTTCATGCTTTACCAAATACAAAAAATGAAATTTGACAAAAAATTTAATTTTGACGAGAAAGATAAGGGAATTGATTTCTTTTCCGTGAAACGAGGCCTAATATTAATTGATTGTCATTATTATTGCTGTTACTATCAATAAATTGAAATTTGTTTGGTTTAATGCTGAGCCAACAATTCCTTTTTTTTTTTTTTTTCTTTTTTTGTTTGGTTTAAATGCTCCAGTGTAGCAGGAGGAGCAGCGAAGATGTGTATTTGGCTGATAGAATTAGTAAATTGCCAGATGAAATCCTTGAGATTATTTTATCACACCTGAGGATGAAAGAAGCAGTGCGTACCAGCGTTCTATCTCGTAGATGGAAAGACTTGTGGACATTTACGACCGGTAGCTTGGACTTTGATTTCGGGTCGAAAGTGTTATTGTTAATCAATGAGTTTGACCTGTCACAGATTCTCGAACCAGAGAGGGCAATCTACATAAGTAGGGTTAACAAAATCGTGAATGCACATAAGGTGCCACAATTGAAGCATTCAAAGTTGAATTTGACTTGCAATTAAGCCATAAATCAGATATCGATAGTTGGATTAACTTTGCCCTACGAAAGAGAGTGCGGCAGCTTGAACTGAAATTGGTGCCAGCGGACTTGGTGGATGTGCCTGTAAATTTGAACAACTACTACCCTTTTCCGGATCAATCTTTGGGCGACTTGAATATCAGCTGCCTTACAAGCCTGAATCTGGACTCTGTAAACTTGACCGGGGAAGTTCTATTGTACCTCCTATCCCATTGTCCCTTTCTTGAATTCATACGTATTTCAAGCTCGCCTGGCCTCGTAGAGGTCAGGGTTATTGCACCATGTGCAAAGTTGAAGCATTTAGAGATAGCCAATTGCGATCACTTGAAATCTTTAGATATTTCTTGTGCCCCAAATCTTACATCACTGGCATACTCTGGATGATATGACACAGGACTCTCTTTTAGGAACGTTCCCAATCTGTCCAATGTACCACTCGGCAGTTTTTATTGTGTTTACTGGGTTCAGAGATTCCATGAGCTACCTATTGCTCTCTCGCAGATAGAGAAGCTTCAATTGAGCTTGTGTACTACGGTAGGTAACTGAAAGGTTTTGTTTTTTTTTTTTTTTTTTTTTAACCTCATTTATAGATTGGTGATGACTCGTTGATTTTGATCCTCTTTGTTGCTTTCTCCAGTTTTCTCCCAGATTTCCCGAGTTTCCCCTGTTAAAGAATGTGAAGCAATTAGAGTTGAGAGTCCAAGCATTCGATCATCACAGTCTCCTTTCTTGCGCATCAGTGATGGAGGCATGCCCAAACCTGTATAGATTTTCAATGCGGGTAAGTTTTGATTTGAATGGTTGGGGTTTTGTTGCTCATCTATTATACTCTATTGCAGCTTATATATTTATTTATGTATGTGCATACGCATTTATGTATATGTCTGTAGCAGGTTTTAATTACTTCGATTACATTTGGCAGACTAATTAACTAACATGGTGATGATATTGACAATTATTTTGGCAGTTTGATTGGCTGGGGAATCCCGAGGAAAGGGAGGTGCACCAGAGGGAAAATTGCAGTATGCACAAATGCCTTAAGGAGTTGGAATTGGTGTGGTTTCGTGGGAGTACAACCGACGTGGAGCTAGCTACCTATCTACTCTCTAGTGCCCCGTTTCTCAAAAAGATAACTGCCGACACTCGCAATCCTTATTTGTTGCCTGGAACCAACTCTGGCCGTTTTGAGGAGAATGTATCTGCAAAAGAGTGCGTGAGGCGGCTCGCAGAACAACTCTCCCCAGGCGCCGAATTATTGACACTTTGAGAGAGTAGTCATTGAATTATTTATTTTGTTCCTTCTTTTCTTTGATTCAGTACATATGAATTATGTATGTCTGTAAACTGGTGGACAACCCTCAGAATTGGGAATGTATTTCGACCCTCGAATGTTGAAAGCTTATGAAAAATTCGATGCTGCTAAACTTGGTTTAGTGAAAAACCTTCGAACCAAACAAAAACTTCAAACTATCCTCACGCAAGAGGAAACAACTGAATTAAAAAGCATTTAATAAAAAAATTAAAATTTTTAATTAAAAACTTAGGGAAAAAAACAGGGAAAATATGCGAATGTCCATTAATAGTAAACTTTAATCATTCCTGCGAGCAACAAAATAATTTATATTATTCTCTCAATCACCTCTCAACAAAATTCACTATAATTAATTTAAAATTAACACAAATTAACAAATAATATTTGTATTCTCAATGTCAATGCCCTCTGTTTGGCCACGTGTTACATGTTCATTCATATTCAACGTGGAGTAATTAATTGACTTAAGGGGTAATAACTATCGTGCCAAGTCATTCATTTAGATAAAGTATCCGCTTTTGAATATTTTTTTTTGTCACTTAAGAAAAAAGTCAAGCTCAATAGCTCATCTAAATTCAAAATGATAACACCTAAAACTGGTAAAGCATCACACAAAAACAATTTGAATCGACCTATTGATTGGTCTACATGTGATACTATTCACATCTTAGAGTTCGTTTGATAAAAAAGTAACAAAAATGATTTTAAAAAAGAAGAAGATTATGTACCTATGCACGGTTGCACGAAGTAGGAAGGACATTTTTTTTAATTCTTTTTCTCACTAAAAAATGGAACTTAACAAAATTAATTGAAATAAGAATTTACACCTTTGAATAAAGAAATTGATAAAGAAAATGTTGTAAGAGGCCTTAATGTAGACCGTTAATTCATAAATTTGAGCTTGCACCTTTTAAGTAAAACATAAATTATGACTTTTGTTATTATATAAAGATTAATTCTAAACCAAGTAATCTTAAGAAGTACAACTGAAACTATCTGTTTAAGAAAAAAATATTATTTGGTAGAGTTTCTACAACTGTAGTTAAAAAAAGCCTTAACAAGCAAATTAGTATATTTTACAATAGGTCTTTCATAATTTTTTTTTGAGTAAACTATTCTAATATCTTTGAACTATTGGTACTATATTACTTCGGTCCATTAAATAAAATTGTTCCTCATTTAAATACTTAAATTATTGGCCGAGTTTTAAATTGGTCCTTTCCGTCCAATCTGGGCGTTAACTTAGACGGAATTATGGGCAAAATTGTCATTTTAATTAAATAATTTTTTAAAAAATAATTTTAATTAGATTTAAAAAATTATTATGAAAGAAAAATAAAAATAAAAAAAAGAAAAAAAAAAAAGAACAGGAACAAGAACAGAGAGAGACCCATGGAATTTGCATTCCCCTTGTTAAATCCATACAATTCGACACAATTATCAAACAAGCATTTGGGTGTCACTTAAACAAAGTTTCAATTGCAAAGAGTTCTCATCACCAAATGACATCGATGGAGAAATCCATGTCATGTAAAACTGGACCTTGCACGAAGAATTATGCAAATTAATGCCCAAGAACTATTTCGTTCTGCCTGAAAATGATGTGGATGAGCATCGAAACGCATAATCTTGAACAAAGGATTTCGTTTTAACCTCTGTTTCGGCACATATGCTGGCGAATTCTTCACGGTGGTGACATTTTCCGGCGATCCATGGATCCTTCTCTCTCCTTGAAGTTTTTTTTGTTCCCACCACATACCATTAGAGGAGGAGGAGTAGGTGGAGAAAGAATGAAAGTTTGATTCCTTTTTCCTCTATTTAGTTTCTCCTCTCCCTTAGTTCTGGTAAACATTAAAGGAACCTTAGCATTCCCCATCTCTTCACGCTTACTTGCTCGCTTTGATTTTAAATCGAAGAAAAAGAGGCATATGGTTTGTTGGTCGGATTTCAACTCTAGAGGGGGATGAATAGGGTTTAAAAACTTTAATGCGGGATTAAAATATTTTTTCAAAATGTTTAAGTAAAACAAATTTACTAACCCAATATATTAAGGAATGCAAGCACATAAACAATTAAACAAACAATTCCAAGAGCAATCAATTAAACAATAACAAAACAATCAATAATAAAGAGATTGAGTAAGAAAGATTGAACCGATTTGAAGTCCAAGGCTTTTTGTCCACACAGTTTTGGTTTACCAAACCATAGTCCGCGCTCGGTTAGTTCCCCGAGAAGTTCCACTAATTACAATCTCCTTCCGGGTGAAGATCAAACTACTACAAGTGTTGTTGTCTCACACACTCTTTACAAATATTGTTTGACCACAATATTCACACAATAATCTCTCTCTTGCTAACCTTGTAAAATTTACCTTTCACAAAAACTAAACAAGAATTTACCTTCTTGTTTTCCTATGAGATTTATCTCTCATAATTTGAATACAAATGTTTGGTGATTCACATCAATTTACAATAACTCTCTTAAGTGTGTAAAGAATACAATTTGAAGCTCACACTAGAGTTATCTTATTTGATCAAGATGATATAGCTTAAAAGATTAATCATTGATCAAAAATAATTTCTTAAATCTTTATATATTGAAGATAGATGAAGTATGAAGTATAAGAATGATTCAAGGTGGTCAAAATGTGTCTTAGATAGTGCATATATAGTCCCAAAAGAGATCTAGCCGTTTGTGAGGTTTAGTAGAAGTTTGGTATTAAAAATGGTAAAAAATCAAAAATCCAACGGCTATATTCTGGGCCATCAGTCGACTGAGCAAAGCTCTTTAGTCGACTGAGTGGGCCTTAGTCGACTGAGCACATCTCCTTAGTTGACTGATGGACTAGATTGCCTATCAGGCAATAAGGCCAAAAATCCTAATTTTTGCATTTTTGCATATAAGTTCCAAAATCAATTCTAATGCTTTGGAGACCTTAAAAATAAGTTAATAAGACACCTATTTTCGGGAAAACTCAAAATATGATCATTTGAATTTAATATGAATTTATTTGAAAATTGGTTTTTGCAAGAATGATGTTTTCAAAGAAATTTTGATTCAAACTGATTTTGATCAATTTAAGAATGTTATACCAATATGTAAGAGCTATATAAATAATCAAATAAAAAACTTTACATAATACCTAAGCACTCACTCAATTATCGAATGAATGAGTCTTTGAATGTTTCGATTTGTTTCTTCTAATTGATTCTTCACTTAAAGCTTTTTCCTTGAAGTTTTGGCATATGATTCTTGATCTTTTGTGCTTTATGGATTTGTATTGATGAGATTAATCTTCTTGCTAGTCCAATGCTTCGTTGACTTGATCGGATATAGATTGAATGATCCTTGTCAAACTTTCTTTGAGCAATCATGCTATTCTTGATTTTTCAAATAAGAAATCTATAATTTTAAATCAAGAACATGTTAAATTACACATGATTGATTTATTGTTATTATCAAAATAAGATTAAGACCTTTAGGTCAACAATCTCTCTCTTTTTGATGATGACAATAAATTAATGTGTGTTTTCAATAACGAAGGTATATGAAAAAATGATATACCCCTCAATTTATGATAGATAAAAAAGATAATTAAAAGCTTCCGTCGCTTTGAGATAGTTTTCACTCCCAAATTAGCCAGAAAATATCCAGCTTGATTGGCAAATTCCTTAAAAGAAAGCAAATATAATATTAAAGACAAATATTAAAGTCCATTGATTGCAAACAAACATTTTCTCACTTGCCTGTATGGCAACATCAAAAAGATAAACGGAGAGAAAATGGTAGACATATGCTTCATCGACGAGGCAAAGATTTGTATGTCCTTTTACTTTTGCCATAAGGCATCAAACCGTCTCTTCACAAGCTGACTCGAATCGGATTCATTTCAATATCGCTTGAATTTCTTTGAACATGCAAATTTTGTATAGCTTTTCTTTTGCTTCTTATCTCTTTTCTCTTTTTTTCTAACGGACAATTTGACTTGTAATGTCCCTTTTTGACATGAAACCATTAACTTTTCAGCCACGTTTATTGGTAATCTATCACCATAGAAATCTTTGAGCTTGAGGGATTGCTGTCGATCTTCCCTTGACTTTACCTTCACTATTTCGAATGATACACCACCACCCCCAACCCTAGGATTACCCGTGCAGCACTCATCCGTATTAAGCTTGAATCGATTACGAAGGCAGAGCATTCTATCTTGATATGAAGCCAACCTTGGCACCATGCTCGAGGAGGGCACAAATACGGAGCTTCTCCATAATCACCCTATCTGCCTGCACTATTCTAGTGTTCACCTGATTATCCAACAAGATTGCACGCAAATTGACATTAATTTGCTCAATAATGAATCTAGAAGAAATATTGGCATTATCAAAACGACTTTTATTTCGAGCCACCCACAGTTCCCATACCACAGCTGCCGGAATGAGAGCTAAGCAAAAGCCTTAAAGCAAGGAGAACGTTGCTTCTAAACTCACCAATAATTTACCTTTTGATATAGCATATGACCATTTGAATTGATTTACAAAATATCCTCAGAATAAGCCCACACCTGCTTCGCTTTTTAATTACCAACCAACAGATGATCAATTGTTTCATAATGATCCCTTCATGTAACAATTGCATTTTGAAGCCAAATTAACCCCAAGCTTAATAATACAATCATCAATTAGAATTTTACATTGAAGAGTATGCCAAAGGAAAAATGCCCACTTAGTGGGAACACAACTATGCCACAAAGAAGAAGTAAATAAAGATCTAGCATGCTTAACTCTAAATAAATCCTAAGCATATTTGATAATGAAATTACTCGAGCTAGTATAAATTCACACATATCGATCTTTATCAGCACAAAGGGTTAACCTCCATACGGCAAATTGAATTAAAATTCTCAAGAGAGATAGTGTGCTGACAATTCTCTACCCAAAAGTTAGAACGAAAAGCATCAAAAACCGAAAGAGAAGCATTCTCACTCACCACGTTAGCTAAACGCTCATTTCCCCACCATTTTTCCTTCCAAAAATCAATTCTACCTTCCCCAACAACCCATTGAATACTAGACTCAGTGATGTCTCTAACCCTCACCATTAGGCCTGGCAACGAGTCGTGTACTTGTCGCTTTCGTGTCAAGTTGAAATCATGTAGGGTAAAAAGTGCCTCCACCGGTAAGGACCCGTTTAATAAACGGGTGAAAAATTCAAATTCATACACGACCCGTTCAATTAAGGAATGACACGACCCGATTCGTTTAACCCGTTTAAAATAAATGGTTCGACTCAGGTCGTATACAGATAACATTTAGTGACCCGCTAATAATTCAATTAAGTAATTTATATATATATATAAATTATATTCGGGGTACATGGGTTATAAACGGGTTTACATGACCCAAAATTGACTCGTATATGTTCTTACTGGGTTAAACGGGTTTTATTCGGGTCTCGTGAATATAAACAAAATCAACTAGTTTAATAAATGGGTTTGACGGGTCAACTCGATTATGACCCGCACCCGTTAAGGGTTCACCCAAACCCGGTAAATTCGTGTCGATTTTGTATCGTGTTATAAATTGCTGGGCCTACTCACCATTCCCTGCCAAATATTAAAAGAACCCCTCTTACATGTACAATCGAGAATATGTTGTTTAAAGCAATATTTTTCTCTCATAAAACAACTCCATAAAGAATTAGTCGCACGCAAATTCCACCATAATCACATAGAGAAAGCAATAACAACATCAGAAATCTGCCTAAAACCCAATCTACCTTTCCTCCCGAGGTTTACAACAATTTTTCCAAAAGACCCAATGATGTTTCGAGCCAAATTATGAATCACCCTACAAAAAATTTGCACATATAGAACTTCCGTTCTACGAATGATAGCTTTAAGAGGCTCCATAGATGCAATTAAATAAATTGGCAAGCTGAGTAAAATGTGGTTTATCAACACAAGACGACATCCAATACTCAGAAGTTTAATTTTCTATCCAGCCATCTTTTGTTCAAACTTCTGCAAAATATCACTAAAATAAACGATGCGCTTTCTGCCCTAAAATAAGACACTTCCGAGATATTTAATAGGAAAGAATTTTTCTCATAAATTTAGTGCACTGAGCTATGATATTAATTCTCGCATCCAACGTATCTTCCCCTACTACAAAACAACTTTTACCCGTACTAATTAATTGACCTGACTCTTTTTCATACTTAGGCAAGAAACTCCATCAAAATTTTTCAAACTCTACTTCGCCCCATTCGTAAAAATAAGCATGTCATCCACAAAGGCCAAATGAGAAATACTAGAACAATTGCTCTGAGTTGAAAATGAAATTGTTTTCTTAGACTGAACTAAATCAATAAGGCCCCTACTAAGAACTTCAGCACCAATAATAAAGAGACACGACGACAACGGATCTTCTTACTTTTCACCCTGAGATGAATGAAAGAAACCCTTTTGACGACCATTAATGATCACCGAATACCAATAATTACTGAGAATTTGCCAAAGCGTATCAATAAGAGTCTCTGAAAAATCCAAATTATCGTAACAAAACTTTCAAAATAAACAGCCACGACATTATATTGTAAGCCTCAGGCCATATCAAGCTTAAGTAACACATTATCTCCTCTAATTTTGGTATCAATCTTCCTCACCATCTCTTGGGCCAGTAAAATATTCTCCGTGATGCTTATACCTTTAACTAAATCCACTTTTGCTCATTTACTAATAATGAGAGGTAGAATCTTAGCCAATACATCAGCAAGAATCTTTGAGATAATCTTTGCATTAAAATTACAAAGACTGATGGGTCTCAAATCAGCACAAACTAGCATGGACACTGAACTTTAGGAACAGTACCAATCAATGTACTTGTCCAAGAGAGGGGAAAAGGGCTCCCTTAGGAAGAAGCTCTGAACTGCATCCACTAAGTCATTTTGAACAATCTCCCAACAAGAAGCATAAAATACTACATTAAAACCATTTGGACCGGCTGCTCCCTCCAAGTTTAAAGCAAAAACAACTGCATGAATCTCTTTCTTTAGTTGGCTTCTTGACAAGGAAATTATTCTGAACCACAGCGTTCAAGCGAGAAATAAAACACTGAACTAAGTCAAAATCAAAATGCTCCTCCTCTCTAGAAAATAATGCAGCATAAAACTGTACACTAGCATTAGCAATATCTTTAGAATCAGGAAAGCCAAGAACCATCAGAATCTTGAATCTGAAATATTCTAGACTTAATTCTCTTTCACCTTAGCTGCAAGCATGGAAGAAGCTAGTGTTTTTATCCCATTCTTTGAGCCATTTGGCCTTAGATCTCTGCCTCCAAAACATTTCTTCATACGCCAATCGATTAGTAAGATGCTGCCTAACCAAATCCAAATCATTTTAACAATTAACAAAATTATGGACTTCAAACTGCTGCTCCAATTCAGTTACTTTATCTTTCGCAGCCTTGCTATTATCAAATATATTTCCCAAATGTTTGTTTATTCCATAAAGAAAGCACCCGACGAAGTCTCTTTAATTTTAAAGCAAAACACCTAGATGCCTCCTTATCACAGGCTGCTGCCAACTTTGTTGAACTACCATTTTAAAACCACTATGTTTAATCCACATATTTTGAAATTTGAAGCACCGTTGCACCTGTTACGAAATAGAACTTGAAGGATAATTATGAATTGTATTGATATTCTTGATGATTACAATGTACAATGAAGGAGGATATATATACTAGGGGAACTAGACTACAATTAGGTAACATGCTACAATTAGGTAACATAATATAGGCTATAAATTAGGTAACATAGTCAACCTAATTAAGGAATTCATAATATATTCTAACACCCCCCTCAAACTCAAGGTGGTAAGTGAGAGACCAACTGGAGTTTGAAAATCAGAGTTTAGAAACAGCTAGGCTGGTGAGCTTTGGTGAAGAGATCCGCAGGCTGGTCATCCTTCCCGGTGGTAAAGCAACCAATCTGCTGTCTTATACGAGATCTAGCGGTATTCTGAACCCATGTGATAATATCACCATTTTTTTCCCAATCATCAAGTCGGTCAGTAAATTTTTCATCAGTTTCGTCGATTTTCTTGGTTGGCTTAACAATTTCTCCAGTAACAATTCTCCAGGACTTACAAGACTTCAAAAAACTGGTCATGGCTTGGGACCACTGAACATAATTGGTTCCATTGAGGACGATAGAGATTGGGCATGAAAATTCGTGCTTTTCCATTGAAAATGATGAGTAGTTAACACAGCAGCAGCAAAAAATAATCGAATTCTGAGAGATCTGAGGCCAGAAACGGATCCGAAATGATGGATTTGGTAGGAAATCGGGTTTGGAGTGAATAAAACCGGTTTAGAACTACGTGAACCGGTGCAAGGAAATGGAACTAGTTCAGAAAAAAACCGGTTTAGGGTTTTAGCAGGAAAATAGGCAGCGGTGCGTGGGACTTGGCGGTGCGCGTGGGGGACCTTTTAGCAGCGCGTGGGAGCATGTGAGGGGTCCAAATGGGGTGTTTTCAACAGCGTTTGGTTCGTATTGAAGAGACGGAGAGTTTGGTATATGGTTTGGGTAATCGAGGGTCTGTATGTGAGTGGCAGTAAATCGACAGATTGATGGGTAGGTGCTTGGGTTGATGATATTAGGGTTAATGATGCTAGGGTTTTTGATTTAGATTTTGGTTAAGGATTGGATGGAGATTGGTTCTAGAGGAGGATGGATTCCTCTAATACCATGTTACGAAATAGAACTTAAAGGTGAAATATGAATTGTATTGATATTCTTGATGATTACAATGTACAATGAAGGATGATATATATACTAAGGGAGCTAGACTACAATTAGGTAACATGTTACAATTAGGTAACGTACAATTAGGTAACATAATCTAGGCTATAAATTAGGTAACGAAGTCAACCTAATTAAGGAATTCATAATATATTCTAACAGCACCGTATTCGAATTTTGCTGAAACACACCCACTAAAGGAAAATGATACAACTGTTCCTTGTTTAAATGCTGAATAATGACCATCTTTTTTCCAAGTATAAGCGCTTCCCACACAGTTAAACTCACTAAAACCACAATTTGAAATACAATCATTGAATTCCATAAGCGCATTAAAATCAATAGAATTACCTCCCAACCTCTCACTCGCATATCTAATAATATTAAAATCACCACCCACCAACCAAGCGCAAGACGTAGCAGCCATTTGCTCAAGAGAAGACCACAGCTCTCTTATCTCAATTTTATTACATTTCTCATATATAAACGTCACCATAAAAGAATCTGAAAGCATACCATGCTTACAATTCAGAACAATACACTAAGATGATGCTTGAACTAGAGCACAGTCATAAGAAGATCTCTAAAAAACCCAAATACTACTGCTGGAATTACTAACTACATTATCAAAACCCAATTGTAATTTCACCTCCATCAATCTGGAATAATCAACCATTGTTTTGCTAAGAGCAATAAAATCTAAACAATGCAATTGAATTATTTTACGTAATCGAATCATAGAGCAAATATTAGCCACTCCTCTAATTTTCCAGTAAAGAACCTTAATCATTAATAAAATTTTGGTTGAGCATTCCTTGTCCCCTTTCTGCATCCCCCCCCCGGAGCACCCTTCTTTCTTCTTTTCTTTTTCTTACTAGACTGACCCCCACAATAGAAGCCGGAGAAACAACATTATTTCAGGACATCAACCTTTTCAACTTAACATCAAAACATTCTGAATCTTTAATGAAACGCGCATTTATTTCATTAACCTCCATCACAGAAAAATTCCAAAGAACATCATTAGAATTCTTACTAGGAGAGACACACAATTCAGCAAATCTCTTAGGGGGATGGGGAATATGAACAATTAAACCCCTACCGCCATCAGAAAGTATCGAGCCCTCACTATCAAAATCGCCTTCAACCGAAATTACACCCTCACCACAAACATCAGTCCCCCCTAAAAATTGAACCATTTAGAGCACTGCGCTTCAGCTGAATCCCCTTGGCTCTGGTTGCCAGCATTAACATCAATTGTGAACTGAGCTTGATTTGGAACTGAAGGTGCAGGTGTGGAACAAAACACCTTCTCCTCTAAAGAGATTACCACACCTTTATGAGATAAAGCTTCTACTGGAGCCACAGCTGAATTTAACAAATCATTACTTCGAACACCTTGAACACTCTCCACTAGAGCAGCCTTCGGACCCAAAACCTGAGCATTCTCCACATGAGCAATAGAATTAACAATTCTATTATGCATTTCCCTTATAGCATCATTACCCATTCTACAATCATCTATAGAATGTTCCTATCTAAAACATCGACTACAGTACTGAGGCACAGCCTCATATTCTACAGCTTACCAGAAGCCATCTTGCTCTATACCAACCCAAATCCGAGATGGCAGTTTATCTGTTTATGTAACAAATTAACCTCTACACTAATTCTCGCTACACTAGGATGAGCCAGCTGCTTAGTAGCATTATCCATACATAAAGGACGCCCCACCATACTAGCAATAGCAAACAAACTTTGTTGAGTTAAAAATAGTACCGGCAACTGCGGAAACAAAACCCATACCGGAGCTATCGCCGCCTCAATGTCAACTCGAAAATCCTTAGTCCATTTGAAAACCCTCATTAGATAGCAAAGAACACTTTCAGTTCTCCTTTATGTTGCCCAACCATGCTCTTAATTGAGAGCAACATTGATCTAAATTTGTGGCCTTTATTTGTGCATTGTTTTCCTTGAAAACGTAGTAAAAATGCCGTAAGAGTTTTAATTGATAGATGCTTTGTAAGAAGTATACCATGTTAACAAGCATACAAATAGTTAAAGTTGTAAGAGTTTTTGCACAGAGTGTTTGTCTATGCTATCTCATTTTGAGCCATTTAGAAGAGCTATAACCAAATGATAGCAATGCACAGTTGTACACTGTAAATTTCTCATTCCAAAACATAGTGTAGTTAAGAATTTGTTAAATATATCAAAAAAATGAATTTGATAAATAAAAAAAAAATGAAAAAATCAAAAGGTACGAAAAGATGTCATAAAAAGAATGTGATCTATATAACCAAGTAACGAAAGAAAGATGGAACCTCACATAATATAACTAGAAATGGAGTATTCCACGTGAGCTATGGCGATCCAGAGCGAAAACAAGTTTTAGAGAGGGCTCGAGGGTGATTTGGAGATGTAGGCTCGAACCCCGTCTGATTTAGTTTCAAATCTCTCTACGGGACTAGTTGATGGAGGAGGGTTACCCCAGTTGTGTAGCCCACCATTACCATTTCCTAGTAAAATTTTGCTGTAGCCCTTGACTAGACATTCAACAACAAAAAAAAAAGAGTTAGCGAAAATGCATGAAGTTGATATACTTGGTCCTTGAAATCCACCAAGGCACATTTTGAGTACACCTTGCTTTTAGAGGTATGGTGCAGCCGAACGTAGATAAATACTAAGAAATCTCAATGTGATTTTGAAATGCCTCACCATAGTTTGAAATGCAGATAAATCCTTTTGCCTGCACTTACCACATAATTAATTATGCTCTATAAAAAGTAATTTGCAGTATCTATAAAATGTGTATTCATGTTTAAACTAAAAATCCTAGTTCAGGTTTATCATATTTTACCTGATTATTACATCTATTTTAGCAGTTCCTTAACGGAAGCATTTTGCATAGCCATATTGGAGACCGCTAGCTGTGGATTACCGACAGTCAGTACGCGTGTGGGAGGTGTCCCTGAGGCATGGATCGGCATATGTTTTTCTGCTTGCTGACTTGCAACATTTGACATGCTTGTAAATGAGTTTATGAAAAGAACTTCTTTTTAACGCTATAATGGAAGTCTGGAGATTTTTATATTATTCTCGGCCTTATTATTTCTTCCATTTTATTTCGTAAGGTTCTACCAGATGATATGGTTGTTCTTGCGAAGCCAGACCCTAGTGATATGGTACAAGCAATAGAGAAAGCAATAGATTTGCTTCCCCAAATAGATCCACAAGCTATGCACCTTCGTGTGAGTTGTCTTTTGATGTGTGTGTTTTTGGGTGCGTTTGATAAAAAGTTGGAAAATGATTGAAGACACTACTAAATTTTATGAGAAGTTCGAAAAAAGAGATGAGTACGTATCTGGTGAGATATTCTTTTACTTTTTTGGTTTTTCCATGGAATTCGATTCCTTGATAGACGAGTAAAAACAAAATTGCCATGAAAAAAGTAGGACAGGAGGAGACCATCTCTACCAAATTACTCATATTCTTTTCCAACTTCTCATAAAACTAAAATTGTTTTTCGATCATTTTTCAACAATTTTTTTTATCAAACGGATCAATGACGTATTCTGCGTAATTGTGTTTTTATGTTTCGGTTTCAGATGAAAAAACTGTACAGTTGGCATGATGTTGCAAAAAGAACTGAGATTGTGTATGACCGTGCTTTGAGATGTTCGAATCAAGATCTCTTAGAACGTCTTTCGAGGTATGCTCATTAACAAGTTTTATTTGTGTATCCTTTATTGTCAAACTACGGCAAATTTTTTGGATTAGTTGCTTATGGGTATTTGTGGGACAAAATCAAGTCAACTGTAATGTATTTGTTGCGACTAACAAAAATAAATCAAGTTATTATGTGACATGTGCATTCTACCTTTGATTTAAATTTAGGGCTCATTAGGTTCGAGATGTAGGAAAAAAATTGGCATTTTAGATTCTAGGAAAGCTCCATTTCTAGCATTTGAGATTTCCTTGCCAATTTTTTGTTAAGACTGGAACCCTCATTTCCACACATTGAGAATAACTTACAAATATATTATTAAACATAAACATAATCATATTTTAACTAAAATTAGTTACGATAATATATTATTATATATTACTTTATTGTAATGCAAAAGAAATTTTTTTAGTCATATGTTAAAAATATGAGTAATTTTGTCAAAACATAAAAATAGGAGACGATTCCTGGGAATCATCTTAGCTTTCCTCCATTAAATATGGGAATTCTCCTTTTGTAGAAATCCTGGATGCCTTTCCAAAACTTTAACCAAACGTTGGAATCTTGAATGAACAGGAATTTAGGATACTAGAAACGAACCAAACGGAACCTCGGTTAATTTGGTGACAACTTACTTTGTTTTGTAGGTACCTCACATGTGGTGCTTGGGCAGGAAAGCTTTCTTGCTTTGTTATGATTATTGATTTTTTGTTATGGCGTCTATTTCCACTGTGGCAGGTATATTTCTTTATGAGATTTCATTAGTTTTAATGGTTTGTCTCTGTGAATTCTTTTCTGGTTTCTCTTGTTTTAATTATGTTTTTTATTTATTATTATTAATTTTTTTTTTTATGATTATTATTTTCTGGTATTTCCAATAGCCAGATGTGGATATTGAGGTGGTACCTGATATAATGCATTTTCGACATGGAGATCCACCGGAAGATTTCAATAAGGACAATGCTTGAGATTATCTTTGGGGCTTGATAGTAAGGTTCCTTGGTTTATTCACCAATTTAAAGATTTCATTAGCTGGACATGTCAATTCTTTCTTGTTAATGTGTAATATTTCATGAGAGAACTTGCTCAAGTCATTTCTTTCATATATATGACATATACACAGAAGTATAGCCAAGTTCAAGAACTGGGTCAACAATTCAAGCAAGATGCTCCGTTTTGGGCACAAGCTTGCACAATTTTACTTTTATCCCAAAAGGCCTCTTACTAGCAAGAACTAAACATATATAACACACCAGCTTACCATACCTAGGTGACGTGGGATGAACACCCACGGTGTATAGCTTGCCATCACCTACGGCAAGCACACTGGAGTACATACAGCAGCCCACCCACAATACTAGGGTCGTTACATACCTAGTGTTAGAAAGCAAAGGCATACAATGGATCCGACCATTGCTGCCATTGTCAATGATTGGCCACTTTATGTGATTATTATGGACTTATCACCAGCAACATACATTTGCAGTTACCATTATGATTTGCATTACAAAATATCGACATGTTCCATACTAAAAGATGGGAGATGCTAACCTATATTTTCTTTCCACTTATTGCAGTTTTACACGCGTAAATGAAGACATTGCAAGGATCTATCGTGCTTTAGCAAACAAGACCTGGCCTGGTGCCAGTTTTGTCCACAAGAAGTAGAAGCCAAAACCTTGTTATCGCTCTTCATATTTTATCATTCAGGAGTTAATGGCTACTATTGGTTGTCTGTACCATTTCTTGGACATTAGATAACCCAATGTTTTGCGTGTATATGTGTTGGACAGATTCAGGTCCAAGGATCAGGTTCAGCTTTAGTTAATACAGGCTTGATGACTGTGGAGTGGAGCTATTTCTTCTGTAAGAAATTTGTTTTGATCCCAATTTACCTCATCTACAAAATGTAGTTTTGTGACTGGAGTTATATATACATATATAGCTTATGACGTTTCCTTGAAAGTTGTGCGGAGTTAGGTTTAAATTACTAAAACCCAATCTTGTGTTACAATTTTCTAATTCCAGTTTTGACTCTTTCTTTTTTTTTTCTTTACAGAAAGAAATACAATACTTTACCTACATAAAAAGTTTTGAATTATGCCAGTAGCTTTATAGCATAGTAGTAATACTCGCTGGTAGACATCAGAGATTGGAAAAGGAAGGGGTTCACAACGTATCATCGTAATTAGGGGAAAAAAAAAGTAGTAGTTTTGAACTATGGACAAGCGTGCAAGGGCGACCTCAAATTATCCTTTTGAAGACTCAGTTTTTAATTTTTTCTAGAACTATGTGAAGACTCAGTTTACTACTTCTTTCTTTTTTAAAGAAAAAAAAAATGATTGACAACAGTGCATTAGTCAGTTGGTGAAATGATAAAAGTGTGAACCTTACCTACCAACAATTACATTAATGTCACATTATTTGAATCACTTCTTTAAATCTTCCTATTAAATTCCTATATAATTTATATAAATGTGTTGGTATATTGAACATCTTCCACTCAAATTTTACCCATCTGGGACCCAAATCATAGTTCAATAACTTGCCTTTATTTACTTATTAGGAAAAGAAAGATTTAAGCCTCTTCTATTTCCAACATACCAATGATGTAAATTGCATTTCATGTAAAGGGAGAAGGAATCAAACTCAAATTTATTCGAAATGAGAGTCCAGACCACCAGACTAATCTAATGATTCATTTTTTTTGGGTCTGACTAGTGATTCAGTTAAAAACCAACTTTTGTAACTAGCCTTCCACCATCCATCAAAATTCAAACATCTCAAAAAGTTTCCATAAATAGAGGGAATATATTACCAGACAAACCAGTCCAACCTATATATATATACGCACACAATTTCTAAGACTACCTATTTTCAGTGCTTTAACACCAAATTCCAAATCTAGTGTATTAGCTAATATGCAACACTAAAAACAACATAACTACATACAAGACCACAAATATGAGCATAAGATTTCTCAAATATCACTACACAGTACACACACCATCATTCTATGCTAGCCAACCAAACCATTATTCTTTCTGCCGACGTCGCCGTAAGCATCTCCCCTCCAATCTGCATCCTTAAAATATAGGTACTGGTATCCATGCTTTCAGTTCCCTCGAAACACTTGAGGCATTTTGTGATCGAAAACGGACTAAATCCATGATACCCCTTGTATTTATTCAAGGCCCGGTCTTCACATGTGTAGCCTCGATCCACTTTTTATCCGACTTTACCCTAGGGAGCCTTAACTTCGGTCGACTCTTTCAAAGCCTCACTCACCACCACTAGACGCCTGCTATTGCTGGTAGGGAAAGCGGAGGGGGTTGCGTTTGTTGATTCGTCTTCTAAATCAAATTTATCTTCACTAGCCAATGGATAACGAACTAACGGGAAGATCTTCACTAGCCAATGGATAATGAACTAACACAAAGATGGCTTCGCATTTTTCGGTCCAAAAATGATTGCTAATGCTAAATAAGTGAACTCCTAATTTGACATAGCTGGAGTGCAGTGTAATTTACTTTTCTACTTCGTGATTATTTCTTATGCAATGATATGAATTTCTCTAGAGCTGTATTAATGGTCGAGTGTTGAAGAATTAATATTTATGTTCTAAAAAGAGCTCCATTTTTTCAAGCAATTCACAATTTCACACAATTCTTTTGGCTTGGTAAATGATTGAACTATTTGATGAATTTGGTAGAGATGATTTTCAAACCTTAATTATCTCCGCAAATTTCACAAACAGATTCAATCTAGAAGTGCATATAAAGAAAATGTTGATATCAAAGTATATTTTCCGCAACTGAAAATTTATGACAATCGTCTCATTGAAATTCTTGATGGAAGTTGGAGGAAACTTTGCTTAAAAGGGCATCATTTTAAAGCCACAATGTATATAGGCAACTTGGAGAGATTAAAAAAGAATAAAGAAAAAAAATGTTAACGGTTGAATCTTAAGAGCAGCAGTAAGGGGGATCTGGATCCGATATGTAAAGCAATCTTATTTTGAAAACAAAAAACAAGCAGAAACTATCCAGTACCCATGAACAAAAAGAACACTACAAAAATAATCTTGTGCAAGCTACCATGTACATAACAGCATGCAAATTGGATCAGCATTCTAAAAAACAACAGCAGAACACTATCACCATGAGCAGAAAACTGCAAGGACACTTGCTTATACATTCGTAAAAAAAGTTGGTTTTATTAATAAAAAGGGGGAAGACGATAGGAGTTGCAGCAAGAACAGAGCTGAGCAGGTGACGTAAAAGCACGACAACAGAGTGAAGCCAGTAAAACCCGGGTCAGAAGTTACAACAGAGAGAGCTCAAAGTTACTTCAGAGTAAGAGAAGCTTGTTACCATTACTGTGTTTCAGATTCTAATCTAGTTGTGGTTCGAGATGCTGATCCCAAGAAACCCACTACTTTTTCTTATTAGTTTCAAATGTGGGCATATCATCTATATTAAGAAAGAAAACAAAGCATTAGTATGTACAATCCACATTGATTGAAAGTTCAGAATCTCAATAATCCTGTTCAAAACGAAATTATACATTTAATTTAGTAATTTGAAAAACACATATCATGAAAATTTACCTCCTTGAGGATATATTGAGTTGTAGTGCACTTCTGCCCAAAAGCTCAAAGATATAACTGCACCAAAATTATCCGTCGACAATAAATCCATCACATCATTTTGCATATTGTTATGAAAAAAGGTTGACCCGTAAAATACTGACATGAGTTTTGTGTTTATCAATATATACACATACACAGGCACGCACAAATTTGTGGTGAGGTAATAAACTACAAATTTACATTAGCAGAAAATAGAAACTATATTGATGAAAAATGCTTTCAAAAGCTGGCAAAGTAACCAGAATAAAGGTGAAAAAGAAGAAAGTTCCACTAAATTAGCAAAGAAGGTTGCACAACATGGATAGAATATTCTACATTACGAATTTTACCATAAAATAAGTTAAGAATAAACTTGAACAATAAGGTAGCCATTTTGGGATAGAAGGCAAGGAATACAAGAAAATAAAGTTTCGTATCTTTTATTAGATAGTTATATTTTAGTACTTCCTCCGCCTCAAATTGACATTGCTTATTTAACTTTTGTACTTTTAAAGGAAAACAAAATTTTAAACTTAATCAATGGTTAATAATAGAACTAATTTACCATTATGAAATTTGGTAATTGATTGTGTCCTGAGAAGGAAATGGGACTCCTGATTTGAGAGATCCAGAAATGGAAAAGGAAAGAGGAACTCTTAATTTGAAACGGATGGAGTATTTCTTTCCCCCTCTTGATAACTAATGACAGAGAGAGAGATAGAGAGAGAGGATCTTAATACATTACTATTTTTCTATCCCTTGACTTGAGCGACTTTCTCCAGAAAGTCCATAAATTTCCTTGCAGATTTCATTTGGAAGTCAAAAGTTCCTCTCAATTTCGACCTAATTAATGGTCAAGAATACAACTTATTTTCTATCGTAATATTTGGTACATTGATTATGTCTTGAAAAGGAAATGGAACTATTAATTTGAGACATCTGGAAAAAGAAAGTGGGACTACTAATTTGAGATGGAGGGACTATTTTCCAACTATTTGTGTTTGACCCCAAATCCTTTTCCCTATAATTGAACTTTGGACTTACATTGCTTTTCCACTTTACCAAGAATTCAAAGAACATGGGGGGGAGAGTAAGTTCATATGCTTGGACTTGTGTGTCAAACCTTTGCACCATGAAAATGAGGTGGAATTGAATCACCTAAAATATTAGGCAATCAAACACCATCAAAAGGTATAAAATGAACATTTTTCCTACTTTTTTGCCAAGTTTTCTACGGAAAACTTTGGCAGTCAAACACACCATTAAATCTCCACACAATGACACTACATACTGCAGTAAACATAGACGATTGTCTCAAATCAATTTGCAGGACCTTATGATATTATACTAAGATGAAAAATACATGCTTACACAACCAACTTGTGACAATATTTTTTTCCTCAGGAATGGATCACAAATCAACAAGTGGAAAAACAAAAGTAAATGAAATGTCTGTGACGGATCGGACTACCAGGGAATCACATAGATTACTTTACAATTGAAAAATAGAGCCCGTAGAAATAGTACCTCTTTTTGATCTTTGAACATTTGGTACAATCTCAATGTAACAAGTGTCTTTGAACGATGTGATTACAAAAATCTTGACGCCATACTGCAACAAATCATCAGCATATGTTAAAGACTGGCATATTTCTTCTGAGTATTCCTAAAACTACAGCAAAAATGTCAACAAATACTTCAATTTCGTTATCTATATTATAAAACAAGGATTTTTTGTAATAAAATAATAAATCAATCCAACGTCTCATATTAATTTGTAATGGTGTTAACACTTTTAGACCATTAGATCATTTTTATACCTCACAACAAGATGTCAAATCAACTTAACATTTACTCACACACTAAACATATACACAAATATAACTCTTACATCTCTCTACTTTTCTACAACATTTCTCTCTCATCAAATTTTTAAAAAACTTTTAAATGCCATAACTTTAAAACACTAAACATATACACAAATATAACTTTATATATTTGAAATATGTTCATCAACATCTACAAAACAAGATCCATTGTGATTATTAAATTATGTATAAAAAAATTCAAGAAAAAGTTATAAAACATTACAAATATAATGGCATATAAAACTTATAAAACATTACAAATATAATAGTTATTGAAAATATACATTTCTCTCTCATCAAATTTACAAATCCATTAGTTATTGAAAATATTACACAATGAATAAAAGATACTAAAATAAAATTAAAAATAAGTGTCCAACCTACCTCGAATATGGGGTGAAATTTTTTTATATAACAATTCGATCTGCCTCGAATATAATATTTTATTTCTCTTTTAAATATACTCATAACATCATCTATATTATAAAACAACAAGTTTGACTAAAATTATTTTCAAAAAGTATAAAAATCTAATGGTTAAAAATATACATGTTATGGTATGCATTAAATCTATACCATTGGATGAGTTTTATATACACATCAAGATGTCACATCAAAGTTAAAGCACTCACACCAATAATATACACACAATAAATTCTCACACACCAATACTTTTTTCTAAATTAAAAATGCCATAACTTAAAATAAAAAATTTAATATTTAAAATCTATTAATCAAGATCAATTAAACAAGATCGATCATGACTATAGAATTATGTAAAAAAATAAAAAATTATTAAGTAACATTTAACACCAATAATATACACAAAAGTAAATTATCACACACCAATACATAATTTTACATTAAAAATGCCATAACTTAAAATAAAAAATTCAAAATTTAATATTTAAACTCTACTAATCAAGAAATTTAATAAAAATTTAATATTTAAATATAATAATCAAGATATTTAAAATCTACTAATCAAGATCAATTAAACAAGATCCATCATGACTATAGAATTATTTTAAAAAAAATAAATTATTAAGTAACATTTAACACCAATAATATACACAAAAGTAAACTCTCACACACCAATAAATAAATTTACATTAAAAATGCAATAGCTTAAAATAAAAAATTCAATATTTAATATTTAAACTCTATTAATCAAGAAATTTAATAAAAAATAATATTTAAATATAATAATCAAGATATTTAAAATTTACTAATCAAGATCGATTAAACAAGATCCATCATGACTATAGAATTATTTAACAAAAATAAAAATTATTAAGTAATATTTAACACCAATAATATACACAAAAGTAAACTCTCACACACCAATAAATATTTTCACATTAAAAATGCCATAACTTAAAATAAAAAATTCAAAATTTAATATCTAAACTCTACTAATCAAGATCAATTAAACAAGATTCATCTTAAAATAAAAAAATATATATTAAATATTTAAAATATACTAATCAAGAAATTTCATAAAAAATTAATATTTAAATCTACTAATCAAGATCCATCATAACTACAGAATTATGAATTTAATATTTAAATTTACTAATCATGATTAATTAAACAACATTCATCATGACTATAGAATTATGTAAAAAAATAATAAGAAAAATTATTGAGTAACATTTAACACCAATAATACACACACAATAAACTCTCACATATCAATCATTTTTTCTACATTAAAAATGTCATAACTTAAAATAAGGAATTCAAAATTTAATATTTAAAATCTACTAATCAAGATCAATTAAACGAGATCCATCATGACTATAAAATTATGTAAAAAAAATATAAATAAATTATTGAATAACATTTAAGGACGTACTTTATGTGTTCCTACAATATTGATCATCTTAGTATGTTGTTTTTAGGAGTATACACAATATATCAGTCAATTTTTTGAACTATTTTCAAATCATACCAACAGACGTGATTAAATTATTTTCACATATGGCCTTGAATTTAATTTGTTAAAAACTTATTTTACCGAGATCAAAATAAGATCAAAAAATATGATTAACAGATTCTTCAAAAATTAAAAACAAGACGGTCCAATCTAATCTACTTTTAGTTGTTCCAGCATGAAGATATATTAAATTTAAGTTTGTCGATTTAAATTCATCACACGTTACTCATTTTTATCTTATTATCAGTTCTTATTTAATTTACCGTGCCGGATGGCACGGGTATGCCCTAGTTAATTTATACAACATAATAGTCCCAAAGAGTTCTTTATTTAATTCAAACAAACTAGACTTGCCTTGAATTAACGAAATTTCTTCAATTTTTTTCTGTTACGGTGACAATGTTGATGAAAAATGAAGAATATTCTGTTTAAGTGGTAACAGTAATTCGTAGTTTTGGTTTTAACTTACTTTTACGTTTTATTATGTTCTTGAAATTCCTCGGGTATAATTAAGTCTAGTACTGGGTTGACAGTGGGTATGGCTTTTACTCTTAACATCCAATTATTGTTATTACTATATATCAGAAACGAAAATCATTTTATCGCTCAATGTTAAAAATTGCAACAAGCAAAACAATTAGCAGACCAAAAAGACAAGAACCAGAATTTTGGAAAAGGGGGACAAAACATTCATAATCTCAGTTCTCTATCCATAAAACTGCCAAAAAGGAAACAGTTAGCCCAACTCTACCCAGTAGAGTTCCCAAAAAATGTAAAAAAAAAAAATGCTGTTTTATCTATTTACAGAATATAAAAGACAAATACTGTCTCAACAAATCTATCATAATCATAAAAATGAATGTAGATTAAGTTGCAAAACCATACCGAATCAGCAGCTGCCTGTAAAGTGACATGATCACCCCATTCGCCACCCCTAGTTTCCATGGGAAAGAGAAAGGTCATAATATACCCAGCAACTAAACTTAATGAGCAAATCAATGAGAATGAGTAGAAAAATACTTGGCCATCTTCTTCAAATAATCACCATAAGCCATAGGAACATATGCCTCATATACCTCGGGGCAAGACTTAAGCTGATAATCCAAAATGTTGCAATTAAAAGAAAAGGAAACAAAGAAAAAAATTACCACAAAGTCACTATGTTATAATTTACTACCAAGGACCAACCTGTTTTACAACTTGTTGTCTCACAAATTTGTGGTGCTCTGGAGCACGATATATCTGATCTGATAAAGCGCGAAACTGAGGAGAAATATGGAACCAATGAGAATGAAGTTGTTCATGCTTAAGCACAATCCTACATTATGAAAAACAAAGAAAGGAAAGCAAGAGGGCATCATGACCACTGGGCAGTATATCACATTGTGTCATAATCAACCACACCAGAGTCTATGGTTCACAAATCAAAAATTTCCAAATGAGAGCATTCAATTGAAGAAACCATTGACTAGAAGATATAAATACACAAAAAATCAAAAAGTAGCTCTAGCTAATCAGCCTTGGTATCCCAATCTACAGAATTATGATGTGGGCTGTTTAGGTTAACTGCTCTTGAACCTAGTAGAAAAACTCACATATATTACAACTAACTGGGGAATCAGTATAACATCAATGTGTTTTGACAAATATATATAGGCCACGTAGCAATGGGAATGTAATTAGATGCTAATAACTAGATGTTAACAAAGGTAGTATTATATTCTGGATTATACATGATATTTTGTAAAAAATTGTGCATATAGCACATAGAAGCTTCCCCAAAAGTGGATTCTTTGCTGTACAACCTTTTGTACAAATCTTTTAGTCAAAAATACATTTGACCAATAGCACTATTTCTTTATTTTTTGAGGAGTAATAAACTATTACTAGAGATCAACTAAAAATTCAACCCTGAAAATTCTACAGGGCCTTTGAAGACAAGATTCATCACAAGCATACATAAAGGGAAAGAAAAAAAAAGACGACCAAACTAAGTGTAGGATAACAGGTGCAATCGTGTAGTAACTCACAAACATTGGCTACCCTTTTTCAAAACATCCCATTCTCTCAAATCGTAAGCAAAGATAGGGGTAATAAGAGAAATCCTACAGCATATAACTGTTGACAAAGTCAATTAATCATTTTGATAATTACAAATTAATATAGTGTTATTTAACTTGTTCCAAGGGATTCGATATCTTTTCCAACCAAGGCAACATTTATCCAACAAAGCTCCACAAATGCTTTCACTACAAGAAATATAAATATCTCCATGTGCTTCACAAAGCAAAACCAAGAAAGGATCTCAAACAAGTAATGTACGCATCACAATTCCAGGGAAAATGAGGCACACTATTGGGTATCAAAACATATATTTGTTCATAAATCTTAGAATTTTATTTGGAACTAAATTATTAAATTGGAAAAATATTTTTATTTTTTGTTTAAAATTCGCTCAATTTTGCCCAGTTTTGATAACGGTATAAGAATTTTGAAATTTTTACTATGACCTCTCCTGGCAATTTTGTTACCGTCACCTTGAACCTTAAACTCAACCAACTGATATAACTGCAACCTGGAAAAGAGATGTGTTCAGCTCTGTTGAACATTTCAACTATGAAAAAGAACTTGCCACATCCATAAAACAGTTTATAGAAATGTATCCTTGAACATGTCGGGCGATCGGCCATAAATCTGGGGATGAAGCCGGTTGTAATGAAAGTGAAAGGATCTACTTATTTCAGGAAAGAGTAAGAAGATATACATGTATGCCCAAACATACACGTATAAATTTTTATCAGATACTTATTATCTGTTCTATCAGACGCGAGGAGGATTTGGTGCTTAGAGTAAATCAATAAAATACCCTTCATGCTTTAAAAAAAAGAAATACAACTCGAATAAGGATTCAAACTCATGACCTTAGGTACAAAAAAACATACTTTACCACTTGAACAAATATTATCACATGTGCTTGTAAAATTCCACATAATATAATGAAATACCATTTAAATATTGCACACACATCGTGTATGCCACAGGTACTAGATTTTGAACCCATATGACCTCAGATATAAAGAACACATGTTACCACCTCGTGACCAAAAGCCATCATATCTACTTAATGTGTTTTAAAATCTAGATAATGTGAGAACTTCTAGGTATCATATGCACACACATCGAGTGTATCGCAAGTTCTAGTATATTAATAAAGTGAAATAAAAGAATCCCATAACAAATAACATCATGCACGGGAGGGGGAGGACACACATCACCTGTCCAGTAGCCTTTGATGATCTAAAGTTGCCTCATCAACTGAAGGTATTTCTCCATTGATTCTAGGAACATGCTGCACAGCAGCATAAAAGACTATAAACTAAGGTCCAAATAGAGGAATGAACCACCAGATGTTGAAGCACTTATGACCACAAAGGTTCATCAAGAATGATTGTCAGCCGATGGCATAAAATTGAGTGCACATCCTATACAGCCACTAAAGTGATCATTCTTGATCTTTTAATAGACATTGGAAGTGTGAAGCATGCAGTTACGTTGATAATTCAACAAAATCTGTTTTATGCTAATACACACAGAACCATGAGTACAACTAGATTTAGTTATCAAGAAAAGATTGATTCCTCTTTCTTTGTCCTCTCATTTCACAGAAAAAAATCTGGATGACTCAATTTGATTATTTGAAACCTCAGCAAATAAAAATGTAGCAGTAACAACATCAAACAAATAAGGTATTTCTACTAAAAAATGGAAGACAAGAGTCTTTATCCAATAGTTGATCTTAGAGAGCTTTCATATACCAAAACTCAAGTCCTGAGTATGAACCATACAACTTTAGTTCTTATGAATTTTCATTTTGCTTGTGCATCCATTTTTTAAATATACTTATGGATCATCATGATCTATAATCGCGGGTTGATTTGCCTTCCAATAGATCAGACTTTAGCTCAAATCCTATCCATTTATTAGGTTATGAACGGAAATTTGTAATCCAATAACCAGCGTATCTGCTTGCCCGATTACTGGATGGATCTAAGCACTGGTAGAAAACCAAGCTGCTAATTATTCGATCCAAACAAGTACTTAAAAAGTATGAAATTGATTATTTTATATTTTATATTTAAAATTCAATCATTTTGTTATATTTATCTCACAATTATTGTTATCCTTATATAATCATACACACAACATATAATGATGATAACTTGTCAGCTCCCATGCGAGCAAATGGTATATGCTTCCATTAGCTGAATTCTTTTGTTTGACAAAATTTCCACCTAGTCGGCCAACAATCAAACTTATTTTGCATGCTAATTTCTTTTCTGTTTTAGAAAAGAAAAAGAAAAAGACACACACACAAATATTCTACAGAAGAAACACTTACAGGGACAGGAACCATCTGATTCAACCTTTTGCCCACTTCACCGTCGAGAGCATACTCATCTGCCAGGTCTAAGGAGTATGACCATTCCGCAGTGCAATAGTTCCTCCCGGAGCTAGAACATGAACTAGAAGGTCCCACGTCATCTGCCTCTTCGTTGCCATTGTCCTGTCCTAAGAATTATGATAAGAAAAAAAATAAAAAAATAAAAAAATAAGCAGAATAGAGCAAGAGAATGAAAGAATCCATCAAATCAAGCAAAAATTTATTTTCCAGATTTTTCCAATACCGAAAGTGTAGTTTCCTATGGAAGGATCAAGCCAATCCTGAGGATAAAATGATACATCAGAATCCTCTGCTCCTTCCATGGAAGATACAGATGCTTCCGCAACTGAAAGTTGTGATAATTCTTCTTGAAGGGAATGTGCAAGAAGTTCATCACTCTCTAAGCTGTTACATCCCATGTCATACTGATCTTCTTTATAATACTGCTGGTGATAATATTCTGCATCATTCAGTGTAATGGAGTCGCAATACCCACAATTAGAAAATGGATTGCCATCAAAAAGCTCAAGACCCCACCGAACAACATCAGGATCTTGCTCATATGTAATCATTTCAAACTCAATGTGATTTTTTAGATTGAATTCACTGTGTGTCCCACAAATACGGGATCAACATGTTGCCGCCAATGGAGAAGTTCTTTTTGGATCGTAGGAAGGACGCGACTTGATCTGATTTTAATGAACGTGTCATATAAGTCTTCCCTTGAAAATAAACATCATATAGTACCAATATACTTCAAGCAATCTACAGATGCTTCCACGTGCATTCGAGATTTTTTCCTGTTCAAAAACTATATATTATATACCAATATTACATCCAAACAGGAACATTCAACAGGTTAATTTTGTAGCCAATGCAAATCAAAGGGCTTGTGTCAAATGATGAAACAATAGCCTTACTGCCTTAGCATGATCATTTATTTGCTGTTCTTGTGCAAATATATCAAGTAGAATAAACTTATGAAGTGTGTAATCTTAAAGATATGCATGCATACTCAATGATAAAAATCTACAGACTGTTTAGAATCGTGTCAGCTCAAAAACAACAACTAACCAAACAATCGTAAGCCGTAAGTAAGCAAGTAAACAGGTACTAAACATGTTAGACAACACTATGATCACCAGAATAAATATGAATGTGCTCAACTAGTTTAATTAGCTGTGAGTCTTCTGAAATCATAAAGTTGATATGCGTCATTCTCATACAACATATGTATATACAATCCTAGAATATTCTCCAGTCTATCATTCGGAAAGACTCAATTACATTTTATGATAGCAACAAGTCTAGAAACATATACAAGTTCCACATGCGCGTAAATGCCACAATAGTAGAATCTGTCAAGTGACAATCCCGCTTGTAAGATCAAGGTAAATACCAAGTACCAACCACTGTCAGCTAGACCCTTGGGCTTAATTTCTTACACCTAACAAGAAAGCTAGAGCGAGAATGAGTTGCACATGCAACTTTGTCACCACAACACATGTCAGTGAGTGTGACACTTCTAATATAAATGGTCAGGGTGACAAATTTGTTAATACTACTTTTCAATGTTATGACTTGCTCTAGTTCTCCATTTAAAAGAAAGAGATAGTGGCAGGGTATCTAGATGCTTCAAGTGATCTTGAGAGCACAGGTACATTTAAAAGAAAATCGTTAATCGGACCTAGATCGGCGAGGTGGGGATTAGGGGATTTTCGGAGAAATCAGAAAAAAAAATCGAGGATTAATCGGCAAACCCATAATTTGAAAAATCAAGAATTAAGTAATATAATAACATTATTTTTCTCTAATAAAATCACAAAAAATATAAATTAGATTACTTTTTTTTATATAAATTAAATTGCATTCTCTACAAAAGTTTAACTAAATTTATTATTATTTTTTTTTTTTACTTTTCAAAATATTAAATACCATTTAAATAAGCAACAATTTTTTATTTTATGTTTTTAAAAAAAAAGAGAATAACACCTCATAAATTTAAATGGGCCCATTAGTAATTCTATAAATATTCAATATTACTAAGGTTAGTTAGGTGATTGACCACTTTAAATTAAAAACCTATTCTTTTCGTAACTCCCTCTTTCTCACAGCCACATCCACAACCGTCTTTCTCTATCATCTCCTTCCATTTTCATCTTAGGGTTCAGAATTGAAAGAAGAATGAATAAATCCTCTAAAAACGATGTCATTTTAGTAAGTTTATTTTTGTTTTCTAATTGGATTCTAGCTCCCTGATTTTTCCCGATTTTTGAGACACCCGATTTTCTATAACCGATTCAAGGAAATCCGATCGGCTAACTCCCAATTTCCGATTTTTTGCCGATTTATCGGCCAAAAATCCCAATTTTTAGAACAATGGAGTATTGTATTACTCGACAATATTACAATTCTCTTAAAAAAATTATCTTTGACTATTTATAACAAGGAAGTTATAGGAAAAATCACCAATATTGGATTTATAGTCTCAACACGCCCCTTCATGGCAGTAGCTTTTGCTTTGATAACACACTAGAGTTCGTAACCAATTGGCAATGGGTGGAGTAGCCCCTTATTCTTATATATTATTTTGGGAGGATCCGATTTCCCAATATGGGATTTTATAGTCTTAACACTAGCGTCATGGCCCACCTTCCTTCTTTCATCCCCCCACTATGCCTTCTTAAAGCTCCCAATTTCTCTAAATGGTCAAAGATTGCTCATGACAAATGATGAATACTATCAATCCATATAAGAGCTATGCGGCATATACTTAAATCTACAAAGTACAAACTAAGCACCATGTTGGAAATGTCTTTCCGAGATACATCCTTGTTTATTGATCTCAAGTCAATTTTTTTTGTCTCTTATTTTTCTTTTTAGAAGTGATTTTGCTCACTTTTTACCATTTGAAAATGTAAGCTCTACATGCTACTACTCTCAACTAAGAATCGAGCTTCCCTTCTAAAGGGCCTTAACAAGAGCAAACGAATCCCATTCTCTTCATCCTTCTTGGTGATGCTTTACCTATTATGTCATTCTCTCTTTCTTTACACCCTATTTAGAAATAGTGAATTATCTCCCTTGTTGAAACCCTTCCTAAAAAGATTTGGGCAGTCTGGGGGGGACCACCATGGCTCCTCTCTTCTCGAGGTTTCAATTTAAAGAGATTCCAGAAAGAAAGGGGGGCTCTTTTAAGTAGCAATTAATGCAAAAACGGCCAATTGGAATAGGATGAATAGGTTCGAGAGATGAGAGAATTAAGGTTGGAACAAGTTGATCCCCTCTTTATTTTTATTTTCATTTCTTTGGACTCCGCAAGGAAGCTAATAAGCACTCTCTCAGGCAGAACTCCGGGTTGAGGAGTTACTTGGAATGCTGCCAAGATATCAAATTGTTGGAATTCCCAAAGTGATACATTCTCGAAGGGCCGTATATTCTTCGTGTGGGATGATGTCGGAAAGTATTTTGATCCGAACATTAATAGGTCGTGTATTAGTGGATTTTATATTGGTATACACATGTGAAATAGGAAAACTACTTTTCCCCCCTCCGTTGCAAATAGTTGCTAAAAATATTGTTTGCTTTGCATCAAATTAAACTACATGCTCCACACCGTCAATGGCTTTGAGTTTCATTCTTGCAAATGTTCTCCATTGGCGGATAAATGAAATTTACATTTTATACATGAATTTACAAAGGGCTCAATTGGACATGTGACACATGAATTTGTGTTTGTCGATCCACATCCTTTTTTCATGCAAATTTATGTTCATGATACAGTTTAGTTTGGTTCATCCCATATAAAAAAGGTATAATTTCGAGTTTTCCTAAATAAATTAAATTTAAAATATAAACTCTAAGCATTTTTACCCACTCTAACAACAATCAAAAAAATTACTTTTCTTGTTTCCTTCTCTGCATTCGAAGTCTATATGCATGTGGCCCCTAAAACCAATGAAAAGGCATATTCTGAAATTCGATCTATCAACAAGATTCCTCACGGATCATAGGATCAAAAACTTGACAAGCACAATCAAATTGCACAAATACCAAATAAAAACATATTCATACACATGACACACATTTGTATAACTAAATCCTCAACTGATTATGTTAAAAAATATAAAATAATCTTCAACTGCTTTCAGCTAAATTCAAAACGCAAACAACATAATTGAATAAAACCTACTGCATTATAAATCAGTCGATCCAAAAGCACCTCAAAAAGACAGTAAAGAGCTAAAACATCAAATAATATCAATCAGCAGCTTGTGGATTCATATCGAAGGAGATCAATTAAATCAAATATTCTCCGGTGGATCGAAATAATACACAAACCTCCAAATCCGCAGATTATACGCATATGCGTGTGTGTTGGGGTTGGGTGAGAAGCGCATTCGAGACGCCACAAACGCCGAAGATGTGAACAAATAGAGAGTAGAGAGAGAAAGAGATTGCACTGTGCAGCGAGAGAGAGAGAGAGTGAGTGGTTGGTGGAATTCGTGAATGACGGACGTCAACTGACAGTGGTCAGCAAGTAGTATACAGGGTTGAGAAACTAATTTTTTTATTAATTTATTTTTTGTGTTTGATAAAATATAAAAAATATTTAGGTAAAATTATTATTATTTAAATTTTTTATAATAAATATTTGAAAATTATATGAAAAAATTAATTTTATGTGTTTTGAGAGAAATGGTTTTACCTTTAACTTTCTTTTTTTTCGGGAAAGTATTTTCGAAATTTGTACTTGTCAAATAAAAAAAAGAAAAGATTTTCCTTTCTATTAAAATCCATGAATCAAGCGAGACCTTAGTTCCTCTCAGTTTGTTTCACGGAAATGAAATTAATTTTTTTTGTCTTTTTCTTATGAGTTAGGAAAGTTACCGTCAAGTTTGGTAAATATAAAAAAAAAATTAGATAGATGTATTGTAATCTAAAATATTTGTAATAAACGCGAGAAAATTACAAAAAAGAAATTAATTCTATAGATTTGAAGAGAAATAATTTTACCCCCTACTTTCTTTTTGTTAAGAAAGTATTTTCAAAATTTGTACTTACTAAACAAAAGAAATGAACGACTTTCATTTCGTAAGTTCTCAAATCCGTGAACCAAACGAGGTCTAAGTATATAAACTTATACTCATCTATTAAAAATTGAATAACAGACATCTTATTCGATCAAATAAAAATAAGAGAGTTACCAATTTTTATAAGGTGTAAATATTATCTCTCTAATTTATTTATTTTTTAAAAAAATATCATAATTTTATGCCCCTCAGAAGGTCGATCAAATTATAATACTCAATTTTTTTTTATTATTTTCTTACAGTGAAATGTAACGCTTCCCAAAATTCACTTCACTTTACTTTATCTCTCATAAAATTTTTAAAACTCCATAACTTTAAATTTAAAAATTGGAATTATATAAAAATAAATATTTGAAAACCTACTCATCGAGATCTATAAAATATTCAATTGTGACTATTTTTTGAATTTTTTTCATGAGTTTTTTTGAATTGGTTGAAAAAAACTCTAACAAAAATTAAATTAACTTTTCAACCTACTTTCACACTTTCTTAAAACTTATCTAAAAAACATCTTTTAAAATCTCAACCAAACAAGCACTAAGTATCTCATTTTTTTTTTAAATATAAATGGTTAACATACTTATTGCTATCTTAAGCCACTCCACTGAATTTTTTGTGTTTGTTTGAGTTCCTTCTAACCACTCATGCGACTTCTTCACTTTCTTCTATACAAAGAGAGGTGGCTCTATCATAAGATCAAGTTGATAAAAAAAAGTAAAATGTTTTAATGAAATTCTTATATCTACAAATATTAGCTTGTTGGAACAAAATTTTTTATATGTTGTATCGGTACAAAACTAAAGTTTGATAAATACTTTGAGAGCCATTTTATCTTAATTTATCATATAGGGCCCCAACTTTTCTTATACCGCCTTTGCACAAAAATCATAGAGGATAAGTTAATCACCGCTAACATAAAGAAATTGTATATAATAAGGTTACGATGGCCGAAAAAAGTACATCACTACATGAACTTAGTCAATAGGTAGTAAGTTAATCATCAATAACATATGTATTTTGACATATTTGGTCTATGACGTCCAAAAAATATGAAATATAAACTCGGTTCACGGAGAGTAAGTAAAGCAGCAACAGCATACATGTTTGCATTTTCACATACTCGGCTCTTAATGGCTGAAAACTTAGGATATACTTGATGTTAGGAGCCAACTCTAACACTCATTTGTACTCGTGTGGAGCAAATGTGTATTTAAATGGAGTGATTCGTGCATTCAATTGTACAAATAGAATATGACAAAAATAATATAATGTTTTTACCAACCATGCTTAAAGTTTTAATTATTGTTTGATATTGTAATGCAAAGGAATGATCCTCAACATTGTTGCTTTGTGTTGTTTGTATTTTAGGTATGAAGTAGTTAATATAGTTTTGCAAAATGAAATTGTATGTTGCTAACAAATTCTATTATTTTTATAAAGGCACGAACAAGTTAAATGGTATGAAAAACGGACGCTTGAGATTTTAGTTATAAAAGAGTCTTGAAACAAAACTTTTCCATAAATTTAGCTAAATTCCAAGGTCTTTTTTTTTCATGAAGTGTTCCTACAACACTCTAGATATATGGCTAATCCTTTTTTATGTATCTTGTAACCACTAGGACTCCATCAAAATGGCTAGTCCAAGTTATAATTAGGTTTATTGCACTCATATATATACCGATGACCTTTCTATTATACTACCGATGGGTCGTTATAATCTCTCCCGTTAAATCCTCGACGTTATCATCCGCCTGGGATCACACATAATCAATCTCAGCTCTTGGTAACCGTATCCAGTGACATCTACACATACTCGACCCACAGTATCCACAACTCATGTGGTAATGGTCTTGGGTCCACTCTGATACCATATGTAACCACCCGAGTTTTTCTCCAAAATGGCTAGTCCAAGTTGTAATTTAGGTTCATTGCACCCGTTTATATAGTAAGGACCTTCTCATTATACTACCGACATCGGATATTTTGGGTTGTTATAGATCTAAGCCTGCTATTGGTTAAATAATTTTGAATATGTCAGAATTAGAACTCAAAATGTTCCCGAACATCGCCCTAACAAATATCCGGTGGTAAATAAGCTACTAACCACCTTTGGTGGTTAGATTCTAAGTTAAACAGTTATAATACCCATGAAGTTTAACCCAAGTTGCACTTTTTCCATGATGTTCTAATTTGCACTTATAAAATCATAAAGTTTTAACTAAGTCTCACTTTTGTTCAAAAGTGGATGTGCCGTCCAAAACTCTAATGGAATTGCTCATATGCAGCTCATGTGAGAGGCACAACCGGTATTCCACCTCATTTCACCCATTTCCCCTTATTTCATTAGCCTTAATAAGATCTAAACTCATAACTTTCAACAAAACAACAAGTGAGAGAGGAGAAATACAGTTCGTACTATTGAATAAATTAGTCAAAATAAAGGAAAAAATAGATTAAAAAGATCGAGGTGCAATACCAATTATGTCCCTCACATGAGTAGCACGTGAGTAATTCCGTCAAGGTTTGTATGGCACAACCACTTTTGGAAAAAAGTGAGATACGGTTAAAACTTCATAGTTTTATGAGTAAAAATTTAAACATCATAGACAAAAGTGCAACTCATGTAAATTTCATAAGTGTTATATCTATTTAACTTTTAAATTCTTGCTATATTTTAGAGTGATTTTTTCCCTAAATTCAGAGTAAAATGAGCACCTACCAAAAACAACGTGTTAATAAACGAGTGGCTTACAGGGAAGCAGACACTGTTGAGTAGAGAGAGATGTGTAAATATTGATCAGTCACGCACTAATGCTTGGACATTAACTTCATTGCCATTTATTCTTTTTGGACTTGGCTCATCTTCATTACCCCTTCCATCAAATGGGAGTAGTGTTCAAAAATAAACAGATGGATTTTTTCACGAAACTTGGTGAAAATAATCTCCATAATGAATAGATCATCAGACAAAATATTATTTAAATTAAAAGTAGGTGTAATAAAATTTTGATATATACTACCAAGTTTCATGAAAAAATTTATCAATTTAGGAATCAAACTAGACTTCATTGGACGAAATTGGATGGAATAAGTAATGGAGGAGAGCCGAGTCCATTATTTTTTGGGTCATTGGGTTTGATTTGGCTCCCATTACTAGTTTGAGCTGGATTCCATTGTAGCCAATAAGAATTTGGCCTGTTGCATTTTTTTTTTCTTTAAAAAAAATAGTATTATGTGAAATTAAAATTTTAAAATACTTATTTTATTTTTGTAAATTTTTGTTTTTAAAAGGAATTTGCATCTAACAAGATTTAAGCTCTTACTACCAAATAATCTATGGTCATTCATTCTTCACTTTTGATTGACTTTTATTTTTGTTAAACCTTTTTTTTTTTTTTCAAACTATGCATATGTAAATATTACATACATTGCAATATCGATTATTTATTAGAGATATTTTGACCTTGTTTTGAGTCATATTTGTGTTTGCACCTCATATATATATATATAGTGTCTGCACCCCACCGTTAGTAAAATCTATTAGTTACTATTAAATCATATTTTTTGGCAAAAATGCCTCGTAACTTATCACCCCATGCATGTTTTACTTTTAATTTGAGTTTTCACCCTATGTTTCGAAGTCAACATTGATCGATTTTATTTATTACAAATAAAAATAGATAATTATGCACAAAATAATTACTTTCAATAAAAACCACTTATATTAAATTGCACTGCAAGAGCATATTATGGTTTAAAATAAACAAAAATAAACTAAAGTTCGTTATTATTCCTAATTTATTAATAAGAATATTTTTTTAAAAAAAAAACTTAATTTGTAATGAAGATATCATTGTTTTCTTTTAATATGTGGTGCAAATTCAAAATACTAACAAAATATGAGGTAAATATTTATGCATTTCGATCAACGAAATAAATTTTTAACACCAATATACAAAATTCACTAACAATGGGGTGCAAATACAAACATAATAAAATGTGAGGTGTAAACTCAAAATACAGCCTAAAAGCTTAAAACAAGAGGTGTAAGCTTGAAATGTCTATTTATTTTTAATAGAATTCAACTCGAAAATGAAGAATCTCATGCAAAGTTTAATAATCAATAATTAACATGGATGGAAAAAGATTACATTTTTTTTTCAATAAATCATAGAATTTTTAGCATTTTAGTGGGGAATAGCATAAGCATACTTTGAATTACTTTTGTATGGTGGTGCATTGTGTGCTTATGAAGATTTACGTATAGCTATAGAGTTGTATAGAGCTCCTTATAAATACTTAGAGGAAGACCTTAATTGCAAGATAACAATTTACACTTTTATTTCCTTTATTATTCATTACATCCAACAATGCCTACACATACACCTATTTATAGTGTACAAGAGAATACTCTAGATTCCTAGATATTCAACTATGCTTTGGATTTTTCATTGGACTTAAATTTATTTGAAGTACAGGACATTTCTTAGGAATATTCTATACGCCTTCTTACTACTATAAAATATTTGCAAGATTTTTTAGTGACATAATGCACCTATATTTAGAATTTTCTAACTGTTAGTCGAAAAACAACCTTAGATATAGGTGAATAGGGTTTTTAGAAACTAATTGAGAAATTAAAAAGTTTCAAAAGATTTTGCTCTCAAATACAAATATATATATATATATATATATATATCAAGGAAGTTCTCAAAGTAATCAAACACAATAATGAGAGCAAGTGAGAATAATGAAAATAAAAGAGCTTGAGTTGAGAATGATAAAACCGAATGAGCCAACGATGTTTTGTTCATGCGATTCGATTGTTTAGACCATACATCCACACTCGAGTAATTCCCCCGAGAAATTCCACTAAACGATTTTCTTACAAGTAAAAATCAAATATCCATAGAAAGTGTAATTTTTCTCACTACACTTCTCACAAAAACACTCTTACACTAACAATTAAAAAACCTCTTAATTGAATAATAAGATTGAATGGTAACACACACCAATGATGTTTACTAACTTTATCAAGGTGTTTTGTAAAGATGCAGTGATGAAACTCATTTCTAGAGTTAGAGAGATTTGATCAAATGATAGATAGACTGCTCAAATCAAATAGATAAGTTTTGCTATTTCAAATCAATAAAAATAATGCTTAAGATCAAGATGAAGTTCAAGATTGATTTCTAGATGAATGAGATGATTTGAAAGTGTTTTTCAAGTGTATAAATACCCCTAAAAACAAATTATAGCCATTTGAGAGCAAATATGACAGTTTTAACACATTTTTGAAGGAAAAACACATAACCCAAACTGTCAAGGAAGAACAGCCTACTGTGTTCAAAGCAGCATGCTGTTTGGTACCCAACAACATGTTGTTTTTGCTAACAGTCTACTGTTGTATTTGAGCTAACAGAGCTTTATAACCTTTTAAGCCTATAGCCATTAAACTTTCAAATCTCATTAATACCTTACTTCAACTCACATTAAATGGTTATAAGTCTAGATTTAGGAAATGTAAGAGGCACGCCGGATATTAATTAGATGATCTTTTAGATAAAAGATTAATTTGAATAAATAATATATAAAAACATATTTAAATAAAAATTCAAATTTTCAAAATTAGTTTGAAAAATGATTTGATCAATTTTCTTAATGATCAAATATCTAAAACTTTGACATAAAAATCCTAATCACTCACACCCATAATCTTCTATTGAATTTTCTTAATTCTTTGAAATGTGTTGGAGTAAGCCTTTTATAATTGAGCTTTACGGTGATATAGGATGCCATGTCACTTGATAAAGATCCACATCACTTTAGAGATAGCTTTCAAAAAGTCTACGTGGCTTTCTTGGATCCAATGCTATATCAAATACAATTTACAAAATATTTACTACAAATTATATTTGTTAGATCAATTGAATTACAATAATCAAAATAAAATAAATAATAAATCAACATTATCTCAACAATAACCTTAAATTATCAAAAGCCCCTCTTTAATTGTGAATTACATTTTCAACACTCCGCCATAATTCACAATACTATTTTCATATATTTCATTTTTTTTCTTAATGTATTGTTATGATTTTCTAGATCTTCACGCAACTTCTTCTTTGCATGTTTATGCTTGCCCAAAAATTCTTCCAATGCTTTTGGTAGTCTGCAACATAGCCGCACTTTCAATTTTCTTCATTTTCGAACTGTGCATGATAGATGCAATCTTGTTCTTCTTCTGTTGATTGTTGCCTTTCCTTTATCTTGTATTATTGCTTCGAGCTTTTGCCATTTCTTCTTTTGTATCCCTCATTTTCTTCTCTTGTGGGTTTGCTTCCCTTGCTTTGTACTTTTGATATTGATACCTTTTTTCATTTCACCTCGGGCATTTGCTCGGATTCTCTTAATGGCCATTAGTAGAATTTGCCGATAGTTGAGTGGTCATTAATGATATTTACTCAAAATGAAAATAAAGTTATCATCATTGAGCTAGGGAAAGCCAATCAGTCTATGTTCAGTACGTATATTCTGTCTTGGAATCTGCATCCTTTTTATTACATATGCATGGTGTTGATTGATATTCATAACACATTAATAGTTCGTTTGATTGTATAAATTATTTTATTTATAAATATTTTATTATAAATTAACAAATTATAAATTATTTTCTTTTAATAAAAAAATGTGGTGTGATTTTTTTTGCTTGAACTTATGATAGTTATAAATTACATAATTTTAGTTATATCTCTATGTTTTCTTATTTAATCTTTTATGTATTACCTTAAGTTTATGATTTCATATGTTAGTTTATTTTTACAAGCAAAAATTTAAATTAAATAATTTATAAATTATTAATTTTAAATTATTTAATTTATAAATTGAAGGATAACCATACAGATTCGAAATGAAGAAAAAGTTAAATGCTTATTTGTTAAAGATTCATGGCCTTAATTGAAGACTGATTTTGTTAAGTAGGTGCTCATAGGTTAGAATATATAGGAGCACTTTTTTGTTTTTTTGGTGTGTGAAATTAATTATAAGCTATTGTTGATTTGAAAATTTCAAATGTTTTTCTTACTACTTATTTTTATCAAGTGTATTAAATGTGATATATTTTTATTATATCTTTTAAAAATATAATTCATATGGAGTATAATATATGCTAGTAAAAATAAGTTATAAAAATACTAATAAATATAACATGATTTTACAATACCTTATAAGAATAAGTTATAATATATACCGGTAAAAATAAGTTCATATATGTGCAAAATCCAAGAATTTGTTTAGAAGGGTACTATGCAATGCGTGCCTCTTCATTTTTGGTAAAAAGGGAAAGCAAGTTATCATCATTGAGTTAGACAAAGCCAATCAATCTCTGTACGTGCCGTACGTATATTCTGTCTTGGAATCTACATCCTTTTAAATATAAGTGGGTGCTATTGACACACATCAAAATATTTACTAATACTCCGTTATATTTATTTGGCTCTTAAGGACCGAGTATATGTGTACATACTCGGTGCCTAGGGACCGAATCATTTTTGAATAAAAAAAATTACGTTGGCTCAACTCCTAATAACCGAATAAGTGTACATATACTCGATCCTTAAGGGCCGAGCCAATGTGCACATACTCGGTCCTTAAGGGCCGAGCCAATTTAGAGTGTTAGAGAGTGTTTTGATGTGTGTAAATAGTAACTCCCTAAATATATATATATATATATATATCTACTGTTGATTGATATTCATTAATATATTAAGGGCTTATTTAGCTACATAAATTATTTTATTAATAAATTATAAATTATTTTATTTTAATAAAAAAAGTTAGTGTGATTTTTTTTTGTGTAAATTTGTATGATAGTTATAAATTATGTAATTTTGATTATATGTTTATATTTTTTTATTTAATTTTTTGTGTATTAACTTAAGTTTATGCCTTTATATACTAATTTATTTTTGCAAACAAGTGTTTACATTAAATAATTTACAAATTAATAATTTTAAATTATTTAATTTATAAATTGAAAGATAACCACACGAATTCTAAATGAAGAAAAGGTTAACTGTTTATTTGGTACATATTCGGGGTCGGACCTGAGAATTCGGGGGTTTCAACGAAATTTATCAACGAGTCTCTCCATCCTCAAATTTTTAGGTCTTTTTTTTTCTAAGCATCCAAATTCAAAGAAAATAAATAAAATAAAATTAATCTACATAAATGATTACTACTTATTTGTTGATCAATGATAACATAAGATTTTTTGATTAATGAATTTTTCCAACTTAAAACATTAAAAAATTATAGGGCTCTCAAAAATTTAGAATCTAAGACAAGAGCTTGTTGTTGATCACCTTAGGTCCGGCTCAGATTCATGGCCTTAATTGAAGGCTGATTTTGATAACTAGGTGCTTATAGGTTAGAATATATAGGACCACTTTTTTTCCTTTTTTTTGGGAAAAGGTATGTAGGACCATTTTTGTGAATAAATATGGGTCAATATTTGTGAATAAATATTTTTAACAAAAGAAATTAAATAGAGTAGGATTTAATGTTTAATTAAAACAATTATAAATAAATATTTTTAACTAAAGACTAAATAGAGTAGGATTGATGACTGGTAAAACAATTTAAATAATTAGTATAAAACAAACAAAAAAAATTAGCCAATTGATATTAAGTGTAAATCGACCCACATCATTAACTAATTAGTTGGAGTCAATTTCTTATTAATTTTGAACAAATGTTCCATGCATTTTTCGTGGATATCAATTCACAGGAATTCAATTTTCCACAGCTGAATCTTTCATAATCCATTTCTTACATGAAATTTGACCTCAAAAGAGAGTCGAATTTTAAAATTGAAAAACAATAATAACATTGTGTCTGTATATGTATCAAAGACATATCTTTATGAAATAGATATCGTATAGGCATATTAATATGTGCTTGATTCGTGGTATAGATATACCAACGCATGTCTAAAGCATGAAAAATAGCAAGTGTAATAAAATTTTGATACTTTTGAATGTGAAATATCGTAACTATAGCAAGTGTAATAGGTCTAGGAGTGCATGATTTAAGAGTGCACAAACTTTTGCATTAAAATTAATAACAAAGATCATTACAAGAAGTACATATATCAATATGTACCACCAAGGTATATTTTTATTCAAACTTTTTTTCTAATATAGTGTGTTCAAAAATCTTTATTCCCAAAATAATACCCTCTCCATCTTTATTCCCAATATAGTGTATTTTTAAAAGTGGTATCAATAATACCAATTTTATAAGTAAAATCGGCATCAACAATACCATTTTCAGCTATGAAAACGGCATCATCGATGTCACTTTTTAAAATACAAATTTGTAAAACTTTTAAAAACAACATCAGTGATTCCAATTTTAACATAGAAAAAGGTATCAACAATGCCAATTTTAACATTTACATATCATTTGTTTTCTTATTTATTTCATAGAAAAAATTATTTTTCTAGAATTATTATTTTCTTTTGTATTTTAATTTTGGGACTTATCCTACAATATTTGTTCGATTATTATTAAAGTGTGATTGTATTATTCTATTCACTTATACTATTAATTTAATTATTTAGACACAATAAGACATTTTTTCATTAATTAAAAGCTTAATACATAATTAGACACAAATACTTTCATATAAGTGTCCGTGGTTACAAGTTTTTCATAATCTAAAAACATTACACGTGAAAATTAATAAAATATAAATAGACATCAACTTAACATTACAAACATAAACACATTACATAGTTGATAGAAAGTATTAATTGATAATGCTTTTAAGGAAACACCAATATATCTTGTAGGAAAACTTTACGCCTTCTTCCACCAAGTACATGAGATCAGCGTGTTCTTCGTGCAAGAAAGAAAATTTAAGACATTAAGCATTAAAGTATTAAAAATAAATGTCAACTATATATTAATAAATATTAATAAGATATGTAATATAAAAAAGCAAAACTTTTACCGTTTCCTTCTTAACTTTGTTGTGAAATTTTATGAGATAGTGAGCCCCTACTTCCAGGATAATCAATCAAAAATTTTGGAAGCGGAGTAGGCCTTTCTTTTTCATTGTAAAAGCGGTTCCATTTTGCAACGGCTCGTTCAACCTTTGCTCATAATTGAGCAAGTTCTTCAGGTGTTACAACTCTATTCTTCCGTAAAGAGCTCTTTTTCTTAGGTTCTTCATTAAAAATTGCAGCCATTCGCTCTCATGTTTGAAGGTTATCCCGGTCACACCAGGTACCATCACGAGTCACTTGTTTCAAAGCAAGACACAGGTTAATTTCATCACAGTATGAAAATCCATTAAGGTTGATATTTGAGCTCAAAGATACCATTGTTGTTATGATTGATAGCAAAAATATGTAAGTTAATTTAACAAGTTATAGGTTGTGCTTATATAAGGTCTACATATATGTGCATTGCCACAGTTCGATGATATTACAACACACTACAAAGCAATTATGATTTGACCTGTCACTGATATTTTTAATCACTACTACAACGGCATAAATAGGGTAAGACTTAGGGTTACAGCTATTATGAGTGATTTGACTTGTCACTGATATTTTCACGTGTTGTAAAATCACACACTGATGTGTTTGTTGATTTATGACTAAAGTTTTTAGCCATAAATACTGTTAAAGCTAAACTGCTGACAATTTTGTAAAAGTGTACTTGTCACGCATGGGTTTTTACAGTTTTTTGAGGTGACTAGACAATGAAGAACGTCACCTTTTTAAAGCTTGACAAGTAATAGAAAATAGTAATTCTCAGTTTAATTTATTATAAGAAGTCATCAAGACTTGTCAAATCATATGATTCAAAACATTATGTCCCAGCATTCAAAACATAATAAAACACACGTAATTGAAACATAAATAAAACATTGATACACAGATAATGAAAAATCTATCCAAGCCCTAATTGAAACATCCATGCAAGATTATTTGTAGTCAAACGGCTCGTCAATTTTCACTCATAATATAATAAGAAGTTAATATTTTGGCCAAGTCATTCCAAATTTTTTTTGACAAAGTTCCGTTTGTTTTTAGACTAATCCAATAATTTTTAACCTGTTTCACAAATATTTAAAACAACCTCAAATGTACATACATAACCCAAAAAATATCAAATATCATATGTCTAAACATATACCCCAAAAAATAAGTCAATCTAAAGTAGCAAACCTCCATAAACATACTATGTAACACAAACAGGGTGTTTCCTCGTTCTTTTAGGCCTGCCGTTCCCCTCGTGATCTATACTTACATGTGCATCTACAACTCCATATCTCTCTCCCTCAATCCCACCTGCACCTGCACCTGTATCTCTCCCTCTCCTTCTACCTCTCCCCCTCACAACACCTCTACCAATAGTAGCTGTAGTAGCACCTGCATCCTCAATATTGGGCAATTGTGTCAACACCTCTATAGTGGGGGAAGACAAAAATGTCGGTAATGGTGTAATTGCAAATGAACCAGTCTGAGTAGGCATGTAAGGCGATCCAAATGACGATAGATACTGGTTGCTATTCTCCAACTGTGGTGAAGATGATGTCAAAGTAGAAACAAATGAATATACGTGGTGGACGGGTGGTGGAGTGGTGGAGACAGGTGCAATAGTAAGACTACGTAGTGGAGAACTAGTAGGGAGTGGTGCTGTGGATGTAGTAGGTGGTGTAGGGGCTGAGATAAGGGGTGATGGGGTGGACATGGTGATGTGGAGATATTAGGTGGTGGCGTGATGGAAATAAGTGGAGAGGTGGTGGTACGTGCTGGAGAGGTGGTGGGAATTGGTGCTGTGGACGTACTAAATGATGTAGTGGTGGTCGAGAGTGGTGCTATGGATGTAGTAATTAGTGGTGGAGAGGTGGTGGGAATTGGTGCTATGGTAGAGATAGGTGGAGAGGTGGTGGTAGGTGCTGAAGAGGTGGTGGGGAGTGGTGCTTTTGGTGTGTTACGCCTACAAACCACTCCACGTGCGGGGGTCGTGGTATAGCTGTTGGAGGAAGGGGTTGGACCTCCAGCGGGTCAATGCGAAGTCGATGGTCTTATTGAATTGACTGCAGTGTTATTTCTGACAATGTTAAAATTTGGACTGAAGCAGGATGTGAATGGTGCGGGTCCTCAACTAACTGTCGCACTAGTGCATTTATCTTGGTTAAGGAATCGCCTTGCATTTATTAATTATGAAAGTCTTGTCAAATTATACCAGCGATTCAGAATTAAACAAGACAAAATATTATAAAAGTATTAATAAAATATCACTATATGTAAAAGGCTAGCCACGGGTAATGCTCTAACATGTGGTACGACAACTGATGATGGAACTATGTATCGACGAGTAATTCTTCGGTACCACACAAAGTACGGGTTCTCATAAGTAACATGGGCGATAAGCGGGTCTGCCACTGCTATGGTCTCGTGGCACTTATTCCATTGTGAGATGAAATCAGCGTATACTTCTACCCAATTGTAGCCCACACGACCGCGTTCATCAGTCTTATGAAGCTCAACGCTTGTGTTAAAAGAAGGCGGTATCCCCTGCATCAATCCGAACTGCCGCAGACACGATCTGGTATGTGCCATTCTACAATCGCATAGCATATGAGTGGTGAAACGAAACGCCAAATCTCATTCCCATTGAGGCAATAATCGGGCAATGTAGCGATCACCTCAGCTGAGTAAGGCTCCCATGTTATCTGAAAAGCAAATAATAAATAATAAGATACAATGGAATTGTTAATTGTTAAGTGGTATCAAAAACTGAACATTGAATATACAAGGCACAATAAATTTTTTACATATAAGTTTTGGGAATTTAAACCTGATCGTCTCGCATAGCTTCCAATTGGTCCCAATAGAATAAAAGACAATTAATAGGTGTGGATTTCAATGAAAACCTTTCCCTCCACCTATTTCAAAGTCATTACACATTTATACAATTATTAGTAAATGTAATAATATTACCTTTTATTCAACTTAACACTAGGTGTAATAATATTAAGTTTTAGTTAATTAAATAACATAAATTATACAGTATTAATTTTATCATACCTAGTCCCATACGGCACTCGAACTGATTCAAAATCTCCATCTCCCTGTATCACAGGAGCAATCATGCGCTCTGGTTTAACATGCGTAAATCTCTCCCAAGCCCATATCTCGCGTACCAAAGTGTTAAAAAAAATAATTAGTATCGTAAATTAGTATCCACACACACGTATGAATTTAATTATATACTTGCAATAGTATCAAAGCACCCCCAATATCCGCAGTATTCATACTTGAACCTCGACACATCTCTCTATACAGAATGGCAAGTACGGCGCTGCCCCAACTGTATGTCCCCGCATGACTTAAATCTCTCAAAAATGGTAGATATGCACCATATTGCTTGGTTTATCCGAAAACAAAGAACCACCAAGCAATTGTAAGATCCAAGCCCTCGTGTAACGGTCTACGGTGGCATCATCTGCTTTCTCAGGTAGTTTCGCAAAATTGGTCATAAGCCACGTCAACTTTAATCGAGACCCAAAGAACTGCGTGACGCCTGGGCGTATGCCTAATAACTCCTCACACAATTGCTAGTAAGTGTTAACATTTGCGGGGTGTAGAGGTTCTCTAATAATAGGTGCTCCATCAATAGGCAACCCCAGTAATATAACAACATCCTGTAAGGTGATGGTATATTCTCCTACTGGGAAATGAAAGGTGTGGGTCTCTGGCCGCCATCGCTCCACTAAGGCTGTAATAAATGCACAATCCAATACGATATAACCGATCTTATAAACACCCAAAAATCCTGCACATAATAGCCTATCCTACATCACTTCTGGCAATACCACTGGTCTCTTTTCTCTATGCAGCTTGGAGTCGCACCTACGAGTGCGTAATGGAACGGTGGTATGCCACTCTTCCCTCGCCCATATTGCTTCAGATTTGTGCGCTGATTGTAAGTACAACACCGAAGGATCAGTGGGACTAGGCTCTAGCAAATTACGAGGATCAATATCCATGGTTTTCACCTGTTTGACATATGCATAAAATACCATTTGTTAGCCACAATATTTATAATATAAATTATTAAACACTAATCTTTTAAATAACATACATCTGATTGTAAGAAATAACTAATATAAAAATCAAGACTTCATACTAAATATAATCATAATAAAGGTCAAAATAAAAGTCATACAACCATCATAATTAGTACCCAATACATAAGTTCAAATAACATTACAATTTTGTGAAAATTAAAATCATAATTAATAGCTTGAACGACTAACATTATTGTCAAGTAAAACTAGTATCAAAAGGCATGTAAAAATCATTTAGCCCTACTAGAACCAGTTCTTCGATCATGGCCAACTTGCTTGCAAATGCTACATCGCGTTGTCCCTTTACGTGATTCCCAGTCCATCTCATTATGCCTCCGTGTACTTTGCCCCTGACCTCTCTTCGTACGTTGCCGAGTTGGGTTAGCTACCAAATTAGGAAGTGTCGTTTCAGGCCAATAATCTAGGTGTGCAATTGGGAAAATTTCGGGCTCCCACGTCTTCTGATATGCATCAATCTTAAGGATATCATCTACACCTTGCATAATATCAACCTTATAGTGTAAGTACCCAGCAAACACATGCGAACAAGAAATTTTATAAACATTCCACAGACCACAATTACACGTACGCTCCTGTAAGTTAACCACGTAAACATCCCCAGTGTTGTTGGTGATTTTTAGTGATTGCCTTGTCACATTAAATAATGTTATGTTATGACTTAATCCCATGTTTTGAGAGTTGGCGATCATTTTATAAACCTCGGGAACAATTGGTGTCAGATATCCCCCTTCATCGGCAATTCTCTGCGCGTCTAAATGAAACTCCCTCTTACGATTGAAGTAAGATCCAAGACGATAGAAAATAAGTCTAACAGCAGCAGTAATGGGAAAACTCCTCGCACCTTTAATCACCCCATTAAATATTTTAACATTATTCATGGTCGCTACTCCATAACGATGACCTCCATCGTGTGCAAAAGTCCATTGCTTTTCATCCAAATCTACCAGGTACTTATGAACCTCTTGATTTAACTTTGATATGTCTTTCATAAATTTGTTGAAATGGAGGATTTGAGAAGTCGTTACAGCTCTCCAAATCATATTTTTCAGCTCCTCCCTCTCACTCCCCTTAAGGTTTTGTACAGCATTACTGATAACGTGCCTCATGCATAACCACCAACAAACTTGGGGCCGTTCCCACGATTCTTCAATTATACTAATTGTGGCTTTTATACCAATGTGTCGATCTAAAATAAGGTACTTATGAACCTCTTGATTTAACTTTGATATGTCTTTCATAAATTTGTTGAAATGGAGGATTTGAGAAGTCGTTACAGCTCTCCAAATCATATTTTTCAGCTCCTCCCTCTCACTCCCCTTAAGGTTTTGTACAGCATTACTGATAACGTGCCTCATGCATAACCACCAACAAACTTGGGGCCGTTCCCACGATTCTTCAATTATACTAATTGCGGCTTTTATACCAATGTGTCGATCTAAAATAAGGCAAATATCCTCTCTCTCCCCCAATACGTAGGACCTAAGTAATTCTAGAAACCAATGCCAGTTTCTAGTACTCTCCTCATCAACGTAGGCATACGCTAGGGGGAAAATCTGCCTATTTGCATCATGTGCCACTACAATAAGAATCTTTTCAATATACTTTCTGTAAAGATGGGTGCCGTCTATGCGCACAACCAGAGGACAATGAATAAACCCTAAAATGAAGGCCCGAAATGCAAAGAACATTCTGTCAAAATGCTCTGTACCACCAGTCTGTCGTATGCCCTCAATCTTTCAAACACTACTTGGGTTATAAACTTTAATTGCATGCATCAAACGTGAAAGAAAAGTAAAGGCTTCGTCCCAATCACCAAAGATCTCATTGATGGCTTTTTGTTTGGCATGCCACGCTTTCTTATATGACACAGTGTACTTGAAATCTTCTTTTATTCTTTGGATGATAACATCAATCTTAAGTGTTGGATCTACCCTAATTAAACCTTTGACATGGTAACTTACAAATTTTGCATCTAGTTGAGGATGGTTCTGTTTAATATTTGGGTAAGTACATGTATGTTCGTCTACGTACTTTGTTATTGTCCATACACTTCCTCATCTTTTAGGTATACCCCGAAGCTTCCAAGGGCGTTTTGTTTTTTCGAACAGGCATACCAACTTGAACAGCGATTTCTTTGACTCCTTTGTTTTAAATCGATGGTGATGCTTGATTGAGTATGCCTGCACATCTCTCTTCATTTCATCTTTGCTCGAAAATATAAGCCCTCTCCTCAATTCTTTCTTCTTTTGGTCCCACTGACTGCCTAAAGAGTACGACCCAGAAGCAATGGCATCAATCACAATGTTCGAATTCAATTATGTGTAGTAGGGTTGTGCATCTTCAAAACGGATCGGGGTCGGATCCTCAAACTCCTCTGACCTTTCCACATCAGGTTGATCATCTACCAATGCTTCATCGTCCAAACAAGGGTTGTCAAAAGCCCCTTCATCGACTATATTCCACACAAACCCCTCATAATAATCCCTTATCGGGTCAAAAGCTGAATAATCATCACCATGTCCACAATGAGGTCTATCTATTTGCATATGCCTATTGCTACCATCTAATGGCAGGCTACAGCTAACCCTGGCCATATTGCGTCCTCTAAAATGGTTCTCGTTCAAGTTTAATCTACTTGGTCTAGGTGTACACTACGATAAGACGATGGAATTTTGTGTTAACATAAAAGGGAAATCGGGATCTTCTACTATAGCAATCGTAACTGGTTCAACTTCTATGAACAACTCTAACATGGTTATGGAACTCATTCTCTTCAAAACACCTATCATAACCTCCACTAATGAGTCGTCTTTAATCTCTAGAGACGTATAATATGTGGAAGCTGCGTGAATGGCTGTGGGACACTGAAAATTAATCTTCATGTTGAACTTTGTTTTATCCAATTTCATCACACAATATATCTTGTTCAATAGTTCATTGTAGTTTGAGTTGGCATTCAGCATAATGGCCGTCTTAGGAGACCCCTCGAAACTATAACCCATTGGCCCAATAAAAGTGGATCCCCCAGTAACATAACACAGACAAAAGCTCCTCTGCCATTTCTTACCTTCAAATAATATATTACAAAAGCATTTCAAATATTAGCTCAATGCAACAGTGGAATTTTTAATCTTCAATTTAGTTAATACTTTAATACTCAAACTACAATGAACTATTGTGCTGCCAAACAGCAAACCCACATGCTTATTATTAAAAAAAATGAATAGTCAAGTCCTCCAAAAAAGGTAACTCTCACAGTCAATATATTTATAGTTTATCTCTCGGTTTCTCGGTTTCTCGAATATTAACATTAATTTAGTTTTGTTATATTGTTAAAAAAACGCATCCTAAGTTAAAAAAATAGAATGGTTATATTGTTAAAAAAATAAATTCCTATTTTGGTGTACTAAACACTTACGCACACGCTATTCGCGACTACGATTTCCTTCTAATAAATATATAATTTAAATTGAAAGCATTTAACAAATTGTTAAATAGCTTCAGATAAAGTGCCCTATTTTCTCTCTTAGTGATCAAGTAGTAACTTGTTTAAGTTCTAACAAAATTATAACTTTAATGTCAAAACAAAAATACGGAAGGCACAATAATAAATACCAAAATTCATTGTGATAATCGACTGCGGTGACTTTTGTTTTATAATAGTATAGAGTCCCAAAAAAAATATTGAAGTTCTAATTTAAAGCGGGAGTCATAAAATATTCACTAAATTATGAGTAATATTATTATCAAAATAATTATCTATATATATATATATTAATGGGGGACAAATGGCACCAATATTTGTAGCCTCAAGTTAATTAGCAGACAATAAGCACCAAAACAAAGGGAGTGCGCATAAATTAAACATGCTAAATAAAAAAAGTTTATGCCTCCCATAGGTCTAAATCGATAATAAGGTAACCGACCACCTATGAATTATACATATTTGTACTCGAGTCTTTATAGAGAAAGTGAAAAAAATATATATAGTTGATTGAAAATTGTTTTTGAGTTGTGAATTTTAATTAATTTATTTATTTTTGCCACGTAATATTGCTTCTATTTAATTTTATTTTTTTGCAATGTTACTCTGCTAAGAAAAACAGCAAGCAAGCTCATTTCCTATCAATTTCAAACAGCAAACCAACAAAAACCCAATAGCCAGCTCAGTTCCTATCAATTTCAAACACCAAACCAAGAATAACCAAAAAACAAGCTCAAATAAACTATCAATTTCAAACACCAAATCAAGAAAAACCCAAAAAAAACAAGCTAAAATAAACTAAAAAAAACTAAAAAATTAGGGCTTACCAAATTGTTCTACCTAAAGAGTGGCGCACGGCAGAGGGTAATCGAAGACACAGCACGGCGTGGGTAATCGGCTGGGCTCGGCATGGGTTCTTCGACCGGAGACACAGCACGGCAGAGGGGAGAGCAGAAGAGGGCGACGACGGAAAGGGCGGCGGAGAGGAAGTGTGGAAGTGTGAAGAGGGGAAGTGTGGTGGTCGACGGTGGAGAAGGGAGAGCAGCGGTCGACGACGGAGAGAGGGAGCGTGGTGGCCATTGGCGATGAGAGGGAGAGCGGAGTGTGGTGGCCGATTTAGATCTAGGGTTTGTGTGATTTTGATAAGAGATGTGTGATATATGAAAGTGAAATTGGCATTGTTAATGCCGTCTTCTCTTTTGAAACACTGGCCATCCCGTTTTAAAAAAAATTCAATTTTTAAAGTTGGCATCAATAATGCCGTTTTTAAAGATGAAATTGAAATCGATTTATCCATTTTTATGACTAAAAGTGGCATCACTGATGCCGTTTTCAAAAATTAGAAATATATAAATGTTAAAATTGGCATTATTGATACCTTTTTTTATATTGAAATTGGAATTACTGATGCCGTTTTTAGAAGTTTGTGACGCCCTGAGTGATGAGTACTCCCTTGTGTGGAGGAATGGTAGCTCGAGCAATGAGTATTCCCTTGTATGGAGGAATGGTAGCTCAAAGGGGGCATCCCACACCGGAAGTTGGGGGATCCTTGGAGACCCATATAAGTAAGAAATGGTCGCTAATTAAGTACGAGGCCTTTTGGGTAACTCACTGGCTTCGGATCCCATGAGAACTTCGAAGTTAAGCATGCTTGGGCCAGAGAAATCACAGGATGGGTGACCCCCTGGGAAGCTGGTCGTGAGCTCCCAGAAACAAAGCCGTGAGAGTAGATGTCCTGGGGCTAAGGCCTGGCTAGGACGCTACCCAGAGCGGACAATATCGTACTGAGGTGGGACCGGGTCGTTACAAATGGTATTAGAGCGGACCCCACAGAGTACGGTGTGTCGACGAGGACGTCGATTCCCTTGGGGGGAAGGATGTGACGCCCTGAGTGATGAGTACTCCCTTGTGTGAAGGAATGGTACCTCGAGCGATGAGTACTCCCTTGTGTGGAGGAATGGTAGCTCAAAGGGGGCATCCCACACCGGAAGTTGGGGGATCCTTGGAGACCCATATAAGTAAGAAATAGTCGCTAATTAAGTACGAGGCCTTTTGGGTAGCTCACTAGCTTCGGATCCCATGAGAACTCCGAAGTTAAGCGTGCTTGGGCCAGAGAAATTCCAAGATGGGTGACCCCCTGGGAAGCTGGTCGTGAGCTCCCAGAAACAAAGCCGTGAGAGTAGATGTCCTGGGGCTAAGGCCTGGCTAGGATACTACCCAGAGCGGACAATATCGTACTGAGGTGGGACCGGGTCGTTACAAAGTTTTACAAATTTGTATGTTAAAAAGTGCCATCGAGGATGCCTTTTTCATAACTGAAATTGGTATTGTTGATGCCAATTTTACTTATAAAATTGGTATCACTGATACCACTTTTAAAAACACACTATATTGGGAACAAAGATGGAAATGGTATTATTTTGGGAACAAAGATTTTTGAAAATACTATATTGGGAAAAAAATCTTTTTATTCACACACATGCACACAGAAAGAATATAATAGTTGGACTACAAGTATTATTATTATTATTATTATTATTATTATTATTATCAAAATAAGTCATTTTTTGAATTAAATACCCAAACTAAGTCACTTTTTAACTTATTAACTAGCCAAAATAGTATACTTCCAAAAATAGTAATTTTAATGCACTATTTTTATTAATAAATAGTGAGATCAAATCATTATTTTTCTCAATTTCGTAAAAAAAAGTAATTTGCTTAAAAATAATTATTTAATCTCACTATTTATTAACAAAAATGGTGATTCCAAATCACGTTTTTACCTTTGTACAATAGTTATTTCAAATAACTATTTTTGAAGTGTACTATTTTGACTAATAAGTTAAAAAGTGGATTAGATAGACAAATTTATTTAAAAAGTGATTTATTTAACAAAAATCCAAAAATATATAAAAGTGGGGCACTCTTTCATTTTGCGGCTTTTTATGGTGGGGCCCTGGGCGTCAGTAGACCGGAAGCAAAAGCACCCATGGGTCCCACAACTTCGATAAAGTAATCAATTTTTTTACTATTTTTTTTGCTTGAGAAAAGGAGAGACAAAGATATTTGAAATGGGCATTACACGTAGGGGCGAAAGCAAGCGGGGACCATGGGCCCCATTTGAATTTTTAAAAAAGTTTTCTTGAGTATTTGGATATTTTTGTAATAACGTTGAAAGTCAGGGGGTGCACGCGTGATTAGAAAACTTTAGTGGTGAGAGGCCTTTGTGCAACACGCTTTATTAGTTGGGGGCTGAGTTTCGTAATTATAATTTAGGTTATTAATATTGATTAATATAATTGTTTGTTAGTTATTGAGGTTTATTTGTTTATTAATATATTTGTTAATTTGTTGGTTGTTATTTATTAATGTTGGTTTGCTTATTAGATTGTTAAATATTGATGTTTATGCGAAAAATTGAACAGGGTTAGTTTAGATCAGTTAGTTAAATGATTGGTTCAAATGATTAGAACAATAACTGAAAATGAGCTGGAAGAGTCAAAGATGTATATAGGAGATTCGCCTCATATAAAAATATGGGCTAGTCCCCCTTAATTTGTGGAATAGTGCTAGGAGCTTGTGTTGCTTTGTATTATAATGACTGAATTAGTTTTATAGGCTCGTAAGATCTCTCTAGCTATTTTATCATCAACAGGTTACAACAAGAGTATTTTTAAGCCGCACGAGTTGTAGGTTTCCTGTCCATGAGCTCTGCTGTGTGTTTTGTAGCTCTTTTTTTCTCTCTCTTTCTCTGGGTTGCTCACTGTTTATTACTTGAATGCTCAATTACTTAATTGTTGTTAGGTTGTTTTTGGTTGTTGAGAGAAGTAAATGTTTCTCATATATATATATATATATATGAATGAGAGGGAACGTGTTAGAGAGCTCCTAGAATAGGTCTGAGACCATCCCCTAAATACCACCCACTATGACCTTGCTTCTCCATGGATGTCCATGCATTAAATATAGTTGGTATGCATTTAATAAAGTTGATGGAGCCTCTGTGGCGTTTGGTGGAGTTAATAGCAGTTGCCCATGCCGACTGCGCATATTCTGACACGGTGGTCAGCGAGAGAACTCCAGAGCTCGTTAAAAGAGTTCTGGTATTCGAGCTCTGTCATTTGTTAAACGAAAATGATCCTTGGACTAGATACCTAGAATATCAGGAGCTCTAGACTTCATGTGATACTTGGACAGAGCTCCTCGAGCGCCACCCATTACTGGAGGTCGAGCTATTGACGTGGATGGGCACGTGGATGCTCGTGGTTGGCGAAGTAAATTAAGTTACTAATTTGCACTATCAACTTATATTAGATTTTGTTATTGATGTTGATTTGCTTATTGGATTATTATTTGATAAGTTAATATTAAGATTAATATATTTGTTTGTTGGTTATTAAAGTTGATTCAATATTGGCTTGGAAAATTCCTTGCTCCGCCTCTGATTATACGTATTACTTTATTCGGTAACATTTTATTTCATTTACTCAGTATAATAGGGCCGAGCATATACACATTATCTCGGTGCAATTGGGCCAAGTTATTGTATATAACAAAAAAATATACTACCTCGGTCCTGTTGCACTGAGCTAATGTGAACATACTCGGTGTCATTACACCAAACTAATTTTAAAATATCAGGGAATATTTTAATGTGTATAATTAACGCTACGCTTTAAATTTTACAAGACTTTCATAGGAAGTGAGAAATGACGATTCTCCACCTTTGGTATCATTTTATAATTATTTGAAAAGTAAAATACCCTAATGGCCCTTAAACTATTGTTCTAGTGTCACTTTGGAGACTAAACTAAAAAAGGAGCAACTTTGACCCTTGAACTATTAGTGAGTGTCACTTTGGCCCTTCTGTTCACATTTTCTGTTTTGGACAAAAATGTGGGGCATTTTTGTCATTTCAATTGAAAATATTTTAGTTAGATAATTTTTTTAAGTTGGTTCAAGAAAAAACCGATTTAGTTTTTTTTAACATTGGTTTAAAGCTTTTTTGTATAAAAAAGTTTGGTTTTTTTTAAATTCATCACCATCATCCTTATATAGGCCTGTCAACGGATTGGATATGGACCGAATCATACTATATCCAAATCCGATCCGAAAACTAATACACTAAATCCGATCCGATCCATTAATCTGATGGATATCTAAATCACTATCCATATCTAATTTGTTATCAAACGGATATCCGATCCATATATCCGATCCGATCCAAAATTCAAAGAATTATTCCTCCCAACAAAATAAAAAAAAAACTAAGACAAATAAAAATACTTATAATATAAAATGAAGACATTTAAATTCATATATTCATATGATTTTGGAAGATAACCACAGATGAATTGTTGAAGGAAATAGGTTACCTGGAATAATTGATTTGCTATGGTCTACGAAGTGGAATTTGTACATATATATAAATATATATATATTTATGTATATGTCGGATCGGGTTGTAAACGGATCGGATTAGGATATATCCATATCCGATTTGTTAAGCAAAGGCTAAACGGATTCGGGTCGGATTTAGATAATCGGATCAGAAATTCCTTACTATATCTGAATAAATGGATCGGATTCAAATCGGATTCGGATCGAGATCCGATCCATTGACAAGCCTATCCTTATACCTCTACCACCACCCGTATACCTCCACTACCACCACCACTACCACCACCATCATTCTTTATTTTCTCACCATACCGTCAAACACTATTTTAAATCACTCAATTGAAACCCCAAATTAAAACCTTAACAAATCAAAACCCAAATTAAAATCCCGAAATGAACCCCAAATTAAAAGGAATCTTGCCATATGATTCTATTTTGGAGGGTTTAGAGAAAGAAGAAGATGGTTATGTGTTCCTATATAGGCTTCTACATATATTTACATACAAACATCACATATATGTATACATATACTTACAATCTATAGATTATATTAAGATCCATACTGTAATTCCTCTATAATATATTACTCCATTCTAGCTAGTTCACGTCCAGCACTGATCCGTCTCCCAATTCCAGCGTGTGTAGTCGAAATACCTAGAATACACGGTCTTCGACTAAGAAGCAAAACGCTGGAGTACGAAATGGAAGACCGTCGGAAAATCCTCCTGTCATAATCGACGCGTTTCTCCCGATCCGATAGCGCGGTGTGGATCTTAATGAACTCGTCAGAGGACAACGAAGAGTCAGATGAGTTTTTTACTTCGATCGACGCTACCACGTCGGGGTGGCAACTGCGAGAAGAAGGTAGTGATGGTGGTTGTGGTGGTCGCAGTGGTGGCAGTAGAGAGAGAAGAAAAAGATGTTATGTATGTATACAACATATGTATGCATGTGTATGAGAGAGAAAAAATCTAATTAAATTTTTGGGTTTCCCTCCTTTTTTATTTTGTTTTTTTTAATAAAAAAATTAATTAAATTTATTTTTGTAAAAAAATAATTAAAATGACAAAAATGCGATCCATTTCTGTTCAACTTAACCGAAAATTTGGACGGAAGGACCAAAGTGACTCGCTAATAGTTCAAAGGGCAAAGTGACGTATTTTTTAATTTAGTGGTCAAAGTAACACTAGACTAATAGTTTAAGGGCTATTATAATAATTTACTATTATTTGAAACATGAAAGTTTGGGCCTTTTACATTTTACTGTTTTTGGACCAATCACTTAAGTGCATATTTATAGAGCAAAAGGCCAAAAAAAAAGTTGCATGTTCTGTTAAACTCAAGCTGAGAAGTGATAGACAAAAAAAGAAGAAGCTGGCAAGTAGACAAAATATTTCGAGATCTGGAAGGTTAAATCTTTAAATTGGACTTTTAATTTGAAATTTTAGAGAAGCTCTTAATATTTAATAAATTATATACGTGGAGATGAGAATTTGACGCACTTTATTAATTTGTGTTAATTTAGAGAACCGACTAAAGTACTTCAATCTCATAAAAATAAAATAAAAATTGAGCAAATTATTTTATTAAAATTAATAACAAATATCATATATTACAACGGGTACGTACATCATTACTACTAATTAACATGATGTGCATATATTTTTTCACATACATAAACACACGAAGAGTACAATAGAGATGGGTTAATGTACAATATCCATATGATCAAGCAGCAGCATGATCATCATCATCATCATCATGATCAGTAGGCTTGATCTTCTTCTTGTTCTTGAATTTTTTGACAGTAGAAGAAGTAGATTTCGCAATGTACTCGACCATCATAGTCTTCACCAGCTTCTTCTTTGGCGGATTTACCAAGTTTCCATTATTCTTCCTGCCTTTGAAATCTGTCATCTCTCTCTTAAAATTAATGGGAGATGAATGTTTTACTTATGCATATGAATGGGGATCGGAGGTATTTATAGAGGGAAAGTGTGTGGTTTCTATGTGTCAATGTTTGTTTGTGTGAGTTATATAAAAATTATTTTATTAGTGTGTGTGTGTGTGGGTGTGGATGTGAAATTACCAGCCAACTATTTTAGCTTTTGAGGGTGTGTTATAGTGTATTATCAACCAAAGTTACTATGAAACTTTGTTTTGTTGCAATGTTTGGGCTGGGTGCGCAAACTTTGTGTGCTGGCTGTATATTTTAGTGAATATTTCCATCTCAAATTTGGAATCCAAATGGGCTATTACACTTTTTAAATACTACATTAATTTTAACATAATCAATTGCTTATAACAACTCTTGTTTACTATCCTCGAGATTTGTATATTGAATTAATATATGTATATATATGTGTGCGTGTCTCCTAAAATTAAATAACCTAGACTCTAAAATCAAGACAATTAACTACAAAAGAAATACTAGGCTACTGTTAATTTGGGAGTTAAAGTGGAGATTAGGTATTGTTGTTGATGTTGCGTGTGTACGTATAAATGAATTTGAAGGGCTAGGTTAAGACCCTGTTTGATAGCTAGCAACATGGAAAATGAAAAAAAAAATTATGAGAAGATAGAAAATTAGTTGAAGAATGTGAAGAGATTAACTCTTGCATTTTGCCTTTTTTCATGGAGAAAATTTCTTTGGGTGGTGGCGAATAATTTTTTCAAAAAACATAAAAGGAGGATGTATGACGTATACCAACAAAAATAAGTATGAGATGGATAACATTTCATCACATGTCTCAACTTATTTTTCCATCTTCTCATCTATATTAGTTGTTTTTCTTTTTCTTTTTTATATTGCTATCTAACAGAATATAAAAGTCTTTTTTTAACACCGTTCTTTGTAAATTTTTACTTGGGACAGTTCTATAATGTAATGAAGTAACTTTCAAGGTAATTTTTTTTGTTGCTTGCCAGTGTAAATGTGAATTTTAAAGTTTTAAAAGGATTTTTTATGGGATTATTAAAAGTAGCATCGACTACCAATGTTCACTTTTGTACCAATAGTCCGCTTTTTGTTAAATTGGTGCCAAGGACGCAAATATAGAACTGGTAATTTTTTTTCATATGTAATCTCTAGTCTATTTGGATTTGCCTCCACTTCATATATTATTTATTTTCTTCAATTTCTTTCTACTTAGAGAGTTAAACAGATGAAATTTTTCTTAAAATTAAACTTAATAGATATGATCTCTATATACAATGAGTACATCATCTGTAAAAAATTTCAAAGAGAAATTTAAATTAGAAGTTAGTGTAATAAAAAATTGATATACACGTTCATTCCGTCAATTGAAATTTTAGATAATCATCTTACCTACTTTTAAATTAAATTTTTTGATAAAATTTTATGAAGATTATTCACTCATTATACAAATCATATCCTATGTTGTCACAAGTGTACGTTTTTGCAGTGATTTTAAGCCATGTTATTAATATTGTTGATCTCTTTTCAGTCGTCATCTAGCATGATGTGACAATAAGGAATCTAAAGTTTTTTGGGATTAAAGATATGCATGAAGGCTTCTTTTGGAGCATACAGGAGTTTGATTATGAACAATAAAGTTGTACTTATACCTGGAATTTATAGCTACAATTATTTCTGCATAATTTAGTATTTTATCTTATGTAAATTTCTTGGGAATGTAATCTCAGTGCTTGTGATGATAGAGTGCTTATATAATTTCAGATGCATATGTTTTCTATTGTTCAATATTAATGATTAGGTTGGACTGTAATTTTGTTTTAGTTTTTGATTATGTTGTTTGGTTAGTGATCATAAAAGATACCTAGCTAGTCTGTATCATTTTGAATTTTTGCTAAATAATCAATAAGTCTAGTTTTACAAGATTGATCTCTATCAAGTTTTATGAAAAAAATCATCTGTTTATCCCTCCATAGTGCTATATGTTGAAATACCTAACTAGAACCTAAATAACAAGAACTTTCCCCTCGACAGTGCTACATGCTGTATATATAAATCCTAGATGTGAAAATATGTGGAATTTTTCTATGGAAAGGTATAAAAAAAAAATGAAAACTTCGAGGTTTCTTATGCCTTAATTCGGAATGAAATATTCCTTATATTTCAAAAGAATCCTTTATTGCAGTCTTAAGAAAAAAAGATGTTCCATGATATTGAAGAACAGATCTTAACTTAGACAAGTTATTGAGGAAAATTGGAGGAAAAGAGTAATAAAGAGGAGCCAAATCCAATCTATTCACGTCTATCAGCTCATTGCTCTACGCATATCCTCCATTAGTTGTACTGGGATTATCATCATTAATTAACTTATTAGATGGATCCCTCTATATGTTTACGTTTGTCTGTGATGATCGAAACGTAAACACAGTAAATATTTTTTTGCACGAACTGCAGAGAATTTGTGTAGACACACGCACATATATATACATAAAGTATTGCATAAATTTACATACATAGAAATATATATATATATATATATGACTGATTATATGAATAAGTGCTGCACATATGTACATGTATACATGTTTCTGCATGCTCCAACCAACACTATTTTCCATTCTACCTTTCTTTTATCTATTATTATTATCGTTGTGATAATTATTTTGAATTGGGCTAAGTTGGTGGATCAAACTGTAGATAATTTTACTAATAAAAAAAATGTGTAATTTTGAATTGAAAGTCTTTAGTTTTGTAGAGAAATTTCTTAACCTTCATTGACAAAATGCATATCGGAAACTTTCTCTGCAAACTTTCACTGCAGAAAATGCTTAATTATCGGAAACTTTTTCTGCAAACTTTCACTGCATATTTAAATTGGAAAATAAATGTCTATCAACTCATTGATTAAGATATTTATCATAAAGATGGAGTAAACAAAAAACACCGTAATAACGAGTTTGTGTAGACTTGTCTTTATATATATATATATATATATGTAACTTATTAATAATTTAAAAACTAGCCATTAAAAACTGCAGACAACATTTTTCTTAAGAAATAGGTGCAGTAAAATTTTGTTTAAAAACTTCACAAAAGGTCATCTTTCGAACTATTTTCGAAATGCGTACAAGAAGATAAATGTGGTAACATGTGTAAATTTTCAAAATTTATAAATATAGGTGAAATGGGATCTAGTTAAAAGATTTTCGTACGTAAAATTTTAAGATTAAATATATATATACACTTAAATTTTTCTTTATTTAAATTTAGAAAATAAACAAGGCGGAATTAGAGGGTATTTTTGTCAAAAAAATTAACGTTGGGATGCTCGTTGAGTCAGCAATGAGTTTCTAATGATGTATCATTAAAACGTCTTTGATGCAAAAATGGATTGGATACATTTTAACTATGGACATGTAAGTATATCTTTTGTATGTGGCATAAACAAGTCTCTTGATGGGCAAGTCTTGCAAAAACCATCTCCAATATTAGAATTGCCCAATTGTATGTCTATTAATAAATTTATAAAAAATAAATTAATAATTTGATATGTAAAATGGGTCTTGATTCATACTTTTTTAATGTGTAATTTTTATTAATAAATAAATTCTAAAATTACAATTAAAATATTTGAAAACTTAAAAAGGAAAAGTATGTCACTACAAGAATTTAACCTTTTTATGATTTTTAAAAAGAGTCACAAAAGTTTATTTATGGCTGTTTTTCTAGTAGTTAAAAAATGTCATAAGGTTGAGAGTCACAAAAGGTTTATGTTAAAAACAAAAAAGGTCATATATATCACTTTCAAAAGGAAAATAAAAACTAATGCTTGCGGAACTTGATCTTAGGATCTCAACATCAACATGCAACTAACACAACAAGAAGTACACAACCACCCTACCAAGCAGCACCATTGTAATTATATGGTTACTATTTAATTTTATTTCTTATTACTATAATTCTCCTTTTCATCACACCATAAAGACTTCACTTTAATTTAAAATATTTTTCCATTCAGTATTTAAAAATACACATATGAACCTTTTTTCTTATTTAATATATATATATAACTCAATTTTTTAAAATTCTCATAACACTAGAATATTTTTACCCTTTATAATTATATTTGTCAAAAATGAACAAAAAATTAACTTTAAAATACTTTTCTCAAAAGTAACTTATGGCTAATGTATAAGAATTAACGCCAAAATAGTTATAAAAAATAAAAAAAGATAACCTTTTCCAGAAAACATCCATGAAAATAACAAAAAAATTTATCTTTTAGGACTTTTTTGATAAAATTGACATAAAGTTTCTAGACATATATGACAATTAATCTGGAAGAGTCATAAAAAAATAAACAAAAATGACTTTTTCCAAAAAAACAATCATAAAAATTATTTTTTATGACTTTTTTGATAAAATTAACATAAAGTTACTAGACATACATGACAATTAATCTGGAAGAGTCATAAAAAATAAACAAAAATGACTTTTTTTCCCATAAAACAGTTATAAAAACCAAAAAACTTGCCTTAAATGACTCTTTATTCAAAACTGATATAAAGTTAATTTTAAAAACAGTCATATAAAGGTAAAATTCTTGTAGTGTGTAGACAAAAATGATGATATGACATTAAGACATTGTCTAAAAGACCCTCTAGAAGTAGAGGGTCATCCTCACAATATCTATTTTCAGTTTTGCCATATCATCTTCATGGTCATTATGGATGGTTGCATTGTAGTGCATTTGTTTAGCTCATTGTCCATCAATCCTATGTGTCATTTTATTTTCACCCAATTCATGGTTGCATTAGAGATGCTCTTACCGAATCTCCTGGTCTTTGCGCGTTTCATTTTTTCATATATGCAAAATCCAAGAATTTGTTTAGGGTACGTTCTTTTTGTGTTATTTTGAGATATTTTGATAATTATTGAAATAATTAGTCTTACTCTTTTTCTGCATCTAAAGAAATTAGAGGTATATAAGAAGAACACCCGTCAAATTTGATTTTTTGTGTGAGTCAATATTCACTTCGCACAAAGTAGCATCCGTTTTTGTAATAGTGCCAAAAAAAAAAATTGTCATTTTGAGTTAAGGATTAGTTTGATTTGAACATGTGCCCTCTTTTCACTTAGATAAAAACAAATAATAATTTTAAATTTATCAAAATATAAATGGCCAAAAAATATTGAATTTTATTTTATTTTTTTCAATTAAATATACATAATTTAGTTTTAAAAAAAATTCATCATACAAAGAACTTAATACAACTAGTAAGACACAGACATAACTTATTAAACAACAAAAAGTAGCTGCCCGCATACAAAAACAACGAAAAGTAGGAGATTATTTAACCTAAAATGATATTCAAATTAAATATCTATTTAAATTAAAACAACATTTATAACACAAATAAGATATATCAATATTCACTGATAATGACCGTTAATTTCTACAATCCAAAAATCACAAATCACTTCCAACAATTCAATGATTAAAATTAGTTTTTGAGATAAGAAGTACACATGTTGTTACAATCATAATTAATCTATCCATGTCAAAACCATGAGTAAATATAAAGAGATAAATGAAAACGAAATATGTACCCGACTTGATAGATAAAGATTGATCAATGCTACATGCAGAAGGAAGTTTTATCGGGTTCGTCTTCCAATCACTTTCCTCTTTGTTCTTAAATTTTCTCTTGAGAGGATGAGAAAAATGAATTAGGGAGAGATTGGGGACCATAACCCAAAGTATATATATGGCGGTTGGCAGTTGTCAACTTTTCACTATTTCTAATTCTGTCCCTCATAGAATTAGAAATTGCTCATAGATATCTACACATTAATTCCATGATAAATATATACCCCGAAGCCTACTTAAAACTTTAGTTTATATCACTTGAGTTTAAGCTTATAAATGATAACACACACATGAATGATTATATTAATACAAAATTCTTTTTTAACACAGAGACTGCCCTTTTTGTTGCTGAGTTATACAGCATTATTAAAGGGCTGATATGGGAAATGGGTCCACAGGACTGGGCTAAGGGGTGGGTTCAAGATGAACAAAGGAGTTGGGCTAAAGGGGTGGGTTCATACAACTAATAGACTTTTATATTTCTTACCTTGGACTAGAGCCCTCTAGGCCCAGGCTCAGGTTGCTACTTCCCGAGATCTTGTATATTAGAGTATGAGTCAATATTCTAATAATTGTGAATAAATGTTTTTTAATAAAAATAAATAAATTAAATAGAGTAGAATTTAATGTTTAACTAAAACAATTGTAAATAAATATTCCTAACTAAAGACTAAATAGAGTATGATTAATGGTTATGTAAAACAATTTTAATAATTAGCACAAAACAAAAAAAATTAACCAATTGATATTAAGTACTGTAAATCACCCACATCATTAACTAATTAGTAAGAGTCAATAGCTCATTAATTTTGAACAAATATTCCTTGCATTTTTCATGGATATCAATTCTCAGGAATTCAATTTTCCACAATTGAAACTTTCATGGTCCATTTCTTAAATGAAATTTGAAACCACCATCCACACCTACACCCACACCCACCCCCAAAAAAATAAAAAAAAAACAAAAAGAGTCAAATTTTGAAATTGTAAAACAATAATAACTCTGTGTCTGTGTGTCAAACACATATTTTTATGAAACAGGTGTAGCAGAAGAACATTAATATGTGTTCAATTTGTGGTATAGACATAGCAATACATATCTAAAGCATTAAAAATAGCAATTGTAACAAAATTTTGATACTTTTGAATGTAAAATATCGTAATTATAGCGGGAACCATGTTTTGCTAGCCTCTTAATTATTAGTCACTGCCTAGTCTAACAAATTGGCGATTTAGTAGGATTATAAAATTAATATGTGGAGGTAAAGTAATCAAGGGGGAGTCTTATTATCCGAGATGCTAAATTTTAATTAAGACTATTTAATTAATATTTTATATTAAAAGCCTTATTTTTATTTTTATATTTGGTAAGAAAATTAATATGTGGTTAATACTAATACTAACTGACTACTTTTAATTTGTATTTAAGGAAAATATTAATATTTAACTCTAAAAAATTATAATCGAAAGTGGTATGATATACTTAAATTAAGACCAATAATTAGTATTTTCTCCCCCACTTATTCTAATTTCTAAGAGTCTTGCTTTTATTTTTATATTAGAGTATACCCATACTATCCGACACGATGGAATAAATAAAATCTGATAATAGGATAAAAAAAGAGTTATATGTGATGAATCAAAATCAGCAAACATCAATCAGTTTATTTTGAGCTCATTATTTATCCTAATCTAACATTTTGAACAATTGAGGGTCGGGGTTTAATATATCTTCATACTAGAAAAAAATAAAAGTATTTTATCTTATCTAGTGTTACAACAAATTAAATATGGAATATAAATATTTAATCATATCTCAAATGCGACTTGGAGTCTAAGTTAGCTTCCTTAATTAATTTCCTCCTAAGGTGAGAAAGTGGAACATTTTTAGTTTAAAATTCCTTCAATAAATTAATACAATTTTTTTTTTGAATTCGACATAATTCTTTGACATTGTAATTTTTATCCATGCAAAACAAAAGCTTATAAAAGGATGGCAGGTTGGTTGTATAACAAAGTCCAAACTCGCGAATTAGGGTTAAATTTGGAATAAAGTGAAAAAATTATTAAAAATTTTTCCTTTCTCTCCCAATCCTCCTAATATTGGAAGGAAACAAAATAAAGGAATAGAAGGGGATTGGCATTCCCTCCCAGTCCCTCCGTTTCCTTTCCACTTTCTCTTATAAATATATCCAAACGAGTGAAATACAATCCCTCTTCCTCTTTTCCTTTCCTTTCCTTTCCATTCCCTCAATCCAAACGGACTGTAAGTCAAATAATGAATACAATATATTTTTGGACCACCTTCCATTTTTTTCTCTCTTCTGAACTCATCTTACATACTCACAATTATAACCTCTGAATCCACTTAAGATAGTGCGTCAGAGGTTATAATTGTGGGTATCTAAGATGAATTCAGAAGAGAGAGGAAAGAATGGAAGAAGTTTAGAGAAGAGAGAGTAGACGTAGTAAAATGTGTTCAACAGTCAGAATGGGCTGAAGCTCAGTGAAGAAGATAACAATGGAGGATGATAATTTTGTTCGTTGTGATGCTCATTCGAAAACGAAAATTTTTCTTAATAAAAGAAAATATTTTTCCGTTGCATTGAGGGAGAGAAAAAAGGGATCGAGTGAGAGACTCCTTTAGCCACAACAACGGAAGGGAAAGATTGAGTCAACAACCTAATTTCGAAATTCAAAAATAAAATAAAATAATTTTATTTTTAATAAATAAAATTTTCTAAAAGTATTTTGTCTAAAAATATAGTATTTGATCCTAAATAAAGCCTGAGCCTGGCCCTACCAGGTCGGCCAGTGCATGCATGGTGAACCACACTCATTCAAGTCCTTACCTAATAGCACAAAATTCTAATGCCCAAAGGGCTCAAGCCCTTAGGCAAATTAACCCTTATAAAAACCCATGAAGATTTTTATTCCTCTTCTATGTAGGACTTAGGAAAATTCACTTGTGCTTGCTTTGGTTTTGTCTCATTTTCTTCTTCTCCCATTTTTTCAAATACACACAAAACTTCAACAATAAAACAGTGCAAGTTTTGCAATGTACTCACTCGGTGCAGTGGACAGAACGACTTGTACCACAACCATTGGCATATTCAGTGATTGATTGATGTTGGAAAAATTAGTTAATTCTTTTTGGCAATTTTGAGAGCGAGTTTATTTAAAATCATGCGATCGGTTTTGAAACTTAATTACAAAATTGTGTTTTTATTCGTGACTACATAGAAGTGGTATATTTATCTGTTCAAAATAAATAACGGGCAAATGAAAAATTTTCATTTTTTTATTTAAAAAAAGAATCGAATTTTAAAATTGTAAAATAATAATAACTATGTGTCTGTGTATCATACAAGTCTTTATGAAATAGATGTAGCAGAGACATTAATATGTGCTTGATTTGGCGCATTTTATTATTAACTGGCGTCCGCAATAGGAGAAGAGAATGATGGAAAGTTGGATTGCGATTGCTGATATAGCGGGCCTTAGAGAAAGAGCAGTAGTAGTAGAACGGTGGACATTTGGATTGACAAAGAAGAGAACACGTGATATATAGTAATCGAAGGGTTGAAAATCATCTTAACCAATCTAACGGTTGAATACATTTTACTCTGTCTACTCCTCTCTCTCCTCCGACAGCACCATCTTAAGTGGGAAATGGGAATGAAGGTGGGCTAAGATGATTTTCAGCCCTCCGATTTTAAAATTAGTGGTCTATTCCATGAACAGTAACTATGCTTAGTATTATACTGTAAATATATTCGTGCCATCTATCATGATAAAATATATATAAAAAAATTATCAACAACACGTAGTAAATATTGTTGTTATAGAACTTGACGCACTTTGTTCACTCATTTTAATTTAGAGAATTATATTTTTAAGGTTCTTCAATCTCATAAAAATAAGAGAAAATTTGTAAAAAACTATTAATTTGTTAAAATTTATTAATAACAAGATCAAATATTACAACGAGTACGTACATCATTGCTACTGACATGATGTACATATTTTTTTTTTCGCACACAAACACACAAAGAGTACAATAGAGATGGGGCTAATGTAAAACATCAATATATTGATCTGTTGAAGATTTTGTGTATTTTGAAAAAATGGGAAGAAAAAGAAAAGAAAAGAAACCAAAGCAAAGTACCAAGAAAGCATTCATGTGTTTTTTTAACTCTCACATAGGAGAGAAGTAAAACCTTTCATGGGTTTTTATAAGAAAGAATTTGCCAAATGTCTTGAACCATTTGGGAATTAGACTTTTGTGCTATTGGATGAGAACTTGGATGGTGTGGTTCACCACGCGCGCCAACTGACCGACTCGGGCTCGGGCTTACTTTGGGTCAGGTATTGTCTTTTTAGACAAAGTACTTTTGAAAAATTTTATTTATTAAAAATAAAATTATTTTATTTTATTTAAAATTCAAAATTGGTTTGACCTTGTTTTGTGTCATTGCGATATGGATTACTCCTACGCAACGGCACAAACGGAAAGATTTCTCATCTTTAAATTTAAAAAAATAAAAATTCGTCTTTCATAGAGAAAACGAAACAAAAATTCCTTCATTGTTAATCAGAGACTGAAAAAAAATTCCTTAAATTTTATTTTTGCCTCCGGCAAGAATAGTTTACCAATTCCAGCCAAAGTTATAAAGGGAGATACGAATCCGATTTCCTACCGTGCAAATGGAATCGAGATAGAGGAAAATTTGAATTGTTGTATTTTAGGAACAGCGTGGCCTATCTAAACAAATGATCTAATCCGCAACTCAACTCGGTGTTTTCCGATCTTCTTTTGGTAAATTCGTTCTAGTTTCAACATGATCAAGCAGCAATGTCTGCAATACATGTGTCTTCTTTTTGGTAAAAAGGGTGAAAGTTATCATCATTAATGTGGGACAGATCGTTCTGTCTTGAATGGAATCGATCTGCATGTGTCTGAGTGACTACTTTGTCCATTTCCTGCATTGAGGTTGTTGGATATCCACTTTCCCTTTTTCCATTAATTTCAACACTAAGTTATAAAAATGAAACATTGATATTGCCTTTTCAAAAATAAGATTTTCTTTTTCTTTTTTAGGTTACCTTAATTTGTATTTATAGATTGGATTATGTCTTATTCCAGGCTAAAAGTTTTTTTACGATGTCGTATTATGTAGTCTTTGTGCTCAAATTCTAATGCGAACTTACAATTTTGTTTGTTGTTTGACATTCAATTGGTTATATATAGGTTGTGTTTTTGTATTCGATAAAAAATAATGTAAATCCAAGAATTTCAAAGTTTTGAAATGAATTTTTCATGCGTTTCAAATATGCAAAATCCAAGAATTTGTTTAGAAGGGAACTCTGCAATGCATGTCTCTTCTTAGTTTTTCGGTAAAAAGGGAAAGAAAGTAATAAAGCCAATCGGTCTATGCATAGTACGTATATTATGTCTTGAATCTATTAAGCCTCCATTTGATAACAAGAAAAAAAATAGTAGGAAAAATAATGTATTTTTGTGAGAAGTTAAAAAATAAGTTGAGGAATGTGGTGAGATTAACTTTTACTTTTTGACTTCTCCTTAAAAAAAAAATTCTTTGGGTTAGTGGAGAAGAAATTTTGTCCACAAACAAAAACGAGGATGAAGGACATAAACTCATAAAAATGAGTGATGGAGAGCATCTCAACACGCCCCTAAAATTATTTTCTAGCGTCTCACCCAAATTAATTTTTTTTTTTACTTTTTATTTTATTATTAAATGGAACCTAAATGGAGAAAAATTAAATGTTTACTTTTAACATTTTTACCAAACATTCTGCGGGAATCCAAACTCACTCTTGCAAGATCTTCCTATGGTTTGGTTATGCGGATTTTAATATCGTGTGTTTTGTATTAAAACTATAAGATTATATAGACATCGGGAGAGTCTTATTAGAGTAGGAGTCAATATTCTAATAATTGTGACTAAATATTTCTAACAAAAAAAATCAAATAGATTAGGATTTAATGTCTAAATAAAAATAATTATAAATAAATATTTCCAGCCAAAGACTAAATGGAATCGAATTAATGGCTACATAAAACAGTATTAATAATTAGTATAAAACAAAAAAAATTAACCAATTGATATTAAGTGTAAATCACCCCACATCATTAAGTAATTAGTAGGAGTCAATGTCTCATTAATTTCGAACAAATATTCCTTGCATTTTTCCACAATTGAATCTTTTATAGTCCATTTCTAATGAAATTTGACCCCAAAAAGAATTGAATTTTAAAATTGAAAAGCAATAATAACTTTGTGTATGTATTTCAAAGACATATGTCTTTATGAAACAGATGTAGCAGAGGCATATTAATATGTGCTTGATTTGTGGTATATATATATACATATATACCAACGCATATCTAAAGTATGAAAAATAGCAACTGTCATAAAATTTTGATAATTTTAAATGTTAAATATTGTAATTATAGCGGGGACATATAGTTTGCTAGTAATCAATGTTTTAAAAATTCCTGCCTAAGATTGATTAGGCTCTGCCAGTCTCTTTAGCGCTAAGCGAGCTCTAGTCTATTGGGTTGGTGATTTAACGGGATCGAATTTTCCACTCTTTTGTGTTTTGAAAATTACTTTTTCCAACTTAAGTTCATTTGTGCCATGAAGGGATTTTACGATTCTCCATGATGGGGTTCAAACTAGGTCTTTTTATATATAGGAAGGGGGTATGGTGATACAATCTGAGTTGGGAAAATTAATGTTAATTTAGAGCTGATTAAGGTACATAAATCTCATAAAATAAGTGAATAGGCCTAAGAGTGCATGATAATCATGAATTAAAAGTGCACAAACTTTTCCATTAAAATTAATAACAAAGATCATTACAAGAAGTACATATAAAAATACTCCCAAGATGTATTTTTATTCACACGCATACACACACGAAGAATATAATAGATGAATTACAAAAAATATGATTTTTTTTTTACCAAACTAAGCTATTTTTTGAATTAAATAGTCAAACTATATAAGTCATTTTTTAATTTATTAGCCAAAATAACACATTTTAAAAAATAGTGATTTTGAATCACTATTTTTCTCAATTTCGTAAAAAAGGTGAATTGCTTAAAAATAATGATGATTTGATCACTATTTATCAACAAAAATAATTATTCCAAATCATGTTTTTACCTCTACAATAGTGATTTCAAATAACTATTTTTAAAGTGCACTATTTTAAACAATAAGTTGAAAAGTGAATTAGATAGAGTAAATTTTTATTTCAAAAAATTCCAAAAATATATAAAAGTGGGGCACTCTTTCATTTTGCATAACTGGCTAAGATTTAGCAATGTACCTAAACCACTTCAAGAAATCGCATTTTAACACAATATTTTGAACTAGGGTCTGCATGTGCCTATGGCAAGGTGACAATTTGTCAATTTCAAAATCTCTTTATTTTGAAAAAGACCACAATTGAGCATAACAAAAATAAGTAATAGATATTGCGCGCCCTTACAAAAGCCAAAAAAAATATAAAAAAGAACAGAAAGAATAGTCTAGAAAATAAGGAGCTGGAGGATTTATTTGGGGTGAGAATATGTCCTAGCCCCTAGTAAATATTTAGAAATTAATACACTAATTACTTAGGCAAATCAAATTTTTTGGTATTATATGGGAGTTCTTACATTTTAAAGAGAGAAAATGTCAACTTAATCCATGGGTTAAAAACAAATCAATTTAATGTTATGAAAATTTGTATATTAATTAATATATCCCCGTTAAAAATTAGATTAATTTATAATATATATAAAATTACGAATAACTTAAGTGCTTTTTCTTTATTTTATTTTTTTTTTGTGAAGAAAAATATGCCCCTTGATTTTAAATAATAGATTTTAAGATTTACATTAAGTAAAACAATATAACTCCATATATTTTTTATATTAGTATTAGTATTCCAAATAAATTTAAACTCTAATCTATTTGCTAAAATAATGAAACAAAAGCTAGATTTACATTAAATGAACTAGAAATTAGGTAGAAGGTCTTATTACTCATTGATTTTTACCAAAAATCCAATGAATAATATTTTTTTGAATGAAGGGCCTATTTTTAATTTGTAATTATTGTAAGAGGCCTATTTTGTTTTATATTTTAAATGAAGGTATATGAATAAATTTAAATATCATTTAATTAATAAAAACAAGTTATATATTACCTAAATTACCCCTATTTATGAAATTTGCACAAAAAATATGAGCTGCAAAGTTCATATTGCAGTGAAATATGGACTGCAAAGTTCGTATTGCAGTGAAATATGGATTGCAATATAAACTTTGCACTAAAAATATGGACTGCAAAGTTCACTTTGCAGTAAAATATGGACTGCAAAGTTCATATTATAGTGAAATATGGACTGCAAAGTTCATATTGCAGTCCATATTTTAATGCATATTGGTATTTTTTAATTTATTTTAAGGGTTGGGATGTCATTTTACAATGAAAAAAAAGACACATGCCATATCATCAATAAAATAAAAAATAGGCCCTCTATTTACAAAAAAATTATTCATTGGCTTTAGTGTGAAAATCTTTCTCTAATAAGACCTTTTTTTAATTGTCCCTGAAATGAAATAGTATAAGACTATAAATATATAACTCCATATATTTTTATATTAGTATTACAAATAAATTTAAACTCTACTTTATTTGGCTAAAACAATTAAACAAGTTAGAATTTATATTGAATTATGTGTTTTGTATAAGATTTCTATATAACTTCATAATAAACTTCCCAAAAAGGAAACTATTTAATAGATCGTAAGTCAGTAAAAAAAATCAAATGAATTTTTATAACTCCATTAAATAAGACAAATGATTCAAATGATTTACATTAAATAAAACAGTATAACTCCATATATTTTTATATTAGTATTAGCATTCCAAATAAATCCATACTCTTCTCTATGTTTCTAAAATATTAAACAAAAATTTTAAGTTAGATTTACATTAAATAAATATTTATTAATAGAATTAATGATATTTGTCGAGTACTAAAACCACGTGCAACGCGCGTGCACAAAAACTAGTTTAATAAAAAGAATGTCTAAGTTTATTTTGTTTTATAAAGAGATATTATACAACATAAATTTGGATCCGGATGAAGCCAACTTGGGATTGCGCCTTTCCCAACCAAGAAAAAGAAAAGGTAAGACATATTTGACATGAAAATTTACGACGTATAATAAATATCAAGAAATTTATATGTGCAAAATTAAGAATTTTAGTATAGAAGTTTAACTAATTACTAAAACATATTAATGTTAAAATAAAAAGTTACAATTTTCTAAACGGAAAACAGAAAATCAGACGGGTGATAATAAAAACACCCTCAAATTATAGCATTGTCACCATATGTATTACCATTTAAACATAATATACAACCACCACAACCACTGAAATACATGCAAGAAATAATGAAACTACACTTTAAGATGTATTTATCGATCAGAAACTAATAACTTAAAACTTAACATAAATGAAAACTTAAAATATAATAAATTTATCATCATCTGGATCCAAAAAATAAAACTTAACTTTTCGTTTAAGATGCCCCAAAAACCCAAAAGTTATTAACATAAATTGCTCAAATATACTTGTATAAAAATATCACTTCATCGGCTCAAAATTTTAAATTACTTATGCTTCTTTTCAAATTAAAAGTCAATTTATATTTCTTCAAATTATTTTTCTTCTTATTTCATATATAAAAAGTTTATAGAGAGAAAGGAAATGGGAGAGGGGGACTTGGTTCTTTTTCATTATTCTTTCGGTCCAATTTCGTTCAAATGAGTCTAATTTGAGGGCTAAACGGATGAATTGTTTCATGAAATTTGATAGTGATGATCTCTATAATAAGTAGATCACGTCCACAAAATTTTATCAAGAAATTTAAATCGGAAGTGAGTAATAAAAATTTGATACATTTGTTCATTTTTGACCATTCAAATTTTAGATTATTATCTCACAAATTTCTAGATTGAATAAAACTATCACTTCATCAGCTCAAAATTTAAAATTACCTGTGTTTCTTTCTAAATTAAAAGTGACTTTATATTTCTTCAAATTAATTTTCTTCTCATTTCATATATAAAAAGTTTATAGAGAGAAAGAAAAAGGGAGAAGGGGAGAGGGGAGTAATGTGAATGGGCCATACTCGCTGTCTCTAAATTTTAATCATTAAAAAAAAAAGGGTAAGAGAAGCCAAAATAAGTTGCAATCGTCGGATGTTTTTTAAGTCATGGTGCACCCTTGGATTTTAAAAACTCTCGAGTCTTGGTTAACTTAGAGGCACACTTTTATTACCGTACGTGATAGTAAATTTGCACACAAATTGAATTTGAGTTTTACTGTTATTATCAAGACTCTTACTAGAAACAATTGTCTTCTGTTTATAAAAAAAGACATTGTACAATTAAATATATATTTAAATTAGAGTGATAAAGGCATTCTTAATTTTTTTTGTTTCAACACCCATTCTTTTCAGCATCTAAATTTGGTTTTAATTTCCGCAAACAATCACTTTAATTTTACTTGTTTCTTCATGTCCAGTCACAAGTATAAATTCAATAAAGAAACTATATAGTTTAATTCATTTTAGTTGTAACAAGAAGATGAGAAAGTAAGGAAAATGGAGCTTTTCTGAGAATAGTTGTAACTTGTAATAAGAGAGTTACTTTATTTTTCAATTAGGTGCTCAAATAATTAGGGTGCTCTTTTAAAATTACAAATTAAATTTGCGTGCTTAAAAATTGGGTGTTGAAACAAGAAATTAAAAGTACATTTACCAAAACCCTTTAATTTATTAAAGTAATTATATTTTTTTCACGGAACAATTATTGTTTCCCCGTTGAATATATTTACGATAAAAAAAGTTTTGGTGCAACTCCATCATATCTATCTCAAATTAAAATTGCTTCCATGACAAGTTCAAAGGACGATAAAACTCCAAAATTCTTTGATGGGGGCCTACAACTAACGATAAAAGACGGTGATTTGAAGTAACGAGAAAACTACATTAACAAATCTCAATTTTAAAAAATCTTCATACTATTGTGGGGTTGGAATCTTAATTATCTATATCATGTTTTTAGGTTAATTTCGTTTTAATGTTTAAAGAAATGAAATATGAAAGTACCAAAAATTTCAATAAGGTAAATCTCGATTAAAAAATACTAAAAATATCGATATTAAACAGTCAAAGTCTGACTCAAACACTATATATAGCATACAAATATAGCATATAATATTTTTTGCTTTCTTGTATTTTGTTTAACAAAGTATCTCACTGGTTCAAGGGTTTTTTTATTCTAAGACTTAATATCAATGAAGTCATAATAATCTATAATCTATATCTATTTGCACACCAAATGAATACTATTAGGCTCCGTTTAATTGTAAAGATGGAAAAAGAAAATAAATTTAGTTAGCTTGTGTGAAAAGATAGAAAATAAGGTGAGAGATGTTACTTATTTTATGAGTATATATCCTTCATTCTTCAATATTTTTGGTGAAAAATTTTTACTCACCACCAAACAAAGAAAATTTCTTTATGAAAAAATTTAAAAATCAAGAGAATATCACCTCTTATCACTCAAATTTATTTCCCATCTTTTCATTAAAACTAATTCAATTTTTTTTTATTTTTTCACTTTATAATCAAACGGATCCTTATACTCTAAGCAAATGTCAAAAATCATGATTCTAATTTGGTAGAGGCCAATTACCAACCAATCCAACCACTTCTCGCCTCTAGTTTTTATTTTAACACTAGTTTAAAAGGGTCACTAAAATTTTCAAACATTCACTACATAAGTGGTTAACGACCTGGGCGTAACTTTCTCGTGCTGTTGTCGCAGCTCTCAGTAGTAAAGCTAGATTTATCACTTATATAGAAAAATACACAAAAAAATAATTAGAAAAAATGAACAGTTCCTAATTTTTAATATTCTGTACATAGATAAATGTCTGTTTCTACATGTGAAAACGGATGACGTGTCTTTTATCTTAGCCACATTTATTTTAAAGCAATTGCTCAGATTGTACAAACTTGTGGGATGTGGCACTGTGGAGGAGCGCTTTATACGTAATATGGGGTCCTACAACTTCGATAACTTCAAGCTTTTTATTATTATTATTTGTGAGTGAGATGGACGGAGAGAGAAACGATGAATTCCCACATTTTGGTATGATTTGAAAAAGAAAGTTTGGGCCTTTTACTTTCTACTGTCTTTGTACCAATACCTTAAGTAAGCGACGAAGCCAGAAATTAAATTAACGGAGGATAAAATTTGATCAAAATTCAATTATTTACCAACCAAATTTTGGCTACGTTTTTAACTTTTTAAATGTCTTCAAAATTCAAATCAAATGTCCATCTAATCCAAAAAGTTTGCTCTTCTTTTAGAGAGAGAGAAGGAGATGTGAAAGTACTTAAGATTATAATTGTCAAAAGCTAAAGGCGCACTAAGGTGCCATGGTCCCTGGAGTCTAGGTGGAAGGCGTAATTAAGGAGCAAGCGCGCGCTTTTCCAAAGCGAGACACACCGCATACAAAAACTTAAAATATATAATTCTAATCATGATTTACACCACCTACTCTAGCATCAAATCATCTAAAGCAAAAAAAAAATCACAAAATTAAGATGAAAAAAACAAAAAAAAAACAAGTACTCATGGATTTATACGGGCAATACTATCTAAATAACACAATATTATTTTATTATAAATAGTGATCTTGCAAAATTACAGTAGTTTTTATTATAAATATTATTTTATAATAACAAAATACTATAGAAACTCACAATATTATTTTAAATAACTCTCTCTATATATATATTTATTATTTATAATAAGATAATACTTTTTCTAATAAAAGCTCACAATAAAACAATACTAGTAAATACGGTACTATAAAATATGAAAGAATAAATATTATAAATGTTTCGTATGATCAAAGGCATATGAGTCATTTTAACATATCTCATCTCTACATTTCCTCCCACTTCTTCTTCTTTCTCAACCTCCCTCCTTCCTCCTCCTCCCCTTCCTCCGTTCCATCTTCCTCATGTTCCTCCTCCTTTTTATTTAACTTAACCCGATTTTTATTTAAAAAGAAGGGGTGGGAGGCAGGGGAATGAAGCAGTGTGTGAGATAGAGAGGTAGAAAATATGAAACAGGGAAGAAGCTGAGAAAGAATGAAATGGAGAAGAAGGTAAGTTTGAAGTTTTCAATTAGGTCCCTTCAATTTTATTTTTATGCACACAAGTTCCTATATATATATATATATTTTTTTTCAAAAAATATCCCATATCAAGTAAAAAAAATTCAAAACCAATAGGGGCACCTGCCCCCCCTCCCCAGCCCCTTACCAGCTTCGCCCCGGCCTTAAGTACATATTTATAGACCCAAAAAAAAGATGCATATTTTGTTTTTTCTCGGTGAACAGAGGAAAAGAGAAGACTAAATGGCTCCCAGAGGGGACCCGGGGGGGGGGGGGGGTGGGGGGGGACCATGGTCTTCACCAGATTATACCATCTGGGGGACCATGATCTTTACCAGTTGTTCCTTTTGAGAGCCACCAAGCTTAGCAACTTTGTCAGCAACCCCGTTTACTTCCCTTGGAATATGTCTTACAGGGTTTCCCGTCTCCATTTTTAGGGCTCCGAACCACCAAAAAAAAAAAAGGCCAGGAAGTAGATACACTTGAATATTCTGTTCAAATATTTCAAGATCTGGTAGGTTAAATGTTTTGATTTGAAATTTTAGAGAAGCTCTTAATATTTAATAAACTATATTTGTGGAGATGAGAATTCCACGCACTTTGTTAACATCATCATTATTATTGTACATATTTTTTTCACACACATAAACACACAGAAGAGCATAATAGAGATGGGCTAATGTATAACATCCATCTAATCAAGCAGCAGCATGATGATCATGATGATGCATCATCATCATTATTTTTGAACATATTTTTTTCACACAAATAAACACACATTGGAGTATAATAGAGATGGGCTACTGTTTAAAATCCAGATGATCAAGTAGCAGCATGATGATGATGATGATGATCATCATCATCATTTATTATAACATCCATATCATGAAGCATCATATATCATGACGAGTAGGCTTGATCTTCTTCTTGTTCTTGATATTTTTGAAAACAGAAAAAGTAGATTCGGCCATCATGGTCTTCACCAGCTTCTTCTTTGGTGGATTTACAAAGTTGCCAATATTACCCTTCTTCGCTTTGAATCCTTGCCCGCATTCAGCCCCCTCGACCGCTTCCTTAACCCACATGTCTTTCTCTCTCTCTCAAAATTATTGTGCGATGAATGTTTTACTTATGCGTATGATTAATATTAATGGGGATCGGAGGTATTTACTTTATAGAGAAAATATCATGCATGTGTAGTGTGAATGGTTTGTATTGTCGGTTTGTGCGAGTATATATAAAAAATATATATTTTTTAGTTTGTGTGTTTATATATTTTTTTTTTTGGTCTTTACCGAGCAGTGTCCAAGTCCGGGCCAGCTTGTGCGCACCTCGACCTTGACTAATCTGCTCCGCTCCGGGAGTTCGCACAAGGCGGTAAAGAGCGTGGCCCAAGTGGATTTTCTGCAAGCGCCGAGAATCGATCCGGCTACCAACCAGTCGACCAAGGACTTGCGGCCTAGTGAGCTACCACTAGGCCAACCCCCGAGGTTGTTTGTGTGTTTATATAGGTGGTAAGATTTTGCTCTTCTACCGCGCGATAGTCCAAGATGAAATTAAGAGTTTCCAGCATTAAATACATCCGCTTTTTGTTAAATTAGTGCCAAGATGCTAACCGGTCATTTTTTGACAAAAATATCCATTACTTCAAATAAATTAAGCATATATATATATATATTTAATCTCTAATATATTCAGAGGAAACGTAAACTCACAGATAATATATACATAAAGTATTGCATACATATAAATATATATATGGAAGATTATATATATGAATAAGTGCTGCAAATATGTAAATGTATACAAGTTTCTGCACGCTCCAACCATCAATATTTTCCATTCAAACTTTCTTTCATCATCATCGTTGCTATTATTATTATTATTATTATTATTATTATTATTATTATTATTATTATTATTATTATTATTATTAGGGAAATGATATTAGCACTCTACTTTTGTCTTAAAGCACTTCACTTTCATTTTTAGTGATACTTATATATATATATATATATCTTTTGGAACACTTTTTATGTCACCAAAAATGAAAGTGGAGTGGTAGAGTATTAAAGTGGAGTGCTAATATCATTATTATTATTATTATTATTATTATTATTATTATTATTTTGAATTGGGCTAAGTCAGTGGATCAAACTTTTGATAATTTTACTAATAAAAAAAATGTGTAATTTTGCATTGAAAGTCTTTAGTTTTGTAGAGAAATTTCTTAACCTTCATTGACAAAATGCATATCGGAAACTTTGTCTGCAAACTTTCAGTGGCGAAAATGCTTATCAGAAACTTTTTCTGCGTAAAATAAAAGAAATGTATTACAATATTTATTAAGTAAACAAAATAATAATGAGTTTTAAATGTCTTTGTAACTTATCGGCAATTTAAAAACTATGCATTAAAAAGCACAGACAATATTTTTCTTAAGAAATATGTGCAGTAAAATTTGAGAAATGACCTATTTGCACCCTCAACTTATGCTTGGTTTCAAGTTGCACCCCATAATTTTTCTAACAGAACCTGTCAAATATTGTCTGCATTTTTTAATGCGTAGTTTTTAAATTATTAATAAGTTACAAAGACATTTAAAACTCATTATTATTTTGTTTACTTCTTTAGTAAACATATTAATACATTTGTTTTATTTTAAGCAGTGAAATTCTAAGATTAAATTTGATTCATCTCTTTTTAATTTTAACTCTTATCTATTATTGATCATTATTATTTTTTCTATCCAATTAAAATTCCACTTAAATTACTATATTTGAAAAAAAAATTAAAAAAATATCTCAATTGAAAATCATAAAATTTTAAAATCATAAAATTTTATAATTTATCAAATTACATTATTTCAATTTTTTGTTAAAATAACCTAACTTTACCTAAATATACACACTACAATCCATGCAGGAATTTTTCTTTACCGGGTGACATCTCGATTCTCGAGTCAAAATGGTGTGGTCCACAAAACTCTTGGACAACAAAACTCTTGGTTAGTAATTTATTTTGGACGGACAACATAGATAGTAATTTCGAAGTGACAACTTCATTAAATAGAGAGAGAAAAGAGTAAAATTTAAATGGTCTTGATTGGCAATTTTGGTACCCCTCTAAGAAATTTTTTGGATTTTGCATGAAACCGTACACAAATTATTTCGTTATAATTTGTTCATTAGAATTTAGTTCAATTACACTCGTGCAACACCGCAAAACTCTTTCAATTCGAAACTTACTTATACATTACTTTTTACACCTTAGATTAATTAAAAATCCATTTTTTTCTCCATATGTCTCAAATTAAGAAATAGATTTTATTTTAAGACATAATCGATATACTAAATTAATTTTACAATAACAAAAAAAGTACTGCAATAAAGTATGAACTACTAACTATTTATGTTGAAATTAGTGCGGTCTTCAAAAAACATAAAAGTTAAATCGGAACTTGAATTTTAATTTAAGCATAAAAGTGTTGCACTACTTTTTAATTTATGATAAGAGCATATGTTAAAAGTAGTACTGTTACACATGCATACACAAAGTCTGGAAGAAATGAAGGTGTTATGTTTTCATATTTTACATGCATTGCAGAGTATCCTTCTCAACATAGTCTTGGATTTTGCATCATAAGTACATATGTCCAGAAAGATGTAAAAAAGATTTTTAACCTTCAAATTCATTTATATATAGAACTCCCTTGAAACTTGCTTCAAAATACATAAATAGATTATATCCTCTTTAATTCTCAAATTTAACAGTAGTCTACTATTTCTTTTGTAGTTAATTGTCTAAATTTAAGAGCGTATATGTAGCTTGTTTTAGGACTTATATATTCAATGTACAAATCTTACAAATAGTAAATAAGTCTTGTTATAAGCAATTGATTATGTTGAAATTAGTACAATATTTAAAAAGTGTAAAAGTCAAACTAGATTCTAAATTTGAGACGGAAATATACAATATAGTATAGACCCACAACACAAAGTTTGTGAGTCCAAACATATACAACAAAACACAATTTCACATTTACTTTGGTTGATAATACATTATAACACACACTCGCACGCTAAGAGAAAGGGCGGACCCATGATTTTTCTATGAGGTGAGCTAAACTCAAATTATATCTCCTAATTTTTTTTTTGAGTTACAAATACACACCTATAATTGTTGAGATTTGACTTACGTAGATATATTTTTTATTAATTTCTATTTTAAAAAATATCATACCTAAAACTAGTCTTGACAATTATTGAAATAGTTAGTCTTAATGACCTTTAGTTTTTCGGCATCTGAAGAAATTAGAAGTATATAAGAAGGAGGTCCATTGAATTTAAGTTTTTGTGCAAGCCAATATTCACTTTGCACAAAGTAGCATCCGTTTTTGTAATAGTGCCAAAAAAACTCATCATTTTGACTTAAGGGTTAGTTTGATTTGAACATGTACCCTCTTTTTATTTAGGTAAAAACAAATAATAATTTTAAATTTATCAAAATATAAATGGCCAAAAATATATTTAATTTCATTTTTTTCAATTAAATATAACGTAATTTAGTTTTTTTTAAATTCATCACACAAATAACTTAATAGAACTAAGATACAAACTTAACTTTTTAAACAACAAAAAGTAGGACATTACTTAACCTAAATTGAAACTCAAATTAATATCTATTTTAATTAAAATAATATTTAAAAATAAATCAGAGGTAATTGAAATGCGCCGATACAGTGACAATGCAGACACTGACTTCTTTGAGTGTTTATTTTGATTTTTTTTTTCTTTTTATTGGTGAATTGTACGGTATCATTAAAGTTTAAAGGCTGACATGGCAAATGGGTCCATGGGGCTGGGCTAAGGGTGAACAAAGGGCCTGGGCTAGTAATTAGTTCATTTGTGTCTTAAATGGATTTGAGATTCTCCATGATGGAGTTCAAACTAGGTCTTTTATAAATAGTTGGGACAATTTTTGTTACCCCTAAGCATGTAGATCAGCTGGTACAAAACTGTTCTATCTTAATCATGATTTCAAATTTGAACTTTGAGAATGCAATTATGTTAAACCTCGAGAAGGAGATGATAATTCTTGTTAATTTAGAGAACTATTTAAAGTACTTAAACCTCATAAAATAAATGCATATGTCTAAGAGTGCGCGATCAACATGTAATGAAAGTAAATAACTTAATAAGCTCAAAAGTTGATTAAACAGACAAATTTATTTGAAAAGTGGTCCATCTAAGACAAAGAAAATCCGAAAATATATAATAATGGGGCACTCTTCCATTTCGGGACTCTTTATGGTAGGCCCCCTTGGTGTGCGTATATACGAAGCAATCTACAATATTGATGACTTGAGAGAGAATTACAAAATAACAAGTAGAATATGCATGGTTATAAATCTGTCACTTGCACATTGAAAATTATGAAATATGGTAAAGTAACAACATATTAATTTTCTTAGCAAATATAAAAATAAGACTCCTAAAGTGGGAAGAAAATATTAATTAAATAGTTTTAATTTAAGTTTAACATCTCGTTATCAATAAAAAAAAAAAATTTAGAGTAAAATTGTAATATAAGATAGTAGACTACCGGCAGCGGGGGTGGGCTGGGGGAGGGTTTATTTTTATTATTGAGAAATAAGAGTGGACATAGTAATTTTAAAAAATAAATTATGAAAGAAAGTATTGATTTGAGAAAGATAAGGGGGGATTTTTTTTTCGAGAGAGAGAGAAGAAAAAGGCACATGGGTTTGTCGGGGAACCCCCGGGGGTGGGTGTTGGGGGGTGCGTGGTTTAAGGGAAAGTAATGAGGGGGAATAAAAGGATTCTCTCAAAATTTTCAAAATTAAGGTTCTGATTTTTAAAATTTTAATTTAATTAAACAATGAGACCAAAGGGAGAGGATGAAAGAGATAACCCACCTGGGGCTGGAAATGATACTTAATAAGAAATGAGCATTGTTACTTATTACAAAATATTTTTCTATAAATTTTAACTTTTCAAAATGAGAATGGGATGGTGGTTGACTTTGAATTAGTAAAACAAAAAATAAGACAAATGTTACATTTTTTTCTTATTAAATTGAAATTCGTTTAAATTAATTAGTTTAGAAAATAATTTTTTAACTAAGGATAAAATATTAATAATTTTATTATTTCAATTATTAATTAAGTTGAATTACAATATTATCAATTATAAAAATAAATATAAGACAATAAATATATATTTAAATTTAGAGAGAGAAGCTCCCGTCAATTCACTGCCTTCCTTTGTTCTCTCTTTTCCACCGCTTTTCATTGCGTTTGAGGTTTTCTCGTGGGATTACTCCCCATTTTTACTTTCTCGGCTCTCTTTGAAGCTCCGCATCTGTTGCCTGGGCTTTTCTGGCGCCGTTGTCTCATCTTTCTACCTTCTTTTGTTCTCCCTACATCAAAGTTACTGACTCTAGCACTCAATCTGTAACATCGGTATCTAGATTTGTTGGTTTTGGATTTAAATTTGTTGGGTTTCGTTTGTTAGTGGGTTATCCCACCATTGGAAAGGCTCTTTGTCTTTATTTTGCGCAAACTCCCGAGGACTGGAAGTTTATTCCTCCTCCCTGTGTTTTGCATGTTGCATGAAGGATGGATTCGTTGATTTAGCCGACTCTTAGTTGCGCCGCTCCTCTGGTGCTACGCTTTTGCATAGGGTTTATGTTTAGGGCTTTTTGCCCTATTTTTCGGCTTTAGTTATTGTACGTTTTCTATGTTTTTTTGTTATTGTTTGTTTTGGTTTCATGGTGTTATTTGTTGCTGATCACTCCCTTGCTCTGTTTGGTCATCTTGTTAGCGCATAGTAAGGGAATTTTTAATCTCTGTTGTAATCCTTCGGGTATGGAGGTTTTCCATCCCGATTTATGTATATATATAATCAGAGCGTGATGCTCTCCCTTTGGAGTTTGGACCAAAAAAAAAAGAAAATGAAAAAAACAACTAAAAGGGTATAATAGGATATTCATTAAGTGAATAGTGCTTTTTGCTAGTGTTGTAACATATTAGTTATTTTATTATACCGAAATTTTTAGGTGCGGATAAGTCCGTACGGACCGGTCATTTTTACGACTTTTTTACGTTATAAAAAATACTTTTAATGTTTTTATGATAGAAAATTGCCATAAAAAAGATTGGTCCAAAGTCTAAAGTCTAAACAGATTGGTCCGTACCAAAACAAACTCTTTTGTTATATTCCATCATTTTTAAAGTGCAGTTGCTAAATTTCTAAATATGTTTCTTCTAGTTGTTATTTTTGTAATTCTCTTATAACTTAACTAAGTTCTCTACTGTTTTTGTGGGGGAGAGAGAGAGCGAAGAGAGAAATGATGATCCTCCACATTTAGGATTATTTGACAAATGGAAGTTTGGGCCTTCTGCATTCTACGGTTTTTGTGATTCTCTTTGCAGATGCTGGCTTATTGTGTTTGAATGTTGACTTTACATTTTTGAGTCTTTTGATTACTCACTTGAGTGCATATACATTGACGACAAAAAAGAAAAATGAAAAAGAGTGCATTTCTGTTAAACTCAATCTAGGAAGTGATGGACCAAAAAAAGAGAAGCTTTTAAATATTTTGAGATCTAGTAGCTAAGTTAAATCTTTAAATTCATGACTTTTAATTTAAAATTTTATAGATCGAAAATAGATTCTTAAATCAAGACAATATAATTAATTAGAAAAGAAATACTAGGCTTACTTACTGTTAATTTGGGAATTAAAGAAGATATTATTATGTATTGTTGGTGCTACGCATGAATTTGAATGTTTTAAAATAGTAACACAGTAAGCCACTAACACAAGTTTCGCGGTTCCAAAGTCTTTTCTCTCTCTTCCCTGGTCCACTCATTACCTTCCTCCCCCCTTCTCCTCACCTATTTATTCTACTTTTTTTAGTTTAATTTATTTTCCTTGAATTTAAGAAATCGCAAAAGCAAAATTAACGTTATAGATAATCAAAAAAATAAAATAAAATCATAATGGCTAGAAGACCCACGGAACACTTGCAAATATTTTGTAATTTTATAATCATATTATTGTTATTGAGTTAGGTTGAATGAATTGAATATTATTTTAATTCGTTCTAATAATTTTTATGTATAGGTTGGATTATGTTTTGTTTTTGGTTAAAAGTTGTTTCGCGATATCGTATCATATGGTCTTTGTGTTCAAGTTCTAATACGAAATTGCAATTTTATTTGTTGTTTAACATTGTGTTTAATGTTTATATCTAAATATTTTGTCCCGTTATCTCATGTCACGCCCATCTGTGCAAAGTATATAAATTTCAAGCCAATGAAAGACTTCCAGGAAGATGATAGAAAGATCGACAAGTATATCAGGGTAGAGCTAGAGAAATGGAATTTTTAGGTAGTAGTTTAAAAAGAATAAAGTGATAATTATTTGGAATCAATTTTTTTTTCTAATATGAAATTAAAACAATCTTAAACAATAATTTTGGGAGGGGTGCCGTAAAAGAACCCTTTAAAATTAGTTTTAACACCCTCTCTGATGCATAATGTTGAGTAATTAAAGGGATTTATTCATTGGTGATGCACAAAAGATGTTTGAGTAGTGTTATTATATAAACAAAACATTATATGAAGTATTGTGTTTTAGTGAAAATAATATGACCAAAAGAGTACTAATCGATGTCACATACAGAAGCCATGATAAATTCATTTTACTATAACAATTTTTTTTATTTGCTAAACGTGATAATTATCTTCTTTAGTGAAGATATAAAGAAAATAGTTTAGGTTATATATTCTTCAACTATAGAAGCCATTGGAGATGACATGAAAAGGTGAGTAGACTCCCTCTTAAGTTGTTTCAAAGTAATTTTATAATTTATGTTCTCCTAAATGGTTAATGGAATTATGTTTCTAGTCATCGTGTTTTCGTTGGCTATTATTTTTAGGTTAATGTTTATCGAGCTCTGTCTTTAGAAGTCCTCCGGGTGACTTGTCACACTCCCACGTAGAAACAAAGAAAATATTGTTTTCCATACTATACTTTAACAAGTTTTGGAGATGTTCTTTCTTCAAAAGTGATAAATAGGACTTTAATAGTATAATTGTTGTACAATATAATGTTCCAATCAAATAAAGTATATCCCTTGGTACTTTGGAGTGAACCAGATTTGTTGTTTAAATTATTAGACCGCAATCTTTTCTTAAGAAATAAGATCAAAAGGAATTGTGAGTCTATGATGTTTATGTATATTGTTTGGTACAGAATTGAAGCATATTATTTTGACAGCTCTAATTTACCTTTTAAAATCATTGATGAGGTTTCCTTTAGATTTTTGTTACCACCATCCAGGATGTGTCATGGTCGAAAAGACCATTTCCCTTTTTATCTTCCAAATCCAATTTCCATAGATCTAAATGGACCCTTTGATATTTAGTATCACTAGCAACTATGGGTTGTTTGATGTGATGTGTTTATTCTCATAGGGAAAAGTATGTATGTTTTCTTTTCATTAGTTACATGCATTTTCTCCCTTTACACCTTGATCCTAGCTAAGTATATAATTGGGATTGAATATCTAACTTTAGAACTAACAAAAAATGCTGGATTAATCCTGAATTTTCTATATTTACAATCTTTTTAAAAACAAATGATATTGTACTTCATGAGTAAAGGCATTAAACAATTAAAAAGTTGGTGTTATTGCGAGGCAAGATTACATATTTATTATAGTAGTAATACTCTCATTTTTTTAAAACAAAAATTAACCCAAAAAAATCGCAAGATTAAATACGTTCTCTATCTCACACAACACACACACACACATATATATATATATATATATCAAGTTCGAATTTTCATTTTAGAAGTCCCAAAATAAAAATTCTAAATTTTCCAGTCATAATCTAGCTATATAACAAATTTACAGTACGAATAACTATATTTTTAGACATAAAGAATAATGCATTATAAAACTTTAAAAACATCCATGCATCGCGTGGGTTGAAAACTAGTCTCTATAAAGAAAGCAAACCTGCCCTTCTACCATAGCTGACACCAATTTTTCCAAATTATGCATTTACCCTTCAACAAAAATTAATATTCCAAATGTATCATTTCTCCAAATTTCAATATTCTAAAAATTTATCATTTTCTACCCATGTAAGTGTACTGCCAATTAGATACAAAAATTTTCTATAACGTCCTTAACACACAGGATAAGAATGCAAAAATAAAAATTACCGTTGGAGATGGCCTTAGTGGGTAGTTTGAGCCAGTTACATCATTTGACTTTTTTTCTATAATTCTTGTGTTTATCCTTTTTTCTGAATTTCTTGTGATGTGTCTGAATAAATTGGTTTGAATTTGTCTTCATTGATTAAAACAATATAATTATATATATATATATGTATTTTCTTAATTAAAAAGTTGTCATCTAAATTAATTAATTCAAACGAGTGTTTTTTAACAAGGAAAGAGTGTGGCATTTTCCTTTAAAAAAAGCCCCAAATGTTAATGTGGGAATTAAAGATGATATTATTATGTATTGTTGGTGTTGCGCATGTAGGTATATATTTGAAAGGAATTTTTTTAAGGCTTTTAAAATATGCAAAATCCAAGAATTTGTTTAGTGCATGTCTGCAATGCATGACTCTTCTTTTTGGTAAAAAGAAGGAAGTCATAATTGAAAGAAAGCCAATCAGCCACCTTACATTCCTGTGCTACAGTTCGTTCTGTACGTCTTGATTGGAATCTGCATGTCTCTCATTGACTACTTTTTCCATTTCCTGCATTGAGGTAGTGGATAACCCCCTTCCCTTTTTTCCATTAATTTCAACACTAAGTTATAAAAAGGAAACATTGATATTGCCTTTTCAATAAGACATTTTTTTTTTTTTTTTTTTTTTAGCTTATCTTAATTTGTATGCATAGGTTGGATAATTTCTTGTTATTAGCTAAAAGTTCTTCACAATTGATGTCGTATCATGTAGTCTTTGCGTTCAAGTCCTAATACAAAATTGTAATTTTATTAGTTGTTTGAAGTTTGATAGGTTAAACGTATAGGTTGTGTTTCCGCTCGATAAAAAAATGCAAAGAAAGAGATAGAGAGAGATTTAAAATGTACAAGACTTTCAGAGGAAGAGAGAAATGATGATTCTCCACATTTTGTATCATTTTGAAATTATGTGAAAAATGGAAGTTTGGGCCTTCTACTGTTTTTGTGATTCTCTTTCCAAGTGCTTTCTTGTGTTTGAATGAATGTTGGTTTTACTTTTTGACCAATAATCACTCAAGTGCATATTTATAGACCAAAACAAGAAAAGTGCATATTCTGTTAAACTCAAGCTAGGAATTGAAGTGATAGACCAAAAAAGCAGCATCAAGGAAGTGGATACACTTGAATATTCTAATCAAGGGAGGTTAAATCTTTAAATTGGACTTTTAATCTGAAATTTTAGAGAAGTTCTTAATATTTAATAAACTATATATGTGGAGATGATAATTCTAATTTGGCGCACTTTGTTAACGTACTCATGTTAATTTAGAGAATTGATCGAAGTACTTCAATCTCATTAAAATAAGAAGAAAATTGTACAAACTATTCCGTTAAAATTAATAACAAAGATCATATATTACAACTGAGTATATATATCATTACTACTAACATGATTTGCATATTTTTATTCACACACAAACACGCGAAGAGTATAATAGAGATGGGCTAATGTATAACATCCACATGATCAAGAAGCAGCATCATGATGATGATGATCATCATCACCAGTTGGTTTGATCTTCTTCTTGTTCTTGAATTTTTTAAAAGCAGCAGCAGTAGATTCCGTAATGTACTGGACCACCATAGTCTTCACCAGCTTCTTCTTTGGCGGATTTACGGAGTTTCCATTATTCTTCCTGCCATTGAATCCTTGCCCACTTTCCATCCCCTCGGCCGCTCTGTTGCCCCTGTTATCTGACATCTCTCTCTCCCTCCCTCCCTCTAAATCTCTCTCTTAAAATTAATGTGTGATGAATGTTTTACTTGTTGAATGGGGATCCGAGGTATTTATAGAGAAAACTTCATGTTTGTGTGGTTTGTATGTGTCAATGTGTGTTTGTGTGAGTTATATAAAAATTACTCGATTAGTGTGTGGGGGTTAAATTACAAGCCAACTATCTTAGCTTGTGAGGGTATGTTACAGTGTATTATCATCCAAAGTTATATTTCCATCTCAAATTTGGAATCCAAACTGACTATTACACTTTTTAAATGCTGAATTAATTTCAACAAAATCATTTGCTTATAACAACACTTGTTTACTATTTATTAGATTTGTACATTGAATTAATATATATATACAAAGTGTATTTCAAGTAAGGACCACTATTTAAAGACCATTATTACAAAACGGGCCATTTGGTGGGCTTCCCGATTGAATGTTTTGATGAAATTTGGTAGAGATGTTCTTCATCATGTGTAGAACATCACCACCAAATTTCATGAAAAAATCAACAGGGAAGTAAGTTAAATAAAGAATTGAAAAATATTGAATTTTATATATCTATTTCTGAACCAAAATTTTTCAATCCAGTAGTTAACCCACTTCTCGGTTGATTTTTTTTCATGAAATTTGGTGGAGCTACACATGATGAAAAACATTCCCACCAAATTTCATCAAAACATTCTATCGGAAAGCCTTTCAAATGGCCCGTTTTGTAATAATGATTCCTAAATAGTGGTCCTTACTTGAAATTTTCAATATATATATAGATATGTATGTCCTATAATTAAACAAGTTAGACTCTTAAATTGAGACAATTAACTAAAAAAGAAATAGCTACTGTTAATTTAGGAATTAAAGAGATGTTAGTATGTATTAAATGAATGGGGCAATTAAAAAAAAGGGCTTATTAGAGAAAGATTTTCACACTAAGGCCAAGGAATAATTTTTTTTTAAATAAAGGGCCTATTTTTTATTTTATTGATAATATGACATGTGTCTTTTTTTTTCATTATAAAATGACATCCCAACCCTTAAAATAAACTAAAAAAATATCAATATGCATTAAAATATGGACTGCAATATGAACTTTGCAGTCTATATTTAACTGCAATATGAACTTTGCAGTCCATATTTCACTGCAATGTGAACTTTGCAGTCCATATTTTTAGTGCAAAGTTCATATTGCAGTCCATATTTTACTGCAATGTGAACTTTGCAGTCCATATTTTTAGTGCAAATTTCATATTGCAGTACATATTTCACTGCAATATGAACTTTTTATTGCAATATGAACTTTGCAGTCTATATTTTTTGTAAAAATTTCATAAAAAGGGGTAATTTAGGTAATACATAATATGTTTTTATTAATTAAATGATATTTAAATTTATTCAAATACATTCATTTAAAATATAAAACAAAATAAGCCTCTTACACTAATTACCAATTAAAAATAGGCCCTTCATTCAAATTACCAATTAAAAATAGGCCCTTCATTCAAAAAAATATTATTCATTGGATTTTTGGTAAAAATCAATGTATAATAAGCCCTTCTACCTAATTTCTAGTAAATGAATTTGAAGCTTATAAAGTCTTTTTTACACCATTTTTGTAAATTTTAATTTGGGACAGTTCTCTAATTTTAATGAAGTAAATTTCTAAGGTAATTTTTTGGTTGGCCGGTGTAAATGTAAAATTTAAAGTTTTAAAAGGTATTTCACGCATTTTCCTATATGAAAAATTGATGTAGGAATTTTCCACCGGCTTTCCTTACCGTAGAGTGAGAATGTGGTGGTGAAGACCCTTCTAAGAAAATTATTGGATTCTGCGTGCATGATACAACTGTACACAAAATTATTTCATTATAATTTGTGCATTATAATTCTGTTTTGGTTCGAGGGTTATCCTACATGCATGCTGTCCGGGCTAACTTTTATCTATCTCTACTAATTCTTACTCGCGGTGCGTAGCTACTGGTGGTTAAGAATTATTTTGATAACGCAAATAATTGATCTTGAGAATACTAAGTTGACCGTAAGATTATCACAGTTCAATTATACAAACACCTCAACACTCTCTTACTTATACATTACTATTAAAAATTAATTAAGAGTCAAGTGGTATTTTTATTTATTTTATTTATTTATTTATTGATTTATATTTTTTGTCACTCAAATTAATTCAATTTCATTTCAAGACATATATAATCGATATACCAAATATCTTACAATAGCAAAAGAAGTATTGTCATGAAGTATGAACTACTAACTATGTTAAAATTAGTGCAGTCTTTAAAAAGCGTAAAATTTAAACTGGAACCTTAAATTTTAATTGAAATTTAAAAGTGTAGCACTATTTTTTAATTTATGATAGGAGCACATGTTAAAAGTAGTACTGTTACACACACATACACAATATATTTTTTTTTTAATTTATGATAGCAACCTTCAAATTCATTTATACACAGAACTCCCTTGAAACTTATTTCACAATGCATAATATATCATATCCTCTTTAATTCCCAAATTTAACAGTAGTCCGGTATTTCTTTTGTAGTTAATTGTCTCAATTTAAGAGTGTAGCTTGTTTTAGGACATATATATATATATATATATATATTCAATGTACAAATCTCACGTATAGTAAACAAGTCTCCTTTTAAGTAATTGATATATTGTATTGAAATTAGGGAAGTATTTAAAAAGTGTAAAAGACATACTAGATTCTAAATTTGAGAAGAAAATATATAGGATAGTATACACCCACAACACGGAGTTTGAGCACCCAAAAACATACAGCAAAATACATTCATGGTAACTTTGGTTGATAATTCACTGTAACACACACTCACAGGTTAAGAGCAAGGGCGGACCCATAATTTTTCTACGGGTTGAGCTGAACTCAAATTATATCTCATAATTTTTTTATCTAGAAAATACATTTTTTTTATTAATTTACTTTTTAAAAAATATCATACCTAAAACAAGTTTTGACAATTATTGAAATTGCCCGTCTTAATGAACTTTTATTTTTCCCCATCTAAAGAAATTAGAGGTATATAAGAAGAAACGTCGCCAATATTCACTTTGCACAAAGTAGCATCCGTTTTTGTAATAATGCCAAAAAAACGCGTTATTTTGAGTTAAGAATTAGTTTGATTTGAACATATACCTAGCCTCTTTTTATTTAGGTAAAAATAAAAATAAAAATAAAATTATATTCATCAAAATATAAATGGCCAAAAAATATTTAATTTCATTTTTTCAATTAAATATAACACAATTTATTTTTAAAAAAATTAATTATACAAATAACTTAATAGAACCACTAAGACACAAAATAAACTTTTTTTTAAACAAAAAGTTGCTGTCCAAACAAAAACAACAAAAAGTAGGACATTATTTAACCTAAAATGATATTCAAATTAAATATCTATTTAAATTAAAATAATATTTATATTATAAATAAAATAAATCACTGTTTATTAATTATGACCGCTAACTTTTACCATATAACAACCACGAATCAAATCTAAAAATCAAATAGTCTTAACTTAAGAAGCACACATAGTGGCGTATCCGTAAATGTTGGCATAATGCAGAGACCGACTTCTTTTGGTGTTTATTTTGAATTTTTTTTCTTGTTTTTGTTTATTTTGAATTTTGAATTTCTTTTGGTGCTGGGCTAAGAGGCGGGCTCAGGGTGAACAAAAGGATTGGGTTAAAGGATTGTTTGATACATGTTTTAAAAAAGAAAAAAAAATTTGTTAACACAACTAACTGACTTTTATATTTCATACCATTTAGGCTCAAGCCCAAGTCCGCCGCAGAGTCAGAGTAGAAGCCAATATTCTAATAATTGTGAATAAATATTTTTAACAAAAATAAATAAATTAAATAGAGTAGGATTTAATGTCTAACTAAAACAATTATATATAAATATTCTTAACTAAAGACTAAATACAATATGATTAATGGCTATGTGAAACAATTTCAATAATTAGTATAAAACAAAAAAAAATTAACCAATTGATATTAAGTAGCGTAAATCACCCACATCATTAACTACTTTTAGTAGAAGTCAATGTCTCATTAATTTTGAACAAATAATCCTTGCATTTTTCGTGGATGTCAATTCCCAGCAATTAATTTTTATACAACTGAATCTTTCATGATCCATTTCTTAAATGAAATTTGAAACACCCCCCCCCCCCCACCCCCACCTCCACCCCCACCCACAATTAAAAAAAAGTTGAATTTTAAAATTGTAAAATAATAATTTTTTGTTTGTGTATCAAACACGTCTTTATGAAATATATGTAGCAAAGGCGTATTAACACACACTTGATTCATGATATAGACATAGCAACACATCTAAAGCATGAAAAATAGCAACTGTAACAATATTTTGATACGTTTGAATGTAAAATATCGTAATTATAGTGGGGACCCATGTTTTGCTAGTAATCAGTGTTCTAAAAATTACTGCCTAATATTGATTAGGCTTTGCAGTCTCTTAAGCACGTACTACACACCGCCTAATCTAACATGTTGCCGATTTAGCAGGATTTTAAAATTTGGGTGGGGCAAATGTCACCCATCAAACCTCTTTGTAACACTACCACATTGACTCGGTGCAATAGGATCGAGTATGTGCGCATTGACTCTGCGCAATAGGGCTGAGTATGTGCGCATTGACTTAGCGCAATAAGACCGAGTTGGTGTATTTTTTTTTTGTTTTCAACATTGATTCGATCCTATTGCACTGAGTGAATGATCATATACTCGGCCTTATTATACTAAGTTGATGTAGGGAGTGGTATGAGAATTTTTGAGGTTTCCATCTTGAGTTTTTTAGATAAATGGTGTCTTTTTCAAACTTATATAAGTAAATAAGGTCTTTTTAATCTTATTTAGTCAAATAGGGTAGTTTTGACCAGGACCAAGTGGACCACTTGTTGAACCACTTTGTCTTAGATTAATTATGTATACCCTTATTGTTTTAAGAATAAGGAATCTAGTCCGACCAATTTATGTCATCTATATCTGGATTTCTATTGTCGTCTGTATTAAAAATATTAGACGGGTCTTCTGTTAGTAAGTCACTGTTTGGTTCACTTGGTGAACTTGGTGGAGGAGGTCTAAGTGTTTCACTCCAGCTTAATCCGTATGGATACTGATGGAGCTGTGAGTCTGTCAACGGTCTCCACGGAAAGTCTATTAAGTCTAAAGCTTCTAGTCTGTAATCTGGAATATTCCAGTTTATGTCGTATACAATATCTCTAATGGGATTTAAGATATTGTTTTATATAAATGAGTCTAATTCTTGATCTCCGTAATTGGATAGCAATTATCTATAGGCACGTAGGTTATACGTACTAGCTGTCTCTATAAATCTGAGACGTCTAATTCCTCCGTTTTCACGTAAGAATTCTATAGTCTCTGCAAGTTTTCTTCTTTCCACAAACTTTAATTTTTCTTAAGTTTTTTGCAGTATATGTCTAAGATCATGTATTCCTCCTGTAACGTCCACTTGAGTGTTATCTCTTCCTTGAGGAATGTCTCTTTGAGGATTATTTACTTTCTCTTCGTCTAGATTTTCTGCTAAGGATTGAATATAATTATCCGTAGTGTCTTCTAAGTCTGGGAGGTTCCTTACTTCTCTAGATACCCACTTGCAAATGTGGTGTATGTAAGGAAAAGATCCCCCTGATCTAAAATGTGCGGTACGCACTAGTTTTTGTTCTTCTAGATTAATTAGACCCCACCTTAATATAGGTTAGGTACTTCTAATGTATGTCTGATTTACGAAGTTCTCGTAATCTCTGTCTATATTACTCATAAATTAATTATGTGCGATTTTTCTTGTATTAAAAATTTAGCTAGCAATAAGTGCTCACAAATAGGTTTAAATAATAATATACTTGAATAAAATGTATGGTCCATCTTGCTTCCGATCGCCTTTCTTGCCTTCTTCTTCCGTCTTCGGTCTGTTCTATCTTCTTTGCATTTGTTATCACTGTTCATCCACCTGAAAGGATTAGTTGTCCGTTTTTTGCCTAGGCCTCAACACCTAACGCACCTTTGCTAACGGTTCACGGCTACGGCACCTGCCAGCGACAACTCAAAACCGACCACTCACTAATCTTGTATGAATCAGAGAGAAAGTCCTTACTGGGAACTCACGTAAAGATAGGTCTAATTTTTTGAAAAATTTAAACAGAACTCAGAGATTTAATGGAAGTTGTACTGGAAGAGAAACATAATTTTATTCAAGAAATATTACTATTATAAACTACTTGCTTTCCTTTTGCTAACTAAAGGAAGTTTTACTCACACATGCTCTGTAGAATAAACTAGTCTAAGCTATGAATAGAAAAACTCGTACTTACAAATGAAAACTAATTCTCCTTTTAGAGAAGAGATACAGACTCTTTAACTTTCTACCGGCTATTAAAAGCTGACCAGTTTACTGGACATGCCCCATAGCTTTAAACTCTTTTCGGCATGTAGTGAGTGAAGGAGGCTGTCGACATAATTAACAGATAATTACTCATAATAATACACACCGGGTGCTGCTTTCATAGGCCCCATCGTCATGTGCATGCACAATAATGTAACAATCTTTTTACAAAATAAAAGCAAAATTTTCAACTTTAAAGACTCGTCTGGTTTGTCTAATAATTACAGGTCTATAAGTCGTCACTGCTTACGTTCTTTATAAACTGATGTCTTCCTCTCATTTTCTTGTGTCACTAGTCATCAGTTGTTACCTTGATGTAGTCGTTTGGGCTGGATGCCCTGCTAATAATGCCTTGTTGATTTGTCTGGGGGGAGCCTTTAAGGGTGCTATAGTATTCTTCTATGTTGGCAATATTAGAGGTGGTAACTTGTATTATTACCTCCGTGCCCTTGGTCTGTCCTTTAGTCATCCTCTCTCCAAAGGGTTCCTGTGCTTGGATGATTAGGTCTTCTTCTTGGCACGCTGTGTACCATTTTTCTTCACTTAAAAGTTCTTCTATAATCCTTAGGATTCCTAAAGACCTATTAACCTTTAAGGATGTGGGATTCTGTCTTCTTTCAATGGGCTTAAGTTTAACTGAACAGAGTCCTTCTACGACTAGGCATGGCTCTTCTGAGAGCCGGATAAGCTGGAATCCCCCAATCTCATGGTTGAACCCGGCTTCAGGTCCAATAGAATAGCTTCTTAAATAGAGGATAATGTATTCTTTAACTGTCTCGATATAGTTGGATACCTTTTCGCCAAAACAGTATGCGTCTGTAGTCTCTTGTACTAGAATTTGTCCAATGAGTCCTTAGCTGGCTAAGAGCTCGGTTGGAACATCTGTATTTCCCCAAACATTTATCTGAGGCATCTCTTCACAGAATCCCTTGATGAACGAGGCGTGCCCTAGAATCGTTCTGTTGAAAAGATAATTACCCATTTCTTTTAGGGTTTCAAAAATGTCTGAGTCTAGATTCATCGTTTCCTCGTTTTCTACCTCTCTTTCCTTTCTCAACAGGGTAAGTAGGTTAATGAAAAATCTCTTTTTCTCATAACAAGATCTTTTTTCTTGTTCTCCTTAGGTAGAGTCATCTGAGCTGTTCCTCTAGCATAGGTTATCTCTTGGGGTTTAGGAGCTTCTATTAAGTTTCTGGGAGGAGTGGGATTTATCTGGGAGATAGCGAGCCACTGCATCCTCATAAATTTGGCTGTAGCAACCAAATTTTGTTTGAACTTTATTTTTAGGTTGTTAAAATGATTCCACCATAGAGCGTCTATCAGTGTGAGAGTCTCTTTAGTAAATTCTCTTCTGAATTTAACTAAGTTTGGGAATATCTGGTTTGGTCTGTAATCGGGGAAGAACATTCCTTCGATAATCTTGTTTTGTCTACAAATTTCTTCATTTCTTTTTCTTAGAGGAATGAGCATATTATCTAGATTTTATAGAATCGGTATAGGTAGCTTCAGCTTGTTTCTTTCGCCATATGATTCTGTGCGTCATATGCACCCTATAGATACCTGGCGACTTCAACCTGGTCGATAAACCAGTCTTTCTGCTGTAGCTTCCTCCTGTCTCCATTGGTCTAGTCTGATTGTCTGTAGGCAACATAAAACATACTATTAGATTTTCGGCAAACATAGGTTCCCTGAAAATGATGTCAGGAACTGTATTATTTTTTCCCTTGATATGAATTATGTTGAAATCATAATTGCTAAGAAATTATTGCCATATAATTAGTCTATTAGTCTTTGATCTATTCAGATTTAGGTCTTTAAATCCTACTGCGTAGCTAGAGTTTGTATACACCGTAAAGTGTTTAGGTCTTAAAAAGAGCACATATTTTTCTATTGCTCTCACAATAGCGAGAACTTCTTTCTCATGAGTTGTGTATCTTGTTTCGGGATCAGTGAATGTCCCTGAGCTGTATTCACACAACTTCTTTTTCTTAGTCTGATAGTCTAAAGCATAGTAGATTTGCGCCACACTATTTATCTGAAGTGTTTGTTTCTACTATAAAGATGTCTTCTGCATTAGGCATCTCAAGTTCAGGGATATTTTTGACTTCTTCTTTTAATTTAGTCATTATATCCATGTCGTCTTTTGTCCAATTAAATGGATTAGTCTTTTCGGTTCCTTTTAGTTTAGCGGTAAGACTTCTTCTCTTTCCGGCTAAATCTCTGAGGTAGTCTGTGGCATAATTAAGCAATCCAAGAAAGCTTTGTAATTATTTTCTATCATTAATTCAGTTTGAAAAGTCTAAAATCTTTCTAGTAATGTGGTTTAAAGGCGATATCTTTCTGTGTCTTATATGGACTCCTATAAAGTTTATTTCTTCTTAAAATAGAAGTATCTTTTTATGAGAGCTAATAATACCATGATTATCAAATTTGGCTATTATTATTCTAAGATGTTTTATATGGTTTTCTTCTATATGACTTGCAATTAGTACATCATCAATGTATACTAAGCAAAATTCTAAATACTTTCTAAAAATGCCGTCTATTTTTCGTTGGAAAACTTGGCGTGCATTTTTGTATCAAAATGCCATTACTAGCCACTCATACTTTTCCTGTGGTACGCTAAACGCTGTCCATAGTATGGAGTCCGAATGCATTTTGATTTGCCAGAATCCGAACATACAATCAAATTTGCTAAATATCTTTCTATTTTCGATAAAACTAATAAGATTATTCTTATCTGGTATTTTATATGAATAAAACTCAAAATTCTTATTAAGAGCTCTATAATCTAATACCATCCTTCTTTTTCCTCGTTTCCTTTCTGATTCATTTTCAACATAAAAGGCAAGGCTATTATGTCTACTAATGCTTTCTTGAATCATTCCACCCTTAAGTATACTATCTACTTCCGTTTGGAATTCTTCTCTATCTCTCTGAGAATATCATTTCTTATATGTGCCTCCATTTATGGTGGCGTCTGGGTTTATGGGTATAATTTGGCAATATGCCTTATCTTTTTTTTCATTTTTATAGGATTTTCTCCAGTTATAGGAATTGATAATTCCTTGATTTTATCCTTTTTTATTTCTAAGGATCTAATGTCTATCTTTTTTCTTTTTCTCATTTCTTGGACTGCCAAGAGATGTTGTCTAATCTGGTCAACAATTTCTTGTTGAATTAATGTTATTTGTTTATAACATTTCTTATATGGACATGTGCATTTGTGTTTAAGAGGGGCTGTAATTTCCTCTATTTCATCACACTTAATTATAGAACTCTGAGGGGGGATTCATGAAGGTTTGACTTGCATAAGGTCAAATGCTCTATCTCGAGATAGGAGCATAGTCTGTGTGTCAAATTTGATAGTATGCGACAATTCTATTTTGTCGTCATATTGAGCAAAATGTTGAGTCTTACGAAGGAAATCATTTCCTATTAAAAGATTTTCTGTGAATTTACAAGCTGGGTCCATGACATAAAATTCATGTGTAAATTCATTCTTTCCTATCTGAAAATGGATAAGAATAGTCTGTAATGGAAGTTCAAAATAATCTCCATTAACAACTTGTCCTAAGATAAGTTGCTTGCTAGATGTATAATACTCGTCTAGAACATTTGATTGATAGATAATGCTAGGGATAGTCTTGATTAAGGATTTTTACTTCAATAAAGCTTATAAATAATCCTTTAGCTAGGATTACTAGATTATTTTGTTCTCTAATTTCAATTCCTTTTAAGGGATTTGGAATATCAGGGATTGTCTTAGGAGGACATTCGTTTATCTTTTTCCTTCCCTCATTAATTTTCTTGAGTTTATTTGTATCAATCTCTTGAGAGTATTTATCTATGTATGTCTCTAGTATGAGATCATATTTATTTTCATACATAGTACGAAATTCCTGTCTCCAGCAGTCTTCATGGTAATGAAGTTTGCATGTAATGCATACCATGAATAATTCAAGTGATATTGTTGTAAAACAATAATCACAAGTGAAGTCTGCAAGGCTACATTTCATTTCGAATTTACCCCTATGGCTTGGATTTGTGTAACACTGGGGCATTCTAACCATTTTTTCTAGTTGAGAAGGTCGCCATACATCCACTAAATTATAGCAGTAAATGGCTTCTTCGTAGTCTAGATAAATGGATTCTTCTATTGCTTCATCATCATCAATTGTTGTGATGACAAGACATTCTTTGAATTCTTCTTCTTCTTCAAAAGATGATTAAGTATCTGACTCAGTTGTGTATGCACTATACATACTGGCATTGTCATCTACTTCGAAGTCTGATAACTCAATATTATATATGAGGTCTAAGTCTTGTGAGTCAGCTTAGGTAAGCATAACTTTTATAAGTCTAACGCTAGATTTTATTTCTTTGTTCTCTCTTTGACAACAATTTTTAGCGAAATGTCCTATCTTTTCACACACCCAACGTTCATTCTTAGAATTTTAGGTTGTTGGTTTCTTATCTTCGCCCTTTCTATAATTAGGCACTTTCTTCCTGGTGTCTGAATTCTTCTTGAAATATCTCATTCTAGGAAATAATTTCTTTCTATTCTTTGGATTTCTAAAGTTGGTCGATTTTCTGAATTTATATTTTTTATTATTAGGGTTTGTATTAATCGTAGCTTTGAAAGTCCGTTTCCAATGTTTCCTTTTATGGACCTTGGAAGTACTTCTTCCACATCCTCATTGGATAGGTGCTATATCTCTTTCATCTTTGATTGAAGGCATATTTTTAAATGTTTCCTTAATCAAGGTGTTTTGTGCTTTCTCATGTCTTTTAGCTATAATGTAGTCTTTGGCAAAATTTATTCTTTCACCAAGAGTATCTTCTTTAATATTATTAACTCCAGGCCACTTTTTATATTCGTTGATAAGAATATGTCCAATAGTTTGGAGTTTTATAAAATACTCGTCTTTAAGAATTGTAGTGATCTCTTTTATCTGGTAGTACAACATCTCATAGTTATTACTATATTCATTGATCTTGTCTAAACTGCATATACTAAGTAATGATAACTTAGTTTTTACCACATCTACTTTTGATTCTTGGGCAAGGTGGCTTGCTCCAATGAATTCAGCTGTAAAGAGTTGTACATATCCGTTTACAGATCTTTGATCTCTTGTCTCATTGAATCTTGCTAGTTTAGCTATACTAGCTTCGTTTGTTGCTGTTCTTAAACTATCTGAATAGTTTTTTACAATTCCTTTTAGGGATTGTTCAGCATATCTTTTACATGATTCTGCATTCCAATTTTTGTTAGACGTGAAACACATGTGCATCTGATCTTGCCATTCCTTTAAGGCATTCTTTTTGTCTTGTACATTATTTAAGTTTAGGTAAATACCTACTAGGTTGATGGGTACTGACGCCATATTCTTTGTACTTTGAAAGTCTATGACTGTCGTAGGTAATCCCTTGACATAGTCTGGTTTAGTCTTAATAATGCTTTCACTATAAATAGGGATATTTATAGCTGTAGGAGTTTCAAATAAACTGAAACTGCTTCTAGAAGTCTCTTCTGTCTTAACATTGCTTCTTCCTGGGATTACCGTAGTAACTGGAAACAATTGTTATTGTTCTTCTTTTTCTTGGAGTCTTAATTTTCTTAGGAGCTCTTTAGTGTCCTGAGACTTTCTTAAGTTTTATAAATTCGCTAGATATCATCATGTTGTATCTAGTCGATTTACCTCTTTCAAGATTATTTTGTATGTGTCTCTTTCTTGTTCTATTAGGTCTTGTCCAAAATTTTGGATTCTGGCCTTTTCATATAACATATCATGATTGTCTAGAGATTTCCTTGGTCTAAAATTTAGAGCATGTTGTAACATTCTAGTAGTGCTAGCAGTACTACATTCTCCTTCTGAAGAAGGATCATTAATCGTTGAATCTCCCATGTTTCTAAATCTTGATTCTTCTGTTCTAATGCTCTTTGCCTTGAACTTTGGAGGAGAAAACTGTATATTAATATTACTTGTGATATTATCTTGGGCAATATATAAAGGCTCATTCTGTATGGCCTTTGTCTCCTAAAATTCTGGTAAGTGCCAGAGAATCCTATCATGTTCTTTTATAGGTCCAGTATTTCTTATAATGTACGTATTATTAAAGTATGATGTATTCGTTCTAACAAGGATTTTTTTGTTTACTCTTCCTTGTGGAATACCCGGTTGCATTCCTTTGAATGCTTGCTGGGAAAACTTAACATAGTTTTGATACACTATGTTAATGTTTGCATCTGGTACCACATAATATTCATAGCCTGTGGTATATAAGATTAGCTAAAAGTGCTTAGCTATTGGTATAAATATTGTAAATGCCGGGGTGACATTGAAGTATCCTATATTATCTGACATCTCTAATTGGGTTATTCCAACTATGCTTTTCTGAAAATCTTTCAATCTTTTGTCAACTAAGCAACAAAGGATATTAACTCCATTCTGAGGTCTATGAAGTCCTTCGATTCTTGCTTGGAAGAGTCCAAAGGTTAGGAATTAAAAATTCCTATCTATTCTTCTTGATCTTAACCAGTTTGGTTCAAATATCTGAATTTCTGTATAATTCTTTTCGAGGATATGATTCCTACTACAATAAGTCATATTGTAGCTAGGGGTCTTTGGGATAGCTCCTTCTTGGAATAGGTCTATGTATCTGACTAGCAGAAGTTGTTTATTACTTATGAATTTTTTTGCATACTTCCTGTCCATTTCTCCCCATTTCTTCCATTGAAGTGGGTGTGAAATATTTCTTTCTCTCCACCATGTTCTTATGTTGGAAGATAAGACTATAACTCTTTGGATCATCATATTTTGATGTCAATGCTAGGGGTAAGGCTAGCTACTCCTTTAGTCTTGTCTAAGTTATCGTTTCTAATTCTTCTTGCTGAAGATTCTTCCTTTATTGTGACAGATGGGGCTTCTTTGAAATTACAAGTGGTAACTTACATTTGTTCAATTTTCTTCTCTATTCTTTTTAATGATTCTGAGTAATCATTTTGTCTTTTAATTTGGCTGATAAGGGTTTCCTTAAAGGTCAATTGGTCTTTATACAGTTTAATGTATAACTCATCATTTATAGTCTTAGTGTTTTCTTTTAGAGAGCTATGTGCTGACGCAATATATATTTTTAGTTTAAGCACATTGATATTCTCTGAGTCTTGTCTAGAAGCAACTTCTTCTATAAGTTTAACTTCTAAAGCATTGAAATTTCTTTCAAGTTTATCGACATACATCAATTTATGAGGTGTGTCTAAATCTGCTTAACTAGTTTGACTAGGCTTCTCATAAATGGCTTGTATTCCATTCATGATTTCTCTTAACTGTCTTTCTACCTTAGATGAATTTTCTTGAAATTCTTTTATGGTAGTTTCTTGAGTCTTAAAATGGTTCTCCCATTTATGGTCTAAGTAGCATGCTAAGTTTTGTTGAAACTTAACAAAGTCATTATAGAAGGTTTTTAATCCTTCAATCTTAGCTTGCAAATCATTTGTTAGACTTTGAGCAAAGTAATACTTATAATCTTGAGTAGCTACTATAGTTGTAGAAATGAAGTTTAGTCTATCTAGAATGTAGATTGTCACTTTATTAGCATTATTGATTTCTGATTCAATAAATTTGCGAGAGAATCTTTCATTGCTCATCTTATCTATTATCTTTTGATAAAAGTTTGATATATCTTGAGGAATAATTCCTCCTGGAACTTCCTTCCAGTCTGAGTTAACTATTTTCATATTTTATATTTCTAGAATATAGTTATGTAGTCTAGGTATAATCTTAGATTACTCAATAGATAATCTTGTGAGCTCGATGTCTAATTGGCGAATAAGTTTTGTTAATTCATCAATTGTTGTCTCTAGAGAAGAATTTTGCTCCTTGCAAATATTTTTTGTTTCTCTAGTAGTATTGAGAATTTCTCTCAATGTTGTAAATAAATCTGAAGGGAATTGTTGGTCTAAGATTTTAATCTGTTTGGTATTATTTTTGGTCTCTAAATCCAGAAGCTGGATGTTTGATATGAGCTTTTGGAGATTTATATGAGTCTGTTGCAAAACTAATAATAAATATTGGTTTTGGTCTAATAAGTAATTTATTGCTCCTGCAATAACATGCTTGCTTTCTGAGTGTTTTAAAGGTATATATTCTATATGTGAACAACTTTCAGTCTAGGTTGTTAAACACCCTTTTGCTCCGATATAGTAAATTGAAATTGGTTGGTAGTCTGAATTTGTTCTAAAAATAGAGGAGTAGATGCGAGGGAATATTCCCAAGGGCATCTATGTAAACAACGTCTATTGTTTGAAGCCTATGAGGATAGGAGTTTGGGATAACTCGACCCTTTGATATCTAAATGGGGGTTTTCGTCTCTTTCTTAAATCTGAGAGATTACAAATTAATTTATAACCAAGTTTAGAGGCTAAAGTCTAATTTCTGAAAATGTCTAATAAAAACAAAAAGTTTAAAAATACCTTATTTTTTTAAGTAAATAAAAAAGTACTTTATTTTTATAAGTAAATTAAAAATTCACCTTTGTCATGATCTTAAAAAGAACTCTTTCGGTCTTTGTTGATTCCCGCCTTAAAGTAATTTAAGATTCTCCATGATGAGGTTCAAAATAGGTCTTTTATATATAGTTGGACAAGTGATGTCTCATAAAGTAAATGCATAAGTCTCCGAGTGCATGATAAGCACGAATTAAAGGGTGGTAATGTTGGCACTCCCAAAAACACTTGGTAATACTCCCACTTTAATTCGGTCATTCGCAACCGAGTAAAGTGTCTATTATTCGGTTGTTGAGGACCGAAAATAGGTCTATATACTCGGGTCTTGACAACCGACTAAGGCATTTTCAAGTTTTTTTAATTTTTTGCAAGCTTATATTCGGTCCTTCACAACTGAATAACGTATACGTTATTTGGTTGTTAAGGACCGAATGAAAAGTGAGAGTGTTTTCAAGAGATTTTGGGAGTGCAAACATCACCACCCGAATTAAAAGTGCTCAAACTTTTCCATTAAAATTATTAACAAACATCATTACAACAAGTACATCAATGGTACCAAGATGTATTTTCGTTCACACACACGAAGAATAAAATATATGGACTACAAAAAATATGACTTTTTTTAATTAAATTAAGTTATTTTTTGAACTAAATAGTTAAATTAAACCACTTTTTAAATTAAATCACTTTTAAATAGTTAGACTAAGCCACTTTTTAACTTATTAGTCAAAATAACACACTTTCAAAAATAATGATTTTAAAGGTAAATATTGTAATTTGGAACCACTATTTTTGTTACTAAATAGTGAGATCAAAATACTATTTTTCTCAATTTTATAAAATTGATGATTTGCTTAAATATAATGATTTGATTTCACTATTTATAAACAAAAATAGTGATTCTAAATAACATTTTTATCCTTATAATAACTATTTTAAATCACTATTTTTGAAGTATTGTTCTAACTAATAAGTTGAAAAATGATAGGTAGACCAATTTATTTAAAAGTGCTCTATTGACTCTATTCTAAGAAAAAGTAGTTTTTAAATCTTCCATTGCGGCGGCGCTCTTGCATGGTGGGGCCACTTGGTGTGTCCATCTACGAAGCAAATTCTTCCACGGATCTCTACAATTTCGGAGAGAATTACAAAAGTAACAAGTAGAATATGCAGGTTTATAAATCTGTCACCTCCACTTTAAAAATTATGGAATATATGGCATAGTAATCATATATTAATTAATTTTCTTACCAAATATAAAAATAAGATTTAACATAAAAGGTTAATTACATTTTGTCCCTCTAAATTGTTAGAGTATTAGCACTTTATTATATGAACTATCAAAATTAACAATTAATACCACAAACTATTTAATATGTTGCACTTGACTCATTTTAATAGATAAGATTAAAATTTCTAAACAATTTGAGACTTAAATATAATTTTAGATAAAATAAGGTAATAACTATAATTGTTAATATCTTATCACCATCACCATTTCCAATCGCTATCTCCGGCCACAATTACAACCACCAGAATCTCCGACCACCTGCAACACCACCACCTCCACCTCGTTATCTATCTCTAAACTCTCTATTTTTCTCTATCATTTCCACCACCATCTCCACATTCTTCTTTATTCTTTTTCTGTTTTTCAAGTTTTTCTCTTCATGCACCTACTATCCACCTTCTTATTCCTTTGCATAATTCTCAAATCTCCATCCCACAATAACTCCCAAATCAAGTGCCCCTACCTATGTTATCCACCAGCAATCGGCAGCAGTGATAATACTCCACCGAAAGCTCAAACACCACCCTCCCAAATAGGGTCCCAAATAGGGTCTTACCCACAATTGGCCTTCTACCTTCCCTTAACCGGAAACTTACCATATTACTCTCGTCCGCCTTATTTTGTCAACAATGTACCTCCCCAACCCGATCCCATTGTCCTTTGATTCCTTAATATTACAGAAAGCCTCCCCATCAGTCCGATCAGAGTTTAAAATTTTTCAATATTTTTTTTGTAATTTTTTGGGCATTTTAAATAATAAATAGTCCGTATCGCCGAAACCGAAACCGATACTAATATCTGAGTTGAAAATTGAGTATCCGTCTATTCGAGTTAGCCTCCGAAACCATGACTTTGAACCATGATCGAGTCATAATATCGGTTCGGCACCCTTTATTTTAACTCATTATCGGCCATATCGTATCGGTATTGATCGATACTTTGAACCATGATTGTTATAGGGCCCACTAGATTCTGTCTTTTTGTGACGTGAAGTGTGAACTTTAAGGAGAATTTTGTAACCAGAAAAAGAACTTTAAGGAGAATTTTGTTTCTTTCTAGAAGAAAGGAGAGACCCAAACCTTATACTATTGTGGACACAAATGTCAAAGGTATCCTAAATTTCTCCAATATTCAATATTCCAAATTTACCCATAACCAAATTTAAATATTCTAAATTTATCCTTTCTCTATTTCAAATTTATCATTCACCAAATTTCAATATTCCAAATTTAATTAAATATGTGCGAGTTAAAAAACTTTCGTAATACTAATTAAAGACTAATTATGTTATTATTGTGTAATTGTGCGAAATGACAAGCTAAATTTTAATTTAGAAATTAAAGAGGATATTATTATATATGTATTTTTGGTGTTGTGCGTATACGTATAAATGAATTTTTTTAAGGTGTTCCAAATATGCAAAATCCAAGAATTTGTTTAGTTTTGGTACTCTGTCTGCAATGCAAGTCTCTTTCATTTTGTAAAATGGGAAAGAAAGTCATAATTGAGAGTATCAATCAGTTACCGGATATGCGAGTGGTTACACTGAGTGAGTACTACAAAACGTGCACTGTTTTCATTGAAATTTGACGGACGAAGAGGTTTTCTACGAATTGTATTCCTCGTATGTTTCATTTTCTAGCTTGTGGGCCATATGTTTCCTTTTTTCTAGCTTGTGGGACTTTTTCACATTTTATTTTAACAAGTAGAATTGTCAACTATATGTTGTACATATTGTTGTTATGAAACTTGATGCGCGCACTTTGTTAACTTATTTTAATTTAGAGAATTGTTTAAAGATCTTTAATCTCATAAAAATATGAGAAAAATAGCACAAACTATTAATTTATTAAAATATATCAATAACAAAGATCAAATATTGCAAGTAGAAGTACATTTTTTTTCCACACACAGAGTATAACAGAGATGGGCTAATGTATAACATCCATATATTGATCAAACAGCAGCATGATGATCATCATTATCATGGTCAATAGGCTTCATCTTCTTCTTGTTCTTGAATATTTTAACAGCGGAAGAAGTAGATTTCGCAATGCACTCAACCACCATGGTCTTCACCAGCTTCTTCTTTGGCAGATTTACCAAGTTCCCATTATACTTCCTGCCTTTGAATCCTTGCCCACTTTCGCACCCCTCAGCCGCTCTGTTGTCCTTCTTATCTGACATCTCTGTCTCTCTAGATCCCTCTAAATCTCTCTCACTTAAAACAAATGTGTGATGAATGTTTTATTTATTATGCATAAAATATGAATGGGGATAGGGGTATTTATAGAGAAAAGAATGTGCGTGGTTTGTACTTGACAATTTGCACGTGTGTGAGTTATATAAAAATTGTTTTGCAAGAGTTTGTGGATGTGGATGTGGGTGTGAAAGTATAAGCCAACTATCTTAGCTTGTGATGGTGTGGGCCTGCCATGTACAACTCTATAGGATTCAACGACCCTACTTAAAATTTAGGATAAATAATTACATTGGGTAAATTTTAGATAGAAATAGATTGGTGTTTATAGAGAAAAAAATGTCCGTGGTTTTTACGTGACAACAATGTGCACGTGTGTGTGAGTTATATAAAAATTGTTTTGTTAGTGTTTGTGGATGTGAGTGTGAACATATAAGCCAACTATCTTAGCTTGTGATTGTGTGGGCCTGGCCATGTACAACTCTACGGGGTTCAATGACCCCACTTAAAATTTAGGATAAATAATTAAATTGGGTAAATTTTAGACATAAATAGATTGCTGTTTATAGAGAAAAAAATGTGCGTGGTTTGTACGTGACAATGTGCACGTGTGTGTGAGTTATATAAAAATTGTTTTGTTAGTGTTTGTGGATGTGGGTGTGAACATATAAGTCAACTATCTTATCTTGTTATGTTGTGTGCCTGGCCATATGCAATTCTATGAGGTTCAATGACTCCGGTTCAAATTTAGCATAAATAATTAAATTGGGTAAATTTTAGATAGAAATAGATTGTTGTATATAATTACACATACTACTTAAATTTTAAAAAAGTAATTAGAAGTAGGGTAAAATTATAATATATATATATATATATATGAAAAGTGTCATTATTTTTCCGTAAAAAATGCTATTCAGCCTTAAAATTGTATCTTAAATGCATTTTAACCACAAATATACACTTTAATATCAGAGCTTGCATGAAAGTTATGAGTGATAGGAGATTCATTTACACTAATTATTGGATTGTGGTTTTTTGGGCCAAGTACCATTACTCATTCTCATTATTTTTGATTGATAATTTAATAATTATAATTAGTGTAAGATTTGGCGATACATTATTTAATGATTTCACTAATCATAGTTCGATATATAATTTAATGACCCCACTACCCATATTTTCCGGCTACACTAGCTATTGGACTGTATTACAGTGTATTAATTATCAACCAAAGTTACTACGAAACCGTGTTTTGCTGTAAGTGTTCGGGTGCTCAAACCTTGTGTCCTGGATGTATGTACATTTCCATCTCAAATTTGGAATCCAAACTGACTATTTCACTTTTTAAACACTGCACTAATTTTAACATAATCAATTGCTTATAACAACACTTGTTTATTATCCAAGAGATTTGTACATTGAAAATATGTCATAAAATTAAAAAAAATTAAACTCTTAAATTGAGACAGTTAACCACAAAGAAATACTGGGCTACCTCATAGGATATTATTATGTATTGTTGGTGCTGTGCATGAATTTGAAAGTTTTAAAATAGCACCACGGTAAGCAACTAACACAAGTTTCATGGTTCCAAAGTATTTTCTCTCTCTTTCCCAGTCCACTCATTACCTTCCTTCCCCCTTCTCCTCGCCTATTTATTCTACTTTGTTTTTTTTAGTTTGTTTTCCAAGTTAAGAAATCGCAAAAGGAAAATTAATGTTATAGATAATCAAAAAATAATAATAATAATTCATAATGGTTAGAAGACCCACCAAACTTGCGAATATTCTGTAGTTTTATATAGGTTGGAATGAATTGAATATTATTTTAATTCGTTCTAACAATTTGTATGTAAAGGTTGGATTATTTTTTTTCGATATGTCGTATTGTATGGTCTTTGTGTTCAAGTCCTAATACAAAATTGCAATTTTATTTGTTGTTTGACGTGCAACAAGTTGTGTTTACGTTTGATAAGAATTAATATAATGTTGTGTTTAATGTTTGTATCTAAATATTTTGTCCCACTGTCTCGTGTCACACCCATCTGTGCGAAGTAAATTTGAAGCCAATGAAAGACTTCCGGCCGCTAGATGATAGAAAGACAAGTATATATATATCAAGGTAGTGAGAGAAGGAAATTTTTAGGAAGTAAAAAAAGAATAAAATGATAATTATTTGGAATCAATTTTTTTTTTCTAATATGAAATTAAAAAATCTTAAACAATAATTTTTGGAGGGGTGCCGGTAAAAGGACCCTTTAAAATTAGTTTTAACACTCTTCTACTCAGAATGAGAATATGATTTATCTCTTTTTCACGCTTTAGCAACTAGAGATGTTGATTATGAAGAAAAAAATGCCATTTGATTTTTTCCGGTGAGCAAACTTTCACTATACTAAACTTGCAACTGGTGAGTCTCAAATTATAGATTTTCATATCCGGGTGAAAGTTGTTTTACTGTAGTGAGAATCCACTCGCTACTTTCTTTAATTTCATAATACAACCCATGTATATATATATATATATATATGTTTTACATTTTATTTTCTTTTACAACAATTAGGGTATTTAAGTAGTTTAACTCAAACTTATTATGTAAGTTTTATTGCCTATTCATCATTCACCGTACTTGTAAATTAGTTCTTTCTCCCTTCTATTTCCATCTGAATTGTTTGCATATAATTATACTACGATGGTTACTTTGATGCATAATGTTGGGTAAGGGGATTTATTCATTGGTGATGCACATAATTAAGATGTTTGTAGTAGTGTAATTATATAAACAAAACATTATATGTAGTATTTTGTTTTAGTGAAGATAATATGACCAAAAGAGTACTAATGTCACATACAGAAGTTATGATAAATTCATTTTACTATAACAAATTTTTTTTCAGCTAAACGTGATAATTAACTTCTTTAGTGAAGATATAAAGAAAATATTTTAGGTTGTATATTCTTCAACTATAGAAGCCATTGGAGATGACATAAAAAGGTGAGCACACTCCCTCTTAAGTTGTTTCAAAGTAATTTTACAATTTATGTGCTCTTAAATGGTTAGTGGAATTATGTTTCCCATCATTGTGTTTAATTTCGTTTGCTATTATTTTTAGGTTAATGTTTATCAAGCTCAGTCTTTGGAAGTCCTCCGAGTGGTTTGTCACACTCCCGCCTAGAAACAAAGAAAATATTGTTTTCCATACTAGACTTTAACAAGTTTTGGAGATGTTCTTTCTTTGTTGTACAATATAATGTTCCGAATAAAGTATATCCTTTGTTACTTTAGGCCTCGTTTGGTTCACGGATTTTAGTACTCGGGAAAGGAAAGTCGTTCTTTTCTTTTGTTTGGTAAGCACAAATTCCGGAAACACTTTCCCGAGAGAGGGGAAAGTAGGGGGTAAAACCATTCCTCCCAAAACACATGGGATTGATTTTCCCATGTGATTTCCAAGCATTTATTACACAAATTTTAGATAATAATATTCTTACCTTAATACTTTCCATGGTTTACCAAACACAAGAAAGGAAATTTGACAGGAAATTTACTTTCCCACCTCCATGGGAAAGATAGGGGAACTAATTTCCTTTCCGTAATCTTTCTTAAAAAAAAGATCAAAAGGAATTGCGAGTCTATGATGTCTATATATGTATATTGTCCAACAAAAAGGAGCATACTCTTTTGACAGCTCTAATTTACCTTTTAAAATCATTGATGATATTTCCTTTAGATTTTTGTTACCACCATCCAGGATGTATCATCAAACAACCCACATTTGTTTGATGTGATGTGTTTATTCTCATAGGAAAAAAGTATATTTTCCTCTCTTGAATTACATGCCTTTTTTCCCTTTACAACTTGATCCTAATTATAGAATTGGGATTGAATATCTAACTTTAGAACTAACAAAAAGGAAAAAAAATATCACTAGATTATGTACGTTCTCTATCTCACACATGACACACACACACATATATATATATATAAAGTCCGAATTTTCGATCATCTTAGAAGTCTCAAAATAAAAATTTTAATTTTTTTAGTCATAATCTATATAATAAATTTACGGTCTGAATAAGTACCTTTTTAAACATAAAGAATAATGTATTATAAAACTTTAAAAACGTCCACGTATCGCGTGGGTTGAAAACTAGTCTCGATTAAGAAAGCAAACTCGCCTTTCTACTTCACCTGACACCAAATTTTCTAAATTCCACATTTACCCTTCAACAAAAATTATATTCCAAATGTATCTTTTCTCCAAATTTCAACATTCTAAAAATTTATCCTTTCTCTATTTTAAATTTAACTTTCACCAAATTTCAATATTTTAAATTTAATTAAATATATGCGTGCATAAAAAAAAAAGTAACGTAATATATGTATGTTTGGTGTTGCACGTGTAGGCTTAAATGAGTCTGAAAGGAATATTTTTTTAAGGCGCTTCAAATATGAAAAATCGAAGAATTTGTTTAGAAAGGTACTCTGTTTGCAATGCACGTCTCTTCTTGTTGGTAAAAAGGGGAGAATTTTATAATCATTGAGAGAGAGAGAGCAAACAGTCGCCGCATATGCCAGCGGTTGTAGGAAAGTTCGTTCTGTCTTGAATGGAATCTGCATGTCTCTGGGTGACAACTTTTCCCATTTCCTGCATTAAGATAGTTGGCCGTTGGCCGGGTACCCCTTTCCCTTTTCCCATTAATTTCAACACTAGTTATAAAAAAGTCGGTGCTATTTGGACTCTAGAGAACATTTGGTAATACTCGACTTATCATTCATTTAATGACAAGTGAGTAAATTGTATGTTATTCACCCGACGACAGGCGACTAAGTGTATGTCACTTGCCTGATGACAAGTGAGTAAAAATTTAAATGCATCACTCACTCGTCATCGAGCATGTAACCTGCACTTACTCGCTTGTCATCAAGCGAGTAACCTGCACTTACTCGCTTGTCATCGAGCGAGTAACATACACGTATTCACTTGTCATCGAGTGAATAAAACATGGAGTAAAATCAAGTATTTAATGGTGTGCAAATAACAGCCACCTATAAAAAGGAAAGATTAAATTACACCAGAGGCCATTGAAGTATTGAGTTGTTCCAATTGATTCACGAAACTATTAATTGTTCCAATTCACCCACCGAACTATTGAGTTATTTCAATTTAGCCATTAAATTATAAGTTGTTTTGGTTTACCCGCTAAACTATTCATTTGTTTCGATTTACCCACTATAGTTTAGTGGGTAAATTGAAATAATTGAATAGTTTAGTGGGTAATCAAAATAATTTATAGTTTAATGGCTAAGTTGAAACAATTGAATAATTTAGTGAGTAAATTGAAATAATTAATAATTTAGTGATCGACATCTGCTATAATTTACTCAAAGGGAAACATTGATATTGCCTTTTCAAAAACAAGATTTTAATTTTTTTAGTTTTAATTTGTATGCATAGGTTGGATTATATCTTGTTCGTGGGAAAAAGTTCGTGGCTAAAAGTTTTTTCACGGTTTCCTATTATGTAGTCTTTGTGTTTCAATCCTAATAAGAAATTGCAATTTTATTTGTTGTTTGATGTTCAATAGGTTATCTATAGGTTGTGTTTCTATTCGATAAAAACTAATATAAATCCAAGAATTTGAAGTTTTAAAAGGAATTTTGTATGCGTTTCAAATAATCAAAATTCAAGAATTTGTTTAATTAGAAGGGAACTCTGCAATGCATGTCTCTTCTTAATTTTTCAATAAAAAGGGAAAGAAAGTAATCATCATTGAGAGAAAGCCAATCAGTCTATGTACCGTACGTATATTCTGTCTTGAATCTTCATTCTCTATAATATACCAAGCGTCATAACACATTAAATCTCTGTTTGATAAAAAGATGAAAAATAATAAGAAAAATAATGTTTTTTTGTTAGAAGTTAGAAAATAAATTATGGAATGTAGTGAGATTAACTTTTACATTTTGACTTTTTCCTAAGAAAAATTTCTTCGGGTTAGTGCTGAAATTTTTTTTCCACAAACAAAAACGAGGATGAAAGACATATACTCACAAAAATGAGCGATGTAGAGTATCTCAACACACCCCTAAAATTATTTTTCACCTTCTCACCCAAATTAATATATATTTTTTTCATTTTGTTATCAAACGGAACCTAACTGGAGAAAAATTAAGGGTCCGTTTGATAACAATATAAAAAAGAAAAATAAAAATAATTGATTTTTGTTAGAAGTTAGGTAGAAAATAAGTAGAGATATGTAGTGAGACTTCTTCTTACTTTTGACTTTTTCCTTGAAGAAATTTGCTTTGGTGGTTGAAGAAGAAAATTTTTTCACATAAAATTATAAAGAATCAAGGACATCTATTCATAAAATGAGCATAAACTAGAGAGCAGCTTATCATGTGCCTTAACTTATTTTCCAATTCCTTACCAAATTAAGTGTTTTTATTTTTCATTTTCATATTATTATCGAAAAGAGCTTAAATGTTTACTTTTAATTAACATTTTTACCAACCATCCTGTGGGAATCCAAATTCACTCTTGCATGATCTTCCTATTGGTTAAGCGGATTTTAATATCGGTTTAGGGATTCAATCAAACAATAGGACCACGTTGGGGCAGCCTCTCTCATCATTTGTTTTGTATTACAACAATAATAAGACTGAGAGTCTTATTAGAGTAGAGTCAATATTCTAATTAATAATTGTGAATAAACATTTCCAACAATTTTTTTTAAAAATAGAATAGAATTTAATGTCTAAATAAAATAATTGTAAATAAATTTTTCCAACTAAAGACTAAATAGAACGGGATTAATTGCTCCATATATATAACAATATTAATAATTAGTATAAAACAAAAATAAAATAAAATAAAATTAGCCAATTGATATTAAGTACTGCAAATCACCCCACATCATTAACTAATTAATACGAGTAAATGTCTCATTAATTTCGAACAAATATTCCTTGCATATTTCATGGATATCAATTCCCAGGAATTCAATTTTCCACAACCGAATTTTTTATAGACCATTTCTAATGAAATTTGACCCAAAAAGGAGTCGAATTTTAAAATTAAAAAATAATAACAACTTTGTGTATGTATATCAAAGACATATGTCTTTATGAAGCAGATGTAGCAGAGGTATATTAATATGTGCTTGATTTATAGTATAGACATTCCAAAGCACATCTAAGAATGAAAAATAGCAATTGTAATAAATTTTTGATACTTTTGAACGTGAAATATCGAAATTATAGAAGGAACCTATATTTTACTAGTATTTAGGGTTTTAAAAATTCCCTCCTAAGATTAATTAGGCTCTGCCAATCACTTTAACACTAGGCACTGTCTAGTAAAATTACATTTTTCCAACATATATAGTTCATTTGTGCCATAAAGGGTTTTTGAGATTCTTCATGATAGGGTTCAAACTTTTATTTTAAGGTACATAAATCTCATAAAATCTTAGTTGGGACAATTTATTTTAAGGTACATAAATCTCATAAAATAAATGCATAGGTCTAGGAGTGCATGATAAGGATGAATTAAAAGTACACAAACTTTTCCATTAAAATTAACAACAAAGACCACTACAACAAGTACATCAATACTACCAAAATGTAATTTTATTCACAAGCGAAGAATATAATAAATTAAGCCATTTTTTTAAACTAAATAGTTAGACTAAACCACTTTTTGAATTAAATAGTCAGACTAACTCACTTTTCAACTAATTAGCCAAAATAGTACATTTTTAAAAATAGTAATTTTTAATCACTATTTTTGTTGATAAATATTTAGATTAATTCTGTAATACCCCGTAATATAATTAGTGTAAATTAGATACATAGTAATCTAGATTAAGTGAAATTTTTGAAGAGTTTAAAAATCTTGATTGAGTATGGACCAAATTGTAAAGTTGTAAAAGTTTAGGGTTAAATAATAAAGTTATGAAACTTTAGGGTTAAATGCCGTAATTAAACCAAAAATTTATTTTTTTTTCATTAACCACCGACTTGCCCCATCCCATTAAATGGCTTCACCTTCTCCACTTTCTTTATTTCATTTGTATGGCCGAGAACGAGACAACGAGAAAATAAATATAGGTATAAAGTTTACTTCTTATAAATTGGTCATTAAAACTCCGTCGAATCAAATCGAATTTTAAGAAAAAGTTGTTCTATATGTCGACAACTACGCAACGGTATAAGAATTTTAGAGTTGTACTGGTTAGGGTTTGGATATCAACTCAAATTTTATTTTTTGGGGCTAAATATTTTAAAGTAGGGATTTAATTATTTTTAAAACCTGATAATATAATTTTATTATATATTAATCATCATATTTTAATTGTCTTTGTTTTTAAAATTATTATATGATGAGCATGATGATAGTTTATGATTTATAAAGTCATGAGCATGTGATTTGAGGTAAGATATGCCATTATACTTAATATATATGTATTAATTGATATACATGAGGTATTCCTTAAATGTATAAATGTTTTATATTTATGAAATTGATTAATTGATGAATTATTTTGTCAACCGAATTCTTGGAGATCTTTCAACAAGTTCGGACTATTCTTATGGCCTATCTTGTATCTATGGCGCCAAAAGCTTCTTATATATGTTGTATCATTCTGGGATGTAATATGGTCCTGTGATAGATTCGATTATGATTGTTATTGTGGCCCTTCAATGATGAATGTAATATGTATTGACTAGTGCTTGCCGGTGTGAAAATGAGTAGGGCTCGATGTCCTTGCATTGAAAATTCCTAAACCCCTGGGGGACAGCAATGATGTCAGCTGTTTAGAGCCAGTGGTGAATAGCCCGTAAATCTAAACCTCGGCAAAGCACTTGTGATTCTGTAATATGATATGGATGGACATATGGTCCAATTCTATTATGATATGATGATGATCCTTTATGGGCCGGATGATATTATATCGTGATTATGTTCGATTTATTCTCTGGGACGGTCAGACCCGTTTTTATTCTTATAATTGTGGTTCGGCCCAACTTCGGTATCTCTTAAGGGCGATCAGGCCCATTGTTGTTGTTGTTGTTATAATAATAATAATAATAATAATAATAATAATAATAATAATAATAATAATAATAATAATAATAATAATAATCCCGCTTCACTTTACCCTCCAGAAAAACCCACTTCGGCTCAACTTCGGTATCTCTTCGGATTCTTCAAATTATTCGGTGTTTTACCCTCCAGAAAAACCCACTTCACTTTCATATAATCCCGCTGAATACTCCCTTTCTGGTAAATCTTAGCCCCAATCCATAAACCTTTGAGATGAAGCCCCCAAAAGAAGGTTACCTCTCTGGTCAACCTTTCCACCAAAACCTAAACCAAAGTTTGTTCCCTCAAAGTCCAATTACCCTTATAAAGCCAAACACCCTGATCAAGTTGATTGGCCTACAACTAAACTTCTCAGAGCAGTTACACCTCCACCTACAGCCAGACAAGCCAGAGGACTTGTCATTATTATTATTATTATTATTATTATTATTATTATTATTATTATTATTATTATTATTATTATTACTATTACTATTACTATTATTGTTATTATTATTATTATTCGATTCGGTATTATTTCGATATAATAGTTGACATAAAGGAGGTAACTTGCATATGCACATGCATGCATTGTTTTATCAGTTAAGCCATGATTTATGATTAAATGGTTAATTATATTTTGTACGTAATATTTCTTGTTATATCCCCCCCTTACTGAGCTGTGAGTTAATCCCGTTTTATGTAAACAAATTCAGGTATTCAGAAGACGGATAAGACAGAAGAAGCGACTGGGTCGGGAATGAGTAGACGACCTTTGATACCGACTCATTTTTGTTGTATATGTGTGTATGTGGCAAGCCACGGCTAGCCTGAGTTGTTTACTTTGTAATACATGTTGACATGGTGTGTATACCTCTCAGATTTCATGTATGTGCATAGATGTATATTACACTCGTGTTTTATATTATAGCCCACAGCATAAGTATCAGGGTTATTTATTTCATGCTATATGATTTTCTTGGATTTATTGTTTCATTACTTATTTTAGACCTATTTTAGCTCATCCAATGTAGATTAATAACGCGCCAGGTCTTAATTATAGGTTTTATCCTATTAATTAAGGCGAGGGTATTACATACTCTCTATTTTTCTCAATTTCGTAAAAAGGGTGAATTGCTTAAAAATAATGATTTGATCTTACTATTTATCATTAAAAATAGTGGAGTATTTCAAATCATGTTTTTATCTTTATAATAGTAATTTCAAATAATTATATTTGAAGTATAGTATTTTGAATAATAAGTTGAAAAGTAAATTAGATAGCCAAATTCTTGTTTAAAAAAAACTTCAAAAATATGTAAAAGTGGGGCATTCTTTCATTTCGCGTCTCTTTTATGTTCCCCCATGGATGTGCGAATATGTGAATTGAAGCTTTTCACCCGCGGGTCCTACAACTTCTATAACTTAATCAAGTTATATATATATATATATATATTTTACTGTTTTTGTGCGGGAGAGAGACAAAAAGTGATTTAAAATGTAGGAGACTTTCATAGAAAGAGAGAAATGATGATTTTTCAACATTTTGTATCATTTTAGAATTATTTGAAAGATGAAAGTTTGGGCCTTTCACATTATCCTTTTTCGGACCAATCACTTAAGTGGATACGCTTGAATATTCTGTTTAAATATTTTGGTAGGTTAAATATTTAAATTGGGCTTTTAATTTAAAATTTTAGAGAAGCTTTTAACATTTAATAAACTATATATGCATGTGGAGATGAGAATTCGACACGCTTTGTTAACATAATCATGTCAATTTAGAGAACTGATTATTGTAATTCAACCTCATAAAAATAAGAAGCAAATTTCCATTAAAATTAACAACAAAGATCATATATTACAATGCATCATTACTATTGTATATATATTTTTTCACACGTACACAAACACACCGAAGAGTATAATAGAGATGCGCTAACGTATAACATCCATATGAATATATGATCAAGCAGCAGCATGATAATGATCATCATCATCATGATCAGTAGGCTTGATCTTCTTATTGTTCTTGAATTTTTTGACAGTACAAGACGTAGATTCCGCAATGTACTCGACCACCATAGTCTTCACCGGCTTCTTCTTTGGCGGATTTACCATGTTCCCATTATTCTTCCCGCCTTTGAATCTTTGCCCACTTTCGCTCCCCTTGGCCGCTCTCTTGCCCCTATTATCTGACATTTCTCTCTCTCTTAAAATTCATGTGTGATGAATGTTTTACGTATGCATATGATTAATGGGGATCGGAGGTATTTATAGAGAAAACTTCATGTGTTAGTGTGTGTGGTATGTATGTGTCAATGTATGTATGTTCACTTTTCTACCAATGGTCCAAGAAAGGGCCGGGTTTCCGGCATTAAATACATTTGCTATTTGGATTTGTCTCTTCTTCATTACTCATTTTTTTAAAATTTATCTCAATGGTTTCTATTTGAAGGGTTAAATGGATAATTTTTTTCATAAAATTTAGAAATGATGATCTCTACTATGAATATATCATCTGCACAAAATTTTGAAAGAGAAATTCAAACTATAAATGGTTTAATAAAAAAAATTGATATATATTCCGTCCATTGAAATTTTAGATGATCATCTCACATATTTTTAAATTGATCTTCTGATGAAATATTATAGAAATGATTTACTCATTATATAGGTAATATCTTAGATTATCTCTATCAAGTTTCATGAAAAAATTCATCCGTTTATCCCTCCTAATAGACACCATTACGGAAAACCAGAGGAAACGTAAACACATAGATGTATATACATAAAGTATTGCATACATATATACATACATAGAAATATATATATATATATATGGTTGATTATATGAGTAAGTGCTGCACATATTTACATGTATACATGTTTCTGCATGCTCCAACGTACAAACACTACTTTCCATTCTACCTTTCTTTCATCATCATCATCATCATTATTATTATTATTATTATTATTATTATTATTATTATTATTATTATTATTATTATTATTATTATTATTATTATTATTATTATTATGTGATAATTATTTTGAATTGGGCAAAGTTGGTAGATCAAACTGTAGATAATTTTACTATTAAAAAAAATCTGTAATTTTGCATTGAAAGTCTTTATTTTCATTACAAAACTTCATAGAAATTTCTAACCTTCATTCGCAAAATGCAAATCAGAAACTTTTTCTGCAAATAAAATAAATGTATTAAGATATTTAATATAGAAGTAAACAAAATAATAATGAGTTTTAAATGCCTTTGTAACTTATTAATAATTTAAAAACTACGGATTAAAAAGTGCAGACTATTTTTCATGAGAAATAGGTGCAGTAACAAAAGGTCGTCTTTGGAAATATTTTAGAAATGTGTACAAGAATGATAAATATGATAACACGTGTAAATTTTGGAAATTTATAAATATAGAGTGAAATGGGATCGGGATCTATTTAAAAGATTTCCATAAATAAAATTCTAAGATTAAAATATATACAGTAAAATTTTCTTTATTTAAATCTAGAAAAAAGAAAAAGGAAAAAGAATTAGAGGGTATTTTTGTCAAAAACAATGTTGAGACAATATGGAAACAGCAATGGTGCATCTCTGATGAGAAATCATTGTGCCTGTCCCTTCCACGGAAATCAGAAAATACAAGGTATTTATTACTGAACCTCCCGATCTTTACGCGTTATATTTTCACATATGCAAAATCGAAGAATTTGTTTAGGCTCCTAACGTTATTTTGGGATAAAATTTGATAAATTATATTATTTATATAATTTAAGAGAATTTTTTAAAATAAGTTTAAATATTTTAAAATTTTATAAATTACGTAATTTTAAAATTAGCTTAAATTTGATCTAATTTCTTTTTAATAATATATTTTATCCATTGTTGATTACTAAGTTTTTATTCTTTCCAATTAAAATATATAAATAGATAAGAATTCTTCTTAAATTTTTAATTTTTTTATAAGAACACCCAAATTTAAAATCATGAAATTTTTAAATCACATAATTCTCAATTTTATAATTTATCAAATCACATTATTTTAAAATTTTGTGAAAAAAATAAATCTCACCAAAATATACACTCTACAATCCATGTAAGTATTTTAAACCAGCTTTTCTTACGGCCGGGTGACGTCTTGAGCGAAAATTGGTGTGGTCCGCAAAACTCTTGAATAGTAATTTTTTTTTTTTTGGACAACTTGGATATATAGTAATTTCGAAGTGACAACTTTGTTGAATAGGGAGAGAAAGTGGTGGAGCTGGTGGTGGAGAGAGAAAAAGAGAAAAAACTCAAATGGTGTCTTGGATAGTAATTTTGGTACCCCTCTAAGAAAATTTTTGGATTTTGCATGATACCGTACACAAATTATTTCATTATAATTTGTATACTACTGTTAAGTTCAAATCTTACAATAGTAACAAAGTATCGCCATAAAGTATGAACTATCAACTATATATGTTGAAATTAGTGCGGTCTTTGAAAAGCGTAAAAGTTAAATTTGACCCTTAAATTTAAATTTAAGCGTAACTCTTTAATTTATGATAGGAGTACATGTTAAAAGCAGTACTATTACACACACGCATAAACAAAGCCTTAAAGAATGAAGGTGTTATGTTTTCATATTTTACATGCATTGTAGAGTACCCTTCTAACTAGATTCTTGGATTTTGCATGACAAGTACATACATAACGATGTAAAAATATTTTTTAACCTTCCAATTCATTTATACACAGAACTCCCTTGAAAATTACTTCACAATTCAAAATATATATACACTTTAGTTCCCAAATTTAACAGTAGTCCATTATTTCTTTTGTAGTTGTCTCAATTTAGAAGCGTAGATTGTTTTAGAACATATATATATATATATATATATTCAATGTACAAATCTCACAAATAGTAAACAAGTCTTGTTTTAAGTATTTGATTGTGTTGAAATTCGAGTATTATTTAAAAAGAATGTGTAAAAGTCAGACTATATTCTAAATTTGAGACATAAATATACAGTATGGTATACACTCACACCACAAAGTTTGCCTGCACCCTCACATGCCAAAATCATGGGTGAACCCAGGAAAGATGTAAAAAAAAATGTGTTTTTAACCCTTCAAATTCATTTATACAACTTGTTAATGTTTGTACAATTAATCCCCTCCGCCACAACAGCACCGGCAACCACTAAATCAATCTAACTAAACCACAGTCTAGCCAGAACCCCACAATACTGACCACTATTGTTGAAAAAATTATTTTATAAATTTAGTTTTGACTACCTTTTAGTTTTATATGGATCTCACGCATTAAATATTTTGGGTCTGTGTCATAATCTGTTTAGTAAAATAAATTTTGAGTGAATGAGAAATTATCTTCAAAAGTAACCAAGTTTAAGAAAAACTAGAAAATCATTAATTCAACCCAAATGTTTTATTAGCATGTTTCTCTTCTCTTCTGGCCAAACATGGCCTAAGCCCCAATAGTCATGTGCCTTTTGGCACAAGCAGTTACACCCAACGGTTGTGCCTCTTGGCACCAACCGTCACTTTTCATGTCTATATAAAGGAGGCTTCCCTCCTTAATTGAAGAATCCTTCTGGTCGATCCTCCATATAGAACAAATTCCTTCTTCCATTCCTCTATTCCGATAGAGATATTTAGAGAGAGTTCAAGCACAAGTTAAAGTTCGTCGTCTCTCATAGTTTGGAGTGTTCCTACTGTGAGAGGTGACCGTTGTATCCTGGGAGGCAACTGCCATTAGACCGTAAGCACTGGTGTAGGGCAGAACACTACACCAAAAACATGTATTTGTGACTTTCTACTCGCTGGATTTATGACTGCCAATAGCAGTCATAATATTTGTGACTGTTTAAAATAGTCACAAAGCCGAATAGTCATATATTTGCACATTTGTGACTGCCAATGGCAGTCATAATTTTTGAAACATTTGTGACAGTCCAGGACAGTAATAAATTTAGTGACTTATATTTGTGACTGTGGTTTGCAGTCACACACTTCAATAAAACGACGTAGTTTAGTTATATATATACATATCCTTTTAGAAGCCCTAGATGACTCCACATCTCACTCTTATTCTCACATCTAACTCTCACATCTCACTCATTTTCACACATCAATGCCGTCTTCACCATTTTCGCTCATGTGTCTCGTCGATCTTCACTATTTTCACTCATCAGTGTCGTCGATCTTCACCATTTTCGCTCATTAGTGCCATCTTCACCATTTTCGCTCACCAGTGCCGTCAATCTTCACAATTTTCACTCAAATTCGTCCACCTTTAGAAGCTCTAGTATGATACGTACTATAAATTGGAGTTTTTATCTCTCAAATTCATTCTTAAATTCATCTCAATCGAAGGTTTAGGTTCTCTCTTAGCTCTCATATTCACTCTCACCAAACATTAGATTCTAATTGAAATGGGTTAGGGTTTTCTTCATCTCACACTCACTCACTCTTAGATTTATATCCAACTTCAAATTTGAGGTAATGTTATATTATAGTTAGTCATTTACTTGAATTTTGTTCATTCTCACTGAAAATCGTATTTAATATTGTACAGATTGAAGTGGGTAAGGGTTTTGTTCATCTCTCACTCCCTCTTAGATTCAGATTCAACTTAAAATTTGAGGTGATGCATGTCACATTACAATGATGTATTACTTGTATTTAGTTCATTATCTTGTTGCTCTTGTATATGTTTTGAGGAGTTGTGTTTTCTATGATATAGGATATTGCTTTGGCTGAACTGGCTCCTACTCACGTAATAACACTGGGACTTGCATTGAACTTCTCTATCTTTTATTACGAAATCCCAACTCACTTGGTCGTGCTTGCTACCTTGTAAAGCAGGTATTTTTCGCTGCTTTTTGTGGTATGATGAGTTGCATTTCTAATGATGTCCTAAAGACCTATGTGAATAACTACGAGTATTCTAGAGTTTACTCATTGGATTCTTTACCCTTTGGTATTAGGCTTTTAGTTAATATGTTGGAAACAACACAATATTTTCTCATTGTTAAATACTCCTAATTATGTAAATTACTCCATAGGCATGTGTGTTTTGATTTGAAACAAAAATAGATTAATTATACTTGAAGGGGGGTGTTCTTGCTCAAAATGTGATGGATAATGGAGGTTTTGTGCTTCCACCTGTCACTACCCTATTTAGGGACAGTACCTTAAACCACCAAATTCTTGCTAACCCCCAAAATCCTCCCAGTTCAGCTCCTGGAAGTATTTCTTCATTTTATGCAGAGTTTATGCAAAAAATGCACAGTTTTGATACTCCAACTGCCCTGGTTGGTGATTCCTCCATGGCTCCCCTCACACATGTTTCATTATCACTTTCAAATACTTCTCAATCTCCTCCACCTATTGCAGAAGTGTTCTTTCAATTTTCATCCTCTAATGGTGCTTTTTTAGGCCAAAATTCCAAGAATTTTTCATATTATACAAATTTGATGCTTCAACATGGGAAGAACCTCCCTCAACAGCTCCCACAAACTACAAATGTCTTACAAAAGGTCACTGATCTATCCCCCTCAATCTCGGTAGCCCAGCGTAATTTTTCATCCCTTGAAACCCCCCATTTTAGACCAAAATCCTTTTGTAAGTACTTGCTAATAGTCTTTTTTTTAATAAATTAATTTTTCATAGTTGTTTTTTAAAATAACAGTATTCTCTTATTGTTAGATACTCCTAATTATGCAAATTACTCCATAGGCATGTGTGTTTTGAGTTGAAACAAAAATAGATTAATTATATTTGAAGGGGGTGTTCTTGCTCAAAATTTGATGGTTAATGGAGGTTATGTGCTTCCACCTACCACTACCCTATTTAGGGACAATACCTTAATCCACCAAATTCTTGCTAACCCATAAAATCCTCCCAGTTCAGCTCCTGGAAGTATTTCTGCATTTTATGTAGAGTTTATGCAAAAAATGCACAGTTCTGATGCTCCAACTTCTCTGGTTGGTGATTCCTCCAATGCTCCCCTCACACATGTTTCATTATCAGTTTCAAATACTTCTCAATCTTCCCCACCTGTTGCAGAAGTGTTCTCTCAATTTTCACCCCCTAATGGTGCTTTTTTAGGCCAAACTTCCAAGAATTTTTCATATTCTACAGATTTGATCCTTCAACATGGGAAGAACCTCTCTCAACAGCTCCTACAAACCAAAAATATCTTATAAAAGGTCATTGATCTATCCCCCCTCAATCTCGGTAGCTCAGTGTAATTTTTCATCCCTTGAAACCCCCCATTTTAGGACAAAATCCTTTTGTAAGTACTTGTTAATAGTATTTTTTATATATAAATTAATTTACATAGTTTAAAAGAATAGTATTCTCTCATTGTTAGATACTCCTAATTATGCAAATTACTCCTAATCTTTAGAATTCAAAATTGAGAATCGCATCGATGAATTTAAAGAGTAGCAGAATATGTCGGTGTGTAGAATAATAAATTGTATATACGAAGAATGTGATGTATGAGGGAGATGAAATGTGACTGATATATATGAAAGATGAGATCGATGATGACACCCTAACGAGAGAGAGATTGAAGAGGAGGAGGAGGAGGAAGGAAGGAGAGATCTGAAGCAATGAGTTTGACGTTGTCATTTTGTTTGCTTCAAGAATTGATAAAAACTTTGGAAGGGACGTCCTTCTCCTTCCCCCACTAATTTTTTTAATCAAAACCAAACAAAACTACTGTTGTTGTTATTGATAATGCTAGTGATGGTGGTGGTGGTTGTAAGTTTGGTTGCTCTATTGCTTTCCACTTTGTTGGAGCAGAGAGGAAACAACACAAGAGAAAATTATAAATACAATGACATCTAAATAAATTAGACCTGGGCTTAAACTTTTTTTTCTTTCAATTGTTCAACTGGGGCTTATACTTTGTGGGCAGTATCTTAAGTTGAGTGTCGCACTAAAATCTTTCCCTCTTATAATCATTTAAATCTATTGATTGCGTTTATACCCAAAAAAAATAAAAAATAGAAAAATGGTTTATGACATGTCTCAATGTTAGAACACTGTCTCGCTCTTAGAAAAAAAATCCCAAACAAATATATATATATATGCATATATATGAGATGTTCCAATGATAAAACACCGTCTCAATCTTAGCAACGAATGATATAAAAGATATCTCAGTGATAAAAACAATAGTTAATAATTTAACTTTTAACAGGAACTGGATTCATCATTTTCGCTGCAACTTTTTTACCATTATAATGAACTTTAATACATTCCTTTAATTCATACTCCCGAGAAATATTAATATCCAATTATTTTTCTTTTAATTTTGAAAATTTTGTTTTTTCAGTTTAGTTAATAATTTTATTTTTTACAGGGAATAATGCAGTTGGAAAAACCACATTTTCTTGCTTCTTTCTCTAATATTCAATTTAATGTTTTACTTTTTTTGCTAAAGGAGATGAGAGATTTTTAAAGGAAGAATCGGGGGAAACGTGGATTGCAAGAAGGAAGCATCGTTTATTTATAATACCAGGCAATTGGGCATTGACTATTATTTGGGTCTTCAGTTTTTAAGTCCCTCAGGTACGAAACCAACCTAATTTCAGCTTTTATATAATGTTACTCATGGTACTTGAAACTTAAAATATATGCAATATATTTTCTATATTTACACATGGAAATATACCTGTAAATGAGTTTAAGCAGTAAGTTCCATGAAAAATTAATTATAGTCTCACCAGTATTAATTTATATTTAGTTCCCTAAGTTAATGTGTTCTAGGACCAAAAAAAATAAAGGCTAATATGTTTCTAGATGACCTGAACTCTTTCGCCTTATACATGGACACATATGTACACTCATACATATGTAAGTATGTACGAAGCAATCTACTGATACTATTACATAGAATAATATAGAGCTTAACTAACTTGAGATTTAGATTAAATCAAAGAACCACTAAAATTGGAATAACAGTTTGCTAGTGGCCCGATTCTACATTTTTCTCACAATATAACATTCCAATCTACTGATACTATTACATAGAAGCCATGTATTGTTTGGTTCATGACATGCTTAAAGTATGTTCTTTATATATCGATCAAGTACACTAAAATTGGAAGTTTAATTGATAATACTTGTTATATTAGGGCACATGCTAACATGACCTCTATATTATAATTAAGTCTTTTTTCAATCCCAACACACTCAATCTTCTTTTATCGACTAAGTAGTTTACCACCCACTCCAATAATTTTTAGTTTATTAGATGGATTGGCTATTTTCCCTTACTATTTATTAATCTTCTTATATGTACTTTAATTTATTTCACTTATCAATTTTCTTTTGTTTCACATTACAAAGGTTGATCTTGGGGGTAGGATCATTTGGGGTTATCACGTTAGTCTTAACAATCTAATGTAGTATGCATTGTTTTTATGGTGTAGAAGCTAGCAATGGAGTTTCCACGTTATAAAGAGTGGATGGGGGAAACTAATAATAGAATGGGAGATGTGTATGTCGCGAGTGTTAGAGAATTTGTTAAGTATGCGAGAAGGAATTTAGGAGATGATCGTATCCCCTGTCTATGCACAAATTGTATAAATGGCAAAAATGTTCATTGGGAAGATGTTGAAGTACATTTGATTAAAAGTTTACCACAATCTTGGGATATAGCAGTAAAAAAAAATTTTGAAGAACACAATCCAACCAGTGCTAAAATCCTAATGTATTTTTTAGAAACAGAAGAAATGTACATACATCCCTTGTGGATAGAATTCAAACAGGGGATAATGGATCCAAACTCTAGCGTGATGAATCATATGCGTAACAAGGAAAAAATATATTATACTCTCAAGAGAATGGGATTTCGCCCCCTTACTATGTTTTCTGTCTCACACGATATTTTTAACACGCTTCCATCATCATGGCCACGTAAGTCTATACGAAAAAAGATGGGAGGAGAAATCCTCGACATGGTGGAGTTAGCGAAACTTTTACAAAGTGTGGAAAAGGTATAACATCTTTTTGAAATTGTGAGGTGCCATGTCAATTATATATTCAATTATAAGAATTGACGCATATATTTTTGAAACTTTAGGCAATGGCAGGAACGTCAAGTCATCAAGAAACTGGGCCTGAAACTCCCCCAATCACCCAAGGGTCTACAGTTGATGCACATTCGGCTACAAACGGCCGATCTATCATTACCTTTAATAACACAGGATAAATAATTGGAAATAAGGATAAATTGAAGGCTCGATCTTTAACCCTGCTAAAAATGCAAGTTGGACTAGGGTACGATGATTGGAGGCAAGTTGAGCAAACCATAAAGGACGATATGTGGGCGACACTCTATCATGAGTTTGATATCCCCCTCGATAGAAAATAAGATGTTTTAAAAGAGATGGGTGGACAGCTGAAAACTTGGAGATGGAACACACGAAATAAATATCTAAAGGATTTAGACGCTACTGGAATAATGGCTTTGAAGGATAAGGTACCCCTAAGATCGGACTTTCGCCAAAGTCAATGGAACGCCTTCATTGAACATGAAGCGTCGGAGAAAAAACTCCAACAAAGAATGGTTTTAAAAACAAACAGGGCGAACAAGACCGATGTTCACTGTCTTGGCAGGAAATCATATGCCACGAAATCTAATGAGATGGTACATACCTTTGTTATTTTTAGTATATATATACCTCATTATCCTAATCATTATGAGGTGTATGTAGAAAGAGAAGGATCCAGATCGGCGATCGCCTACACGTTCAGCAGTGTACTTGGAGGCACGAAAACAACAAAAAATTGGAAAACTGCATCCAAAAGTTGCTGAAACATGTGTAAGAATCAAAATATTATTATAAGTTTTTGTTATAGTTAATTAATTATAACCCTTAATTGGCACCTTATGCATTTTACAGAAAAAAATTTATGAGTTAAGTAGTGGCATGGGCTCATCGAGCCAAGCTTCTTTGGAAGATGATGCATTAACACGGTATTTTGGTAAGGATTCTAGAGAAAGGACTCACGGTTGTAGACACCCCGATCTGTGATCCCCGCAAGAACCCTAACGACCTTCGAGAACTACCGTTTTTGGAGTCCGGGACCCATCCGAGCACCCGAAACTACCCCAAAGGGTTTGTTGGCCAACAAACCTATTTTTAAGTGGGATTGTCGCACGACATACTGGTATGTCGCGCGACAATCACTCTTATGTCGCGCGACAATCACTCTTATGTCGCGCGACAAACCCTTCTGCACCCGACCAACCACTTTCTGACTCATCACAGTGTCAGAACCCATCACTTCAGCCGTTTGTCGCGTGACAAACAGATATGTCGCGCGACAAACAGGTACAGTGAAATGGATTGTCGCGCGATAAAGAGAAATGTCGCGCGACACTTGCCCTTTCTGGGGGAATGTAGCGCGACAATCTCTCCCGAGCACTATAAATAGGCCAACACCCCCAAGGGTTCTAGACGGCAACTTCTCGCCACAATTTCTATACTAAAATTCCTTATTCTCTCTGATATTTTTTAATCTTTAAGCCTTCTCCGGAAGCATCTGTGATAACATTTATTTTCGCAAGAGTCTCGGATCTAATCTTGGCAACCGGAGTGCCACCTTCTAGAGTCAGACCGCCGGAAATATTTCTAAGAGGAAAGTTGATATCCGTCAGAGGTCTTCTCTGCCGTATTATATTTTCTCTCTCTTATTCTTATATATATCGCCGGGAAGGTAACTAAAGTCTCTTCTAGGTCGATCCCCGTCCTAGTAAGCGAAGTGGCGACCAGGTTATGGTAGATTCCTAACGCGCTCGAAAATCAGGTTTTTATTAGTTATTTCCAGAAAGCAGTAGAATATCAGTAAAAGCATCCAAGTTTTCCAATATAGAATAAACATATAAGACCACTAGAGACCGAAAGGGAAGAATGAGTGCTTAACACCTTCCCAAACCGTAATATAGTTCCCGAACCCTATAGAATCCTGGTTTCGTAGACAAACGTGTAAAGAAAGGCTTATCTGTAGCCTTCCCTCTTACACAATCATTTTGTCCGTTTTCTCGTAAAACGTACTGGCGACTTTGAACGAACCTTCTTGCATCTAAAAATAGGATAGAGGGACTCCCGATATGAATTATCAACATATAGAAGCAAATGGAACAACGAAATCCTTTTCGATGTTTCAGACCCCCACCGAATGGGAACGAGAACCCGGGGGTCGCATTTGCGGATTCTCACAGCGGTGTAGGTCGAGTATGTAAAGGTAAAGTGAAGGCTATTACGCCCGTAAAGTCGAATATTGATAAAGTTCTTCATAGCAATCAACATTTGGAAAAGGTGGTTTATGGCATGCAAGATCAACTTAGTAGTCTCGTAGCAGCATTAAACAATTCTCAAAAGTTTTCTTTGCCGGTTTTTTCTTCCTCACAGTTTTCTTCACCACAATTTTCTTCACAACTAAATCATGGTATTGGCACACCTTCCCCTCCCGCGTTTTCTTTAGCAACTCCAAGTCCATCACGTCCACCATAACCAACTCGTGTTCTTATTAAGGACGTAGTGTCAACGAAGGTCATTGGTAAAGGAGATATAATTGTTACACATAAAGTGAAAAAGTGCATGGACGTAATATTCAAGATCATGAAAGCAAACTTAGTGTTATAAGTGTGGAGGATGATGAGATTGACACTCGGTTATATCTAGGTTGTCAAGGGTGTGCCACGACCATCGGAGAAGTTGTAGGTGGTTTCGTGGTGTGGCCAACATGTTTTCTGGAAGAAATCTAGTTTAACTTTAATTTAGGACATGTAATATTTAAACTTAGAATGGTTATCTGCTTATTTTAATTAGCTTCTAGCTAGTAACCTTTTGCGAACTTATGCTATATTTTGTGTATTTGTAGTAATTTAGGGTATGTATTCAACTGTTCGACTTGTAGTTTTTTGCTTCTTTTTTTTAAGTTATTAAAAGTTGGACTTGCATTTATAAATTTTCACTTTTACTAATCCTTTAGTGTGGTGTAGTTGTACATATGGCCTATTTAGCCTACGTGGTATTCAAAGGCATACGTCTAGGTGTGTACACTTCTTGGCATGAAACACACACTCAAGTAAGTGGATATCGAGGGGCCGTGTATCGAGGCTTTCATTCTCTCGAGCAAGCACAAAAGGAGTTCCATGATTACGTAACATCAGGTGATACCTTTCTTGTGCAACAACCCCTACATGCATTCCCACCACCCGTTGACACATGGTCTAGATTTCGAATGGTTTGCTACTTGTTCATGGCATTTCATGTCATGATAATGTTAATTAAATACTTCCAGTAGTTCTTTATATTTTGTCTCTTTAATTATAATTTATCTCATTACTTATACATGTGCTTTTCTTTTATTGCGAGGTTTACATGATGAGATAAGTTTGGATGCATTTCTAGCGTAGGCAATGATGATAATAGTGTATATGCCTCAACTATATCAAATGATATCTTCCTTTCATAGTGGAATAAATGTAACTCTAATTGTTTGTGGACTTTAATTTTTCCAATTTTAAAGTAATTACTTTTATTAAAAATTATATATTTTACCTTCAAAATCTCAAACTAAAAGCTCCATGGACAATTAGAGTAATGTTTTGGGAAATTTGGGGAAGATTTCTAAATTATGATATTAGATAATACCGAGGCTATAAAATCTAAGCCTAGACGTACTTCTTCAATCCATTTATGTATTTATCTATTGTTAGACGAGGTCAGTCTCTACTTTCATTTTTCTTGTTAATGCAAAGATGCTATTAGATGTGCTGAGATTATTTTTAACATTATAATGAACTGTTATTTATCTATTGTTAGACGAGGTCAGTCTCTATTGCTGCATGTTCTTGGATCTGCCGTGGCTGTGTACTTAGTTGGTCGTGGCTGTGGTACTCGAATTTGTGCTGTGGTGTAGCTTTCTGGTTGCTTAATTCATGTTGTTTTTCATTGCATAATCAGGTAATATCTATCCAAACTTTCTTTGTTAAATTCTTTCTTTTTTACAATTCATATGATTTGATTACTCAAGATCTAGTTTAATAAATCTTTGCTAGTGATATGTGCATGAATGTTTTTATATAGTCTTCATACTTGAGTAATCATTGGATGCATTTTATATGTCGTTTTTGGTGAAAATATGTTGAGAAAATCTGTTGTGAAAAATCTGAATCTGCTTTACGGAGTATTACTGTGTAAATATGTTCTGCACCATTATATCTGTTTTATTGCAATGAATATGTTGCTGTTAATCTGTTGATCTGTTGCTGCTATTGAAACAGTTTTTTTATTGTTAATTACTAATGCAAAAATCTGTTTTGAACAACAGTTTTGAATTTGGACTTTGCTGAATCTATTTTGTTGATTTTGGCTGTGAAGTATCTTTTTGTTCTTTGAGAAACATTTGTTCATATGCGATGAGTTTTTATTGATTATTTGTGAGAAATCCATTCATGTAAACTTTGTTACATTCTTGATTTTGTTGGCGACCTATATCTTATTTTCAGGCCAAGTTCATTTTGATAGTTCTGGAGTTTTGTTCTAGATTAGAATTTGTACTTGACTTCTTATGATTTGTTCCTTTTATTGGTGACATTTTGATACTTTCTTATTTTCAGGCCAAGACTACTTTAATGATGATAGTGTTATTACAATAGACTAAAGTGGAAAGCTAATACCATTTGTTGTATATCACAATTAGTCGCAGAAAAATGGGTTGCAGTTTGTTTTCTAGCATTATAGAAAAATGGTGTTATTATTACATTTGTTGTATATCACAGCTAGATACACCACAATATGTTGCAATGGAATTGTATTTTTGGATATTGAATGTTAATTGGACTGTGGATATTGAATGTTAATTGGATTGTGCATATTGTAATATATATCATAATGGATTTTAGAGGAATTGTATTGGAATATTGCAGGACCAAAAATTCTGGTTTTTTATATTTTTAATTTATTTTTTAAAAATAATTTTGAAGTTTGTTACAGCTAAAAACTGTCACAAAAATGTAACAAATGTACATAGCAGTCACAAAATTTGTGACATACGTGTGACTGTTGAAAGAGTAACCAATGACAGTCACAACATTATGACAGGCATATGACTGTTTGCAACAGTCACATAATTTTAACTTTGTGACTGGTTAGAACAGTCATAAATTTAAAATTTCTGACTGTCAAAAACAGTCATAAAATACCACAAAAACAGTCATAAAATACCACGTTTGTGACTGCTTTTGGCAGTCACAACTACAAAATTTGTGACTATCATAAACAGTCATATACTACCACTTTTGTGACTGTTTTCGGCAGTCACAATTTTTATAGTTGTGACTGCCAAAACCAGTCACAAATCGCCTTTGTGACTACTACTGATAGTCCTTTTGGAAAGTCATGTGAATAAGCATTTGTGATTGTTTAGTGACTGTTTTTTACTGTCACAAAAAAACCTGTGACTCCTATTTAGGTGACTGCCATTTGTGACTGTTTTTGGCAGTTACAAATCGCTGATTTTGGTGTAGTGGAAATTGCCTTAAGGCTATAGAGTCAAACTCTAGCCTCGGTCATCCACCGCTTACCAAAATCTTCGTCACAGTTGAATTTATCTCTATAAGTGTTTTGATTAATTACTTTCAATATTAATTTAATTACAATCAATTAATTTTCGGATACTTTTCACACTAACAATCTTAAGGCAATTTCTTTGAATCAAAAAGTACTGGAAATAATTGATTGAACTAAAAAAAGTTATTAGTTGTAGATATAATAAACTCAAAAGTTAATGACCGATTAATTGGTTCGTTTTCGTCAACCTTGACAAATTTAAATTCTTAATCAGATTCATATTTAAAGATTCCATATATATATATATATATAATATTCTTAAATTGTTGTTCATCAGAACACATCAAACTTCCTTATATATATTTTAAACATTAAAGATAAGTCTATTTAATCTAGTTTGGTTTTATTATATTTACATTTTACACAGTCAGATTAAATCAATATTGTACTTTATATCGAATTCTCCTTTTGTTCTATATATATTATTATCCTTTTGTCAGACCTCTTATATATTTAATTTTTAAAAAAAGAAAAGAAAAGGTTTTACTATAAAGCATCGGTTTTGTTCTAATTCACAGTGCCTATTTAAGGGAATATACATGGTTTTAATTGAGACAGATTCTATGTGAAATTAGTTTTAATTTTTTTGGTTTCTATTTAATATATTTAATTATTTTGGCCTATAGTTTATTAAAGACTAAGTTAGACTGCAAACAACACAGTGTGTGTAACTTTAGTTTCAGAAAATATTCTGAGATTGTTATTTTTGAAAGTTCTGTTATATTATTATTATTAGTTGTTCTCATCTCTATTGATTAAGTTATCTTCTGTTTTATATAAAAACAGAAATGGCAGCAACATCCATCACTCTACCTGCTTCGGTCATAAACCATGAAAAACCAGAGAGATTCAATGGCACAGAGTTTAAACGTTGGCAACAAAAAATGCTATTTTATTTGACTACCTTGAATCTCTCCATGTATCTTCGTGAAGATTTTCCGACCCCAAAGGAAGGAAAATTTGATGCTCAAACCAAAGAAGCAGTGGATGCATGGAAACATTCAGATTTTCTTTGTTGGAACTATATCCTGACAGAAGATGCCGGGGCAAAGAAATTTGTCGTTGGTAGATTTCTGAATTTCAAAATGATTGATAATAAAACGGTTATGAATCAAGTGGATGAGTATTACCTTCTACTTCATGAAATTGAAGCAGAAGATATGACTTTAAGAGAGTCTTTCCAAGTGGCGGCATTAATTGAAAAACTACCACCATCTTGTAAAGATTTCAAAAGTTAAACGTAAAGAAATGTCTCTTGAAGAACTAACCGTTAGATTGAGGATTGAAGAAGACAACAAGGGTTCTAAAAAGAAACAAAGCAATAACTCCATGGAGGCTAAAGCGCATGTGGTAGAAGGAGGCTTAAAGACCAACCAAAAAAGGAAGCACTCAGGAAAAGGCCAAAACAAAGACAACGGCAATCCCAAGCGGTTCAAAAGGAAGTGCTTCATTTGTGACAAGGAAGGACATCGTGCTAAAGAATGTCTCAAGAAAAGGAAATACAAAAAGACATCAATGCAAGCCAACATAACTGAAGTGGATAATCACTCCGATGACTTATCCAATTTCAATTTTTTCGCTGTGGTTTCAGAGATGAACTTGGTTGGCAACAATCCTAAGGAATGGAGACACTGGAGCAACCTGCCATGTCTGCGCCGACAAGTAAATGTTCTCTACTTATCAACTCGTCGAAAATGATAATCAAGTATACATGGGGAACTCTTATTCTTCAAAAGTGGAAGAAACGGGCAAAGTTGTGTTGAAAATGACATCGGGCAAGGAGCTTACTCTCAACGACATCATGCATGTTCCTAACATTCGCAAGAATTTAGTATCATGGTCATTAATTGTTAAGTAAGAAAGGCTTTAGGTTGGTATTTGAGTTTGACAAGTTTGTGCTTAGTAAGAGTGGTTTGTATGTTGGTAAGGGTTATATGAATAATGGAATGTAATAACTGTAATTCCCAATATTAATAATAAGAATAAGGATAATGCAGTTGCTTATGTCCTAGGACTATTCATAGATTATGATTTGTACTTGGATATCTTATGCTTATTGTTATTAATAAAGTTTATTTATTTTACTTTATAATCTCTTGTAAATAATATTTATTAATACTAGTTCATCAAGTACGTGACTAGATTGTGGGATGCTAGTAATGTAATAATAATATTGTTTAGATGCCCCTAATCATGTATCAATAACCTAGGATCACATTGATATAATGATTAGAGTATGGGTCAGCTGGTGACTATGTTCCACAAGTCATGGATATGGAGATATCAAGCTGAACATACTGATACTTGTTAGGGAACAAAGTATTGGACTGACCCGCTTTGGGGACACTGCGAGGAGTGTTATATAATGTCATCAGTGATGTTCCCCATTTGTGATATCGTATTATCCTCAGACCTGAGATCGCCATGGTTACCAACATAGGGATTAGCATGTCAGGCATTATCAAACGTTGCTTTTGACCGAGTAATTATAAAGATGATGACCGAGCATACTATGAACTATGTAGAGGTATGTGGTTGATCAAGATGGGATTTGTCACTCTCATATATTGAGAGAGATATCGTTGGGCCCCTTGATAAGTGTAATTAATATTTGCATGGCCATGCACAAATGAGATGTCATTTGTTTTGGATTAATTATACTTAGAGATCAAGAAATAAAGATTGAACTATACAAGAATGACACTTGCCTAGTCTTGTGTTCAATCTAGATATCGATTGACAAAAGGAGTTAATGTGTGAAATATCAATTTAAGGTTGTGTCGTTTTTGACCTTTATACCCTTTGGATAATAGTAATGTTTTACTAGAAACCGCTTACTGTTCGTATAATAAAACGGGTTTTAATTGTACGACCAAAGAGTGTAAAACCTACAGGGTCGCACACCAAAACGAGTTGGATCAAAACGAATTAAAACGGGCCAAGTTGGACTTGGGCCCAGTTCGTTTGTTGCTTAGGGTTCTCACTAGGGTTCCCTTATAAAAGGGAACCTTTGTTCTTCTTGGCCGTCAACGAAATTAAGAGAGGCGAGAAAATTCGAAATAGCAGAGAGAACCCTAGAGGGCGCTAGTACACCAAGCAAGATCTCATCTCGTTCGTGTGTGCATACCGTAGAGGCGTCGTGTTTTCTACGCTAAGGACGACAACAACAGAAGGATCAGATCCATCCTGTTCGTTTCATTGACATCAAATCTCGATTAAGGTATGTCATCTGTCGATTTTATTGAACTGCATAGATCATAGGATTCAATGATTAGTGCGTAAATTAGTGTATGCGATGCATGATTACTGCCCTAATTTTCAAACAGTGGTATCAGAGGGAGGTTATTGCTGTTCTTTAATTTCGATCATGATTATAATCGTTTTATAACTTGAAGATCTGTTCTCGTTTAAAAATTTCGATTAATTTCATATTTGGATTTTAGTATCATGCTAGGTTTTAGTAATATCGATTAATGGGTTAATCGTTTTCTGTAGCATGTTTCTGTTTTCGTTAATCAGTTTACATATACGATATGTCCCTTTATAACCTGATTAATAGAGATCTGATATGTCAAAAACGTGATTATTGTATGACTGTTATCGACATGTTCATGATTCTGTTAAGTCGTTTTTGATTAGGGTTCATCATATGCTGTTGTGATTTTAATTCCGCAATTATCATGTTTAGCGTTTTCAGAATCGTTCGTTTAGGGTTTACGCAATCTGGTAGACTTGATGAGATCACGGCTATCGGGTTCTTTCACGTTGATTTGATTAACGAGATAGGGCAGATTAATGTGATTAGTCTAGACAAATTTGTCTGATAAGATCAGACACGTTTCTGGAGGAAATAATTTGAAATCGTTCAAATTTTCCACGGTGGCAGAAGTATGATTCTCTTGCAGGTCATACACCGCCGGGGTGTCCACCCCCCGGACCCCGGTTGGGGCGCTGCCCCAAACCCCGCGGGGGCGTTGCCCCTCGACCCCTAATTGTTTATTTAATAATTGATTAAATTTATGTTTCCTTTTATAAGTATGCAATGTGTTGTGTTATGGGATAATACTAACTTGCAGGGTTATTATTTATAGTGATATAGTATGGCCAAACTAAATACGGCCTGCGTGTCGTCTTGTTTTTATTGTAATATATAAATACGGCCTGCGTGTCGATTTTTGTTTTGCAATGTAATTTCAATTACTAGTTTCAATTACTAGTCTCTTGTATTAGGATGTACAATTGTTGTATAATTACCTCGCATAGAAGATGGAGGATCCCTCATCACAAGAGAAGATAGCCAAGAACTTTGGAATGTCCAAAGCTACAAAGGATGGGAGAGCATAGTTAATTAGTAGCTTTATTTCTCTGGCCATACTATATCACATATTTTTTGGTTGATGCATGTTTAAATATTCTGTTATATTATTGTGAGACTGCATATTCATGTCCCTAGAACAAATGAAATTATTTGTGCCTTTCCAATACTGATAACTATTAATTTTATGATTATTTTAGAAGACGCCTGCCAAAACGGGGTTATCTTAAATCATCATAAATTAATAGTATGGAAGTCGGACATCCATAAATCAGAAAAGTGTTGGTTTGATTTCACGGGCCATCAAAACGGTTTTGGGCCTTGAGGCAAAGTGTTGAGAAGCCGAAACATAAGATGTAAAACTCAACAAACCAAGAATTACATAGGATGTAATTAACAAATGTTGCTTACCTAATTAACAAAGTTTAAGTGAAAAGCCAAAGCTTTCTTAATACCTTGTGTAATATGGATCTTGGACCTACTATGTCCTATTGGGACAATTGTGTGTAAGACATAGTAGGAATTTTTTATAAATAAGCATATTAAATGTTTGCATATGTTATTTTGCTGTAGATAGATGACGAATCATAACACAACCGCTTTTTCGTTGCGATCTGTCCTTGAGAAGGAAAAACTAAATACAACCAACTTCCTAGACTGGTTTAGGAATCTGAGAATTGTTCTCAAACAGGAGAGGAAAGATTATGTCCTCGAAAATGCTATTCCTGAAGAACCAACAGCTAATGCTCCTCGTGCACAGAAAGATGCATATCAGAAGCATTTGAATGATGATTTAGATGTTTCATGTCTCATGCTTGCTAGCATGAATGCTGATCTGCAGAAGCAGTTTGAAAACATGAATGCATTCGACATGGTTAAGGAACTAAAGAGTTTGTTTCAGGAACAAGCTCGAGTCGAACGCTTCGAGACTACTAAGTCTTTGTTTTCTTGCAAGCTTCCTGAGGGAGGCTCAGTTAGTCCTCATGTACTCAAAATGATTGGGTACATTGATCACCTAGAAAGGTTGGGGACAACTATTAGCCAAGAGTTGGCCACTGATGTCATTCTCCAGTCGCTGCCTGAGTCATATGATGGTTTCATTATGAACTTCAATATGCACAGCTTGGAGAAGACATTAACTGAGATGCATGGGATGCTGAAAACAGCTGAGCAGAATATTGTTAAGAAAGGTAAGAATAATGTTCTGATGGTTCAAAAGGGAAAGGGTTTCAAGAAGGGTGGAAATGGCAAAGGAAAGTCCAATGCCAAAGGCAAAGGTAAAGCTCCAGTTAAGAACTGGAAGAACAAGAAGCAAGATTCTGAGCCCAAGCCTAATCCACAAGCTGAAATGATATGTTTTCACTGCAATGAAAAGGGTCATTGGAAGAGAAACTGCAAGAAATACCTTGACGACAAAAAGAAGGGACTAGCCCCTTCGTCTTCAGGTACTTACGTTATAGAAGTAAATGTTACTTCAGCTTCTTCTACTTCTTGGGTATTAGATACTGGTAGTGCATCTCACATTTGTGCAAATGTACAGGGACTCAAAAGGAGTAGGAAGCTGGCTAAAGGAGAAGTGGACCTACGCGTTGGAAATCGAGCAAAAGTTGCCGCTCTAGCTGTAGGAACATTTGAGATTCTTTTGCCTTCAGGATTAATTTTAGAATTAAATAATTGTTACTATGTGCCTGCTTTTAGCAGAAACATTATTTCTATTTCTTTGTTAGACGAAGAAGGTTTTGAATTCAATTTTAAGGACAAACGTTGTTCATTTTCTTTGAATAATATGCAATATGGTATTGGACAATTATTGGATGGTCTTTATATTCTAAATCTTGAAATACCTGTTTATAACGTAAATAACAAGAGAATCAAGTCTGATGATTCGAATCCTACTTATTTATGGCATTGTCGTTTAGGCCATATAAATGAGAAACGCATGTTGAAGCTCCATAAAGATGGTCTTCTAAATTCATTTGATTTTCAGTCTTTTGAACGATGTGAATCTTGTTTATTGGGAAAGATGACCAAGAGCCCTTTCAATGGAAACAATGATAGGGCAAGTGATCTTTTGGCCCTCATTCATACTGATGTATGTGGACCACTAAACACAACTGCCAGAGGAGGATATCAGTACTTCATCACATTTACTGATGATTTCAGTAGATATGGTTATGTTTACTTGATAAAACATAAATCGGAATCTTTTGAAAAGTTCAAAGAATTTCAAAATGAGGTACAAAATCAACTTGGCAAGACTATTAAAGCTCTTCGATCAGATCGAGGAGGAGAATACTTAAGCCAAGAATTCATTGATCATCTTAAGAGTTGTGGAATTATTTCACAACTTACTCCACCAGGAACACCACAATGGAATGGTGTATCTGAAAGGAGAAACCGAACACTGTTAGACATGGTTCGATCAATGATGAGTCAGACATCTCTTCCAATATCATTCTGGGGATATGCTCTTGAAACCGCAGCGTTCACACTAAATAGATCTCCATCTAAGGCTGTAGAAAAGACACCTTACGAGTTATGGACTGGAAAGGTTCCAAGTCTGTCTTTTCTAAAGATTTGGGGTTGTGACGTTTTCGTCAGACGACTAATCACAACTAAATTGGAACCCAAATCTGATAAATGCTTCTTCGTAGGATATCCTAAGGAAACAAAAGGATATTATTTTTATAATCCAACCGAGAACAAAGTGTTTGTAGCTCGGAATGGAGTTTTCTTAGAAAGAGAGTTTCTTTCCAAAGAAAACAGTGGGAGCACTATACATCTAGAAGAAATTCGAGATGATAGTAATCTTAATGAAGAGCCTCAACAAAGTATGCAAATAGTTGCAGAAACTCCTGAAGAAGTTACAGTCTTACGAAGGTCAAGTAGGCCACGTCGCGAACCTGAGAGATTATCACTTTTCGTCTCAGATGAGCAAGACATAGTGTTGTTAGACAACAATAAGCCCTCGACTTTCAAAGAAGCAATGGAGAGCTCTAGTTCCGAGAAATGGCTAGAAGCCATGAAATCCGAAATGAAATCCATGGATGACAATCAAGTATGGGACTTGGTTGACATGCCAAATGGCTGTAGAGCCATAGGTTGCAAATGGGTTTTCAAAATCAAGATTGATAAAGATGGCAAGATCGATGTCTATAAAGCTCGATTGGTTGCAAAAGGATATCGACAAATCCATGGTATTGACTATGATGAATCCTTTTCGCCAGTTGCCATGTTTAAATCAATCCGGATCCTTTTAAGCATTGCCGCATATTATGACTATGAAATATGGCAAATGGATGTCAAAACTGCTTTCCTTAATGGATACCTAGAAGAGGATGTGTACATGACACAACCTGAAGGTTTTGTCGATCCAAGAAATGCTAACAAGGTATGCAAGCTTAAGAGATCCATATATGGTCTTAAGCAAGCATCTCGGAGCTGGAATCTTCGTTTCGATGAAACTATCAAAAAGTTTGATTTTAGAAAGAACGAAGAAGAACCTTGTGTATACAAGAAAACTAGTGGGAGCGCGATAGTCTTTCTGGTATTGTATGTAGATGACATACTACTCATTGGGAATGATATTCCTATGCTTGAGTCTGTCAAGACTTGGCTTGGAAAATGTTTCTCAATGAAAGATTTGGGCGAGGCAGCCTACATATTAGGGATCAAGATCTATAGAGATAGATCAAGAAAACTAATAGGACTGAGTCAAAGTAATTACCTTGACAAAGTTTTACGTAGGTTCAACATGCAAGACTCTAAAAGAGGGTTCTTGCCAATGACACATGGCACAACACTAAGCAAGACTCAGTGTCCTCAGACACAAGATGAGCGAGATCGCATGAGTAGAATCCCGTATGCTTCGGCTATAGGTTCTATCATGTACGCTATGTTGTGTACTCGTCCCGATGTAGCATGCGCATTGAGCGTGACTAGTAGATACCAGTCAGATCCAGGTGAGAGTCACTGGACCGCTGTCAAGAATATCCTCAAGTACTTAAGAAGAACTAGGGATATATTCTTGATTTATGGTGGGGAAGAAGAGTTGGTTGTAAATGGGTACACGGATTCTGGTTTTCAATCAGATAAGGATGATTTCAGATCACAATCCGGTTTTGTGTTTTGTCTCAATGGTGGAGCTGTGAGTTGGAAGAGTTCTAAGCAAGCCACAGTTGCTGATTCTACAACAGAAGCTGAATATGTTGCTGCTTCAGAAGCAGCAAAGGAAGCAGTATGGATAAAGAAGTTTATCACTGAACTTGGTGTCATTCCTAGTAGCACCAATCCAGTGGATTTGTATTGTGACAACAATGGAGCTATTGCTCAGGCTAAAGAGCCAAGGTCGCACCAAAAATCCAAACATATTCAGAGACGTTATCACCTCATTCGTGAGTTTATCAGTAATGGTGATGTGAAGATATGCAAGGTTCCCACAGACGAGAATGTAGCTGATCCTTTGACTAAGCCACTTTCTCAAACTAAACATGATCGTCATTTTAGTGCATTAGGCATTCGTTTTATGAATGAATGGTCCTAGTACAAGTGGGAGACTGAAAGAGATATGTCCTAGGACTATTCATAGATTATGATTTGTACTTGGATATCTTATGCTTATTGTTATTAATAAAGTTTATTTATTTTACTTTATAATCTCTTGTAAATAATATTTATTAATACTAGTTCATCAAGTACGTGACTAGATTGTGGGATGCTAGTAATGTAATAATAATATTGTTTAGATGCCCCTAATCATGTATCAATAACCTAGGATCACATTGATATAATGATTAGAGTATGGGTCAGCTGGTGACTATGTTCCACAAGTCATGGATATGGAGATATCAAGCTGAACATACTGATACTTGTTAGGGAACAAAGTATTGGACTGACCCGCTTTGGGGACACTGCGAGGAGTGTTATATAATGTCATCAGTGATGTTCCCCATTTGTGATATCGTATTATCCTCAGACCTGAGATCGCCATGGTTACCAACATAGGGATTAGCATGTCAGGCATTATCAAACGTTGCTTTTGACCGAGTAATTATAAAGATGATGACCGAGCATACTATGAACTATGTAGAGGTATGTGGTTGATCAAGATGGGATTTGTCACTCTCATATATTGAGAGAGATATCGTTGGGCCCCTTGATAAGTGTAATTAATATTTGCATGGCCATGCACAAATGAGATGTCATTTGTTTTGGATTAATTATACTTAGAGATCAAGAAATAAAGATTGAACTATACAAGAATGACACTTGCCTAGTCTTGTGTTCAATCTAGATATCGATTGACAAAAGGAGTTAATGTGTGAAATATCAATTTAAGGTTGTGTCGTTTTTGACCTTTATACCCTTTGGATAATAGTAATGTTTTACTAGAAACCGCTTACTGTTCGTATAATAAAACGGGTTTTAATTGTACGACCAAAGAGTGTAAAACCTACAGGGTCGCACACCAAAACGAGTTGGATCAAAACGAATTAAAACGGGCCAAGTTGGACTTGGGCCCAGTTCGTTTGTTGCTTAGGGTTCTCACTAGGGTTCCCTTATAAAAGGGAACCTTTGTTCTTCTTGGCCGTCAACGAAATTAAGAGAGGCGAGAAAATTCGAAATAGCAGAGAGAACCCTAGAGGGCGCTAGTACACCAAGCAAGATCTCATCTCGTTCGTGTGTGCATACCGTAGAGGCGTCGTGTTTTCTACGCTAAGGACGACAACAACAGAAGGATCAGATCCATCCTGTTCGTTTCATTGACATCAAATCTCGATTAAGGTATGTCATCTGTCGATTTTATTGAACTGCATAGATCATAGGATTCAATGATTAGTGCGTAAATTAGTGTATGCGATGCATGATTACTGCCCTAATTTTCTAACATATTTGGCATGGGAGATTAGGACACATGAGAACAAGAACACCATTCAAGATAATAGAAAGGAGTTATGAACATCTTGGTTTAATTCATAATGATATAGGTGATTTAAAGTTGGCACCGACTAGAGGTGGAAAAAAGTACTTTGTTACTTTTATAGATGATTGTACAAGATATTGTTATTTGTATTTGCTAAATAGCAAAGATGAGGCATTTGAAAATTTTAAAATTTATAACAATGAAGTTGAAAATCAACTTGGAAAGAAAATAAAAGTTTTAAGAAGCGATAGGGGTGGTGAATATGTCTATCCTTTCAAGAAATTTTGTAAAGAAAATGGAATTATTCACCAAACAACAGCTTCTTATTCACGGGAATCCAATGGGATCGCAGAACGAAAAAAATCGAACCCTAAAGGAAATGATGAATGCCATGTTAATAAGTTCGGGATTACCCCAAAACTTATGGGGGAGGCTTTGCTTTCTACCAATTATGTTCTCAACAAAATGCCTCATAAGAAGACTTATAAAACACCCTATAAATTATGGAAAGGTCATCAACCTACCTACAAAAACTTAAAAGTGTGGGGGTGTCTAGCCAAAGTCGTAGTGCCTAAACCTAAAACAATTAAAATAGGACCAAATACTGTTGATTGCATATTTGTTGGATACGCAATTAATAGTAATGCATATCGGTTTCTTGTACATAAATTTAAGATTCCTAATATTCATCCTAACACTATAATTGAGTCAAGAAACGCATCTTTCTATGAAAACGTATTTCCTTACAAAAAATAGAGGAAGTTTTCTAAAAAGAACTTATGAAGAGGCAATTAGTGGCCATCCTAAAATAGAAGGTTAATAATCTATTGAAAACGATAATAATGAACCAAGACGTAGTAAAAGAACAAGGACTGCAAAATCCTTTGGTCCAGATTTTATAACATATGTGTTAGAAAAGAAGCCTCGAAGTTTCAATGAAGTAATGTCTTCTCCTGCAGCACCATATTGGAAAGAGGCTATAAATAAAGAAATTGAATCCATCATGAATAACCACACTTGGGAATTGGTTAATCTTCCACCAGGAAGTAAACCATTAGGCTTTAAGTGGATATTCAAAAAGAAATTAAAGGCAGATGGATCAATTGATAAATATAAGGCTAGACTTACAGCCAAAAGATATAAAAAAAAGAAAGGTCTCGATTATTTTGATACTTATTCACATGTTACAAGAATAACATCCATTAGGTTGTTGATTACTATAGTAGCAATACATAATCTTAAAATCCACCAAATGGACGTGCAATGTCAATTCCCTGCGGGTCTTTCGAGGCTTCGTTCTTAGGCTCGGGAGTTGTATATATGGATGGGTAATTTTCAAGTACCACTCCATATAGTTGCTCTCACATTCCCACGGATGTGTCACCGGTCTCGAACGCTTGTTTTCGTTCAGTAAATGATCACTCCAGTTCTGTTGCTACCACCGATTCAAACTATAAACAACCTTGTAAAATTGTATTGTTTTTCCTTGCTTGTTCTTCAGGGGTTGCATGATTGGTGTTGTGGGGATTGTCTGCACTTGGCCAAATTGTCGAAGGATACGATCAGGATAGTATGGCTCGCCGACATCAAAACAAATTAGCAATCCTGTATAGTATGACACCTCATGGAATGGGCGCGCATTCCCGTGGTCTTTGTATGGATCCCAACACACCTGAGATTTAAATAAGCAAACATGTTATACATATTACTCAATAATTCATATACTAATAATTTAATAACTTACTACATATTACTCAATAATTCATATACCAAGAATTTAAGAACTTACATCTATGACCGAAAAGTCATCCAATTTTTCCCTTAAACTTATAAGGGCCGCAGCCGTATCACCGCCTAATTATTGGGGTTTCCACCAACACATTCGCGGTTCCGCTTCAACGTATTCTATATTAGGAACTATGCGAACGCAGTCGGGAAAATGCTTACATATCCAAGCTTATATATATATAAGTATATATTATAAACAAAATATTTAAAAAGACAAAAAAAATTAATGATAAAAAAATTATAGTATCAATACAAGAGACATACCACAATCAAAGTCAAACATCCGGATATCGACCTAACTCCAGATCTAGAAGCATGTCCTAATTGACGATACGTATGTGCGAGTATCGCCATTCCCCATCTCAAATTCTCAACTTTTGATATATCCCTCAAACATCCCAAAAAGTATATAGAAATCTTCGTTTTTGTCTTATCAGGGAAGACAACACACCCAAGTAAAAACATAATATAGGCCCTAGCACAAATATCCAACTCCTCGGGAGTTGATTCAACAGTGGCTCGGCCCATGCATCGTTCTTTTAACCACTGTAGCCTAATAGCGTATGTATCTTTTGTTTCCTCAACTACTTCAGCCTCAGTCATACCCAACAACTTCGAGGCCATGTCTATTGCTACCTTTGGTTGTATTTCCTTTGCTCCCTCAGGAGATGTCAAACAATCACCCTCAACTAGCACACCTAATATTTGTCTGACGTCGTCCAACGTAATCGTCATCTCCCCAAATAGAAGATAGAATGTGCTTGTTTCCGGTTGCCACCTGATGCAATGGAAATGAAGGCCATATTATTATTTTATTTTTATTTTATTAATTCGGGTAAATAATTTCTCTATTTATAGTTTTTTATTTTGAATTTTGAATTTTGAGTTTTGAATTTTGAATTTTGAAATTTGAAATTTGAAATTTGAAATTTGAATATTTGTTTTGGTAGGTTTTAAATATTATTAGATTATAATAACTCAATTTCCTTAATTATGTGGAGGATTTTTTATTTGAAGTAGGTTTAGGATTTTAGAGTTTTAGTATTATAAATAATGCTTATTTCATATCATTGTAACCAACCAATTATTAATTAATAAAAATTATGTGAGAAATATCTTTGTTCTCGAAAAATTCTATGAATTTTCGTTTTGTTCTTGTGAAATCAAGAGCCCAAGGTTGAAGACGGTGTTCTTTCTCCTTCCCGCCCGCTCCCGTTCTACATCAGTCTCCCCTGCTTGAAAAGAACTCGTCCCCGAGTTAGCTGAGTTTGAATCACTGGACCCATTGGGTGGGTAGTACTCGTACAAATCTGCCACATTGAATGTAGGGGAAATGGCCATATCGGTTGGTAGGTCAACAACATAGGCATTATCATTAATCCGCTTCAAAATCTTGTACGGGCCATATTTCTTTGCTTTTAACTTGTTGTAGGTTCCAACTGGAAACCTTTCTTTACGAAAGTATACCATGACAGAATCACCTTCCTCAAAAACCTTCTTCCTTCTCTTCTTATCAGCTGCTTCTTTATACTTGGCGGTGGCTTCTTCTAAATGCTTTTTCACCTCTTCTTGGATAGACAAAACCCGTTCTGCCATGTTTTCTGCTGCCACACTCTTTCCAGGCTGCTTTGGTAGGCTCACCAAATCAAGTGCAAGTTTGGGGGGTTGGCAATAGACAATGGTAAACGGAGACTTGCCAGTGGACCGGTTGACCATACTATTGTAAGCAAATTCTGCTTGGGCTAAAGCAAGGTCCCATTGTTTTGGTTTTGCCCCTGAAATGCAACGAATCATGTTACCCAATGTTCGATTAACCACCTCCGTTTGCCCGTCTGGTTGTGGATGGCTGGTACTACTGAAGTTAAGGGACGTATCAAATCGTTTCCACAAAGTCCTCCAAAAGTGAGAGAGGAACTTTGTGTCCCTATCTGACGTGATTGACTTGGGCACCCCATGTAGACGAACAACTTCCCTGAAAAACATATTAGCCACATGTACTGCATCAGAAGTCTTCTTGCATGCGATAAAATGAGCCATTTTGGAAAAACGGTCTACCACGACAAAAACAGAATCGGCTCCCCATTGAGTTCTAGGTAAGCCCAAGATGAAATCCATGGAAACGTCTTCCCAGGGAGCATTAGGAATTGGTAATGGCATGTAAAGACCAGTGTTTTGGGATTGTCCCTTTCCAGTTTGGCAGTTAGGGCACCGCCGCACATGATTCTCCACGTCACGCTTAAGTTGAGGCCAATAGTACCGTTCTGCTACGAGTTCACGGGTCTTGTCTCGCCCTAAATGTCCTCCTAAACCACCAGCATGCAATTCCCGAATAATTCGCTCCCTTAATGAACTCCTAGGAATGCAAAGTTGGTTCCTGTTAAAGAGAAACCCTTCTTGTATATGCATACCATTCGCGGACTTGCCTTCATTACATTGGGCCCATATATTACGAAAATCTTCATCGGATTCATACAGCTCTTTCAGACAATCAAACCCCGTAATTTCAGCCCTTAAAGTAATCAGATAAGATGCTCTCCTACTTAGCGCGTCTGCTACTTTGTTCAGCTGACCCGATTTGTGTTTTAAGGAGAATGTAAATCGCTGCAAAAACGAAACCCAGTGGGCATGCATTCTATTGACAGTATTCTGGCTGTTGATGGTTTTAAGGGCCTGATGATCGGTGAAAAGAACAAATTCCCGATGTACTAAGTAATGCTCCCATGTCTTCAGTGCTCGTACGACTGCATAAAACTCTAGTTCATAAGTGGTCCACTTGCGGCGTGCGTCATTAAGCTTCTCACTATAAAAGGCTACTGGTTTCCCTTTTTGAGACAGGACAGCCCCAATCCCTACGATAGATGTGTCGCACTCCACTTGGAAAAGTTTCTCAAAATCTGGTAAGGCCAGAACAGGAGCATTGGACAACTTCTCCTTGATCACTGCAAAACTGGTTCCAGCTTCTTCTCCCCACTAAAATTTACCCTTTTTCATGCATTTTGTAATTGGAGCTACAATGCTGCTAAAGTTACGAATAAACCTTCGGTAGAATGTAGCTAACCCGTGGAAGCTGCGCACTTCGGTTAGGTTCTTTGGGGTTGGCCACTCTCTGATTGCCCGAACCTTTTCTTCGTCAACCCGAATACCCTCTGCACTGACAACATATCCCAAGAACAATAGGCTGGAGGTCATGAAACTACATTTCTTCAGGTTTAAGTATAACTTACTTGTCTGCAGAACTGTCAGAACGGCCCTCAAATGTTGCAAGTGGTCTTCTTCCGTTTGGCTATATACCAGGATGTCATCGAAATAAACAACCACAAATCTTCCAATAAAAGGCTTTAGAACCTGATTCATTAACCTCATAAAATTTTGGGCTCTTGATTTCACAAGAACAAAACGAAAATTCATAGAATTTTTCGAGAACAAAGAGATTTCTCACATAATTTTTATTAATTAATAATTGGTTGGTTACAATGATATGAAATAAGCATTATTTATAATACTAAAACTCTAAAATCCTAAACCTACTTCAAATAAAAAATCCTCCACATAAGGAAATTGAGTTATTATAATCTAATAATATTTAAAACCTACCAAAACAAATATTCAAATTTCAAATTTCAAATTTCAAATTTCAAATTTCAAATTTCAAATTTCAAATTTCAAATTTCAAATTTCAAAACTCAAAATTCAAAATTCAAAATAAAAAACTATAAATAGAGAAATTATTTACCCGAATTAATAAAATAAAATAAAAATAATAATATGGCCTTCATTTCCATTGCATCATTCACCCACTCTTCAAAAAAACTCGTCCTCGAGTTTAGTGATGAAAATTGTTGTCGTCCATACCAGCCGATCAAATATTTGGTTAATTTGACAATCGAATCACGAATTTCTTCACAGCTAATATTTCCCACAAAATTATTTTTCTTCTTGTTGTCCATGAAATATTGCAATTCCTGGGAATCAAGAGAAGTGATGAACATGTTGACGCCAATAAAATCGACTTCTTCTAAACTTTCTTCAATTTCCTTTTCATGATAATTACTTTCAAATAACTTCAAACTGCTTATACAACAATCTTCCATACTTCTAAGATTTTCAACAAGTTTTGGAAGATTATTCATTTCTTGATGTGAAACAATAACATGCACAAGTGGTGAGACGGAATATTTCAATACTTCAATAAACTTTATTTTTTCCTTTTCCTTTGGCTCAACCTTAACAAAATTTTCACTTGATTTAATATAGACTTCCTCAAAATCATCATAAACCCAATTAAAAATTTTGTTAATGAAAAACATTATTTCTTTAAAATCATTTGAATAGTATTCCTCAATCAAGAGAAATACCATTAATCCGCACGTATTGATTAGAAGACCACCAAATCTCTTATGATCACGTTGAAATTCGTTCCACCATAATTGTACACTTCGAGTAACTGCACCATAAATATACTTAGCACCTTCAACTTTTGAGACCTTGAAATCATAGAAATATCTTTCGATTTCTAATAACCAATCTACAAACTCGTGTTTGTTAAATTGGCCATTAAAAATACGCCATTGATTTTTTTGTAATGCGGGTGTTCGCTTACGTTGACCACACTCGTAAGAGTAACGGGATAATGCCTCGCCTGGTGATCGGTGATGAACGCTTAAATGGCCCTTGCGATCAACGTCAACAAGAGGGTTGCTATCCGCAACATAAGTTGACATAGCAATAGGGCGAATCTTGGATTCGGAACCTACCTTTGATACCAACTAATGTAGAACGGGAGCGGGCGGGAAGGAGAAAGAACACCGTCTTCAACCTTGGGCTCTTGATTTCACAAGAACAAAACGAAAATTCATAGAATTTTTCGAGAACAAAGAGATTTCTCACATAATTTTTATTAATTAATAATTGATTGGTTACAATGATATGAACTAAGCATTATTTATAATACTAAAACTCTAAAATCCTAAACCTACTTCAAATAAAAAATCCTCCACATAAGGAAATTGAGTTATTATAATCTAATAATATTTAAAACCTACCAAAACAAATATTCAAATTTCAAATTTCAAATTTCAAATTTCAAATTTCAAATTTCAAATTTCAAAATTCAAAATTCAAATTTCAAAATTCAAAATTCAAAACTCAAAATTCAAAATTCAAAATAAAAAACTATAAATAGAGAAATTATTTACCTGAATTAATAAAATAAAAATAAAATAATAATATGGCAATGATGCAATGGAAATGAAGGCCATATTATTATTTTATTTTTATTTTATTAATTCGGGTAAATAATTTTAAATAAAGGAAAAATAATCTTCACTTAGAATTTGCTATTCTTTGCCATACTCGCTGCATCATAACCGAGAAAATAGACAATACTCGGCTACTTAGGATCAAGTGAAATGAAAATCTTCTATTGATTACAGCCGAATACAGCTTCAAAGTTTGCAAAAAAAAATTACTTGCTCGGCTCAATTGGACCGAGTGAATATCATTTACTCGGTTACGTGATGCTGAGTATCACTGCACGCAGGACCCCCAATGCTTAGGCTTCATTCATTCCATGAAGGGTTCAATCGAAAACAAACAAAGAACAATTTGGCACTAGAACCAAATAAAAATAACAATACGAGGTTATTTACAACTGTGTAGGGATTTAATTTTTGAAAAAAATTAAATCACTACCTCGGCTCAATTGGAACGAGTCTGACTGGCTTGGTTAGGTTACTTTAGGCCGAGTGAATCTTTATAAAGAAGCTCCAATGGCGTGAAAAAAACAAACAAAAAGATGAAGATGAAAATGAAAATGAAAATGAAAATGCAGATAAAGATGAAAAACTTACAACCTAAAATAACAATGAGGATGAAGACGAATAACTTACATGGGGGAGTGAGAGGCTTCGATTGAAGTAAAGGGATCTTTGATGACAATGAAGATGAAGATGGAGATGAAGAACAGGGCGTAGGAGATTAGGGTTTCGGTTCTGAATGCGGTGTTTGAATTAGGGGGAAGTGATGGTGTTTGAATTCAAGAGAGAGAGACGATAGGAGTGTTTGATGATGAGGAAACAGTCGTGGGTTTCATATTATTATTAATTATTATTGTTATGAATTATTAGGATTACTTATTATTAAATTATAGATTATTATCATTATTAATTATAGGGGAGGGTTTTTTAGATGTTTGAGAGTAATAAGAAGAAAAATGTTATACTAGTGGAATGTTTTAGAAAAATGAAGTGTTACAGAGTAATTTAGGATGTGACAATAGTGCCACCCTTTTTTTAAGACGTTTAAAATATGCAAAATCCAAGAATTTGTTTAGTAAAGGTACCCTGTCTGAAATGTATGAAAGTCATAATGCTACCAAAAAAAATTAAATCATAGTTGAGAGAATCAATCAGTCACCGCATATGCCAGAGGTCGTTCTGTCGGCTACAGTGAGCGAGCACAGCAAAACGGCACGACTTTCTTTGTAATTTGACGGACGAAGAGGTTTGGTAGGAATGGAAATGGATTCCTTTTCTTACTCCTTTCATTTAGGCCTTGTCTGATTTACGGTAGAAAAATTTAAGAGAAAAACTAAATTTTCTCTCACGATTAATTTTTTGTGTTTGGTAAAGTATAGAAAGTATTTAGGTAAAGATATTGTTGTCCAAATTTTTTATAATGAATACTTGAAAATTGTATGAGAAAATGAATCTCATGGATTTTGAGAGAAATGGTGTTACCACCTACTTTACTTTTTGTTGGGAAAGTGTTTCCGGAATTTGTTGTTTAAGGGGATTTAGTTCAATATTTTAATCGATAAATTTTTTTACCAAATTTAGTTTAGAGTTTTTTGTAACAAATATATCGTTTCTATAAACTCTTATAATAAAATTTAAATTGGAATTAGGTGTAGTAAAAATTTGATACATATATTTATTTTCAACTGTTAAAATTTTAGATAACTATTTCACTCACTTTCAGTTTGAATTTTTTGATGAAATTTTATGAAATTGAACTACTCATTTCAAAGATCATTTCCACCAAGTTTCGTGAATTTTTTTTATCAATTCAAGTCTTGAACTAGACCTTTTAAGACGAACTTAAATGAAAGAAGTAATGGAAGGAATCTAAGTCCAATATGAATTGTATTCCTCCATATGTTTCCTTTTCTAGCTTGAAGGACTTTTCACATTTTGCTTTTAGTTAGGTATAGTCGTGCTATCTAGTGCAACAAAAGTACAATAAAATTAATATTATGTAGTAGCAAATATTGTTATTACAAAGAATCACTGGCATAAACAAATTTAGGGTGCACGATTTATTTACAGATAGAACAATTTTATTAATTTCAATGTTTTGGATTTTAATTTTTTTAAAACTGTCACTTATCTATTTCATATTAAGAGCATGGGAGTGCCCATATGAGGTTATAGGGTCCTTTGGCCTAAAAAAATTCTTAAAAAATAATTTATATAGTTATAATACAAAATAAAACTTCATTGATGTGACTACAATAAACAAAATTCAACAGTCAAAAATCATTGTTGGCAATTCAATGGAGGAGCTTTCATCCACCTCTTTTTTCTTTTTGTTTTATCTTTTTCCTCTAGATCTATCAAATTTAAAATGAGGGTCTTTACTTTTTCTCTCTGCCCTGGACACTCGTCTCATCTCTGATTGAGGTAATTTCCTCTCTCCTAACTTTTTCATTTTCTCACTTTTTTTTACGTCTTATATACTATTTTTATTTTCTTTAATAAGGTGTTATAAATATGAATTTAAAGTGTTAATTTTATAATTTGAAGTGTTATCTACTTTTGGTTCTAAATTAATACTCTTTTTTTAAAAAATATATCTTTAGTTAATAATCTTTAATTTTTTTGAGACAATCAGCATACCAAATTATAGTTTTATTTGAGTTTATAAAACATGGATTTGAAGTGTTAGTTTGCAGTTTGAAGTATTATCTACTTTTGGGTCTGAATTAATAATCTTATTTTTGAATGCGAAGAACTTTAACTCTGAAAAAGAACAATAACAATGTTAACAAAAAAACAATCACAAAAGTATAGTTAAAAGGTAAATAAAAGTATCTCAACCACTCATTTAGACTACAATTTTTAACTTAACTATTTTTTTCGTTTGTAATTTTGTTTGGCCCAAAATGTGAAAAATAGGAAAAATGAAAAATCAACTCGCTGACTAATTCCTCCATGGGATTTATCTATGAATACTGGGGCAAAGGCTTTGTGGCTACTATCACTTTAGTTAACACTTTAATACTCAAAATCCATCATAAATTATGAAAGTTCTATTACAAACAAATTTTTATCTAAAAAGATGCTTAATAAATGTCCCTAAAGATGTTATTGAAATGCTCAAAAATTAGTTATTTTTTTTATTCGGTCAACTACCATATACTTTAATATATAAATTATTTTTTAAGAATTTTCTTAGGTCAAAGGACCCTATTACCTCATCTGGGCACTCCCATGCTCTTAATACGAAATAGATATATAAGTGAGACTTTTCTTTTCTTTTTTTTTAAGAAAAAACATCCAAACTTCTATGAAAAAATTACAATGAAATTAAATTCTTCTACATGTAAATAAATCGAGCACACCTTAAATTTGTTTATGCCAATGATTCTGCGTAACAACAATATTTGCTACATATCGTTCATAATTCTATTGTGCTTCGCCATGGCAGCTGGCAAGAGTATACCGTAGCTACTTAAGTGCATATTTATAGACGAGAGAGAGAGAGAGAGAAGTACATATTCTGTTAAACTCAAGCTAGGAGGTGATAGAACAAAAAAAGAAGCAGCTAGGAAGTGGATACACTTGAATATTCTGTTTAAATATTTCGAGATCTAGTAGCTAGTTTAAATCTTTAAATTGTAGTTTTAATTTGAAATTTTAGAGATCGAAGCTCTTAATATTTAATAAATTATATATGTGGAGATGAGAATTTGACGCACTTTGTTAACTCATTTTAATTTAGAGAATTGTTTAAGGTTCTTTAATCTCATAAAAATAAGAAAAAAAATTGCACAAACTATTAATCTATTAAAATATATTAATAACAAAGATCATATATTACAATGATTGAGTACGTACATCATTACTACTAACATGATGTTCATATTTTTATTCACACATAAACACACAAAGAGTATAACAGAGATGGGCTAATTTATATCATCCATACATTGATGAAGCAGCAGCATGATGATGATGATCATCATGGTCAGTAGGGTTGATCTTCTTCTTGTTCTCGAATTTTTTAACAGCAAAAGAAGTAGATTTCGCTATGTACTCAACCACCACAGTCTTCACCAGCTTCTTCTTTGGCGGATTTACCAAGTTTCCATTATTCTTCCTGCCTTTGAATCCTTTACCAGCTTCTTCTTCTAACATCCCCCCCTCTAAATCTCTCTCTCGATCTCTTAAAACTAATGTGTGATGAATGTTTTACATCTTATGCATATGAATGCGGAGGGGGGGGGGGGGGGGGGTAACTATCTTAGCTTTGGAGGGTGCATGTGTTACGTACAGTGTCTTATCAACCAAAGTTATTATGAAACTTTGTTTTGTTGCAAGTGTTTGGGTGCTCAAATTTGGATTCCAAACAGACTATTACACTTTTTAAATGATGCATTAATTTCAATATATCATTTGCTTATAACAGCACTTGTTTGCTATTTGTGAGATTTGTACATTGAATTAATATATATATATATGTATATCATAAAATTAAACAAGCTAGACTCTTAAATTGAAACAATTAACTCGAAAAGAAATACTAGGCTAGCTATTGTTAATTTGAGAATTAAAGAGGATATTATTATGTATTGTTGGTGTTGTGCGTGTATAAATGATGAAGGTTATAAAGTCTTTTTTACACAATTTTTTTAAATTTCAATTTGGGACAGTTCTCTAATTTAATGAAGTAAATTTCTAAGGCAATTTTTTGGTTGGCCGGTGTAAATGTGAATTTTAAAGTTTTAAAATTCTTGGATTTTGCATGCATGATACTTACTGTACACAAAATTATTTCATCATGTTCAATTATGCACGTGCAACACCACAATACTCTCTTGAAACTTACTTATACATTTGTGCATCTGAAATTAAGAAATCAATTTCATTTCAAGACATAATTAATCGATATATATATAATAAATCTTAAAGTAGTAAAAAGCGTTGCCATGTAGTATGAATTACTAACTATGTTGTAATTAGTGCAGTCTTTAAAAAGTGTAAAAGTTAAACTGGACTCTTAAATTTTAATTTAAGTGTAACATTGTAACTCTATCATAAAATTTATTTTAGAAGCACATGTTAAAAGCAGTACTATTACACACACGCATACACATGTCTTGAAGAAATGAAGGTGTTATTTTTCATATTTTACATGCATTGCATAGTGCCCTTCTAAACAAATTCTATGATTTTTAACCTTCAAATTAATCTATACACAGAACTCCCTTGAAACTTATGTACAATATATACACAATATATATCCTCTTTAATTCCCAAATTTAACAATCGTTCAGTATTTCTTTTGTAGTTAATTATTGTCTCAAGAGCGTTGCTTGTTTTAGGACATACATATTCAATATACAAATCTCACAATAGTAAACAAGTCTTGTTATAAGCAATTAGTTATGTTAAAATTAGTGCAATATTTAAAAGGTGTAAAAGTCACAACATATTCTAAATTTGAGACAGAAATATATATTATAGTACACACCCACAATACAAAATTTAACCACCCAAACGCACACAATAAAACACAATTTTATAATAACTTTGGTTGATAATAAGCTGTAACACCCTCACATGCTAAGGATAGTTGGCTTGTAATTTCATACACACTAATAAGATGGTCCTTAGTTTTAGTTAAAATTATATACAAACCACAGACACTAACGCGTGAAGTTCCCTCTATGTTAGAGAGAGAGAGGGAGAGATGTGTCAGAAACAAAGGCAAGATATTCTAAATTGAATGCTCATGGAATTTAAAGTCCAAAAAAATATATCCAACAAATTCAAGATATATATCCCTAAATTTAGGAAAATATTTTTCTTATTGGGTAATCTTATCGCTTATTCTTACCAGATACATTACATAGTTTGTACTTTGCAAAAATACAACTCATAATGCATCCGATCAATATAACCAGTGAGATTGCTCAACAACTGTAGCACTACTCAAAGCAACATAAGCAAGTTTCAACAGATTTTTGTGATGTTGAGTGAGTATAAATGAATTTGAAAGTAATGTATAAATTATAATTAAATATATATTTTGTGTGCGTGTCATGTAAAATCCAGCAATTTTCTTAGAAGGGTACTCAAATGGACTTAAAATACAAAAACCAAAACCCTAATGTCTCCAAAGATTGTGCCTAATTTTTGTTTTAACATATAATCTTTTCATCGTAAATTTGTTATTGTCAAAGCAAGAAAGGAGAAAGAGTAAAAGACAGTTTAGTTCCCTGAAGTTTACATCACATCACACTTTCGTCCATAAGGTTTAAATTTGGGGCAATGGGTTTAAAGGGCATCCTACAAAATTAAAATCAATAAAAGGACACCTTACATTACTATTATAAATTAAGGACAATTAATATAAAAGTGACAAGTGTCTTACTAAAGTTAAGAAAAACCTCTTTCTTTTTTGGTTAATTACGAGTTTTGCCATCAACCTCCTACTCCTCTCACACGATTTTGCAATTCAGTTCTACTCACGTAATTTTCGTAACTCAATCTCCTTCATCAACAAAGATCTTCAATCTAATTACTGAATGTTGGTTATGAATTGCATTCCTAACCATACCCAATTTAGTGAAAAATCGATTTTGCAGTGAAATATTTCAAAAGATTGCATTCGCATTTAGTGCAAAATCGTTTTTGCACTGAAATATTTCACTGCAAAAATGATTTTGCACTAAATGCGCATGCAATTGACCAAAAATATTTGACTGCAAAAACCCTTTTACACTAAATTCGAGTGCAATTTAACATAGATAATCAAAGTCTTTCGCTTTCAAATAAATAACTTACAAAGAATAGCAACCATCTTGATATTGTTTATTCCACAAAAATAGAAAAACATCACCATTCATATATCAAAATCAAAATTACATTCTTTTAAAATCAAAACTAAAGGAATTCAAAAAAAATTCTAAATCATACCAAGAATTTCAAAATTCCAAATATTCGCTAAATGTAAGTATACTATGCCATAGTAAAATCTAAACAATCGATGCAGTACACGTCTTCTTATTGTGATATCCATAACGATTACACTTTCCACACTTTCGTTTCTTCTTTGTGCTTAAGTCGGCGCTCTCAATTCGATTCTTTTTAGGACGACCGGGTTGAGTTTTACAATCGAGAGGTAAAATTTTCGATACAGCAGAGACATTAGTAGGACGGTTAGAAGTTGGCACCGACATTTGCTTCATTATTTTCGAGCATTTTTCAACCTCCGGACACAAGAGAATTTTCCAATTCCTAGACAATTCACGTCTATCCGACATTTGCTTCATTATTTTCACACGAATTTGATCTAGCATCGTTGTTATAGGAAGATTTCGTTCATTTGCAACCCATGAGTAATAACTTTCGGCCATATTAAAACACATAACACCATATCTTCTTTCTGAAAAAAACACATTGACCCAATAATCAAGTAACAAACTCCTTGTCATCACGAGTAACAAATAGATCTACACATAAGGGATTAATATCGCACCACCTCTCACACACCAAACGTTTTAGTTCTTCAACATTCATACCAAGAAACAATTGAATTCCAAAAGAACAATCATTGTAATAAACCACGCCTATAATGCCTCTATCAAAATCCCTAAAAAATGAGACATAAAAACTTAGAAGTAATACATTGCATAACAAACATGTATGTTCATTCATTCACATATGAAATCACACATTTAAACTAACCAAAACCTACAATATAAGAATCAAATGCAGAAATAATGCACTTAAAAAAACTAAGATCAAAAACTGAAAAACTGCAAAATCAGTTTTGCAGTTTTTTCTACACAAAGGAGAAAAACAAAAAACATAGCATATACATAGATAGATCGCAAGGATGCTAAAACTACCTTTAAAAACATGAACAATCACTCATTATTGGATCAAATCTTCCAAATATAATCTAAAATAACCAAAATGAAGTAATATTTCTACAACTTTTGCACAAATATAAGCAAAAAATGTGATAGCTCTCTCTATAATCTAAATATATCATCAAAACTAAAAGAACTGCAAAATCAGTTTTGCAGTTTTTCTGTAGTTGGGAAGAAAAGAAAAGGAAAGGAAAACAGAGCATTCATCAAATCCTCCATAATCTAAATATACATAGATTGATTGAACACTATTTCATCAAATCCTCTAAATATAAGCTACAACAAACCAAAATAAAGCAAAATCACAGGTAAAAACATGAAAAAAAAAAGCTATACCTAGATAGTGCTTCAACATCCATGGAACTAAGAAATTTCTTCTCATTTCCTTTGTTAATCCTGTTGATCTAAGATGATTTCCGTCAATCTAAGATGATAGCATTCCTCTCTTGAATCGTAGTGTAATTTTCCACTCTACCAATCGTCGCCTCTCTCGCTCCTCACTAGTCTGTGCGCAGGATTATGAGTTAGAAGAAGGAAGGGTAGTTTAGTCATTTTAAAATTCTTAAATTATCTAATTTATAAAAGACAAAATACTTACAACTAACCTAAAAGCTAAAATTGTCCTTACAATAAAATAATAATGTTAAAAAATCCTTCATTCATTAAGCTAATGTATGATGTCCTTTAGTTGTATAAAATTATAAAAGAAGGTCTTTCAACCTATTTTCCCTTTAAATTTCTCCAAACTGGCACCCAACGTATAATTTCGGTTGCATGTGCACCCAAATTAGACCTGCCATTAATTCAATTATTAAAAGAATTCACATGTGCCATGCACAAGCGATCGTTCAGAGGGGTAAAATGGAAAGAGTTTGGTCACATGTGTGGCCAAATGGGTGTGTTGCCTAAACAAATTAGGGCTTATTTTTTCATTCATAGTTGATCGAGTTAGGGTTCCAGATTCTTGAGCGTGTATTTAACAGAGGGTTGTGCTGCTTAAACAAACCCTAAGATTTTTTTTCCATTTTGCATTCTTCTCTTGAGAGCATCAATCTTCATTTGTTGCTCTTAATTCAATTTCAGTTCAATTCTTTCAGTTTTTGCCATTTCAAATCCATCTTTTCTGAAAATGTATAGTTTCCTCTAAATTTAGAGTTTGGTCACATTCTTGATTTTAATTTAAATTGGAGATCTATGATGAGATAAATTTATTGTTGATCTTCTTGAGCTTCGAAATCCAAGATACGAGTAATAAGCAAAAGAGTGAAGGAGGGCATGGTAATTAGATGCAAAAGGTTTATTCTTTCATCCCTAATTCATTTTATATATTCTCTTGGTTTGAATTATTCTTATTGTATTAAATAATTTAGGGCGTTGAGAATTTGCAGAGAAGAAAGATGATAACTAAAGTGCATGAGTAATGGGAGTGGAGATGGTATAGAAGCAGTTAGGGTATAGATGCCTTATAGGGTGCTTGTAAATATAAAGGATGATTTGTGTGATTAGGCACTAGATAGAGATATTTGATGTCCTAATTTTGATATAGATGTGTATATTGCAACATTAATATATATTTATATTTCGATGTTTTTGTAGTGATTTTACTCTTTTTAAATATTTCGATGTTTAGAACTCGTAGGATTGGCCCAATATCTTGTCTACTACCGATTTAGTAGGAGATTCCATATTTGAATCCCCCGGGTACAAATTATTCTCTTGGCAAGCGACATATTCAATTCTACAAGCGTGAATGAGCTAGTCTCACATCCAATGTCATGTGTATGAGAACAACTCGTGGGAAAAAAAATAAAAAATCAAAGTTTGGTAGTTTAAATCTTAAAGTTTAAGATGGCCCACGGTTGGTTTGTTTTGGTTTGGTCGTTTGGATATAAGGAATTTCGGTGGCCTTTAATTTAATAAACAGTGGCTTGGTTTGGTTTGATGGTGCACAAGAGAGTAAGGTTTTTGATTGGTTGTTTAATTTAGGGATAAGTTATGGGTGGTTTAAAGTGAAGGTTTGGTAGATGGGTTGATTTTCCAAAACAATTTACGGTTTATCCAAGTTGTTAAGTTAATTTATGTTGGTCATTAATTAAGTTTAATTACGGGCCGGAACAAATTTTGAAAAAATAAAAAAAGTTAGTGACCTAATTTTTATAAATAATAATAATTCTTTAATAATTTAATGTTACAATATCCACAAACTAATTAATACATCTACCTAAAAAAAGCATGATTTAACTATTAAAAAAAAGATAGAAAGAAAGAAAGAAATAGTTGAAAGTAAAGTTTACGAAGGTTAAAAAAACCCTCCTTCTTCTCCATTTATTTAATTGGTGGATACAATAAATTAATCATCTCATATTTAGTCCCTCCATTCATGGCAATTTTTTATACACTAATAGGCTATGAATAAAAACTCCATGATTATTTATCTCATGCTTGTGTCATACAGATCAATTGCTTTATAATGACTTTGTTATGCCCGTTCTTTCTTAAACCTTTGAAAATCGAAATGCATGATACCTCACTTTCAATTTCAATTTCAACTTCATCACCCATCTCTTCATATAAACAATTGGATTAACTAGTCTACATTCAACTTCACCAACTGAGATAGTATTAAAGAGTGATGGACTAACTCGTTAAAAATTATTTACATTACATATATAGTATAATAGTTCCTTTGGGGTGTGTGTGTATATACGTGAAATTCTAAAACTAAAAGAGATTGGTACATTTAATTATCAACACAATCAATTAATTTGTCCTTTTGGTATAATCAATTAGGTTCCTATATCCTTTTATATTTAAAGGCAAAAAAAAAATCATTAACGAGAAATCAATAGCATATTAGATTGAGCATAATCAATTGGGTTCATAGTTTTTTTAAGGATGAAATGTGTTCTTATTAAGTTTTATAAGAATAATGTATTAAATATTAAGTTAATTTATGTGTATGTATCAATTTTAGTTGAAACTTGAAAGTTGAATGTGTGATGCTTGAATTTTAATTTGAAGCGTAGTAGAAGCTAAAACACCATTTAATTTTGATTGGAAGCACAGAAGAAGATGATTAAGCTTGTCATAAATGCAATCATTGGAGTTGTATTTAAATTAGGAAACTTAAGAAACTTGTAAAAAGGGAAAAAAATCGAAATTTAATAAATTAATTGGGTGGATTTACTTCTCAGTTTACAAAAGCCGTCTTTAAAAATTGTGTTAAAATACACCATAAATTAAGGGTAAATATAGTGATATATTCAACAGATAGAAACACAATCACCCTTGGTAGATAGCACATGATGTTGACTAGCTGATGTGGCAAAAAAGCAAACCTAGAATGGCGATTTAGATGAGGAGGTGAGAGTGGTCTAGCAAGCGACAACATTAATCGCCCGCCAACATCAGTGAAAATAGTGATTAAGATATCAAGACATGGGGATCTTAACCCTCTGATAACATATCAAGAATCATCTCTTCCGAAAGTTGAAGCTACTGGAAGAAAGAACTGCAATTAATATCATGCTTAACAATTTTAAAAAACTTTTTTACACCTTTTATGTATACCTCATATATATATGCAAAATCCAATAATTTTGTTTAGAAGGGGTACTCTGCAATGGATGTAAAATCTATATTATAAAACACTATCTTTAACTAAAACTTTCTTCAATAAGTATAAAAATTTATTGGTTAAAAATACACATATTATGATGTGCATTAGTTCTACACTTTTGGATTAGTTTTACAGGAAAATATTTTGATGGGGGAAAAATTTGATGGGGTCATGAAGGCCCAATAATAAAACAACATGTTGTTAAAATAATAGAGAGAGAAAGAAATAAGAGAATAAGAGAAATCTTATTACTCAACTGATATCCAATATGTGTAGGGGTTAGCTCTATTTATATTAAGAGCTAACTTCCTTACTTCTTTACATAATTAATGTGGGACAAATCCAATATATATACTATTAGGTAATCCCTCATTCATACCACAATTCCAATGTGGGATTAGTTATGGACATCCACATATCAATATTTTTATAACATTCCCCCTTGGATGTCCATTATGTCACAATTCAATAATAGTTGCCTCATTAAAACCTTCCTAAGAAAAAACCCAGTGGGAAAAAATCAAAGTGAAGGAAAAAGAGTACAACATTCTTCTGGATCATTGAATCGGTATCAAATGCACAATATGATGCCTCGTTAAAACCTTTACTAGGAAAACCCAATAGGACAAAACCTAGTTAAAGGAAAAAGAGTACAGCGTGCAAATATTAGGTAGCATACTTCAGGATGCTCCCCCTGATTATTTACTCCCCCTAATGACAGCATTTATATAGTTTGGTTAGAAAGTCGACGCATGCCAATATCATAAACTAACCTCTGGAATATCTGCTTCGGTAATGACTTTGTGAACAGATCAGCTAAGTTGTCACTTGAACGGATTTGCTTGACTTCAATTTCTTTATTCTTCTGAAGCTCGTGAGTGAAGAAGAACTTAGGTGAAAAATGTTTAGTCCTGTCACCTTTGATGAAACCTTCTTGAATTTGTGCTATACACGCTGCATTGTCTTCATAGATAATACTTGGAACATCTGTAATAGAAGACAACTGACAAGAACTGTGAATATGATGGATTAAAGATCTCAACCACACACATTCTCGACTAGCTTCATGAAGAGCTAAAATTTCAGAATGATTAGAAGAAGTGGCTACTAAAGTTTGTTTAGTAGATCGCCAAGAGATAGCGGTATTACCACTAAGAAATACATAACCTGTTTGAGATTGTGCCGTATGAGGATCAGAAAGATATCCTGAATCTGCATATCCTATTAACTCAGAACCATTAGAATTATGTGAATAAAATAAGCCTAAATTAGTGGTTCCTTGTAAATATCTGAGGATATGTTTGACACCAGTCCAATGTCGTTTAGTTGGTGCTGAGCTATATCTAGCAAGCAAATTAACTGAGAATGAAATATCCGGCCTAGTACATTGTGCTAAATATAATAGGGCACCAATCGCACTTAAATATGGTACTTCAGGACCCAATACTTCTTCATCATCTTCCTTAGGACGGTATGGATATTTCTTTACATCTAAAGACCGGACAACCATGGGAGTGCTTAGTGGATGTGCTTTGTCCATACCAAAACGTTTCAACACATTCTCAGTATAGTTAGATTGATGGACTAATATCCTACTAGTGCTTCTCTCGATCTGCAGGCCGAGACAGAATTTTATTTTTCCAAGGTCCTTCATTTCAAATTCCTTCTTCAAATAGTTAGCAGTTTTTTTTCGAGCTCTTCTTGAGTCCCGATTAGATCATCTACATAAACTACTACTATAGAAAATCCTTTTAAGAATTTATTTATAAAAACACATGGGCAAATGGGATTGTTTTCATATCCTTCCTTAGATAAATATTGATTAAGACGATTGTACCACATTCTTCCGGATTGCTTAAGTCCGTATAGTGAACGTCTTAATTGTATCGAGTACGTACTCCTTGATTTTGCTTCAGGCAAAGTAAATCCTTCTGGGATTTTCATATATATGTTTGTGTCTAAATCCCCGTATAAATAAGCAGTTACAACATCCATGAGTCTCATATCTAAGCTTTCAGTTACTGCTAAACTTATCAGATATCTGAAAGTTATTGCATCCATAACAGGAGAATATGTTTGATCATAATCAATCATAATTTCTTGCAAGAAACCTTATGCCACAAGTCGTGCCTTGTATCGTGTGATTTCATTCTTTTCATTCCTTTTCTTTACAATAATAGAGAGAGAAAGAAATAAGAGAATAAGAGAAATCTTATTACTCAACTGATATCCAATATGTGTAGGGGTTAGCTCTATTTATATTAAGAGCTAACCTCCTTACTTCTCTACATAATCAATGTGGGACAAATCCAATATATATACTATTAGGTAATCCCTCATTCATACCACAATTCCAATGTGGGATTAGTTATGGACATCCACATATCAATATTTTTATAACACATGTGTTTATTTTTATCTATTTAAATCAAATGAAAAAATGAAAAAGAAATTAATTTTAGATGAGAGTGGACACGTGTTTTTTTATTATTGGAGACCTCATGACCACATCCAATTTTGCCCCCATAAAAAATGGACTCCAGTTTTATACACACACATCAATATGTAATATCAAAGTTAAAACACTTACACCAATAATATAAACACAATAAACTCTCACAAATTAATAATTTTCTCTACATTAAAAATGCCATAACTTAAAATATAAAAATAAATATTTAATATTTAAAATATACTAATTAATATCCATTAAAAAAGATCCATCATGACAATGGAATTATATAAAAAAAATAATCAAGAAAATTTAATGAGTAACATTTAAGGACGTATTTTAATTATGTGTTCGCACATTATTTGTCATCTTAATATGTCATTTTTATGGGTATTCATGATATATTAGTCCAATTTTTGGATTATTTTCACGTATAACCTTAAGTTTAATTTTTAAAAAAATTATTTTTCCAAGATCAAAACAAGATAAAAAAAATATGAACCTACATTTCAGTTGTTCAAAACGTTAGACTATGCTAAACAAAGAGCTCAAAAATAAGCTGATTGATGTTTATCGATTTAGATTCGTCGCACTTTACTCTTTTTTATTTTACTATCAGATCTTATTTATTTCACTGAGCCGTACAGCATGGATATAACCTAGTATAAAAATATAGCATCCACCTACATTTTTTCAAAACTTTGTGTTTGTAACAATCTTTTAATTAAGAATCCCATTTTCTTTTATGATAGTTTGTTTTTACTCGTGTGATGGTTGTTTATGTATGTGTTCGTCTGTGTTTAAAAATTCAAAAATCCTTCATCGTAATATATTTATATATAGAAATAATATTTTCTGTTTCGATTCGAAAGTACCTTACAAAAAGAACTAAAGGAATTTAAGTTGCTATTATCGAAGCAAGAACCCCTTTTGTCTGGCGCAATCAATGTTTTAATTTATGGTTGTTTTCTATTATTACTATTTATGTTTCCTTTTTGTTGGTAGAGTAACAATTTAATATATAATATTTTGGCAATAAAGTTGGTACTCCAAGAAAAAATGGCGGCTATTACTTTCATGGTTAACAACATGGATGCTCTTGTAACATCGTTTAGAATGGACTCTTAATTTAAAACTTCTACAAAAACCTCTCGATATTATTGCGTGCATGATGTTGGTAGATTGTAATACGTATAGAAAGAGGAAAGTTGGAAAAGCAAGGTAACAATTAAGGAAAGTTTATTCCCACATTGGAAATATAGGAAAATTGTAATTCATTTATAAAGCATTAAATGCAAAAAATAAATACTTATTATTAATAAATGCATGATGTAGGTCCACTATAAGGATGGTGCGAACCGCACACACACGCTCGTGAAAGTGCTATTGGGCGTTTTTGAGGCGCCCCGTCACCCCTATGGGGGGGAGGGGGGCAAAGTGCGATAAGCACGTGATTTTACATAATTCGGAGTCGCCAGTACGTTTTGCGAGAAAATTGACAAAAATGCGTTTTGTACCCTTTTGAGGTACAACACGGTTTGCATAACCAAAGTGGATTCGGGGACTATGTTACGACACAGGAAGGTGTTAGGCACCCGTGTCACCCTTTCGGCTTGTAAATGAACATGCTTATTCTCAATTTTTTATCTTTTTCCTATTGTTTTTGCCTACAATTAAATGTATAAATTGCTAAATTGATACATAGACATCCTACTATATTCGACATGCAAAAAAAGATATTTAGACAAATTCATCGTACAGGGAAACGGATTCACCGTACGGATAATCGGATTACCCGTACGGTCAATCTGTAAAATCATATCTCACTATAAAACAGGAGCATGCAGAAGAGTTTTTAAAGCGTACAGGAAGGTTTTTGCTCTAATGAACGGATCAACCGTACGGTGAATCTGATTGTCCATACGGTGTATGTGCTTTTTTTCGAATAATAAAAAAGCATGTAGGAGAATTTTTAAGCATGTAGGGAGTCTTTTTGCTCAACTGGCCGGATTATCCGTACGGTCAATCAAATTGTCCGTACGGACAATCTGGCATTCAGTCCTAGTTTCAACAGTTTTTAGCACAATTCAGGCAGAGTCATGGCATGGGCAGTTTTAGGCATATGTTCAATCCGAATAAGAGTTCTAGTCTAAGTTCGTGCTTTAGAGCATTCTTATTAAAATCCAATTAGTACAGCAAGCATATGTTCACATATGCAGGTATAATATTTACGATATATGTATAATATTACAGACATGTAAAAGTAAAAAAAACGGTATTTAAAAGAGACTACATAATTATAAATGGAGTTATACCGCTTATCAAATACAGAACTTTGATTCAAACTTTGTTTCTAAGAACGATATTCTATTACAAATTTGATTATTAATTTAGCCAAATCAAAGTACAATTCTCTCTAATTAAATACAAGCTTTTTTGTTATTTCTCATTCTTTGCAATTGTTTTCTCTTGGTGTTTTGCTCAAATTTTTCAACCTTGATCTTGAAGATGAGCTTGGCTTATATAGGAAACTGATTTGCCCAGGATGCAGATTGTCCGTACGGCTAATCAGTTGCCCATACGGATAATCAGATTAACCGTTTCAGCATCCCCTTCCGCCGATTAGGGCAACCTTTTCTTGATCAGCTATCACTATTGACAGATTGTCCGTATGGGCAATCTGATTAGCCTTACGGTTAATTATATTATCCGTACGGGTCAATCCGATTATCCGTACAGTCAATTATTTTTCTCTTCGATTACTCTTTGACCCGAGTATTTGGCCCATTGCTTGGCCCATCTTCTTGACAACATGATTTGCCCAACTTCTTTTTATCAGGAAAATCAATCCGACGATTAAATAAAGGGTCCCGAAATGAGGTACCGACAGCATCGCAAGGAACAATCAGTGCCCTTGTGTTTCTTCAATGGTTTAGATTAAATCACTACCATGGTCCAAAGTGCATGAGATTATTTCCAATGTAGAGCAGTTATATATGGTTTAACTTCCATAACTGTTGTCTTAATTTAAATTAATAACCGCCACAAGGGCTACCAATAAATAGGTAATGTCTTTTCATTTTAGTTATTAACTTTCTATCTCCTTCCAGAACAAAAAAAAATTCATTGACAATTTTGCCAACCTTGTATATTATCCTCTTCTTCTCCTCTTTTAATTTATAATAAGTGTTCTTAATCTCTAAAAGGGATTGTTATATCTTAGAGGTGATTTGCCAATAAACATTAGTATTTAAATAAGTGGGCAAATAACACCTTAAGGAAAATGTTTGTACACGCCTCAATCCATTGTCAATTATTTTCATTCAAACACGTGAGTGAGATGATTACTTAAAATTTTATTGGTTGAAAATAAACATAAATATCAAAAATTTATACACCTACTTTCAGTTTGAATTTCTTGATAAAATTTTGTAGAAATGATGCATTCACTATAGAGATCATATCTACCAAATTTCTTGAAAAAATCCTTTATTTAACCTTGAATTAAATGCCCCTCATGACCCCCTTTACTATTGGGAGAACAAAAACAACTGGACGAAATTGAACCAAAGAGTAATGGAGAGGAGTCAAGTCACTGCAGCTTAATTATGGGTGTCGTCTAATCTGGCAAGATGCCGATTTAGCAAGACTAGAGGAGTTTTCCACTCCTTGCTTTAAAATTTACCATTTTCAATACTTGGTTTCTCTCCATTACCTTTTGATCCTATATTGTCTAGTGCGGATTTGTTTAAAGGCTGAATGGATGAAATTTTGTAGACAAAATAAAAAAAAAATGAAATTCAAATCAGAAGTGAATGTAATAAAAATTTGATACATATGTTCATTTTCGACTATTAAATTTTTAAATGATTACTTGACCTACTTTTAAATTTAATTTTCTCATGAAATTTTGTACAAATGATCTACTCACCATATAGATCATCTCCACCATGTTTCATGAAAATATTATCCATTTAAATCTCAAACTAGATTTCACTAGTAAAATTGGAGCAAAAAATAATAAAGAGAATAACTATGGTTAGTCTGTTATGAGACTAACCATTTTGAGAGGATAAAAGGATAGCAAATACATATGAGTAATATTATAAACATTGACATAAAAAAATACATATATTAACGTGTATATATATATATATATATTTATCATGCTGACTTGCATACTTTATACGTATGCATGCGACTTGAACATGTCTAATTTAAACCAAAAATAAGACAAAAAATGGCAAGTAACATGGTGGTAAGGTGTGAGTTTAACATGTTTAATGCCCAATTTTCAAGCCCTTGAAATCAAATCATTTATTGATAAAGAATACTGGAAGGGTAAAATAGACAATTTAACTAAGTTTGACAAAACTTTACAATTGAAATCTATCCTTGCTTTATATAATATTATAGATATAATATTACAAAAGGATGTATATAATTAACGCATCTTAATGATTATTATATTATATTTTATATATATATATACTATTACAAAAGTATGTATATAATTATTAACATGTCTTAACAAGTGGTAATGGATTGTGATTATTAACATGTCTTATTGATTTAATAATGATGCAACACGAAACTATTAAAACTAAACTCATTAACTTATAATTACATATCTTATTATTATATTGGGTGTTGTTTTGAGCCAGGTCTATATATAAAGAAACAATCGTCACACAAAAAACATAAAGCAACCACAAAAGAAAATATAACTCTTAATTTAAAATGTTTATATAATGAAAAATGTAAACTTTAAATTTATGATGGAATGAATATATGTTAAATGTGCACATAAATAGACAAACTCTTAAAGGAATTAAACTACTATGTCTTTATGACACACTTCACACTACCCTTCAAAACAAATGATAAACGCATAATATTGTTGATTTATGTACTCGTTTAAGGAGCATTTTGTCGTGTTTATTACGTTAACTTTCCATTGTTACCGAATTATCTCCGGTTTACTTCCTTAGAATGTACTGTATTTAACATGGCTCAAAATAGTCCTTTTTTGTATATATTTGCATTCAGGTGTCCGGGTTTGGTTTAGCATGCCTTGGATTGAAGAATTGAAGTTTAAAGCTTAAAAGCATTGCATGCCTGCCTTCTTGAAGCTGGCATCTGATCGATCAAAGAAACCCTTTGATCGATCAGACTTATCCAAAGATTTTATCTAAAAGCTCTGATCGATCAGAGCAGCCCTCTGTTCAATTAGAGGATCCTAATTTTTCCTTTCACACTACTTTTGGGCTAAACTTGTGGTTTTGTGTTATTTTAGATATTTATTAAGATATTTTGTAATTCTTTAAGATATATTGTGTGGCTTAGCTTTACACACACACACTTAGCTAGATATTTTCAAGAACAAAGAGATAAAAGGGAGTTGAGAGCTCTTGTTTGGTTCTTCTTCTTGACCTTGTAAGTCTACATTTATATAAAAATGATGTTTTCTTCTATAATCTTTGTTTCCACAATTATTATGGAGTGTTCTTTTTGCTAAGATTACAGAAGAAATTTGCAATATGATTTTGGGTGATTTTTATCTCAATATATGTTTAAATGTTGATAAATGGTTGTGAATCATTCTTCCCCTTCAAATCAACCATTATACAAGTTTACAAAGTATTTCTATATGATGATTATAATTTATATGCCATGTATGCTTAGTTCTTGAGCATAAATAATGGAAATACAATACACTTGTGTAATTCTTGAAAGCTTGTATTTTTTTCCTTCATATGAATTTTTTTTATCTCTTTGTACGAATTACAATGACTTTTTGAACATCCTTATATGTAACATATAACTTGTGATACTAATCTTTGATTTACATAATGATATTTTGAATGCTTTACACACTATATGTGATATTTAGACTCATTATTGTCTTGTTTAAGTAATGATCGATTAGATAACGAGTTTATACCATAAACTTCGTCTCATTCCATTGTAAGGATTCGTTATCTAGTTTTCTATCATTTGAATCATAAGTTTACAAATACTTGCTCATTGTTGTATCTATTATTGATGAATTTATCATCAATATCTTGATTTAGATTTATATGAGAATAAGTTGCCTAGCTTCGCACTCAATGCTATGAGATAAGGATAATAAATTCATATTTGCTGGAACTTTGATATATATTCTCTTGTTATGGCTTTATCTCGGGAATGAGTTTCTTTACTTCGCGCCTATATCTTTTTTAGAAATATAACATGTTTCTCATTCCTTAGAATAACGTATTTGAAATCTTTGTATGAGATTGTAATATCTTTATCTTGTATTGCAAGCAACTTCCATATACCTTGGTGATTTCTTAGCATTTTTACAACGGCTTTATATTTACGTTATTTCAAAATCAATCACGTTAAAAAATCATAAATCCTTTAATATGTGATCTATTCCACATCTTTCTAACTATCCTTGTGAACTGACACTTTGACCGGCCTACCGAGACTATATTACTACTTAACAGACCTATACTTGGGTTAATGCAACGTGACATTTTCGCGATGTCAACGAATTCTTGGATTTTGCATCATACATACATAAAGGTGTAAAAAAATCCTTTTACCACTTTCAAATTCACATGTACACCGGAAACCCCACAAAATTACTTGAAACTTACTTCATTATATATTATTTACTTTCTCTTAAATTAAAAGTGCAATTAGTTTTTTAGGTGTTTCAAATTAAGAATCTAATTTTAATTTTTTTTTGAAATATAATCAATATATATAGCATATCTTACAACCACTTGCATTTGGGAGATATCCCAGATTTTAGTTTCACCAGGGAAGGTTAGGGGGGGGGGGAGATTTTGATTTAATGAGAGATTTAGACCTCCTTTTTTAAAAAAAAAAGATACAAAGATATAGTTATGACGAACCACCAATTATGTTGGAATTAACTTTAAAAAAGTGTGAATTGTCAAGCAAGACTCTTACTTTAAGATAGAGGAAACAATATACACCCACAACGCAAAGTTTGCTCACCCAAACGCACAACACATTGAAACAATGCGGAACTGGAAAATAGTTTGGTTCATAATATAGTATAACATACCCCCCCCCCCCCCCCCCCCCCCCCGCTCCCAACATGCTCAACACAACATAGTTAGCATGTAATTTCATTTCATAGACACTATCACACACCCACCCACCAAAAAAAAAAATTGTAATACATTTTTTGTTTTAGTTAATATATATAGGGCCTTTTTGTGATTGGCCCAAGAATTTTGAATTGTTTTGCTTTTAGCCCACCTAGATTTCATAATTAGTTTTTGGCCCCAAATTATGGACAATTACTAATTGAAATTTTAATTAACTATTTTATTTTTATTTGTGTTATTCCAGTGTTGCCCTTTTTGACTTTTTTTCTAAATTAAATGAATCTTAAAAATTAGCACAATGAAGATTTAGTAAGATAATTAATAAAGATTCTATGGTTTCGAACTCAAATTCAAACACTAAAATATGGGTTGTCCACTAACTAACAAAACATCGTGGATCTGAATATAGAAACCTTCGAAATTTTAGGCTAAATCCTAATTTGGTAATATAACAATTACACAAACACACACTGACACATACAAAAATACACAACAAACACACCCAAAGGAGAAGCATTTTCCCTGTATAAATACTTCTTATTCATCTGCATTAGGAAGCAAAGCACTCATCACACATTAGAGAGAGAGAGAGAGATGGCAGATAATTACAGGGGCAAGGGAGCGGCCGAGGAGGGTGAAAGTGCGCAAGGATTCAAAGGCAAGAAGAGTAACATTGGGAACTTCGTAAATCCGCCAAAAAAGCAGCTGGTGAAGGACATGATGACCGAGAAAATTGCGAAATCTACCACTTCTTTTGTTAACAATATCAAAAACAAGAAGAAGATCAATCCTGCTGATGATCATGCTTATAATCCTCACCGTCATGCTTCTTCCTGATCATATGTAAGGCTTGCATATTATACATAGACCATAGCTATTGTACTGTTCATGTTTGTTTGTGTGTGAATAAAAATACATCATTGTAGTAGTATTGATGTACTTGTTGTAATGATCTTTGTTATTAATTTTAATGGAATATATAGTTGGTGCACTTTTAATTCATACTTATCATGTACTCTTAGACATTTGTTTTTATCATGCACTACTAGACCTTCGTTTTAAAGTACCTTAGTCGATATACTGGGGATTGAAACGTCAGGATTTTAACCAAGAGGGGCAAAAACATGACGAGTATAATTATTTATTTTTTGTTCCAATAAAAATGACGAAAATGTACTTGTATTTTACGCCATGATTTTTTAATTTTCTACTTAAATTATACTCGCATTAACACTCTAACATTTACTTCCCCACATTTTTAAGAGAACATTAACTTTATCATCAATAAAAAATTAACTCTTAATTTTGGATATAAAAAAAATTAATTGATTCCTAATTAAGTATATATGGAGTATTTCCACTCAAAAAAATAGTATATATGGAGTATTTATTAAGGGGGAAGCGCCAGGGGGTGGGGTGGGGTTGGAATAACTCGCTTTTAAAAAAATTGAAGGAGGAAATTATAACTACTAAAGTTTTTCTTCTTTTTTAAATAATAATTTTATTAGTATTATTGAAAAAAAAATAAAGATGGGCAATTGCACCCTCTACTTACCACTTAAACCCACCTGTCAGTATATTATTTAGTGAGACTTCGATTTTTTGATGCAAGAATTATAGTTTCGACATGCCGTTTGAGCCATACGCATGAACTGATTATATTGGGTGAAATGAAATTTATGTGGCCTTGGGCCAAATGCGTGGGTGCATGCTGATCTATAATATAATAGTCAAGTCCACTTAAGAGAGCTGATTAATTAAGGTATATGATTGCATGATAAGTATGAATTAAAAATTGCACAAACTAACATTAAGATTAATAAGACAGATAAATACAACTACATCAACACAAGCATGATGTATTTTTATTCACACGCATGTACACTCGAAGAGTATAAAAAGATGAGCTATGTACAACATGCATAGATCAGGAAGAAGGATGATTACGATCGTAATCGTCGGTAGGATTGATCATCTTCTTGTTTTTGATATTGTTAACAAGAGAAGAAGTAGTTTTTGCAATTTTCTCGGCTATCATTGTCTTCACCAGCTTCTTCTTTGGTAGATTTATTATGTTCCCATTACTCTTCTTCCCTTTGAATCCTTGCCCGCTTTCGCCCCCTTCGGCATCTCTCTTGCCCCTGTTATCTGCCATCTCTCTCTCTCTCTCTCATGGAATGTGTAATGAATGCTTTGCTTCCTAATGCAGATGAATGGGGTATTTATAGAGGGAAAATGCTTCTTGTTTTCCTGTTTATGTTTCTTATGTGTTACAGAGTTAGTGCGTGTGTTTGTACGTATTAAAGTGAATTTTGGATGATAGTTATATGAATAAAACTACAAACCAACTAGCTAGGTCTTTTGTGTGTGTCTCTATGTGTGTTTAAGGATTGTCTATTTATGAAATCATATATTGTATTAGAAGCCAACTATGTTGTCGGGAGTGTGTATGCGGATGTGTTATAGTGTCGATTAATAACCAAATTAACTTACTATTCGATGAGTAGCAGAGTTAGGATTAAATATTAAGATGGGCAAAAATATTTTTTGCCGTAAGGTTAATACATATATACTTCCTTTGATGTTAAAAATATTTTTATTTAAATAACAAGACACATTAATTTTTAAAGTGATAAAGTATTAAAATATAGTGTATTAATTTGCATTGCACGTACCAATAAATTGATGATAATGTAAATTAAGGAGGGCAAAGTAGATTTATTTTTTCTCTAAAGTAAAGTGCACAAAAGTTTAAAGTAGTACTTACTATATTTATTTATTTTCTCAATTTATGAATAAATACAAATAAATTTGGAAAATTAATTTAGATGGGCAAATGCCCACCTTGGGTTGTGGGTGGGTCCGTCACTGTATCCAATTGTGTGTTTGGGTGCGCAGACTATGTTGTGGGCGCATACTTCCTCATTAATTCCCTCTCTTTATTTGAAATTTAGAGTTAAATTCAACTTTTATACATTTCAAAAAAATTCCTCTATTTTTTACATAATTAGTGGTTCAAAAAAAATCCATACCAACACGATATTTTCTAGGAGGAGAAAGTATACAATACAACAGTTATAATATCACATGTTATGATACATTCAATAAAAGAAATCAATGATTCATATGATTGAGAAGAGAAGTACACACTTTACACTCTTATGATTGATCATTGAAGAGAGAAATACGGACTTTCCTACATTTTCATTAAATTTGTTATAGTAAGTAATACTCCCTCCATCCCAATTTAATTGGTTACTATTCCATTTATAGATGTCTCAAAATAGTTGTCCACTTTTTACATTTAATATGTCATTAATTATAAAAAAAAATTATTTTTAATATTACCCTTTAAATTTTTCACACATTTTTTATTTTAGATCCCGCTACCTTTTTTGTGAGAAGAAAAGTAAAAGATATTTTTGAAAATAAATATTTTTTCTTTAAATAATTATTAGATTTCTTTAATTTTCAGTTTTTTAAAGTGTGACAATTAAATTAAAACAAAATAAATATTATAATTATTGTATTAAATATTTATAAAATCACCTATTCAAAACCAATAAATTTGCGCCGCCTCTATTAATGGAAGTATACATAACAGAAGTTTCACAATTCCCAAAGTCTTTTCTCTCTCTTCCTCGGTCCACTCATTACATGCGAATTATACTAAAACCTTCTCTCTTTCCTTCTCTTTCTTCCCCCTTTTCCTCACTTAATTATTCTACTCTTTTTTTAATTTATTTTCATGAAATTTAAGAAATCACAAAAGAAAAATTAATGTTGTAGAACATCATTTTTTTTTAATCATAATGGTTAGAAGACCCACGTACTGAACACTATCAATTATTTTATGGTTTATATTCATACTGTTGTTTTATATTGAATTGGGTTTGATTAAAAAAAATAGGGTTAAATATGAATTGAATATTATTTTAATTGGTTCCAACAATTTGTATGTATAGGTTGGATTATGTTTTGTTCGTGGCTAAAAGTTTTTTCACGATGTCGTATCATGTAGTCTTTGTTTTTAAGGCCTAATATGAAATTGCAATTTTGTTGGTTGTTTGATGTTCAATATGTCGTGTTTATGTTAGATAAAAATTAATATAACATTGTACGTAATGTTTATGTCTAGGAACAGAGAGAAAGACAAGTATGTCGTATCATGTAGTCTTTGTTTGTCGTTTGACGTTCAATATGTCGTATCACACACTCATCTGTATGTGCAAAGTAATTTTGAAGTCAATGAAAGAATTCCGGCAAGATGTTAGAAATACAAGTATATCAGGGTAGAGAGAGATGGAAATTTATAGGTAGGAGTACAAAAAGAATAAAGTGATAATTATTTGGTATCAAAAAAAATTTCTTTAATATGAAATTAAAAAATCATTAAACAATAATTTTGGGAGGGTGCTGGTAAAAGGATCCTTTAAAATTAGTTTTAACACTCTTTTAAAAGAAAAGACACTTAACACCTTTATTCAAAATGGAGTGTTTTTCTAGCTGGCTTTTGTTTTTATTCAAGAATGAGAATATGGCTTTTTTATTTTTCACGTTTTAGCAACTAGAGACATTAATTTGATTATGAAGAAAAAATCGCCACTTGCTTTTTCTCTGGAGCAAACATACACTATTATATTAGGCTAGGGTTGGAGATTAATTGATGCTAAACTTGCAACAAGTGGATCTCAAATTGGAGATTTCCAAATCCGAGTGAATGTTCTTTTACTATTGCATGCAAGAATCCACACGCTAAAAAACTCAATGTAATAATGACAAGGGGCAATTAAAAAAAAGGGCTTATTAGAGAAAGATTTTCACACTAAGGCCAATGAATAATTTTTTTTTAAATAAAGGGCCTATTTTTTATTTTATTGATAATATGACATGTGTCTTTTTTTTTCATTATAAAATGACATCCCAACCCTTAAAATAAACTAAAAAAATATCAATATGCATTAAAATATGGACTGCAATATGAACTTTGCAGTCTATATTTCACTGCAATATGAACTTTGCAGTCCATATTTCACTGCAATGTGAACTTTGCAGTCGATATTTTTAGTGCAAAGTTCATATTGCAGTCCATATTTTACTGCAATGTGAACTTTGCAGTCCATATTTTTAGTGCAAAGTTCATATTGCAGTACATATTTCACTGCAATATGAACTTTGCAGTTCATATTTTATTGCAATATGAACTTTGCAGTCCATATTTTTTGTGAAAATTTCATTAAAAGGGGTAATTTAGGTAATACATAACATGTTTTTATTAATTAAATGATATTTAAATTTATTCAAATACATTCATTTAAAATATAAAACAAAATAGGCATCTTACACTAATTACCAATTAAAAATAGGCCCTTCATTCAAATTACCAATTAAAAATAGGCCCTTCATTCAAAAAAATATTATTCGTTGGATTTTTGGTAAAAATCAATGTATAATAAACCCTTCTACCTAATTTCTAGTAATGACAATAACTTTATCTACTTTCGTAATACAACTCATGTATATATATATGCTTTACATATGCAATGTGTATTTGAATTTTTATTTTTTTCCTTTTTTTTTCTTGTACACTTATTAGGATATTGATATGTAGTATAACTCAAACCTATTATGTCAGTGATTTTCCACCCTACACTCGAGCATTATGCGTCAATGTGTGTTTGTTTGAGTTGTATATATATATAATAATAATAACTAAAACTAATTAAAGACCAACTGTTTTATTATTTTTTGTGTGTGAAATTAATTACAAACTACTGTTAATTTGGGAATTAAAGAGGATATTACGTATTGTACGTTGGTGTTGCACAAGTATAAATTCAAGAATTTGAAAGTTTTTAGGGCTCGTTTGGTTTGAATTTTGGAAATGGAATAAGCATCTTAAATTTCTAGCAATCTTTTATTCTAGCATCTAAGATGCCTTGCCAATGTTTGTTTCGGACATGAATTCTTTTTTTCCTAGAACGTTGAATTACCTCTCTATACTTGATCCAAATGAAAATATGAATAAAATACATGTGAATTACCAAAATGTTATTTATTTTATAAAATTAAAAGACAAGTTCTAACAATTTTAGAAAAGTAAAATTTAAGTTTTTATTCTTAACAACTATAAAAAGCCACTGTATGTATTTAATAATAAAAAGGACAAAAAAATATAATAAAAAGAAAAAGAATTATAACAAAAAAATATGCTTTGAAAGGAATGTAAATGATTTTTTTAATCTTGATAAGTAAAAGGGATATTTTAGGAAGAAATTTTAAAAGAAAATCTAAAAAAAAATACCCCTACGGTACGTAACTCTCTATTCCCATACAATTTTAAGTATAAAAATGCGATCCCTTGTAACCTTTTCTTCTTCCCTTTCCTCAGCTCCCATGCTAAAAATGAAACCCTAACATTATTAAACCCATTCATCTATATTTTTTTTTTTACTCATCTAGCCATTCATATACGCCATTGACCTTACGCTATCAGCAATCAAACAAATTTCAACGTACTGAATACGCCCCCCCCCCCGGGCCGCCCTCTCCGACTATTTTAAGTAGAAAATCGCTATCCTCTGAAAATTTTAAAATATTCCTATTTGCCTATTTAAGTTGAAAAGTCTCATATATTAATGAAGGTTGATTTATCAAGTTGGTGCTGATACGTTAGAATATATAAATAAGACCACGTTTTTATTTTTTTTGAAAAGATATGGAGGACCACGTTCGGACAACCTTTATCGTCATGTGTTTAATTAAAACAGTAACATTATATAAATATTTCCAGAGTCTTCTTAGAGTAGGAGTTAATATTTTAATAACTGGGAATAAATATTTTTAATAAAAAAAATTAAGTAAAGTAGGATTTAATGTACAACTAAAACAATTGTAAATAAATATTTCTAACTGAAGACTAAATAGAGTAAGATTGATGGCTACGTAAAATAATTTTAATAATTAGTATAAAAAAAATTATTAACCAATTGATATTAAGTGTAAATCAGCCCCACATCATTACCTAGTTAGTTGGAGTCAATATCTCCTTAATTTTGAGCACATTTTTCATGGACATCAATTTCCAGGAATTCAATTTTCCACAACTGAATCTTTTATATATAGTCCATTTCTTAAATGAAATTTGACCCCAAAAAGAGTAGAATTTCAAAATTGAAAACCTTATATATGTCTGTATCAAAGACTTATATTTTTATGAAACAGATGTAGCTAATAAATATTAATATGTGCTTGATTCATGATATAAACATACCAACACACATGTAAAGTATTCAAAATAATAACTATAATAAATTTTTATTACTGTCGAATGTAAAATATTATAATTATAGTGGGGACCCATATTTTGCTAATAATCAATACATGTTCTAAAAATTCCCACCTAACCTTGATTAGGTTATGTCAGTCTCTTAAGCGTTAGGCACTGCCTAGTCTAGAGAGTTGACAATTTAGCAGGATTATGGAATTTTTCACTCCTTTGGCCATATTTGGTTAGCATTTATCAATTTAGATTTTAAAATTTTTCCTAAAAGTCAATTTTGCTTTTACATTTTTTAAAATGTATTTCACTTTATTTTCTCTATTTAAAAGAAACTTTTAAAACGCCATAACTTTAAATTCAAAAATCAAAATTATATAAACAATATATATTTGAAATCTACTCGTCGAGATTTATAAAATAAGATCCATTGGAACTATTTTTTCAAATTTTTTTATGAGATTTTTAATTGGTTAAAAAAAACTCAAAAAAAAAATTCAAATTCACTTTTCAACTTATTTTCAATTTCTACCAAAAACTCAACTTAAAAACTCAACTCAAAAGCTCAACTAAACGCGCCTTTTGTGTTTTCAAAATTACTTTTTCTTAGTTCATTTGTGCCATAAAAAGATTTGAGATTATCCCTAATGAGCATTGTTCAAAGTATCGGCCGAAACCGATCCGAGTTGGCCGATACCAAGTTACAATAGAGGGTGCCAAACTGCTACTATGACCCGATATGATTAAAATCGGTTTATTTCAAGATATCATCGATATTTTACAGAAATCACACCGAGTCGCTGATATTTCGCTCCGTATTGAATAATTGAAAAAGGTGACTAAAGTTAAAAAAAAAAAGAAGAAGAAGTTACTCCATGTTGGACTTTAGAGACTTGAAGTGTAAATTGGTATTTATTGAAAAAAAAATGTTGATTTGTTCCAAAATAATTTGTTAATCTTTGTTTAATTAAATTAGCAACTATTAAAAAAAATATTGATTTGTTCAATTGTTCCAAAGTAATTTATTAATCTTTACTTAATTAAATTGGCTTAATTCTAAAAAAGGGAATATTAGAAGAAGGAAGAAAAGAAAGAAGAAAAAGAAATGGAAAGTAAGCAAGAAAAAAAATAAAGCAAAAGAAGCGTAGGCATCTAGCAGATCTAACTAGGTTTTCTAGTTATGATGAGTATTCTTGTAGCTATGATCCTCATTCACAAAGCTATCGGCACCTTAATGATCAACTGCAGAGCTTAAACTTAGGCCAACACTATTACAGTGGACATAAATACGACTATAATTATGATAGTCGTAGACATAGCATCTCCGGAGGCGGAATATCTAGTTATGATTTTGGCACTGGTTATGAAAGTTCTACACAAGATTATGCTAGTAGTAGGGGATCAAATAATAATATTGCTGCTCGTGGTGGTTATTATTGAAGTGGTCGTGAAACGTATCATGATAGATCTTCAAATAACAGCGATTATCGGGGATTTAGATATATACTATCATCACCATGGCCAACCAAACTTTCCTGTTTATGGGACATCTAGTCATTCCTCTCATCCTTACCCCACAAGTGTCAATCTTCAACCTCTTTTATATCCATATTCCTTATCACTGGAGTCCTTGAGTAATGATAATAATTATAATACAAATCATTATTTTAGGCCTAATTGAACTTATATTTAAGATATTTTTACTTTACAAGATTGTATTGTTATATATTTATTGAATTATGATGTAATATTTTATTACCAAGTGCAACAAATGATGGTATTTTAATGTAAAATATGTAATTTGTAGTAAATAATGTTAGTATGCTTATCTAATTGATCCATCTTATTAATCTCATACTTTAGAATTTTTCTATATTTTTTTGTAATTTTTTGGGCCTTTTAAATAATAAATTAGTCTATATCACCGAAACCGAAACCGACACTGATACCGATATCCGAGTTAAAAATTGAATGCTCGAGTTGGCCTCCAAAACCGCGACTTTGAACCATGCTGATGAGGTTCAAACTGTCTTTTATATATATATAGGAAGGGGATATGGTGATGCGATCTGAGTTGGGCCAATTCGTGTTTAATTTAGAGAGCTAGTTAAGGTTCTTAAATCTCATAAAATAAATACATAGGTCTAAAGGAGTGCATCATAAGCATTAATTAAAAGTGCACAAACTATTCCATTAAAATTAATAACAAAGATTATTACAAGTACATATACCAATATTACTACATGATGTATGTATTTTTATTCACACACATGCACATGAAGGTTTCGTTTGATTCGGATATTAAAAAGTGGTATGGGATTATTAATATCATTTTTTTATAATATCTTGTTTGGTTCGCACAAATGTACTGGAATTACTAATACCAACACTAACTTAATACCACTCTTTGTGTTATAATTTAATACCGGGGGGAGATGGTATTGTTTATTCGGGATTAAGAAAGAGGAACTATATATTTTCAAAACTGCCATTATTAGTATAATATTTTCAAAAATGCCACCACCACCCCTACCCCCACCCCCCAACCCCACCACCACCCACCCCGGCGACCCCAACCCCCACCCCCACCCCACCCCACCACCACCACTACTATAATAATAATAATAATAATAATAATAATAATAATAATAATAATAATAATAATAATAATAATAATAATATTGTTATTCCAAAATATAATCCCGTATATGAGTTACAGAACTAAACATAATATTAACATCAGTATAGGATATCCTAGTATTAATACTGCATAAATCAAACAGAATATTGGTATTAAATTAATACTAAGATTAATACACCAGTATTACTAATACTGGTATTATTAATTCCATTGACCCTACTACCTGAATCAAATGAGGCCGAAGAGTATAATAGAGATGGGCTAATGTATGTATAATAACATCAATATGATCAAGAAGAAGCATGATGATGATCTTCGTCATGATGATGAGTAGGCTTGATCTTCTTCTTGTTCTTGATATTTTTAACAACAGAAGAAGTAGATTCCGCAATGTACTCGGCCATCATGGTCTTCACCAGCTTCTTCTTTGGTGGATTTACAAAGTTCCCAATATTACTCTTCTTCACTTTGAATCCTTGCCCGCTTTCAACCCCCTCGACCGCTTCCTTACCCCTTTTATCTGACATCTATCTCTCTAGATCTCTCTAAATCTCTCTCTCGATCTTCTTAGAATGTCTGCTGAATTAATGCTTTGCTTCTTAATGCAGATGAGTGAACTGAGGTATTTGTAGAGGGAAAATGCTTCTCTTTTGCTGTGTTTTTTTATGTATCAATGTGTGTGTGTTTTTGTACGTATCAATATGTATATCTTTATTTTGTTAAGAATAGTTGGCTCAAACCATTCATGCCACATAAAAAAATTGTAAAACTCAGCAACATGTATATAACTAGGGGAGTGTCACTATATAGTAACGAAGGCTTTTAAGTTAAAACTCCACACTTGTTGCCCAAAGATATTTAAGTTGGGGACAATATCGTTACTATGTGCGCAGAGGGGGTGAATCCACGCAAGGAAGGCGGAGAGCTTTGTGGTGTTGCGTGAGTATAAATAAACTTGAAAGTAAAAAAAATGAATTTGGTTTTTGTTGGAGGTTTTTTTCAACCAATTCAAAAAAAATCGTGAAAAAATCTCAAAAAATAGTCACAATGGATCTTATATTATAGATCTTGATGAGTAAGTTTCAAATATATTTTTCGTTTGGATTGAGTTTTTGAGAAGTGTGAAAGTAATTTAAAAAATGAATTTGATTTTTGTTGGAGTTTTTTCAACTAATTCAAAAAATAACCACAATAGATCTTATTTTATAAATCTCAATGAGTAAGTTTCAAATATTTTTTTTTTATCTAATTCCGATTTTTGGATTTTAAGTTATGGTATTTTAAAAGTTTTACGAGAGAGAAAAGTTTAGTGAATTTTGAGAAGTGTGAAAATAAAATTAACTGTTTTAATAATAATAAAAAAAAAAATATTGGTTTTTAAAACTTCAACCAAACAGAGGCATAGTCTTTTCAACGTAAAGTTGTTACTATCCAAGCAAGAATAGTTTTTGTTAACGCAAATAATGTTTTAATTACTTGTAATTTAAATTTTTGTTTAGTACGTTGCATATTTTTGTGAGACAAGAATGGGACCAATTGCTTGGTGATAGAACCACTCCACGAAAAATTGCTGGAGACTAATTTCATGGTGGGCAATATGCATCTATCTATTTCAACGGTGCATTTAATTAGCTAGTCTTTTTCCGGTGATCACTCTTTAAATCTGTCACAAATATTTTTTAAAAAATTTAGTTAACAAGTCTTTTTTCGTGACTATTCTTTAAATCTGTCACAAACATCTATCTATTTCGACTTCTGCCTAGCACTTTTTAGAGCATTGATAGTAATGCATACTTTATATATGTGGAAATTCATATTTATAGATTGCATTTTTATCAAAGCCGTTACTAGAAGAAATGATTAGACATGAACACAAAACACAAAACAAGACCGTGTTTTTCTACTAAACACAAACATGACTCATTTAAACACAACATGACTAACATCATTAGACACAAAATCACAAAATAACACAATTCCAAATATAGTCTACCCCATTTAGACACGGCAAAACACAATAGGACGCATTCACCACGAGACTGACCAGCACAACATTATATGGTAAATAATTTAGACACAAGCAACACATCTCGTGCCAATTTTTACATGAAGTAACACATATATTACTGACAATTTGATACCCAATTTTCATTGTTCCTCCTCCACACAGTTTTTTTCCTGTTTCAGGGCTCTCATTCACTCACAGTCTCATACCCCTAATAAAAACAAGAAACCTTATCCACAAAACCAGGGGATGTAAAATTCATTGGCCTTACACTATATCCACACAAAAAAAAAAAAAAAGACCCACAGAAATGAAAAAAATAAAATAAAATAAAAGAAGAGGAGAAACTAAATGCTGCATTCATCAATGGCAACAACATCCTCATACATGGCTTCATCAAAATTCTCCATGCTAGGCTGGACCGGACTCGATAAAAAGCTAAGAAAGAGAACCCAATTTTTGATATCAGCTCAACAAGATGCCGAGGTACAACAAGTTGCGGTACAAGCAGAAGAAGCAGAAAAAAAGCAAGAGAAGGTGAAGCCGCAAAAGCCAATGACAGAGCCGAGACCTGCTGAGGTACAAATGAACGTGCAGAGCAAGAACATGGACCTAGAATACGGTGGACAGTGGCTCAGTACCGCTACCCGCCATGTCAGGATTTATGCAGCGTACATTGACCCAGAAACATGGGCGTTTGACCAGACTCAGATGGATAAACTGACTCTTCTTCTTGATCCGACCAACGAGTTCACGTGGACCCCCGAGACTTGCAATAAAGTTTACTCTTACTTCCAAGAGCTGGTTGATCACTATGAGGTAAGGTTTTGTTTCTCCAACCATATTCAAAGTCTTAATGGTACAGACATACATAAATACATACAAATGCATCTATCAAGTACTTCTATGGGGACTCATTCAAGACAAAATGACACGTTATCAATACATTGGTTAGTGAACTAGGTCCATCATTAGTAGAAGATTACTACTGACCAATGCACAAATAACACATCACTGTGCCCTCAAAGCATGTCTCCAGACCGGGTCAAACATGCCTTTCCTGCCCCCGCCCTCAAACCCTTCAACCTGTTGATTTGTAATCCAAGATCTTCAAGTGATAGACAGTGCTACAGGCTCTTCAATCACACGCATCTATCCCCTCTACTCCACTCCCCATCGCACGCTACCCTACCCCACCCCAACCTAAAACCCTCCCACCCAAAGATTTGAACTCGATACTTCCCACCAGGCCTTGGCAATTGGGCAGGTTGGGCTGGTTATGGGCAGGTTTAAACAGGTTACAAGTTGGCTTTGAGAGGGTTAGCAATACATTGGATTTGGGCAGGTAAAACGCGGGTTTGGTCCGGGTCAACCTGGGTTTTTTCCACTTTCTGCCTCTATGATTTTTTCAAAGAAACATCCCCCTCTGATTCTTATCATCAGAAACCAAATTGTTTTAAAAACAAAAACACACACGTAAGGGTAGATGGCAGTTGTTTTGGTACACACTTCAAATTACCAAATTACTCTTTGTTGATTCAGAAAATAAATACTACGTAAAGTAGGATTCAAACCCATAACATATCAACAAATAGTCTTAGCCACTCTACCAAGTTAATCACTTGAATGTAAAATGTATTAATTATTTATAAAGTTTCAAGATTACAAGGTATGACATTGCACAAGTATAGAGTGTGCCACGATTCTAGTATATATATGTGGTGTATATATAGACTAACATAGTATGTCAAATCAGGGAGCTCCTTTGACAGATTACACACTTCGATTGATCGGTTCAGACATAGAGCACTACATAAGGAAGATGCTTTACAATGGAGAAATCCAATACAACATGAATTCAAAGGTCCTAAACTTCAGCATGGGCAAACCAAGAGTTGGATTCAATTACAAGGAAGAACAATCTCAAGATAATAAATGAAGGCTGACATATCTAGCCATCTAGGAATACCCAAGAAAATGCAAACAAAATAATTTCCGGATGTTACATACATGTTATATATGAATATTATGTTACATATTCTTGAATGGGTGCTAACTTCAGAATGATCAAGATTAAGGAAGAAAAATCTGAAAGTCAAGCAAAAGTTTTTGGAATGATACCTGCAACAATTTGTCATCCAATTATTTTTCTAGACTCAATGTCACATCTACACTATCCTGGGATATTGGGAACTGCACCTGAGGCCGAATGTTCTAGAGCACTCTTGGAATCACGGCCCGACACAAGGGGTCTGACCAAGGCGTGAACGCTCCTTCATGTGACAAATTCTGAAACAGTATCAACAAACTATAAGCATTAGGGAGTGGTAGATTGTATTTGTTGGTGGACCAACAAAAAACAAAGTAGTATCGCATACAAAATTAATTAAGCTTCATGAACTTATATGTCTTCATGATTCTGGGTCCAGAAATGCAAATTCAAAGTAAGAAGAAAAAAAGGGGAATACTGGTAACCATTGTTTTGGTATTACTATTTATTTAGCTTACTTTTTTAGCCTATATTAATAATTTCTTGTTTTTTTTAATATTAAATGCTTCGCACGAAAGGCTTTAAACCTTGCCACATTGAGGTGCCTTGGCGCTGACGAGCAAAAACCTAAGGCTTATGCTTTCACCTTTTAAAACATTGGTGGCAACTCCATCCTGAAGTTTCTTGGCATGCTAATTACATGAATCAAGGTTCTTATATCAGTTCAACTCTATACATTCAATGCAGTCCTACTAATTGTCCAATGCTATGAGTGGAAAATCCTTGAAACATATATATATATACACATCCCCTCTCTAGAGAGGAAGGTCTGCTCTTTACGAAAAGGACCATCTACTGAGGGGTAAACGGTAAATTCTTAAACATTTATGAAATTTGGTATAGATTATACATAATATTGGTACATCATCACCAAATTTCATCAAAAACTCAATCTAGAAGTGTGTCATGAAACAAATTGACATCTACGTGCATGTTCAGCCATGGCAATTTTTATGGTCATCTAACTGACTTCTAGATTGAATTTTTTGACAAAATTTGGTGGTGATGATATTTACTCATAATACAAATCACCTCTACCTATATTTCATAAAAAAAGTTCATCCATTTACCCCTCAATGGCCATCCTTCTTATACTCCAAGAGAGAACCATCCTCTCTAGAGAAGGGCTGATATATTTGTGTATTTATATGTATGTCCAATGCCATTCAAGCTAACTGCCGGTGGTCAACAGTTGTGTGACTGTGATTAAGATGCATGCCCTGATGGCCTGATCCTATTAATTGCAAGATTACCAGCAATACTAGAAAAAGAGAAAGAAGGAAAAAAGAAATCAAGCCCATCATTCCCAAAAGAATAATGGCATATTAGACTGTGCACCCAACTGGAAGCAGAATCCAAAAACCTCTATAAGGTACTGGTAGCTTAGTATTTAAAGATGGATTTTTTCCTTAAATGATTGAAATATAACAAATTAAATCTCTGTATCAACATGTCAGTTCAAGAAAGTAATAAGTAACAATAAAATAGTTAGAAATGTATTTGCAATATTGTTTATGAAACAAGACACTCGCCTGCAACCAATAGAAAAAACCACGCAGAATGTTCAGCATTTTAGGCCGATCAAAGCGAGCAGCATCAAGTTCCTTTTTAAGATCTGCAAGAAAAATGTATAAAATTTGAGTTTGTATATATGTGATTTTATTTCGTCTGTGTGTGTTTGTGTGTTTTGGGTTTGAGGTTTGAGGTGGGGGATGGTGGGGGGATGCCAAGTAAGAATCAGTTTGCCTTATTCAACTTACCAGTATAGTGATCAAGGTATGATTTGCTGCATTTATTATTTGAGAATGACCTTGACCTTCGACGAGAGTTTCGGCCTCCAATTGGCTTTCTTACATTTACATCTTGCAAAAGCTTGTCAAACTCGTCTTGATTATAGGGCCTTTTGAGAATACCCATCACCTCCTCCCTAAACAGAGAGTTGTCATTGCCAATGGGATTTTCAGGGCATTGCCAGTCATCTCCCTCTGTCTCAATCTTCGTGAGACAAAATCATTAGTACAACAAACCAATAGGAACTAAACTTCAAAAGTAAAAAAGCGAAACAGGGCAAATTTATCACCAAATGTATACTTACAGGTGCATAATATACTCTTGAACGTACAAATGGGGTGAAGTTCCCTTCACCACAATCCGGAGCATCATCCATCACAATAATTTCTGTATCAGATGAACTTTCGTCGTCTTCTCCGTATTTCAACCTTTGACCAGAATTCATTATAAAAACTGCACCATAGCCTTCCTTGTCTCTACAGTTCAGGAATGACTGGTAGCATTGATCGATCATGTTATTCTCAGTGTCACATATGCTTCGAGGCTCAGAGATGTGACTATGCTTCCGATGAAGCTCTTTATTCAAAGACCCTTTTGTCCCATGAGAAACATGATCAGTGCGTTGAGCCCTAAAATGCTTCCGAACTACTGAATCCCCCCTGTTTCTTTCAGCACTTATCGAAATTCTTTGTTGGACCTGATCTGAGCTCTGGACATTCCTCGAGTTTTTTGTTGATTCTGTCTTCTCTTTGTTACTAACGTTCATCGAATGTTTCGTTGTGTCTATCTTCTCTCCCTCTGTTATATTCCTAAATTTTGTCAAAATTTGCGAGCCACATTCATCATCTGACCCACCTAGTGTTTCATACTTTATAAATTCAGAAATCCCATCAGTATGAACAACTTCGAGTGCACATGATTTCCCACTTTTTCTCAGGTTCTCCAAAAACATACTATACTGAGGATCCGTATCATCTTCACCATTATCAAATTGACTCAAATACGTGTAGTACTCATCATCTATCACTCCATAATGAGCTTGTCCATTTTTCAGTGCCTCCTTTAAGCATTTTTTACACTTATTAATCACAAAATTCTTGGCGTCACATATATTACTCTTTAAGCGTCTCTTGTATTTGTCATCGTATTTAATGTTTAACTTCTCACTTCTAAGCCTCATGTTAGCTCATTAACTGCTTCTGATTGTTTTCATTTTCCCCTCACGATAAATGCAACTAGTCACTTTTTCAACAGGATAATCTCAAGGAACCACCACATAATTCTGGCTAAAAGAAATAAAAGGAAACAAGTAAATCAAAACTACGTGCATAAAAAACTTAATAAAAAAATTCAAATGAACTTGAAGAAATAAAAGAGAAGGCATATACAGCCATCAAAGAACCAAATTTTATGAAACTGTGAAGGGAGTTAGTTCCTGCAATAGAAGCTTACTTTTAAATTACTCTCTCCCCCCCAAATTCAGCGTCACAGTTTCACAAATTTAGCCCAATCACTGGTTTATAAGACGATTAATTTAACTAGTGTGAGATTTACTACATTAATTTAAGAAATGTAAGGTCGTGTTTCTTTTTACCTATCTTACCTATTAATGCTGAATGGAAGTCTATTCAATATTAAGAGGTAGAAACAGTGTTTGTTTCCTCCCCTCTTGATGCTTGATTGCATTAAAATTCAAGTCTTGTGCTGATGCTAAAATCCAACTTTAGTGAAATTTTATTCCAATGGTGCCCCAATTCTTTTTACTTATTTTTCAGTAAAATTGTAAAATATCATCTATTCAACATTAAGAGCCAAATAAAATCAAATACATTTTTTTTTCAGATATTATGTTCAGCATTCAAAGTTCAGCAAACAAACAAACCCTAAAGTAACGTTTGATAAAACATCTTAAAACTGAAATTGAAAGAATTGTTTTTTTACTTCTGAAATATGTATCTGAAAAAATGTTATTTGTTTGAATATAACACCATCTAAAAACTTTTTTTTAATATGATAATTTTACCCTTATTAGTGTATTTAGATCACATGATTAGGAATTTTAATGAGGGTAAAATAAGTATTTTGTAATGAGGAGTTTTAAGTTTTCGGATTTAAGTAACAAACTTTCCACTTAAAATTTTTGATACAAATTTTTAAGTTTAAGCGGTAAATCACTTAAATTTTTTATCAAACAAACAACTTTTACATTTCTTAAATCTGGAAACTTTAAGTTTTCAGATTTAAGTGGGCAAAACAAACATCCCTAAGTACATTGTAACTAGAAATGTAAATCTTAATTTGGGATGGTTGGAGAAATTTACAGCTTGATTTGAGAACCATAACTCTTAATTTGGGACATCCAAAAGGAGGTGATAAACCTCAATTGATTAAATTCGAGAATGGAAACCTAATACTGAACTGTGATTGTCAAAAGATGAAGGAAAATGCCTACGCGAAAATATTTGAAGGGAAATTGAGGTGTGGATTTTGTTAATCTTACCTGAGAGGTGACCGGTATGTCGCCGGAGGTTTGCGGAAGAAGAATATCCGGTCGGAGGCTGAAAGAATCTTTTTATGTGTGAATCTAATTTAGGGAATTGGAGGGAAATATATCGTAAGACACCAAATATGCCCGAATAAGCCCGCCCGACCCAAATTCGAACTCCATTTCAAAGTTCAAACCGCCTATTATATATCAGATTAATTTATTTTTTTTGGGCCAAGGAGCTCATGAGTTTATTTTTTCAGTACATTTAGCAAGAAAGGTAATTTAGGGCATGCTTGGTGGAGTTTTTTTTCTCCAAATTTTAAAAACTCAACTTAAAATTAATTTTACTTTTATACTTCTTAAAATCTATTTCACTTTACTTTCTCTTTCTAAAAAAAATTTTAAAACACCATAACTTTAAATCCAAAAATCAAAATTAGATAAAAAAATATATATATTTAAAACCTAATCGTCGAGATCTATAAAATAAGATCCATTGTGATTATTTTTTAAAAAAATTTTATGAGATTTTTTAGTTGATTGAAAAAAACTCAAACTTAAACAAAAACCAAATTCACTTTTCAACATACTTCCAAATTCTACCAAACACCATATTTTAAAAACTCAACTTAAAAACTCAAACGAAAACATCAACCAAATATCACCTTAATGTGTCGGTAAGGGTCTAATATTACTTAGCGAGTGATGGATGTGCATAGTGCTAACTATATTTATTATATTTTTTTACAAAAACAAAAAAAGGGATTTGAAACCGGTTTATTAGAAAAATACAATTTTTTTTCATTTATTATATGCATTGCTCCTCTAAAATCTATAAAACAAAAGATATTAATTTTTTAATTTTAAAAATGTATTAGGCATAAAAATTGTGTGATTGAAATCAAGATACCTTTTCAGGGTGAATAGTACTTTTTGACACAACGAACAACTAGTCTATTTAACAATGGCAATAATTTAAAAACCAAAATAGAAAAAATTGATTGAAACGGTAAGATATATGATTTTTCATGGATGAATAGTGTCATTAGCACAAATTACGAGCTAGTTCTACAATATTATATCATTATTTATAAAAATACTATGGTAGTTATGAATCCGGTTTCAAATTTATTAGAATTGGTGTCACGGCCGATACGTGTCATTGGCACATATTACGACCTAGTTCTACGATATTATACCATTATTTATAAAAATAAGATGGTAGTTATAAATCCGGTTTCAAACTTATTAGAATCGGTGTCACAGCCGATACGTGTGTAATATGATAAATAATTATTCTTTACATAATGTATAGGTTTAAAAAAAAAACAAAAAATCAAATGGTATTTAATTGGTTTGTTTGCATGTGTTCTTTAGGTCGAGTGTTATGAGTTTAAGTTTTTGCTTAAATACTATTTACTTTGGAATTTTAAAAGTGTGAAAGGTAATTTTATAATTTCACTGACCTACTAAAAACTCTCATCACATTTTATGTATAGTAATTATATATTAGACCACTTAAGCATACAATATGTGCTCTACTTGCATGTATATAATTAAGGGAGAATTTTTTTAACAAAAATGCAAGATGGCTCAGTGTTTAATTATGATTCTAAATTGTTTAAAGTTAAGGCCAGAGTTTGATTTTCATATATTCCAAACAAATCTTTTATAAAAAAAAATTAAAATATATGATAATAGTAGGTTGTGCCAATAAAATTAAAACTTCCATCCTTCTATGGGAGCATGGGTAGATAGTAGGGTTACCATTTTGTTTTAGTTTTTTGCAGCATGATCGATTTACTTTAGGAGATAACTCAAATTATGCCTATTATCCAGGGGCAACTCGAACCTTAAAGGAAAATTTTCTCAATTTTTTTATTGCAGTCCTAACCCTAATTTAATTTATTCTATCTAAATATAACATTCAATAAACTTTTTTTTTCTAAAAAAAAATACCTAATTATTTCATCTCCACTCACATACCCATATTTCATATATATATATATATATATATATGTACACAAACCTAATTTCGTATACACATATACCCAAATTTCATTTTCTCTCTATATACATATACTCATATTTTAATCAAAGAATATACCAAAAAATTTAGAGATGTCGAAATATATATATGCATACATATATTTCAAGGAATAGTTCGCTGAAGTTGAGATCGATGGTTCGGATATTAGCAGCTCTGAGGTTTAGGAAATTAATTTTGTGTTTAGAGAAAGATAAATGAAATTAGGATTAGGGTTCTTAAAGAAAACTATAAAGGTTGAAGATGTGGGCAAAAGTTTCAGATTACATAAAATTTTGGACAGGTATATATATAGAAAGAAAATAAAGCTTGTATATATGTATATATATGAAATTTAGGTATGAGTATATATAAATGTAGGTATGTTCATATCTAGAGAGAAAACAATAAAAAGTGACTGTGCATATATAAATTTATTAATATAGTTATGTGTGAGAATCTACGTTTTCAACGCCAAGTCCTCATGAGCAGCGATCCCATTTTGTTTGGAAATCAATTTTGAAAAGTATTAAAGTCATCAATTTGTTTTACTAAACAAACAAAAAGTGCTTGTAAAATAGACATTTATGGACTAAATATCCAATTATATACAATGTATGCGAAACTAGTTTATTTGAAAGGTTCGGGGATTAAGTTACGAATTGGGAAGGTATTAGGCACCCAATTCGCCCTTTTGGTATTTTAAGTAGAGTATGCATGTATTTCTAATTCAACTTTTAAGTGTTATTGCTATTACTTTACAACTTCTAGTGTATACCTTTGAAAATGGGATTTTGGGGATGTGATAAAAATGATGTATTTCCTAGTTTGCCCATGATGTTGCGAATAAGTGTTTTGTGATTTGAAAAAGAAAATTTGATAATAGTAAATATATTGAAACAAGTGATTTTGTAAAATTTTGATCTTTTCGAAAACTAATTCGATGTGAAATCTTGTGTTTGATATAATATAAGATAAGTGGACCAACCATACACCATAGTCTATTGAATAAACCGGTATAAATGGCATTACTGTTCTCATAATCATCACATATATACCATAATTTATGAGTTAAATCGGATGTATAGTGATGATTGATTCATTCGTAAAACAACACCGTTAATCCGGGATTTTGGAAAAGTAAAATAATAATAATAATAATAATAATAATATTTTCAGAATTGGATTAGGTTTTGTAATACACCTTTGGTTTTGAAAAACAATTTGAAAAGAGGTTTTGGAAAGCTATTAAGTGATAGTAATTATATGAATAAGAGTTGGAATTATAAAAAATATTAAATAAATAAAAGCGAAAAGCGAAAAAAGAAAATTATACCTGAGTTGCTTAAGAGAGCGAGAATGTGGGTCTTCTAATGTGTACCATGAAATCCCAGTGGTTGTTGATAAAAAATACCGAAGAATGGGGGCTAATATATAGCTGTACAGTCTTAAACAATGCAGGAAATGAGCTTGTAACATGAAAACTGAGACATTTGTCGCGCAATAAGTGAGCTTGTCGTAAGACGAGCTCTCCTGCCACACGTCACTCTCTGATTTGCTGGTCTGGCTTAAGCTTATAACTTGGCTTCGATGGGCCGAAAAGTATTGTTTCGCTTTTGAAATGCTCCCAATTTGGCTCGAAATGATCGCGAACTTGTGTAAAATGCTGGGATGTGTTGATCCTTGACCGATAACACAACACATGGTTGATGTTATACACCATTACATAATGGTTTGAATTATCTATACAATATATTAAATACTTGATTGTCTAATATATTTTTTTGGATTATTATATATACACCATTGCTTAATGTTTTGAATTATCTATAAAATATATTAAACATGGGATATGGGTATTTTGACATTATAAAGTATTATTTATTTTGTCTTTGGTTTGTGAGTTTTTTATTTTTGAATAGAGATAAAGCAATCGGGTATTTTGTGTTTAAAGAAAGAAAATTGTTGAATTCTGTGTTTAAATAGGAAAAATAAAATCAAGGTTAGAGTTATAATAAAAAAGTTGACTAGCTTTTCCTTTGAAGTTAGGGTTAAAGTTACATCTCTGAATAATTAGCATAACTTGAGCTAAACCCAAGGGTAAATCGGTTATATTGCCCAAAAAAAATTAAGAGAAGACTAACCACGTTAAATGACCCGAGGGGAGGGGAGTGTAAACTCCAAGGAATATTAAATTGTGGGGTAGCTCAAATTATTGCTATTACTTAGGGGGTAACTCAAAAGGACCTTTTACCTTAGGGTTAATGGCAGCAAGTTCATTTTACTTAAAGATACCAAAACAATGTTGTTAAATAACTTTGAGATAAAAGATTTAGGAGCAACCTCTTATGTGCTTGGTCTATAAATTATTAAAGATAAGTCAAAAGGTACATATATATATATATATGCGTGTTGTGTTTTAAAGAGGTTTAATATGGAAAATTACAGTCTCGGTGAAGCTTTAATCGGCAAGGGTGATAAGTTTTGTAACGAGTAGTGTCCTAGAAATAATGTTTGAAAAGAACACTATGGAGGGAAAGCCCTATGCTTCTTTGGTTACCAACTTTACACATGCACAAGTTTATACTAGGCCAGATATTGCTTTTCATTTGAGTGTGCTAAGATGGTATCAGTCTAATCCTGGATTGATGCATTGGATAGCCGCCATGAGGTTCTTCGTTACATGTAAAAGACGTAGAGCTTTATACGTGTTTACGGGAGAAGTGACAAGCTTGAAGTTATTAGTTATACTGATTCATATTTTACAGGATACATTAATGATAGAAAGTCAACATTTGGCTATGTTTTTTTTCGAGTGATTTAGATTTTGGGTGCTGTTTGTTCTTGCATATCAAACGTTGGGTGTCAAAGTTTTGTATAATATGTGTTTGGGTGCCATTTTGGACGGAATCCATTAGTCAACGTGTTTAATCGTTAGCTCATTTAATTTTTGACCATTTTACCACTAAACAAGAGCAATACGTTTTGTCTTTTTCTAGGGGTAAAATAGGTAAATTAGGTCAAAAATTAACTAAGCTAACACTTGACCACGTTGACTAACGGATTTCATCCAAAATGGCACCCAAACATCTAGTATACAAAACTTTGACATCCAACATTTGATATGCAAGAACAAATTATACCCAAAGTCTAAATCACCGGGTTTTTTTTTCTTACAGGACGTGTGGTATCATGGAAACTGTAAAGCAAAATGCATTTGCTACTTTAATTATGGAACCACAATTTATTAGCTCTTATATCCTGACCAGACTTATTGGAAAAATAATTTTGGTATTGGTATTAGTATTAAGGTAGTTGATTATATTGTTGGGCCGATACAAGCAAAGTGTGATAATCAAGTTGCCGTGTTTTATTCTAAGAATAATAAAATGAATTTGGGCTCTGGGCACATGGATATCGAATACCTACAAGTGATGACAACAATTAAAGAATGAAATGTCATAATTGAGCACATTAATACTCAGGCTATGATGGCTAATCCAATTACCAAAGGTTTGACAGTGGGAATGTTTAAAAATCATGTAAGACGTATGGGCGTGGTAGAATATTTTGATACAGCCATATAGTCGGAGTAAGTTTCCTTTTAATGTTATTTTACCGTGTGTTTTGCTATTATTTTATGTTTTTATTATCCGATTAAGCATATATCTTTATTAAGTATAGCCTGGTATTGAGAAAGAAATGGTCTCATTCAATAAAGTTTGCCTCTTGTTTTAACCATATTGTTACCATTACTATCTTCATTTCGATCGTCATCTAATATGTGATGGCCATAAAGAATCTAATTCTTTGAAATAAATATATAAAGGCTTCATTTTGGAGCATACATGAGGTTCATCATGAACAATAAAGTTGGACTTCTTTGTGGAATTTCTATGTACCATTATTTCCACATAATTTAGTATCTTATCTTATTTAAATTCATTGCGAATGCGATTTTAATGCATGTGATGATAAAGTGCTTATCTAATTTCAAATGCATATGTTTTCTATTGTACATTATTAATTATTATGTTAAATTATAATTTTGTTTTAGGCTTTGATTATGTTGTTAGATTTAGGGATCATAAAGGATACCTAGCTTGTATTGTTTTGAATTCTTGCTAAATAATCAATGTGCCCAAAATGGGATAATGTAAGACTAAGTTGGGCTTATTGATTATTGGCCTTGTATTCACTGGCGGAGCCAGTAAGGGGCAAGCGGGGGCGAGCGCCCCCACTTGGTTCCGATTTTTTTTTATTATATATGGGGTATTTTTGTAAAAAAAAATAATATATAGGGACTTTTGTGTAGAAATATAAACTTGAAGGTACCAAAGTGCAAAAAAAAAATAAAACTTTGAGTTATTGACCACCGCTCAAGCCTCACTTAATTCACAAATTTCAGCCTCGGGATCTCTCTCCTCTTCTCTTTCTCTTTTATTTCTATAAACTTCCCCGCTCACTCACTCACTCGACCGCTCCAATGCTGCCCCACTTGACCGCTCCGCGCCTCCGCCACCACTTCATCTCCATTCTCCACAGAACATGGCACCACTGTGCTGGCTGTTGGCTACTGCTCCTTCTCCTATTTCCCACCTCAAGCTCCTTTACAAATTACAACATAATCTTTCTAGATTTAGGTCTAAACCTTAAGATTAATTTGTTTTTATTAGTTGCATAATATTAGTTGGATTTCTTTATTATTTAGGCCTATTGCTGATTTTGTGATTTAGGTCTATTATTTAGTTGCATAATTTCGTGATTTAGGTCTAATTTTGTAAACCCCTAATTGTTGAATATTAACTCTATTGTTGATTACTTGATTAATTACATAATTTTAATTCTATTATTGACTAGTTTGATAATATTAGTTGATTTAGGTGTAAACCCCTCAATTGTTGAATATTAGTTCTAGTTTCATAATATTTTGTGATTTAGGTGTAAACTCATAATTGTTGAATATTAGTTATAGTAGTAATTAATTACATAATTTTAATTCTGCTGTTGATTAATTGTCTATAGGAAAAGAGTTCGGTGACATACATTGAGCAAGAATTTTTCAATAATATTGACAAAGAAGAAGTATTGCAACACTTCCAAAATATGAAAAAACGTATAATCATCTTGTAATTTTTCTTAATTGTTTGCATTTGCTATTTCAATTGTATGAACTATTATTATTAATGCTATTATGTTTGCGTTAAAATTTTAAGACTTCAAATATGATTTGGTGTGTTTAGAATTTCGCCCCCACTTGGTCGAATTCCTGGCTCCGCCACTGCTTGTATTCTTACTGTTTATTCATGTCCTGGTAGTGGGATCCATCACTATTTATCCAACTATTCACCTAAATTATGTGAATAAAGGAAATCTAATTTTAAGAACTAATTGGTTAAATAAGATAAGGGTAATTAAGGTTTGTTTCAAATTGATGCATTTTTAGTTCCTTGATAGGATGGTTTTATTAGTTAAGCATCTATACAAGATGAAGTCTCTATAATCACAAGAACATGTTCAAATAAGTTTAACCCTATTAAAATATTGAACATAGAGAGTTTGTAGAGCGCAGAAGGCTTTACCTTGCTACGGTTGTGCCAATGGCTTCACAAGGTATATATATTAATCTCAATTATCTTAATATAATTGTGCTTGGCTTGAATAAAGTGATGTATATACATGGATAAAACATGAGAAGCCTAAATTTTATGCTTTATAATGTGTACGATCAATCATATGCACATTGGCTATAAAATACAACTAACGGTAAAATTATGGAATTATAAATGAGACTTATACGATTGATTCTAGTTGTACCCACATGTTAAATGTATGGGGATACTCCATGAGATAAGTAATTGATTTGGTATTAAATAACGCGCATATGTTTCATTACATTGCTCCATAATTGTTGTTTATGGCATAAATGTTGGGTTTCACACGCAATTTAATTGTTTGGATTATGGTGTACCAAATATGGTTAATTATATGGGTTATAACTTATTAAGTGGTTGGTGTATGCTTATATTGATGTATACTTTAGTTGTTGATACAATTTGTACATCAGTGGACATACATATACTCAGATACGTTATTGTATTGCCTAGTCCATGTTATTGTAAAGGTAAAAACATTATTTGGAATCATTATTCTTGTTGATAAATAGTGAGATCAAATCACTATTTTTAAGCAAATCATCATTTTTACAAAATTGAGAAAAATAGTGGTTCCAAATCACAATTTTTACCTTTAAAATCACTATTTTTAAAAGTGTGTTATTTTGACTAATAAGTTGAAAAGTGGCATAGTCCGGCTATTTAGTTTAAAAAGTGATTTAATTTGATTATTTAGTTTAAAAAATGGTTTAATTAGTTTAACTATTTAGTTCAAAAAATAACTTAGTTTAATTAAAAAAAAGTCATATTTTTTGTAGTCCATTTGGGTTGGCCCTGGGCATAGGCGGCCCAGGCCATCGCTTAGGGCCCTCAAATTTTTTTGTGCCTTGCATGTATATATATATATATATATATGTATGGTATATGTTAAAAGCATTTGATGTTGAATGAGGTCATTAAAAATCTTCGATGCAGCTAGAACGTTAATCAAATTGAAATGCATTTTAGGAGGGGCTCATGTGCTCAAACCCTCATGGTGGTTTTTGTGTTTATAATTTTTCAAATGTCATTACTATGTGGTGTTTTTCCCCTTTTAAATACTTACCAAGCAGAATAAAAAAATCTATCTTTTAATTTTTGTTTATACCAAAATATATATGACTAAGAAATTTTAATTACTTTCTTTTATAATTTTTTAAATGTCATTACTATACGATTTTTTTGGTGAGTTTACTGTACACATAAATATAAAAAAATACAAAAGGGCCTTGGAACAAAAATTATTTATTAGTTTTCTTAAACGAGATCTTCACTTAATTTTTATTTTATTTTTATCAAAGTTTCGTATTCTTTTAACACATCATTTTGTATTCATAACACACAACACTTTCTATATTTCTTTATTTCTCTAATTTCTCTATATCTTTTAGTTATTTTGGTTCAAGATGACTTAAATTATTCTTTCTATTATTTTCAAATGTTATTGCTATATGATTTTTTCTTGCAAGCTTATTTGTGTTCCTATATTACATGAATATACAAAATACAAAAGTCTCGAAACAAAAATTCGCTTGGAGCCCCTCAAAACTCAAAGTCAGCCCTGACTAATCCATATATTATATTCTTCATGTGTGTATGTGTGTGAATAAAAATACATCTTGGTACTATTGATGTATTTGTTGTAACGATCTTTGTTATTAATTTTAATGGAATAGTTTGTGCACTTTTAATTCATACTTATCATGCACTCCTATACTTATGCATTTACTTTATGAGACATGAGTTGTCCTAACTATATATAAAAGACCTATTTTGAACCCCATCATCGAGAATCTCAAATTCATTTATGACACAAATGAACTTGCTAAGTCGGAGAATTTTATAATCCTGGTAAATCACCAATCTGTTAGATTAGTTGGTGTATGCCTAATATTTAAGAGACCGGAAGAACCTAATGAATCCTAGCTAAAAAAATTTAAAATATTGATTACTAGCAAAACATGGGTCCCCGCTATAATTACGATATTTTACACTCAAAAGTATAAAAATTTGGTTACAGTTGCTATTTTTCATGATTTAGATATGCGTGGGTATGTCTATACGACAAATCAAGCACATATTAATATGTTTATGCTATATCTGTTTCATAAAGACATGTATTTGATACACAGACACAGAGTTATTATTGTTTTACAATTTCAAAATTCAACTCTTTTTTTTTAAAAATAAAATAAAATTGAGGTGGTTGTGGGTGTGGGTGTGGTTGGTGGTTTCAAATTTCATTTAAGAAATGGACCATGAAAGATTCAATTGTAGAAAAATGAATTCCTGGGAATTGATGTCCATGAAAAATGCAAGGAATATTTGTTCAAAATTAATGAGCCATTGACTCCTACTAATTAGTTAATGATGTGGGTGATTTACACTACTTAATATCAATTGGTTAATTTTTTTTCTATACTAATTATTAAAATTGTTTTACATAGCCATTAATCCTACTCTATTTAGTCTTTAGTTAAGAATATTTATATACAATTGTTTAAGTTAGACATGAAATCCTACTCTATTTAATTTACTTATTTTTGTTAAAAATATTTTTTCTCAATTATTAGAATATTGACTCCTATTCTAATAAAACCCCCGGGCGGGATAGACCTGGGCTTGAGTCTAGAGGGTAAGAAATATAAAAATCCTACCCTTTAGCCCAGCCCCTTTGTTCACCCTGAGCCCACCCCCTTAGCCCTGCCTATGGACCCATTTCCCATTTCAGCCCTTTAAACTTAAATAATGTTGTAAAACTCACCAACTCAGCCTCAAAAAAAAAAAAAAAAACAACACTGAAAGAATTCAGTCTATACTTTATGTCACACTATCAGCACCTGTCAATTAACTCTGATTTATTTGAATTAAAATAGATATTTAATTTGAATACCAATTTAGGTTAACTAATGTCCTGCTCCTTCTGGTTTAAAAAGTTTAGTTTTTTCTACAATATATACATATATATATATATATATATATATTTAAGTTTCAAATAAATTTTACACGGTCATGGGCCTGACTAAAAACCTACTTATAAAAATTATCCCCAGAATAATGAAATTTTAAAACAATTATGTATCTAAAATAGATGCATTTATAAATAAATAAATAATTACAACAGATAAAAATGAAATTAAACAAGTGAAATTAAAAATATTAATAACTAAAAAAGAAGTTACATTATTTTCAAACGTGTGAAATTGAACGTGTTAGTAACTAGAAAATGTAAAAATGAAATTTTTAAAAAAATTCCTAACACATGTGAATTTATAAATAAATAAAAAATATAAGAGATAAAATTGAATATATATATATATATAATTAGAACATTTAAAAATTAAAATTATTTTTAAATAGGTAAAATTGAACATGTAAAACTGAAATTTTAATAATTAAAACACATGAAAATGAAATTTTAAAACAATTACATATCTAAAACAGAAGAATTTATAATTAAAATAAAAAATTATAGCAGATATATAATTGAATATATATAATTAGAACATATAAAAATTAAATTATTCTTAAACAAATGAAATTAAGTATTTTGATAATTAGAACAGGTAAACACTAAATTTTTTTAAACAGATGAAATCAAACATTTTAATTATTAGAACATGTAAAAATGAAATATATATATATATATATATATATAATTAGAAAAGGTAAAAATTCAATTATTTTTAAATAGGAGAAATTAAACATATTAATAATTTAAATTTATATGACTTTTGAAAAACGAATTAACCATACATATTATTCCATATATAAAATAATAATAGTCAACTTTTATAATTAGTTTCCATATATGTAAATTTCTATTATTAAGCAATCCCATAACAATGCCAAATTCTCGTATTTTTGAAGAATTTAAATTTATATGACTTTTGAAAACGAATTAATCATGCATATTATTCCATATATAATACAATAATAGTCAACTCTTACAATTGGTTTTCCATATATGTAAATTGCTATTATCAAGCAATCCCATAACATTGCCAAATTCTCGTTTTTTTAAACAATTAGTACAACTGCATGATTATTGAAAAATATATATATATACATATTAGTCAATGCCCTTGCCTACGACACGATTCAATTATACCTATATGTAATTAGTGACAGTATTTAAAATCATATTTATTACTATATTTTTTATATCTATAACTACTCGTAATTTTAAATTTTTTTACCTCATATTAAGAGTTCTTATTCCAATTTTACTATTTTTCAAAGAAATTAATTTTAACATTATCCTAAAAACGTAGCAGTATACTCTTAATTTGAGAATAAGAGGAATTAAATTTTCTCCTACCACACTAATTTTAATTTAAAAAATATAATTGTATGCCTATTATTCAAATAGTGGTAGAGTAAATTAAGTATGTTTAATTGCACTTTGGTTATAATTAGGGATGAAAAATGGCCTAATTCGACAGGTTTTCGACTAAGCAAACTCCAATATAGGGCGGATTCTTTCTTTTTTATTTTATAATCTGGAAAAATATGGGTGTTAAATAGCTTAAGTTCGAGTTCACGTAAATTCTGTTTATTTGTATCAATTGTGCTGAAATATAACATTTTTTTCTTTAAAATACCCTTATGATACAATCTTATTATAACGGGTAAGGAGGGGAAGAGTGAGTTAAGGTTTATACATACATTATAGTAAATAGGATAGATTTTTAATTTTTTTTTTAAATAAATATACTTTTAGTCAAATTTAGTTTCAAGTAATCATATTTTTAGATATATCGAGTTTGAATTTGGTAAACCCCTAAATAAAGTTAATCCCCGTATAATCCATTTATATATTTTCATTAGTACTTTTTGGATTTTTAAAATTTAGAAATTATTAATTACATATAGGATAAACGTATGCCAAAAGAATATCGAGTAAGTCTAAATTAATATGTTTACATTTAGATCAACACAATATTTAAAAATTAGAATTAGTTTCTAGAGAAAATAAACTATTATTATTCTATTTTGAAAAAAGATAATATAATATCTGATACGCTATAAGTTTTGAATATGCCCTTATCAGTACCTACAATTAACTTTTTCATTTTTTATTTTTTATCCTTTCTCAGAATTAATTATATTTTCTTCTTCAAACAAACTGATATTATAAATATCACTACTTTAATCCTGAATGCAAAATAAATAAATCCGTGAGTTCTAAATTTTTTAATCATTAACAATGTAGGTGTTAGTACTGTATATATGACATGATGCAATTTGTATTTGCTTTTTAGAAATAAAGGGGTGTTAAAAATTAAAATTCTTACATTCAGAAAATTAAATTTTACTTGTATTAAGAAAATATAAATAATTTTTAGAACGTATAAATAATTTTGACTAATTGAAATTTAATGTAACTCAATGTTAAAATATTAATAAATAATTGATATTAATAGTAAAAACTACTCATACATGCCTAATAATCGAACAATGATAAGGAAAAATATAACTTAATTTTAATTTTAGTTTAAGCAATTCATTTTTTTTATTTATTAAGGTTTTAAACACTTTATTAATGATTAGTTAATTAATAAATACTTGGTTAGTTGTTGTAGAAATATGTTACATATATCGAAATTAGTTAGGAGATAAACACTTTTTTAATTTATCACATAAATTAAAATTAGTTAGGAGAAAAATACATGTTTAGTTCACAGAAATATATGTGAACCGTTAGATTAAATATAAAGATTCAAACTAAATCTATACCACTAATTGGGAACATGCGTTAAGAGTCTTTGAGCCGTTGAATTAAAATATAAAGACTCAAATTAAATCCGAGCCGCCACTTAAGAATATAAGTTTAAAGAGTCCCATTAAAAGTTGTGTAACGATGGTTAATGGTCGAATTTGGGGCGAGTTGTGCTAGATTCAACATTATCATGTCTAAAAGTATAGCAATTATGGCATTAATCCAAAGTTTAAGAGAGTTTAAATTATTAAAGTTCGAAGACGGAAAAATTATTATAAGGTTAAACTACACAGCCTTGACATGCGGTATTATTAGGTATTTTTGTACATCGCCACGGGGATCCTCGAGACCCCAAAAAGATGGCTCTCCTTAGTAGGGTATATGGGTTTGTTTGAGTACAACATGTTATATTTACATGCATGTACCTAGACATAACCCAAATCGTATATATTTATGTTTAGAACGTACCCATGCTTACCACAATTAAAAAAATAAAAAATATTTGGCCTTATTCATGGTTGGTCAAAAACTTGTTGAGATGGATATTTTAAAGTAACCAAATTTGTAGTTCATTAATTATGCTTAAGAACAATAAATTTCTTTAATAAAGTCATTTTTACTTTCACAATAATATTAATCTATTTTTGTATATACAATTTATAAACTTCAAAAAGAAAAATCATAAATAAATCAATATTGTCCCTAGAAAAATGAATTTTAAATATTGTTAAATTAAGATTTATTATTTTTTGAAGTTCTTAAAAAAAGGTTGGAAAAAGAAAAAGTTAATATGACAGCGCAAATAAGATGTGAATATACACTATTATTACTCGAGATATTATTTTGTAGATAATCTACATGTTAAATAATATGGAGATGCTAAAAATATAGAAAAATTACAATTTATAATTAAAAAAATAGGAATATATAGTAGTACTTTTATAAACAATTTACATGTTAAATAATCTAGGACATATGAATATTTAATGGCTATAAAGATACAATTAGAATTTTCAAAGGTTTTAAACTCTTTAATATAGTTAATTAACTAAATACTTATTAATATAATCAATATTACCAACATGCCATGATAATATTGAGACATTGGATTAAAAGATAAACATTTACATTAAATCTAAACCACCGGTTGAAAATATAAGTATAAAGAGTCCTACTATATTATAACTGACCTGATTTATTAATAAATATTTATAGTAGTTAGGTCAAAAAAGTGGTATTCTACTAATTTACAATATATTTTGTTTCTCAACACTAATCAAGATATATTTTAGGGATTAAATCCTAGCATGCGCTTTTTCTTTTGCAATATAAAATATGCAAATCTAAACTATCATTTCAATTGAAGGGTTCATTTTCGTTTCAAATGATATTGTTTATGATCCACGAATGACATCATTCATTGTATCCTTCATTTTCCATAACTTATTGTTGACTCATTCCCACTTCGAAATTATAATTCAATAATTCATAGACTGATCTATGCATATAAATATTTTTTAAAATTTATGACTAATCATGTAAATTATAAATAAAACTGAAAATGAGGTAAAAGATCCTGCGTAATAATGCTTTTCACAAAAAAAAAAACTAACGAATAATATTTTTTAGAAATAAAAACTTAGATATCATTATCATTATAAAATAAGGGCTTGTTTATTAATTATGTTTTAAAATAAGGGCTTTGACCAAGTGTAAACTTATGCAAACTTAACTTTGCAATCAAAAAATTTAATGCAAATTTGTTTTGCATGATGTGTTTATATTTTTTAACAAGTATATTCTTATGTTTCATTTATAAAACTTTAAAACAACTTCAAATAAACATAAATACATAGTAATGTTTTAGAAAATAAGGAGTGCAAACTTAACTTTGTAAAACTCTGAAAAAATTATTATGCGCATTTTATTAATAAATAGGTTTTGAATATGTAATTTGTTAAAATTATTCTAAAACATTATCAATTAAACACTTATTTATGATAGTATGCTAAAAAACATGTAGTGCAAACTTAATTCTGCATGATTCCATAAAAAAAAAATATAATTTAAAAATCTATTGCAAAGTTAACTTTGCACCTCATTTAGAGTTTGGTCACTTTAATTTACAAAAATATTATTCGTTAGTTCTTTTGTAATTTTTTTTAAACAAGTCTTATTTTTCAATATTCCACATTTTTTTTACCTCTTTTAATAAAAACACCCGATTTATAGGTTTTTACAAAAATGGCCCTCAAATGGTCGCGTTCACAAGTTAATTTGAAAGAATGCAAGAGGATTCTCGTCCATTAAACATGAAAGAAAATGTTTTAATTGTATATATATATGTTGCACCTATCTGTCCATTTTCAAAAATAATATGGACTTTTGTGTTTACATAATCTTTATTTACTTAATTTTGAAAATGTTTTACATATGTAAAAATGTTTTACATATTTTTTGTGTTTACATATGTAAAAATGTTTTACATATTTTATTTTTTACACTTAATCTATTAATAATAAAAATGAAAACATGCTTGTGTTAATATATAAAGGTACTTATGAGACCAATTACAACATATATATTATCTTGGTAAAAGCAATATTACAAAAAATACTGTTAAATTTAGCAATATAAATTACTATCAATCTCCACTCCCGCCTTTAAATGGATAAAAAATTAATAGAAAATTAAAATTTCACCCTTTATCTACAAATTACACTACGGTTCGCAATATGGACTTATATAAATGTGTAAAACTTAAGTTTGTTTATTTATTTATTAAAAAAAAAGAAAGAAAAAATAAGTCTCTTCTTACTACAAATAATTTAAAATATCTCCTCACTCGAGCCGGTCTTGGCAATTTTTAGGCCCGGGCGAAATTCTAAGATAGCTCCCCTCTTAAATAAATATATTAATTTTTTATATTAAAAAAATAAATTAATTTTATTTCAATGAAAAGAGTTCAATTTTGCCAAAAACAGATTGCAATTAAGAATTCAAAACAATCATTTAAAATGATTTTTTCTTGTATTTTGAGCGACAAAATCATCAATTATATCTCCACATCCTTTTCAATGCATAAAATTGCTAATTCATTCAATATATCTTGAATCATAGCGGTTCGCACGTAAGATTTTAAATAATTTTAATTTGGAAAACTCCTTTCTACGGATGTTACAGTCATAGGTGATGTTAATAATAATTTATAAGTAAGCAATACATGAGGAAACATATCCATATGTTTTGGAAACTCCATAAATTTAATAGATATCTATGGTTCATTTGTTTCATATGATTTACTTGGTAACATTAATTGCAATACTTGTCATTCTGAATATAAGCACTTTGCATTAATATCAAAAACATCATCAACTTTTAAAACATTTCAAGATTTATGCAAAATCTTCTCAATTCATTATCATCCAATAAAACAAATTTTGTTGCCTCAAAATAGAATCCAAACATATATTAACAAATTGCAATTTTTTTCTTGAAAAGATACCTTATCAATTAAATATTTTTAACATATATATACATATAAAAAAATTTGGTGCCCCTCTTTACTTTTAGGTCATGGGCGGTCGCCCTGTCTGCCCTGCTCCAGGGCCAGCTCTACTCCTCACTCTAAGTGAGATTCAAACCTGAGATATTCATAATTGGGGTGGACCTTTTTACCATTAAACAAATTTATTTTATTTATTAATCTATTTTTTTTAATTTGAAATAAAAGGTATATAGAAGCTAGTATATATTTATTATTCCTTTTGGCCTGATCCGATATATATATATATATATATATATTTCCTTGTGACAAATAATAACAATGTTTGAATTCGTGGTTGTATCTATAATACAAATCAAGGAAATACTATTCATTGATTTGACCACTATCTTTTTTAATCCAAAGGTCATAAATCAATTCAACAATCCAATGGTCAATATTGGTTCAACAATCTAATGGCATATAATTTATTTAGTTATGTTCTCCTCTCTATACATTTAGAATATTAATTTATTTAGTTATGTTTTGATACAATTTTAAAATTAATAAGATAATTTACTATTTTGATACAAGAACTAAGCATAATGATATTTATTTAACACTCTCTTTAAATCTTACAAAATTAATACATTGAAAATATTAACTTATTTAGTTATATTTTGGAATAGAAAGTAAAACTCATAATTTAAAAATAATAAGGAAATTTACTATTTTGATACAAGAGCTAAGCATAAGGATATTTATTTAACACCCTCTTTAAATATTCTTCTATCTAAAATTAACTATTTTATTAGTTTTATTTTTTACTTTTTTTAACTATTTTTTTATAACTTTTTTTTTTGGTTATTGGCAATATTTTTTTGTTAATTGAGTAGATAAAACGTAGAGCGAAGCTAAGGGAACCGTAACTCAGATATACTAATCATTTTATTTCATTTTTAGACTTTTTAAAATTATATTAAGTTTAATCTAATTAATTCCATAAGATAATCTAATTAATTCCATAAAAAACTCAATGAAATTTGTTTTCAACCTTAAATAACTATTTTTTTACAGGTGATTTTATTACTATTCTCGACTTTTTACCATTAATTTCCTTTTTGAGATTTCGTTAAATTTATCAATCTCAACCATTAATTAAGTTTAACCACCAGTTGAGATAGACTTACAAAAAAAAATATAGTGACTTAATAATTTATATTTATTATTTTTGACGGAATCCTGCTTCCCTTTTCCCTTCCCCGTGGTTAAGCATCAGGTATATCTGTGTGCTATTTGTTTAAAGAAGAATGTAAAATAAAAACCTCAATTTTCTCCTTCTATGCGTTTACTTTTACCATAAATGATTAGAACATGACTGATTATTCTATCTCTGAAACGATACTTTTAAGTATATTATATCTTATTGGTTTGACATTTCAAAAATGCCGTTAAAAGAATTGAAAAATGCCATTGAAAGAATAATTAGTTATGCTCTAATTTATAATTTTTATTTTCCTTTTCAGGTGTCTTAAATTATTATTTTTGAAGTACATAACTAATGTACTAAATCCTAAAAAAGAAATAAAAATATATTATCTTATCTTATGGAATTAATTAGATTAAACTTAGTATAATTTTTAAAAGTCTAAAAATGAAATAAAATTATTAGTATATCTGAGTTGCGGTTCCCTTAGCTTCGCTTTACGTTTTATCTACTCACAATTAACAAAAAAATTGCTAATAACCAAAACACAAAAAATAAAAGTTATAAAAAAATAGTTAAAAAAATAAAAAAGAAAAAAGAAAAAGAAAATAAAACTAATAAAATAGTTAATTTTACATATAAGATAATTACACTAAAACTGTGTTTTAGTTAATTGAACATCTCAATTTAATGGAATTTGTTTTCAACCTTAAATAACTATTTTTTTACAGGTGATTTTATTGCTATGACTGATTATTCTGACTATGAAATGATACTTTTATGATTAACATTTCAATTCTTTCAATGGCATTTTTGAAATGTTGAACCAATAAGATTCAATGTACTTAATTACACTAAAGTTGTATTTTTGTTCATGAAACCTCACAATTCAAATATGTACAATTCAGATCATTTGTTTTCAACTTTAAACTACTATTTTTTTTTTGCATGTGATTTTATTCTTATTTTCGATTTCTTCCGATTAATTACCTTTTGGGAATTTTGTTAAATTAATCCGTTTCAACCATTAAGTTTAACCACCATTAAGTAGAGAGAGTTAATGAAGGATATTTTATGTGACTATTGTCATACATGGACAATCTAAATGTTAAAATGCATATTTCTCATATAATCCAATAGTTAAAATCACACTTTACTTATTTTTATTTAAATATATATTCTAGAGACTCAACTTTTTTTTTTCTCACTTCATTACATCTCTTTACTTACACCTATCACATACCCCCAACCCCACACTCTCCCATTCCTCCTCTTTCCCCTTGCATATAATTTTTAAAATTGTAAAATTTTAATTAATATAATAATATGAGTATTTCCTAAAAATGATATATTTTATCTAAAACCCTTAATTTGAGATATAAGAAAAAAAAGTGAGACTTAATTTGTGAAAAAAAAAGTAATACAAATGTAGATTGATTGGTGGTAAAATAGGTAACATGTTTTCTATTATGTGAAATATATCTAACACAAATGGTTACTAACCTTTTATATTTCTTAATTGATATTTTCACTAAACATGTCAATAGTTGATTTGGATCGTGTTTATATGGTACTTTATCGAATTTTAGATGTATTTCTTAACATGTTTTCTTAATTGATATTTTCACTAAACATGTGAATGACTTTATTTTCCTTGGTGAACAAATAATATTCAAACTGTATTTATTATTTTAACAAATAATCTGAGATAACCAAGTTGAATACGACTGAATATGCAATTATTGCCAAACCTACCGATGTGGACATTGGAATACGACTACGATTTATTGATTTGTGTTAATTTTAAACTGATCATAATGGATTCGGTTGGAAAGTGATCGATAATATAATATCATTTTGTTATTTGCGATAAGTGAATAAAATATATAAATCATACACAATTTTATGTTATGCCTGTGCCCGAAAGCATTCAAAACTTATTTAATTTTAATTAGTTTGTGTTTTTTTATAAACTATTTCTTTTTAATTTTTTAATTATTTTTTTTAAACACAATTTACTAAAACACAAGTAAGTTTTGAGTTTATTACAATTTTACGTTAGAAAAAAAAAAAGAAAAATTTGAGCTTATACTACCAATGAATTATCATGTCATAGGTACAGTAAATGAAAATAAATAATTTTCGTTATCCATAAACATAAATTTAATTTTTTTCGCTATTTCGTGCCCTTGGGCACGGGCATACCCTAGTAAAATTATAAATTTAAGTTAATTCTTAAGAAATTAAATACAAAAACATAAATATTTAATTAAAATTACATAATTTAAAACTATAATACAAATTTAAAAAAGAATAGCAATGTACAAATTTAATGAAATAATTTTGTGTACGTGCAGTAGTATAACGTATCATGCATGCAAAATCTAAGAATTTTCTTAGAAGGGTCTCCGCCACCACTTTCTCTCTCTACGGTAAGGAAAGCCGGTAGAAAATTCCTACACCACTTTTGCATACAGGAAAACGCGTAAAACACCTTTCAAAACTTTAAATTTCACATTCACACAGGCCAATATTTTATATATTCATTAAAATTAGAGAATTGTGCCAAGTTAAAATTTACAAAAATGGTGTAAAAAAGACTTTACAACCTTCAAATTCATTTAATAGATAATAACATCCACTTTAATTCCCAAATTAACAGTAGCTAACCCAGTATTTCTTTTCTAGTTAATTGTCTCAATTTAAGTGGTCTAGCTTGTTTAATTTTAGGACATATATATATATATATATATATTAATTCAATGTACAAATTTCATAAATAGTAAATAAGTTTTGTTATAAGCAAATGATTATGTTGAAATTAAAGCAACATTTAAAAACTGTAATAACCAGTTTGGATTTCAAACTTGCGATGGAAATATACAGTATAATATACACCAGCACACAAAGTTTGCGCACCCAAACGCTTACAACAAAACACAGTTTTATACTAACTTTGGTTGATAATACATTGTGACATACCCTCACAAGCTAAGATAGTTGGCTTGTAATTTAACCCTCCACACACTAATAGAGTAATTTTTATAAAACTCATACAGTTTTCTCTCTATAAATACCTCGGATCCCCATTCAACAAGTAAAACATTCATCACACATTAATTTTAAAAGAGAGATTTAGAGGGAGAGAGAGAGAGAGAGATGTCATATAACAAGGGCAACAGAGCGGCGGAGGGGGGCGAAAGTGGGCAAGGATTCAATGGCAGGAAGAATAACGGGAACTCCGTAAATCCGCCAAGGAAGAAACTGGTGAAGACTATGGTGGCCGAGTACATTGCGGAATCTATTTCTGCTGCTGTTAAAAAATTCAAGAACAAGAAGAAGAACAAGCCTACTGGTCATGATGATGACGATCATCATGCTGCTTCTTGATCATATGGATGTTATACAGTAGCCCATCTCCATTATATATACTCTTCTGTGTTTGTGTGTGGAAAAAATATGTACAATAGTAACGATGATCATCATCATCATCATCATCATCATCATGCTGCTGCTTGATCAGATGGATGTTACACATTAGCCGATCTCTATTATACTCTTATGTGTGTTTATGTGTTTATTAAATATTAAGAACTTCTCTAAAATTTCAAATTAAAAGTCCAATTTAAAGATTTAACCTACCTTGATCAGAATATTCAAGTGTATCCACTTCCTTGCTGCTGCAGGCTTTTTTGGTCTATCACTTCCTAGCTTGAGTTTAACGGAATATGCACTTTTCTTTTTTTGGTCTATAAATATGCACTTGAGTGATTGGTCAAAAAGTAAAACCAATATTCATTCAAGCACAAGAAAGCACTTGGAAAGAGAATCACAAAAACAGAAGAAGGCCCAAACTTCCATTTTTCATATAATTCTAAAATGATACAAAATGTGGAGAATCATCATTTCTCTCTTCATCCTATGAAAGTCTTGTACATTTTAAATCCCTCTCTCTCTCTCTCTCTCTCTCTCTCTCTCTCTCTCTATCTCTATCTCTTTCTTTGTCTTTTTTTTATGGAGCAGAAACACAACCTACATATAACCTATCGAACGACGAACAAATAATAAAATTGCAATTTCGTATCAGGACTTGAATGCAAAGACTACATGATCATACTACATCGATCGTGAAAAAACTTTTAGCTACGAACAAGAAATAATCCAACCTATGCATACAAATTAAGATAACCTAAAAAAGGAAAAAAAAAAAAAAAGTCTTATTTTTTAAAAGGAAATATCAATGTTTCCTTTTTGTAACTTAGTGTTGAAATTAATGGAAAAAGGGTAAGGGGGCATCCAACTACCTTAATGCAGGAAATGGAAAAAGTAGTCAATCAGATTCCATTCAAGACATAACGAACTGATTGGCTTTCTTTCAATTATGACTATCTTTCCCTTTTTACCAAAAAAAAGGAGACATGCATTAAAGCATCCTTTTCTAAACAAATTCTTGGATTTTGTATATTTGAAAAGCCTTAAAAAAATTCCTTCAAATTCATTTATACGTATATGCGCAACACCAACAATACATAATAATATCCTCTTTAATTTCCACATTAATATTTGGAATTTTTTTTAAAGGACAAATGTCACACGCTATCTTTATTAAAAGATACTTGTTTGAATTAATTAGTTTAGATGACAATTTTTAATTAAGAAAAAAATATATATAATTATATTATTTTAATTAATTAAGTTAAATTTCAATACTATCATTTTTAAAGATAAATACAAGAAATTAAATATACAATTAAATTTGGAATCAAATCAATGAAGATAAATTCAAACCAATATATTCAAACACATATCACAAGAAATTCAAAAAATAAGATAAAGATATGGAATTATTCAAAAAAAGTCAAAGGATGTAAATGTCTCAAACTATCCTCTAAGGCCATCTCCAATGGTAATTTTAATTTTTGTATTTCTATCCTGTGTCAATGCCTTTGTAGAAAATTTCTTTATCTCATTCACAATATATTTACATGCGTAGAAAAGGATAGTAAAAATGGTCTCTATCATTTCTTCTTTACTTGTCATTTATTTAAGAAGAGAGATAATTAGTGGGTTTAGTAATATCCAATAAGATTATTCCATGTCATATAGGAATTTTCTATCGCCATTTCTACATGTAGAAATGTTTATAGAAATTCCCTGTATAACTTACTTTCCACCTCATATAAAAATAACTATATATAGAAAGAACCATTGGATCATATTTTTCCCTTTTCTCTTTTCTAACATAGAAATTTGCTTGGATATAAATGATCATTAGAGGCCTAACTAGACATAATATGAGACTGAAGCTGCAAATATGTCTACCACAATTCTCCCATAATAACAAAGTAGACATATTAAGTTATGTTCTTCTAACTAATTTTGTTGCAGACATATTAAGCTGCACCATTTCAATTTTCAGGCAGACATATTAAGCTGTACCATTTCAATTTTCTGGTAGACATATTAAGGTACATCTTTTCAATTTTCTGTCAAACATATTAAGTTACATATTTTCAATTTTCTGCTAGACATATCAAGTTATATTTTTTTTTTCAATTTTTTGGCGGACATAATATAAAATAGGAATGAGCATTTCACCTTATATATAATATGTCTTGAAACAAATCTATTATGTTGGTTGATCTTGTGCAAGCCAACTCATAGACATGTATTCTCATTAACGTATAATTCTAATTTCCTGATTATAAAAACATTTTGATATTTGGTAAGGTTAAAAATGAAGACATTAAAAAATGGTATAAATATAAAACAAAATATCTAAAATGACATAAAATTAGTAATGAAAAAAAAAAACCCTATTTTAAACTAATTATCCGAACATGATCTCAGAAAGTTGATCAACACCATAGTGGCTGGAAAAGCAACTGCACACACACTGAGAGATTTGGTGAGAAAATCATCGGGAGAGCGTAATGGATCCGTATTCAATCAAACAATTGTAGAAACTGTCCCTCCAAAGAAATTTTCCATGCCGAAGTTTGGTATATTTGATGGCTAACTTGATCCCCCCGATTACATTCGATATTATCAACAAGTCATGGCGTACTGGTTCTTGGATGATGCGGTCATGTGCAAAAAGATTAGATAATATAATGGGTTAACGCGGCATTAGAGATTAAGAAAGAATTAGGAATTAGTGTTTAGCACAATTAAATAGATAGAGAATCTGCAATGCATTTCTCCTATTATTTTGTTTTTCATTATAAATTCATACTAAAATTATATTTTTATTTAAGGTTTGATAGAAGAACTTAATTCTGATTATAACATTACGTACTTCAAAAGAACATGATTTGATATCAACTGTCGGTTCGAATGTTTGTTTAGGTGAGCGTAGTATAATAAGAAAATTCCTCAAAAACGGCGTGATCCCGAGTTCAAGTAAATTAGTAAATTACTAATTTAGAACGAACCATTTATTATAATGGTAAGCTTTATAAGCGAGCATGCATGTGGATAGATCATGCCATTTAATGGCAACCATTAAACAATGTTAATAGTTAGAGCATCTCCAATGGGCATGTGTAAACCATGACACATAGGATTTGTATAAAATTTACACAAGGCGTATAATGTTTTGTGCTTCAATTGTGTTGTGAAAAACATGCCACATCATCACTTGTCTAAAATGTGTGTCTATTTTACACATCCGCATCATCATTTTCTCTCTCCAACTTTTTTACAAAATATTAAAAATAATATAAGTAAAAATCAAAATATAATTGTATTATGATATTTTTATATTTGAATTCTACTCATCAAAAACTTTAAAGTAATATCCATTTTGACTATTAAATTATAAATAAAAAATATTAAATATTACATGTGAATATATATTTCATGTGGTACAATGTCATTGTTTCATTCAAATTTTACAAAACAATCTTAAAGTGTAGTGGAGCTAGCACAAATGAGAATGTGTAAAATATTTATGTAAAATTAATTTTTATCCTCCAAATGTCTATTTTTTATTGGTCTACATATTTTTACACATATACGATTGTCACACTTAGGATGTTAATGTTATAGTCTCACTTATACGATTTGTTAAAGAGGCAATAAGATCCGTATCATTGATTATTTTACCACCATCGTTGCTATCAATTCCACTGTTTGGCTCGTAATTTTCCTCGCTTAGGAGACAAAAAGGTGACAATCATTTAATTTATCTAGGGACATATATAACAATAATTTCCCCTAGTGGGCTCCTCGTGATGTTTGAATTCTAGGTCTTAATTGCCAATTTAGAACCATTTGTTGCCATTTTTTTTTTCCTCTCTTTGCTGATATGATGTAAAGCCATCAATATAATTCTTGTTTTGTCTTTGCGTAATAGTCCTTTGTGTAACTTGGCATGATCCCCAGTTCACGTAAGCTCGTACAAGAATGATAAGCTGCTTTGAAAATTTGACCAAATTAAATGGCAAAGGAATTTTTAAAAAACCTTTGACCAACTTGGCATGTTGGCACCCACTTACTTAAATGCTTTCACTAAAATGGAAAAGGAAATACGTACCAATTTTCTCAAGATATTCTTGATCGATTTGACTGAATTTTGAATGTCTTTCTCACTGTTCAGACGCAATCTAATACGTTGCCAATCAAAGAAAAAGTTGCCAATCAATTGCATGCCACATTACTATCTCTGAGGGTTTGGGTTTGATGAGGGAAAAAAAATGAAAAAGTAAATGATTTCAATTGTGTATTCATTGAAACTAACAAGACTTTTCGAAGTGAAAAGAATATTGTTTAATTGTTGCTACCTTTTTATTCTTAAGTTCTTTTCTTGTTATATGTGTTTGAATTTGTTTTTATTAATTTAATTTTGAATTTAATTATAAAATTATTTTCTTGTATTTATTTTTAAGAAGGCTAGTATTGGAATTCAACTTGATTAATTGAAATAATATAATTTTTAATATTTCATCCCTAACTAAAAAGTTGTCTTGCAAACTAATGAATTCAAATGAGTGTCTTTTATTATTATTATTTTCTATTAACATTTAGCTTGTCATTTCACACATGTACAAAATAATAACATAGTTGGTCTTTAATTAGTTTTAGTTAATATTATGTTCCTTTTTACGTACGCGGATATTTAATTAAATTTGAAATATTGGAATTTGGTGAGGGGTAAATTTGAAATAGAGAAAGGATAAATTTTTAGAATATTGAAATTTTGAGAAAGGATACATTTGGAATATTAATTTTTGTTCAAGGGTAAATGTGGAATTTGAAAAAACTGGTGTCAACTATGGTAAAAGGGCGGGTTTGCTTTTTTAATAGAAACTAGTTTTCAACCCACGCGATGCGTGAACGTTTTTAAAGTTTTATAATACATTATTCTCTATGTCTAAAAAGATAGTTATTCGTACTATAAATTTGTTATATAGATTATGATTAAAAAAATAAGAATTTTTATTTTAAGTCTTCTAAAATGAAAATTCGGACTTGATATATATGTTTTATGTGAGATAGAGAAAGTATTTAATCTAGCGATTTTTTTGGGTTAATTTTTGTTAAAAAGAAAATGAGAGCATTACAACTATCAAATTAATATGTAATCTTGCCTCGCAACAACACCAACTTTTTAATTGTCTAATGCCTTTACTCAGGAAGTACAATATCAATTGGAATATTATCAAATTAATATGTTTTAGAAAATTCAGTATTAATCCAGCATTGGTTGTTAATTCTAAAGTTAGATATTCAATCCTAATTCTACAATTAGCTAGGATCAAGGTGTAAAGGGAGAAAAGGCATGTAACTAAAGAAAGGAAAACATAAATACTTTTCCCTATGAGAATAAATACATAATATCACATCAAACATTGCGAGTGATACTAAATCTCAAAGGGTCCATTTAGATCTATGGAAAATGGATTTGGAAGATAGAAAGGGAAATGGTCTTTTCAACCATGACACATCTTGGATGGTGGTAACAAAAATCTAAAGGAAATCTCATCCATGATTTTAAAAGGTAAATTAGAGCTGTCAAAAGAGTTTGCTTCTCTGCTAGATAACATACATTGACATCATAGACTCACAATTTCTTTTGATCTTTTTTCTTAAGAAAAGATTACGGTCCAATAATTTAAACAGCAAATCTGGTTCATTCCAAAGTATCAAGGGATATACTTTATTCGATCGGAACATCATATTGTACAACAATGATGCTATTAAAGTCATATTTATCACTTCTAAAGAAAGAACATCTCGAAAACTTGTTAAAGTCTAGTATGGAAAACAATATTTTCTTTTTTTCTAGGTGGGTGTGTGACAGGCCACCCGGAGGACTTTCAAGGATAGAGCTCGATAAACATTAACCTAAAAATAATAGCAAAGGAAAACACGATGACCGGAAACATAATTCCATTAACCATTTAGGAGAACATAAATTATAAAATTACTTTGAAACAACTTAAGAGGGAGTGCATGTACTCACCTTTTCATGTCATCTCCAATGGCTTCTATAGTTGAAGAATATACAACCTAAACTATTTTCTTTTAATCTTCACTAAAGAAGATAATTATCACGTTTAGCAAATAAAAAAATTTGTTATAGTAAAATGAATTTATCATGGTTCTGTATGTGACATCAATACAATTTTTGGTCATATTATCTTCACTAAAACATAATACTAGATACAATGTTTTGTTTATATAACAACACTACTCAAACATCTTATGTGCATTACCAATGAATAAAACCCCTTACCCAACATTATGCATCAAAGTAACCATTGTAGTATAATTATATGCAAACAATTCATATGGAAATAGAAGGGAGAAAGAACTAATTTACAAGTACGGCAATTGATGAATAGGCAATAAAACTTACATAATAAGTTTGAGTAATTAAACTGCTTAAATACCCTAATGGGTGTAAAACAGAAAAAGAAAAAGAAAATTCAAATATACGTGTGTATGTAAAACATATATATATATATATATATACTAGATCATATGCACACGCTATACGTGTGCTACACAGATATATTTAATTTAAACTAAAATACAAAAAAAGATTTTAAGCTTTCTAGTGGTTAAGTTGGAAATTATTTTTTCAAAAGTTTAACGTTCGAACCCTCATGCAAGCATATTTTTTAAAGAAAAAAGAGATTGCGGGAGTAAAATAAGCAATTCAAAAGTCTGACACAACTTCATGGCAGTTGAAATTTGTCCTACACTAACATGCACACGCGATGCACGTGCTAGTCAAATATATCTAGGGATGATAATAAAACCCAATCTTATAGGTTTCTGACCTAGCCGGACCTTGATAGGGCGGGTTTTCTTAACCTCAGGTTAGGTTTGGATTTCAAAAAAATAACCTAGACCGAGTTCTAGATGGGTTTAGGTTTTGCATCTAAAAACCAAACCAGACCCAACCCTACTCACATACATATATATATATATTATACAGCCATGCTAGTAGCCCTAACTGATCAATCTGTCCCTCCTCAATACTCTCTAGCTAAATTTGATATCATTTTCTTATTTACATGTAATTTATTTTTATGATTATTTCAAAAAAGATGAAAAACTATTAAAGTAGATTTGATTTTTTGCATTGTTGATTTAACAAGTTTAGTTAAAATTGGTTGGGGGGGGAGGGGGGGAGGGTTTCAAGTTTTAATATATTTATGCAGAGCGAGTTTGGGTTTCAAAAACAAACCCCGCATTGGGTTTGGGGCAGACTATTGCAACTGCTTGTCGGGTTTGGCATTTGTGAAACTCGCTCTATATCCGATTTATTACCATTCCTAGATATATCTAATTCAAACTAAAATATAAGACAAAGATGTCAACTGATTTAGTGGTTAAGCAACGGATTACATTGTCAAAGGCCTAAGGTCTAGTAGTCTTCGCTTTATATAATAATACAGATAAATGGGTTGTATTATGAAAGTAAAGAAAGTTATTGTCACAAATAAAGTCGGTCTTTTTAGCGAGTGAATTCCCACAATATTAAAACAACCTTCACCTGGATATGAAAGTTTATAATTTGAGACTCACCAGTTGCAAGTTTAGTACTATAGTGTAAGTTTGCTCACTAGAAAAAAATAAATGGAAATTTTTCTTCATAATTAAATTAACGTCTCTAGTTGCTAAAGCGTGAAAAAGAGAAATCATATTTTCATTCTTGAATAAAAGTAAAAGCTAGAAAAACACTACATTTTGAATAAAGGTGTCAAGTGATTTTTCTTTTCTTTTAAAATGGTGTTAAAACTAATTTTAAAGGGTCCTTTTACCAGCACCCCTCCCAAAATTATTGTCTAAGATTTTTTTATTTCATAGTAGAAAAAAAATTTGATTCCAAATAATTATCACTTTATTCTTTTTTAACTACTACCTAAAAATTTCCGTTTCTCTCTACCTTGATACACTTGTCTTTCTATGATCATCTTCCTGGAAGTCATTCATTGGCTTCAAATTTACTTTGCACAGATGGGAGTGACACGAGACAATGGGACAAAATATTTAGATACATAACATTCAACACAACTTTGAACAACAAACAAAATTGCAATTTCGTATTAGGACTAGAACACAAAGACCATATGATACGATATTGTGAAAAAACTTTTAACCACAAACAAAACATAATTCAACCTATCCATAAAAATTATTAGAACGAATTAAAATAATATTCAATTCATTCAACCTAATTCAACAACAACAATATGATTATAAAATTACAAAATATTTGCAAGTGTTCGGTGGGTCTTCTAACCATTATGATTTATTTATTTATTTATTTTGATTATCTATAACATTAATTTTGCTTTTGCGATTTCTTAAATTTAAGGAAAATAAATTAAATTAAAAAAAAAAGTAGAATAAATAGGTGAGGAGAAAGGGGAAGGAAGGTAACAAGTGGACCCGGGAAGGGAGAGAAAGGACTTTGAAATCGTGAAACTTGTGTTAGTAGCTTACCTTGCTGCTATTTTAAAACTTTCAAATTCACGCGCAACACCAACAATACATGATAATATTCTCTTTAATTCTCAAATTAACAGTAATTAAGCCTAGTATTTCTTTTCTAATTAATTCTCTCAATTGAAAAGTCTAGTTTCGATCTATAAAATTTTAAATTAAAAGTCATAAATTCAAAGATTTAACTTAGCTACTAGATCTCAAAATATTTAAAAGCTTCTCTTTTTTTGGTCCATCATTTCCAAGATTGATGAGTTTAACAGAATATCCTCTCCCATTCGTATCCTTGTTTAATTAAATTAAAATTTTAAAAATCACATCCTTAATTTTGAAACTTCCATAGATCTTAAAGTAATTGGTATCTTTTCCAGAAAAAAAATTAATAATTGGTATCAATTTATGAATAGTAAAATACAATATTTAATTGTTTTGAGGGAAATAAAAACTTTATCCATGTGTTTCAAATTAATTTGTATTTTTAAATAAATTAAAATATATAAAAATAAAAGCAAGACTTAATATAAGCGGGGGAGCAAAAACTAGTTATTGGTCTTAATTTAAGTAGGTGGGCGCTCTTTTTCAGTTTTCTTTTTTGTGGTCCATAAATATGCACTTAAGTGAGTGGTCAGAAATGTAAAATCAACATTCAAACACAATAAGTCAGCACCTGCAAAGAGAATCACAAAAACAGTAAAATTAAAAGCTTGGTTAAGTTATAAAATAATTAAAAAAATAATAAGTTGAAGATACATATATATTTACAAATTTATCGACCGTATTTTAAAAATTACGGAATATAAAAAACTAAACTTATTACAACACCAGCAAAAAAATCACTGTCCACTTAATAAATATCCTTTTAGCTCTTTTTTCATTTTCCACCGTGCGGGCCCCTATACAAACCTTTTATCCCCCCTCATTTCTCTTGCCACCTCATTATTTCAAAGTACAAGACCTCCACCCCGAACACCCCCTCCCCCCCTCCCCCCCTGCTCCTTTTCCTTCTCTCTCTCTATATCGCGCAAAAAATTGATGTACATATCTTCTTCTTTTTTTTATTAATTATTTATATCAAAAACAGTTACATAGAATCATATATAGAATTTTTTCGCTCTAATTTGTTGAAACTACAAATCTCACATCGGAAAAAAAAATCATCATAAAGCAACATATAAGATGGAGAGATTACTCCACTCATTGCTAATTGATTTTGAGTTGAATGCTCCGAACTCTAATATAATATCAGAGGAAAGATTATACACACAAATCAAAGGCCCAACGGCCACATATACTCTGCGTCACCCAACATAAATGGTCCACGTGTTAAGTTTAAAATTACGCCACACGTGAGGGGGCGTGTTGAGATTACAAATTCCACATTGGGAAAAAAAATCATCACAAAGTAACATATAAGATGGAGGGCTACTTTACTCATTGCCAATTGTTTTTAAGTTGAATGCCCTGAACTCTAATATAACTAACTATGAACTATATAATTCGCTGATCAAAGAGATGAATAAGTAATTTTTGCTTCAGATCACTCTCATGCGAGTCTCCCAACCGAACCGATCCGAGAGAGCAGCTTTAGCTTTCTTCTGCGTCACCAACCACACGTGGATATATCATCAACCACCCACAAAGGGTAGACAAACCACTTTATTAAGTATCACTTTATTAAGTTCGAATACCACATCCATGGGTTTCGAACCTATGACCTCTCTAATACAAAATTATACATACCATTATATTCTTAGTTTGAGACATTTTCTTCTTTTGATTTTTTTTTAATAATTCTTCTATTTATTTAATTTTTAAATTTTTTTGTGATATGTATTTGAATTAGTTTGAATATATTTTCATTGATTTAATTCAAAATTTAATTGTACATTTATTTTCTTATATTTATCTTTAAGAATGGTAATATTGTAATTCAACTTAATTAATAATTGAAATAATAAAATTATTAATATTTTATCCTTAATTAAAAAATTATTCTCTAAACTAATTAATTTAAACGAATGTCCTTTAGTAAAATTTAGTAAAAAAATAATTTAACATTTGTCCCTTAAAAAAAAACCCCGATTATATGTGCACATATTCGGTACTTAGGAACCGAGTCATTGTTTGGTAAAAAAAAAAAATACACTAGTTCGGCCCCTAAGGACCGAGTCCTTAGAGGCCGAGCCAATATGCACATACTCAGTTTTTAAGGATTGAGACAATATTATAATGTTAGAGAGTATTTTAATGTGTGTCAATAATATCCCTCTTTAAATATAATATATCACTTTCGAATAAATTTTTTCAGGGTTAAATATTATTATTTTCCTTAAATACAAATTAAAAGTAGTTAAGTTAGTAGTGACTGCATATTAATTTTCTTACCAAATATAAAAATAAAAATAAGACTCTTAATATAAATTATTAATTAAATGTAGTCTTGATTTGAGTTTACTAGTTTAGCATGTTATCAATAAGATATAAGATAATTAACCAAGCCTCTTGACCTACTAGTATAAGGTTGTCACTCGGATAATCTTGGATTGACTTAGAACTCCCAAGATCAATTCTTGAAACTGGCCCGAACATTCCGTGGTAAAAAAAAGAAAGAGATTTGTACTGGGGGGTGGCAAAGTCCTTTTATTCCCCCTCATTACTTTACCTACCCCATTCGCCCGACAAACCTAGGGGTGGGAAAATATATCATTTGTAACGTACCAATCTGTATCAAACTGAACCAATACCAAATTGTACCAAAAATTTGGTAATGGTACGATACTAATCGGTATTGTACCATACCGAATTACTTTGGTACGGCACTGATATTCATATTAATTACCATGGTATACTGTACCGTACCAATTTTTTGATATGGTAGGAATACCGTACCATACCAATACCAAATGTGCCATTATACCAAATACTAAATAAATATCAAATTACCAATATTCCATAATTAGATATAGATGAAATTAGATGAACAATCTAGATTGTCAACAATCTCATTCTCTCTTTAGACCAATTTCAACTATAAATCAGATAATAATTCCCGTTCCATATAAATATTCCATTTAAACAAATTTTGTCGGATCATTTTAATATCGTTCAGTTCATTTAAATCGTTTCACTGAGTGTGCACTCGAACTTTGACATATATAATATATATCGGTGATGAGAAAATTTTGGTTTTTGTTTTCTTTCACAATAGATTATGGCAGTGTATAGTATCAACAGATGATGTCAAGTAAAAGAAATAAATTAGAACGTCGTAAGTTTTATTCTGAATTTGGGAACCTAGTTGGTTGAGTGTGACTAAGATATATAAATTATATATATATATGTATGTATATATTCTGCAATTCTGCTTAGGTGTAGGGGTTCTAAGTTCTTCATCTTCCTTTTAATTCTGTGAAAATTGTCCCAATTTATTTAATCCATTTGAATTATGATGGCTCAATTAACTTAATCGGTTTGCATTACGATAAATATGAGCCATCATAGTAATAACACATTTTTATCTGTTTAATGATTTAGTCTATTTTTTAAGTAATAAAGTGCAAAGATGTAAATATTAACAAATCATGTATAATTCTTTTTCAGAAAATTTTAGTTAAATTTAGGTTTGAGCTAAGTTGGCATATGTTTTACGTTAATTAACAATAATCAATTATTTTGTAAATCAATTAAATTTAGAAAATTTAGTTAAATTCAAAAAAAGAATCTTTTTTATTTACAAGACCGTACCATACCAATATTTCGGTATACCAAAATTTGGTATGGTAATGGTAATGAATTTTGGTGTACTAAATTTTTAGTATGATACTTGGTATAACTGATATGATACAGTATTGTATCAAATCCACCCCTAGACAAACCTATGTGCCTTCTTCTTCTTCTTCTTCTTCTTCTTCTTCTTCTTCTTCTTCTTCTTCTCCCTCTCTTAAAAAAAAAAGAAAAAGAAAAAGAAACCTCCCCTTGTCTTTCTCAAATCAGTACTTTCTTTCATAATTTTATTTTTTAAAAAAAAATTACTGTTTCAATTCTTATTTCTCAAAAATAATAAAAAAAAGCCCTCCCCCCTGTCCCCTAGCCCACTCCCGACTCCCGAGTACCCGGCCCTCTCTACTATCTTATATTGCAATTTAACTCTAATTTTTTTTTCAAGATGCTAAACTTAAATTAAGACTATTTAATTAATATTTTCTTCCCTCTTATATTAGAGTCTTATTTTTATATTTGCTAAGAAAATTAATACGTGGTTACTTTACTATATTCCATAATTTTCGAAGGGCAAGTAACAAATTTATAAATATGAATATTCTACTTGTTATGTTTGTAATTCTCTCTCAAATTATTGAAATTGTGCTTTCGTATATACGCACACCAAGGAGCCCCGAAATGGAAGAGTGCCCCACTATCATATATTTTTGGATTTTGATTTTCTTAAATAGACAACTTTTTAAATAAAATTTAGCATCTAATCAACTTTTAATTTATTAGTCAAAATAGCATACTTTTAAAAATAATAGTCTTAAAAGTAGAAACGTGATTTAGAATCACAATTTCTGCTGATAAATAGTGAGGTCATTTAAAAAAATGGACCACGAAAGATTCAGTTGTGGAAAATTGAATTCCTGGGAATTAATATCCATGAAAAATGCAAGGAATATAAATTAATGAGCCATTGACCCCAACTAATTAGTTAATGATGTGGGTGATTTACACTTGATATCAAAATCATTGACTCCTACTAATTATTAAAGTTGTTTTACATAGCCATTCATCATATTCTATTTAGTCTTTAGTTACGAATATTTATTTACAATTGTTTTAGTTAGACATTAAATCCTACTCTATTTAATTTTATTTTATTTTTTTGTTGAAAATATTTATTTACAATTATTAGAATAATGACTCATACTTTAATAAGACTCTAAGACAAGAGCGGACCTGGACCTGGGCCCAAAAGATTCCATCCCAAGTTAAGAAATAAAAAAAGTCTATTTGTTGTATTAACCTTTAAAAAAAAAACAAAAGAACAAAAAAATTGTATCAAACAATCCTTTAGCCTAACCCCTTTGTTCGCCCTGAGCCCACCCCCTTAGCGCAGCCCTATCCCATTTTCCATGTCAGCCCTCTAAACTTTAATAATTCTGTACAACTCAGCAACAAAAAGAGAAAAAAAAAAATCAAAATAAACACTCAAAGAAGTCAGTCTCTGCATTATGTATTTATGTCACTGTATCAGCTGGCATGTCAATTACCTCTGATTTATTTTTAAATATTATTTTAATTAAAATAGATGTTAATTTGGATGGATATTGGTTAACAAATGACAATTATTAAACTTTATGTTATTTGTATGATAAAAAAAATTTAAAACAAAATTACGTTGTATTTAATTGAAAAAAATGAAATTAAATATTTTTTTGGATCTTTATATTTTGATAAATTTAAAATCATTATTCGTTTTACCTAGGTAAAATGAGGGTACATGCTCAAATGAAACTAATCCTTAAATCAAAATGACGAGGTTTTTTGACACTATTACAAAAACGGATGCAACTTTGTGCGGAGTAGTGAATATCGGCTTGCACAAAAACTCAAATTCGACGGGTCTTCTTCTTATATTCCTCTAATTTCTTTTGATGTGGAAAAATAAAAGGTCATTAAGACTAAGTATTTCAGTAATTGTCAAAATTAGTTTTAGGTATGATTTTTTTTTTAAAAAGAAATTAATAAAAAAAATCTACTTTCCAGACAAATATATATATATATATATACTTAAGTCAAATCTCAACAATTATCAATGTATCTGTAACTTGAAAAAAAGTTATGAGATATAATTTGAGTTTACCCCACTCCGTAGAAAAATCATGGGTCGGCTCTTGCTCTTAGCGTGTGAGGGTGTGTTATAGTGTATTATCAACCAAAGTTAATGTAAAAATTGTGTTTTGTTGTATGTGTTTGGGTGCGCAAACTTTGTGTTGCGGGTTTATACTATATTGTATATTTCCATCTCAAATTTAGAATTTAGTTTGACTTTTACACTATTTAAATATTTTACTAATTTTAACATAATCAATTACTTATAATAAGACTTTTACTATTTGTAAGATTTGTAAATTGAATATGTATGTCCTAAAGCAAGCTATGCTCTTAAATTGAGACAATTAACTACAAAAGAAATACCGGACTACTGTTAAATTTCGAAATTAAAGAGGATTATGTATTGTGAATTAAAGTAAGTTTCAAGGGAGTTCTATGTATAAATGAATATGAAGGTTAAAAATATTTTTTACATCTTTCTGTATGTACGAATCATGCAAAATCCAAGAATTTGTTGAGAAGGGTACTCTGAAATGCATGTAAAATATAAAAACATAACACCTTCATTTCTTCAAGACTGTGTATAGTGTATAACATTATTGCTTTTAACACGTGCTCCTACCATAAATTTTTATGATAAAGTAGTAGTACACTAAAATTAAAATTTAAGGGTCCAGTTTAACTTCTACGCTTTTTAAAGACCGCATTAATTTTAACATAGTTAGTAGTTCATACTTCATGACAACACTTTTTTGTTATTGTAAGATTTAGTATATCGATTATGTCTTGAAATGAAATTGAATTTTTAATTTGAGATATGTAAATGTATAAGTAAGTTTCAAGAAAGTATTGTGGTATTGTACACGTATAATTGAACATGATGCAATAATTTTGTGTACAGTACGTACATAAGTATCATGCATGCAAAATCCAAGAATTTTCTTAGAAGGGTCTCCACCACCACTTTCTCTCTCTACCAACACCCCCTCTTTTCTATTTATTCAACAAATTAACTTATCACTCCGAAATTACAATCCAAGAGTTTTGTGGGCGGCGAGACCTATATATGCCATCCGGTAAGGAAAGCCGGAAGAAAATTCCTACATGGATTTTGCATATATGAAATGCGAAAAATACCTTTTAAAACTTTAAAATTCACATTTACACCGGCCAACCAAAAAATTACCTTAAAAATTTACTTCATTAAATTAGGATATGTCCCAAATTAAAATTTACAAAAAATGATGTAAAAAAGACTTTATAACCTTCAAATTTATTTATACACGCGCAATATCAACAGTACATAATATATATCCTAACTCTTTAATTCCCAAATTAACAGTAGCTAGCCAAGTATTTCTTTTCTAGTTAATAGTCTCAATTTAAAATTCTAGCTTGTTTAATTTTAAGACATAAATATTAACTCAATGTACAAATCTCACAAATTGTAAACAAGTGTTGTTATAAGCAAATATATAATTATGTTAAAATTAATGCAGTTTTTAAAAAGTGTACTAATCAGTATATATACTATACGTACACCCTTGCGCACCCACATGCAACAAAATACATTTTCTGATACATCGTACAGCATCACAAGCTAAGATAGCGGGCTTGAAAGTTTGAAATTTTATACTCACACAAACTCACAAAATAATTTTTATATAACTCACACACTTTTTTCCTTTATAAATATACCCTAGCTATCCCCATTGATCATATACACAAAGAGCTGAGTAAAACATTAATTCATCACCCACATTAGTTTTAAGAGAGAGAGAAAGAGAGATTAATTTAGAGGGATCTAGAGAGAGAGAGATGTCAGAAAACAGGGGCAACAGAGCGGCTAAGGGGGGCGAAAGTGGGCAAGGATTCAAAGGCAGGAAGTATAATGGGAACTTGGTAAATCTGCCAAAGAAGAAGCTGGTGAAGACTATGGTGGTTGAGTGCATTGCGAAATCTACTTCTTCCGCTGTTAAAATATTCAAGAACAAGAAGAAGATGAAGCCTATTGACCATGATAATGATGATGATCATCATGCTGCTGTTTGATCAATATATGGATGTTATACATTAGCCCATCTCTGTTATACTCTGTGTGTGAAAAAAAAAAAGTACATCTACTTGTAATATTTGATCTTTGTTATTAATATATTTTAATAAATTAATAGTTTAAGCTATTTTTCTCATATTTTTATGAGATTAAAGAACTTTAAACAATTCTCTAAATTAAAATGAGTTAACAAAGTGCGCGCGTCAAGTTTCATAACAACAATATATACTACATATAGTTGACAATTCTACTTGTTAAAATAAAATGTGAAAAAGTCCCACAAGCTAGAAAAAGGAAACATATGGCTTATACGTTCTTATACGTTCACACCCACATCCACAAACTCTAGCAAAACAACTTTTATATAACTCACACACACGTGCAAATTGTCAAGTACAAACCACGCACATTTTTTTCTCTATAAATACCCCTATTCCCATTCATATTTTATGCATAAGAAATAAAACATTCATCACACATTTGTTTTAAGTGAGAGAGATTTAGAGGGATCTAGAGAGAGATGTCAGAAAGCAGGGGCAACAGAGCGGCTGAGGGGTGCGAAAGTGGGCAAGGATTCAAAGGCAGGAAGTATAATGGGAACATGGTAAATCTGCCAAAGAAGAAGCTGGTGAAGACTATGGTGATCGAGTACATTGCGAAATCTACTTCTTCCGCTGTTAAAAAATTCAAGAACAAGAAGAAGATCAACGACCAAGAAGCTGGTGAAGACCATGATGATGATCATCATCATACTGCTGCTTGATCAATATATGATGATGATCGTCATCATCATCATCATCATGCTGCTGCTCGATCAATATATGGATATTATACATTAACCCTTCTCTATATATTATACTCTTCGTGTGTTTATGTGTGTGAAAAAAAATATGTACATCATGTCACTAGTAGTAATGATGTACGTACACGTTGTAATATTTGATCTTTCTTATTAATATATTTTAATAAATTAATAGTTTGTGCAATTTTTCTCTTATTTTTAAGAGATTAAAGAACCTTAAACAATTCTATAAATTAAAATGAGTTAACAAAATGCGTCAAATTCCATAACAACAATATTTACTAAGTATTGTTGATAGTTTTACTATAGTATTTTATTGTGCTAAATGACACCAATATACCTAGTTTAAAATAAAATGTTAAAAGTCCCACAAGCTAGAAAAGGAAACATAGGAGAAATATAGTTTGTACCAAACCTCTCCGTCCATCAAACTACAATGAAAATAGTGCAAGTTCTGCAGTGTACTCACTCAATGTAGTGGACAGAACGACCTGTACCACAACCACCGGCATATCCGATGACCAATTGATGTTGGAAAAATTAGTTAATTTTTAATTTTTTGGCTATTTTGAGAGCAAGTTTATTTAAAATTGTGTTATTGGTTTTGAAAAACAATTACAAATTCGTATTTTCCTCCTCGAGTACATTGAAATAGTATATTTATTTGTTCAAAATAAATATCGGATAAATAAAAAATTGTCACTCAAAGTAAGCTATTTAAAATAAAAAATAAAAAGTTTGAGTATTCTTTTATCCCACATTAAAACTTTGTGACAAAATTTATAAGTTTATAAGGTATTATACCTTATTAGTTCATAAATCTTCCAGACACCCAAGATCAAATTTGAAGTATTAAAATTTGGTGAAGGATAATATTGATCTAGAGGGGTAAATTTGGAGTTAATTTGGTGAAGTTACAGTCAGAGCCGGTCCTGACCTATTTTAGGCCCTGGGCGAAATTATAAAATAATGCCCCTCTTATAAATAAGGGTATACCAAAAAATACAATTACTTTACCGTTTTTATATAATACATTTTCTCGACATTAGAAAATTGTACTTTATTTATTTTTTCATTTTATTTTTGGGGGTTATTATTACCCAAATTGTGAGAAAATAAAGTTGTTTCTAATGTCAGAAAATTGTATATTACCAAAAAAAAACAAAGTACATTATTTTGGTAATTAAAAATTGAAAGTGCTTACAAACTTCATTTCAAAATGTACAAGTTTACATGTTTTCAAAATCAATATAACGGTAATTCAAGCACCTATGCGCTACATCTTCAACCTTCATGTGCATTTTCATCTTCCAAAAAGCTTCTAGATGCTCTAAAATGAGGCTAAGAGGGCAATAGGCAATTGCAAAAGGAAGAGCTGAAGATTGAAGAATAATAAAAGAATAAACATAGCTCTGTTTTTCTTAATTTTGGTCAATAGAAAATAGGCGAAGACGAAGAGACCGACTTTAGAAATTTGCATCATTTTATTGGAAAGTTACCTTATTAAATAAAGATTTTTGGAAAAAATATTTTATTTATTTAATATTTTTAACATATAATTAATATATTATATTATATATATACGTATAAAAAAAAATTGATGTCCCTTTTAATTTTCGGCCCTGGGCGATCGCCCTGCCCTGCCCCAGGACCGTGGTTACAGTCAGTTACAGGTGGATCCCTTGACCTATTAAGAGCACAGGAGGGCCCTTTGACCTAAGAAAATTGGAGGAGGCCATATTAAGAGCACAGGTGGGTCCTTTGACCTAAGAAAAATTGGAAAATTGGAGGAGGGTCCTTTGACCTAAGAAAAATTGGGGGAGGCCATATTAACAGCACAGGTGGTGGGTCCTTTGACCTAAGAAAATTGGGGGTGCCAAGATGAAGTTATAATGTGATACTTTTTTCGAGTATTTCAATAATATCCTTAGGGTCATTTATTACACATTTTTTCAGATAAAAATAAAATTGTAATAAAACTTTCATAGTTTATAATGGATTTTGAGTATTAAAATATTAACTAAAGTTATAATAGCCACAAAGCCTTTGCCCCTCCATGTTTAGCTAATTTTTTTTTTTTTTTAAAAAAGAGATAGTATTAATAGGTAAATACCATGGAGAAATATGAAGTACGAACATTCTCTTGGAGGCCACGTGTCGAGCTCAACACTTATCGTACACTCTGACATTTTTTGACACTCGATCTCCGATACTTGAATTTAATTATAGTCTCTAATATTTGATAATTGATTTAGATGGTTACTACTCCTAGTTTTTCTTCATTGCAACAGCAACCGAGGATAAGGCAACTAAGCCACTTTTTATATACTCCTTTTGTTTTCCATCATTCTATGGAACAATTTAGTTTATGTATGATTTTTTGATGATTTGATTATGGAACAATTTGGTGATCATGTTTTGAGTATTTAGGTTATTAATGCAATCTAATTTCATTTTATTGAATTCTTAAATATTTATAATGTTTATTGCGTATATAATTAATTAATTAATTAATTAAGAACGTGTCCTCCCACGTGTCGTATATATCCTATATTTTGAAAAAATTATGTGTTATGTGTCTCGTGTTGAGTCTACGCTTCATGGATGTGTACCAAACCTCTTTGTCCATCAAACTACAACGAAAACAGCGCAAGTTTTGCAGTGTACTCACTCGGTGTAGCAAACAGAACGACCTGTAGAACAACCACTGGCATATCCGGTGACCGATTGATGTTGGAAAAATTAGTTAATTTTTGTTTTTTTTGGCTATTTTGAGAGCAAGTTTATTTAAAATTGTGTGATCGGTTTTGAAAAATAATTACGAATTCGTGTTTTCTTCCCCGAGTACATTGAAATGGTATATTTATTTGTTCAAAATAAATATCAAGTGAATAAGAAATTGTTTTTATTGTCACTCAAAGTGAACTTATTTGAAATGAAAAATAGAAAATTTAAGAATGAGAATTCTTTTATTCTACATTAAAACTTCGTGAGAAAATATAAGTTTATAAGTTATTATAGCTCATAAATCTTCTAGACACCCAAGATCATATCTGGAATGTTAAAATTTGGAGTTAATTTGGCGTCGGCTCACTTATGTATTTCATATCAGGGAGCATTGGAGCGCCAAGATGAAGATGAAGTTACAGGTGGGTGGTCCTTTGACCTAAGAAAATTGGAGTGCCAAGATGAAGGTCCAGGCGGGTCCTTTGACCTAAGAAAATTGGACTGCCACGATAAAGGTACAGGTGGGTCCTAAGAAAATTCGGTCGGTCCTTAGACCAAAGAAAATTCTTTAAAACCAATTGATATATTAAAGCATGTGATAGTTGGCCAAATAAATGACACATCTTTTCGGATAAAAATAAAATTGTAATAGAATTTTCATAGTTTTTATAGTGAATTTTGAGTATTAGAGTATTAACTAGAGTTATAATGGCAACAAAGCCCTTGCCCCCTCCTTGTTTAACTATTTTTTTTTTTAAAAAAAAAAGAAGAAGAGTATTAATAGGTAAATAACATGAAGGAATTAGTCGGTGAGTTGATTTTGCATTTTTACTATTTTTCACATTTTGAGACAAACAAATTACAAACAAAAAAGAAATAGTTAATTAAAAAATTGTAGCCTAAATGAGTGGTTGAAATACTTTTATTTGCCTTTTGACTATACTTGTGTGATTATTTTCTGTTAACATTGTTATTGTTCTTGTTCAAAGTTAAAGTTACTTGTAATAACGGTCTTCATATTCATGTTTATAAACTCAAATAAAACGGTGGATTGTCTCAAAAGAATTAAAGATTATTAATTTAAGACGTTTTAAAAGAAAGTGTATTAATTTAGACCCAAAAGTACATAATATTTCAAACTACAAAATAACACTTCAAATCTATGTTTTATAAACTCAAATAATTAAAACTATAATTTGGTATACTGATTGTCTCAAAAGAATTAAAGATTAATTATTAATTTAAAATATTTCAAAAAAAGAAAGAGTATTAATTTAGAATCAAAATTAGATGACACTCCAAACTAGAAACTATACAGTAACCCTTCAAATCCATGTTTATAATACCTTATCAAAGAAAATACAAATATTATATAAGACGTCAAACTGAGGAAAAAAAAAACTGAGAGAAAATGATGAAGTTAATTAGGAGAGTGAAAATTTAGAGAAAAAAAATAAAATAAAAAGAAAAAAGAGGTGGATGAAAGCTCCGATACAATTTTATTAATTAAATGGTCTTAATTTAAATTTAGCATCTCGTTATCAATAAGAATTTTTTAGAATTAAATTGTAATATAATATAGTAGAGAGAGGGGTGCCTGAGGTTGAGGTTGAGGTTGAGGTTGGGGTGGCTTTTTTGTATCTATCTATCTATCTATCTATTGTATGGAGGAGCTTTCATCCACTTCTTTTTTCTTTTTATTTTTTAATTTTTTTTTCTCTAAATCTAATTATTTAAAATGAGGGTCCTATTTTTTCTTTTTTCCTTGGGCACTCGTCTCATCTCTCACGGAGGCAATTTCCACGCTCCTAACTTCTTCATTTTTTCTCAATTTTTATTATTAATTTTATTTTTTTATTTTGACGTCTTATATAATATTTTTATTTTCTTTGATAAGGTATTATATATAAAATAGATGTGAAGGGTTAATTCTTTTGAGACAATGTATACTAAATTATAGTTTTATTTGAGTTTATAAAATATGGATTTGAAGTGTTATTTTGTAGTTTGAAATATTATTTACTTTTGGGTCTAAATTAATAATACTCTTTCTTTTAAAATGTCTTAAATTAATAATCTTTAATTCTTTTGAGACAATCAATACACCGTTTTATTTGAGTTTATAAACATGAATGTGAAGACCGTTATTGACAAGTTACTTAAACTTTGAACAAAAATAATAACAATATATGTCAATAGAAAACAATCACAAAAGTATAGTTAAAAGACAAATAAAAGTATTTCAACCACTTATTTAGGCTAAAATTTTTTAGTTAACTATTTTTTTGGTTTGTAATTTGTTTGTCTCAAAATGTGAAAAATAGAAAAATGCAAAATCAACTCATTGACTAATTCCTCCATGGTATTTACCTATTAATACTCTTTTTTGAAAAATAAAAATTAGCTATACAGGGAGGAGCAAAGGCTTTGTGGCTATTATAATTTTGGTTAATAATTTAATACTCAAAAGCCATCATGACTCTAATTGGTAGTGATATGGTCTTCAATGAATTTGATTTTAAAAAAAACACATCATTATTTTTACGAAATTGAGAAAAGCAGTGATTTAATCTCGCTATTTAGCAACAAAAATATGGTTCCAAATCACAATTTTTACCTTTAAAATCACTATTTTTGAAAGTTTGTTATTTTCACTAATACGTTGAAAATGGCTTAATCTGTCTATTTAGTTTTAAAAAATGGTTTAGTTTGATTATTTAGTTCAGAAAGTGATTAAGTTTAACTATGTAGTTCAAAAAGTAACTTAATTTAATTAAAAAAAAAAGGTTATATTTTTTGTAGCCGGTTTATTATATTCTTCGTATGTGTATGTGTGTGAATATAAATACATTTCGGTACTATTGATGTACTTGTAATGATATTTATTATTAATTTTTAATGGAATGGCTAGTTTGTGTACTTTTAATTCATGCTTATCATACACTCCCAAACCTAAGCATTTTTTTATGAGACGTAAATTGTTCCAACTATATATAAAAGACCTACTTTGAACCCATATGGCACAAATGAACTAAGTCGGAAAATTTTATAATCTTGCTAAATCGTCAACTTATTAGACTAGGCGGTGCCTAGTGTTTAAGAGACTGACAGAGTCTAATCAATCTTAAAGTGGAATTTTTACGACACTGATTACTAGTAAAACATGGGTCGTTCGTGCTATAATTACGATATTTTACATTCAAAAATATCAAAATTTTGTTATAGTTGCTATTTTTCATGCTTTAGATATGCATACAGGTATGTCTATACCACAAATCAAGCACTTATTAATGTGCTTATGCTACATATGTTTCATAAAGACATAAGTCTTTGATATACAGACACAAAGTTATTATTGTTTTTCAATTTTAAAATTCGACTATTTAAGTGTTTCAAATTTCATTTAAGAAATGGACCCTGAAAGTTTCAGTTATGGAAAATTGAATTCCTAGGAAATGATATCCATGAAAAATGCAAGGAATATTTGTTCAAAGTTAATGAGCCATTGACTCCTACTAATTAGTTAATGATGTGGGTGATTTACAGTACTTAATATCAATTGGTTAATTTTTTTGAATTTATTTTTTTGTTTTATAATAATTATTAAAATTGTTTTACGTAGCCATTAATCCCACTCTATTAAGTTTTTAGTTAAGAAGATTTATTTATTTACAATTGTTTTAGTTAGACTTTAAATCATACTCCATTTGATTTTATTTACTTTTTTGTTAAAATATTTATTCGCAATTATTAGAATATTGACTCCTACTCTAATAAGACTCTTGAGCGGGGCGGACCCAGGCCTGGGCCTAGAGGGCTGTAGCCTAGAATAAAAAATAAAAAAAGTTTACTTTTTTCTTTAAAATATGTATGAAACAACTCTTTAGCCCATCCCATTTGTTCATTGTGAGCACACCCCTTAGCTCAGCACAATGGACCATTTCCCATGGCGGCCCGCCCTGTAAACTTAAATAATGCAGTACAACTCATCAATTCAGCAACAAAAAGGAAAAAAATAAAATCAAAAGAAACACAGAAAGAAGTCAGTCTCTCCATTATGTCACTGTTTCAGCGCATGTCAATTAACTCTGATTTATTTTTAAATGTTATTTTAATTAAAATAGATATTTAATTTGAATATCAATTTAGAATTTGGGTTAACTAATGTCTACTTTTTATTGTTTTTGTTTGGACAGCAAACTTTTGTTGTTTAAAAAGTTAAGTTTGTGTCTTAGTGGTTCTATTAAGTTATTTGTATGATGATTTTTTTTAAACTAAATTAAGTTATATTTAATTGAAAAAAGTGAAATTAAATTTTTTTTTGGCCATTTATGTTTTGATAAACTTAAAATGATTATTTGTTTTTACCTAAATAAAAAGAGGGTACATGCTCAAATCAAACTAATCCTTAACTCAAAATGACTAGTTTTTTTGGCACTATTACAAAATGAATGCTACTTTGTGTGAAGTGAATTTTGGCTTGGACAAAAACTCAAATTTGACTGGTCTTCTTCTTATATACCTCTAACTATTTCAATAATTATCAAATTATCTCAAAATAACGCAAAAAAAATGGACCCTAAACAAATTCTTGAATTTTGCATATATGAAAATAAAACTCGTAAAAATCAGGAGGTTCGGTAATAAATGCCTTGTATTTTCTGATTTCCGTGGAAGGACATGATAGAATTATTTTTCACTATAGATCCATGATTGCTGACTCAACGAGCATCCTTTTTGTTTCGATTGGCTCAAACCATTGATCTCTTATAGAACTCAACATGAGTATATACAATTATAACTTAATACTGTCAGCAAGATCGTCCACCTTTAACTTAGCCATAGGTGTGGGGTTTTATCTTAAAAGGATTCGTTATTATGTGATGATGACTGATGACTCTCCCAACTTATATATTCATGTTGAGTTTTATAAAAAAAAAAATTATGTAGGATCAATAGTTTGAGGCAACAATTCTTAACAGTATCAACGTTATTTTTTAACAAAAATACCCGCTAATTCTTCCTTGTTTAGTTTCTAAATTTAAATAAAGAAAATTTTAGGTGTATATACTTTGAACTAAAACTGGAAATGAGGTAAAAGGGCTTGCGTGATAATATTTTTAGCAAAAAAAATAAACGAATAATATTTTTTAGAAATTAAATAGGGGCCTAGATATCATTATTATTCTAATATTAAGGCTTGTTTATCAATTATGTTTTAAAATAAGGGCTTTGACCAAGTGCAAACTTAATTTTGCACTAAAATGTGTTGACTACAAACCTTCAAGTTTGCACAAAACTGTGTTTTGCGCAAACTTAACTTTGCAATCAAAAAAATTTAATACAAATTTGTTTTGCATTATGTGTTTATATTTTTTAACAAATATATTCTTATGTTTTCATTCATAAAACAATAAAACAACGTCAAATAAATACAAACATAAATACATAGTAATATTTTAGAAAATAAAAATTGCAAACTAAACTTTGCATAACTCTGAAAAATGATTATATCCATTTTATTAATAAATATGTTTTGAATATGTAATTTGTTAAAATAATTCTAAAGCACCGTCAATTAAACATTTATTTATAATAATATGCTACAAACTTGATTTTGCATGATTCCATAAAACAATACAATTTAAAAATTTACTACAAAGTTAACTTTGTAAACCTTTTGAAATGTGGTCAAATATAGGACTTTAATTTTAAAAAATATCATTCCTTAGTTCTTTTGCAAAAAACTTTTTCATCCAAGCCATATTTTTTAATATCCCAAAACTTAAAATTTAACCTATGGAAAACTTTTAACTAGATCCCATTTCACCTATATTTATAAATTTCCAAAATTTGCTCGTGTTACCTTCGAAAGTCAACCTTTTCTGAAGTTTTTAAACAAAAATTTTTTGCACCTATTTCTTAAGAAACATATTGTCTGCAATTTTTAATGCGTAGTTTTTAAATTATTAATAAGTTATAAAGACATTTAAAACTCATTATTATTTAGTTTACTTCTTTGTTAAATATCTTAATACGTTTGTTTTATTTTATGCAGTGAAAATTTGCAGAAAAAGTTTCCGATAAGCATTTTCGGCAGTGTAAGTTTGCGGAGAAAGTTTCCGATATGCATTTTGTCAAGAAGATTAGAAATTTCTCTGCAGTTTTGCAATGAAAATAAAGACTTTCAATACAAAATTACACATTTTTAATTAGTAAAATTATCTACAGTTTGATCCACCAACGTACTTAGCCCAATTCAAAATAATAATAATAATAATAATAATAATAATAATAATAATAATAATAATAATAATAATAATAATAATGATGATGATGATGATGTTAATGATGATGGAAGAAAGGTAGAATGGAAACTGGAAAGTAGTGTTTCTTGAAGCATGCAGAAACATGTATACTTGTACATATATGCAGCACTTATTCATATAATCAACCATATATTTCTATGTATGTATATATATACGCAATACTTTATATATATATACACGTACAAAGAAACGTAAACATATACAGAAATCCATATAATAAATTAATTAATGATGATAATCCCAGTACGACTAGCTACCAGAGGATATGCGTAGAGCAATGAGGCGATAGACATAAATAGATTGGATTTGTCTCCTCTCCATTATTTTATTTCTCCAATTTTTTTCAATGGTGCCCATCTGAAAAAACAGATGAATTTTTTCATAAAATTTGGCGGAGATGATCTTGTAAGACCAAGTTGAGCTTATTGATTATTTAGCAAAAATTCAAAATAATACAGGCTATCTTTTATGATCGCTAACCCAACAACATAATCAAACCTAAAACAAAATTCCAGTCTAACATAATCATTAATATTGAACAATAGAAAACATATGCATCTGAATTTACATAAGTACTCTATCATCACAAGCACATTCCCAAGAAATTTAAATAGGATAAGATACTAAATTATGCGGAAATAATGGTACCTATAAATTCCACATATAAGTTCAACTTTATTGTTCATAATGGAACTCCTGTATGCTCCAAAAGAAGCCTTCATATCTTTATTCCAAAAAAAATTAGATTCCTTACTGTCACAGCATGCATGCTAGATGACGACTGAAAAGAGAACAACAATATTAATAACATGGCTGAAATAGGAGGCAAACTTTATTGATACATAAAAAAGAATATGCTTAATAGGACAATAAAATCATAAAATGACAGCAAAAACGTACACTTGTTATTGAGAGAAAACTTTCTCCTACTGTTCAGCTGCATCAAAAGATTATAATCAATAAGCCCAACTTAGTGATATGATCTGTGTAATATAATGAGTAGCTAGATAATCTGCGTAAAATTTTAACATAAGATTCAATTTAAAAGTAGGTGAGACGATTATCTAAAATTTCGATGGACGGAAATGAACGTGTATATCAATTTTTTACTACACCCACTTTTAGTTTGAATTTCTCTTTGAAATTTTATAGAGATGATATACTCATTGTAGAGATTATATCCACAAGGTTTCATGAAGAATTTCATCGATCCGTTTAGTCCTCCAAGTGAACAGCGTAGAAAGAAATTGAAGAAAATGAATAATATATGAAGTGGAGGCAAATCCAAATAGACTAGAGATTACATATGAAAAAAAATTACCAGTTGTCTAATTGCATCCTTGTCACTAATTTAACAAAAAGCGGACTATTGGTACAAAAGTGAACATATTGGTAGTCGGTGCTACTTTTAATTTCCCCGTAAAAATTCCTTTTAAAACTTTAAAATGCACATTTAATTTACACCGGCAACAAAAAAAAATTTACCTTGAAACTTACTTCATTACATTACAGAACTGTCCCAAGTTATTATTTATTTTTTTTTCGTTCCACATTGCTATCAAACATGGCCTTAATTAACCTAGCCCTTCAAATTTATTTATATGTACACGCGCAACATCAACAATACATAATCTCCACTTTAACTCCCAAATTAACAGTAGCCCATCATTTCTTTTGTAGTTAATTGTCTCAATTTAAGAGTTTAGGTTATTTAATTTTAGGAGACACACATGCACATATATATATACACGTATATTAATTCAATATACAAAGTTCACATATAGTAAACAAGAATTGTTATAAGCAATTGATTATGTTGAAATTAGTGCAGTATTTAAAAAGTGTAATAGTCCATTTGGATTCCAAATTTGAGATGGAAATATACACTATAATATACAGCCCGCACACAAAGTTCGCGCACCCGCACCCAGCCCAAACACTTGCAACAAAACAAAGTTTCATGGTAACTTTGGTTGATAATTAATACACTATAACACACCCTTAAGATAGCAAGTTGGCTTGTAATTTCACACCCACACACACACTAATAAAATAGTTTTTATATAACTCACACAAACACACATTGACACATACAAACCACAAACACTAACACATGAAGCATTCTCTATAAATACCTCCTGTCCGCATTCATATGCATAAGAAGCAAAACATTCATCATATCACACGTTAATTTTACGAGAGAGAGATGTCAGATAACAGGGGCAAGAGAGCGGCCGAGGGGAACGAAAGTGTGCAAAGATTCAAAGGCAGGAAGAATAATGGCAAAATGTTAAATCCGCCTGTTAGAATATACGTTTTCCTATTTCTATTATACTTTCCATATTGTATTGATTGTATTGATTGTGTTCCCATTATACTTTCCTAATTGTATCCTAGATTAGGGTTTTATTTCTAGTATATATATTCTTACCCTATTGTACATTGAACTATCAAGAAAGTAATACAATTCTTTCGTTCTCCTTCTTCAATCTCTCTCGTTTCTATTTCATAACATGGTATCAGAGCGATTCATCCTCCTCTAGAACCAATATCTTATCTAATCTTCAATCAAATCCAAATCAAAAATCCTAGCATCATCAACCCAAGCAACCAACCAATCAAAAACCCTAGCTTCATCCAACTGTCGATCTACTGTTCGAAGCCTTACAAAACTTCGATTAACCCAAAACATATACCAAAAGCTTCGTCTTTTCAAAAAGAACCCAACCCCGTTGAAAACACCCAATTCGGACACCAAACGCGCTCTCACGCGCCTCTGAAAGATACCCCAGTCGCGCAGCCCAGATCCCACGCGCACCCTTCTTTCTTGATCAATCGACACCTCGATACATAACCCCAAACCACCCATATAATATACCAAAACCTTCGTCTATTCAATACGAACCAAACGCCGCCAAAATCACCCCAATAGGAGTTCTCACGCGCCTCCACGCGCCACTGAAACACAGCCCAGTCTGCACCGCCCAGATCCACGCGCCACTGCCCTAAAAACCCTAAACCGGTTTTTTTTCTGAACCAATTCTTACTCCCTTGACCGGTTCACCTATATTTAACCCGGTTTTGTTCACTCTAAGACCGGTTCCCCACCAAATCAACCGCTCCGGATCCGTTTCTGGCCTCAGATCTCTCAGAATCAAATTAGTTTTTACATATATTGTGTTATCTTACACGTTTCTTAATGGAAAAGCACGAGTTTTCGCGTCCAATTTCTGTTATTCTCAATGGAACCAACTATGTTCAATGGTCCCAAGCTATGACAAGTTTTCTGAAGTCTCGCAAGTCTTGGAGAATTGTTACTGGGGAAATTGTTAAGCCAACCAAGAAAACCGATGAAACTGACGATAAGTTCAATGATCGCCTTGATGATTGGGAAAGCAAAAAATGGTGATATTATCACATGGGTTCGGAATACATCTATCTCTCGTATAGGGCAGCAGATTGGTCGTTTTTCCACCGGGAAGGAAGTCTGGGATTTTCTACAATCTAGGTACACTCCAAAGGATCTCTCTCATCAATACCAGTTGCTTACTGCTTTACATTCTAAAACCCAACAACCCGAGCAATCAATTGATGATTATTTATCCGAGCTTCAAGCTATTTGGGATCAGTTAGCCCAATCCGAACCTTCTTTTTGTGAGCATGATGCAGAGAAATTTGAAACATACCGAGATAACCAGCGTGCTATCACTCTTCTAATGGGACTTCACGATAAATTCGAACCAGTTCGGGCTGCTCTACTCCATCGCAGTCCTTTACCGTCTCTTGATGATGTCACGACAGAGCTTCTCTCTGAAGAAACTCGGTTCGCTACTCGGGCCCATAATTTTAATGCTGTTTTAGCCGTTCCGAGCTCGAAATCTACCAAAAACTCGTTTTCTCGAGAATGTTCGTATTGTCATGCCACCACCCATATGCTACTAAAGTGTCCAATTAGGACGTGTTTCTTTTGCAAAAAGGTGGGACCAGGTCACTTTCAAGCCGATTGTTACAAGAACCCATCCAGGAGATCCTCCTCTAGATCATCCTCTAGCACCATCACCGCTGCCACCATTGATTCTTCTGAAGTAGACATTTCTACTGCACCAGTGACTCTCGCTGACATCACAGCTCTTCTGAAACAGGTTACATCCTCTTCTGGTTCTGCTATGGCCACCACCACAGGTACATCTTGGTTCTTTGATTCTGGCTGCTGCAATCATATGACTTCTGATCCTACTATTTTCACCTCTAAAAGTCATAATTCTCATACACCCACCATTAAAACTGCTGATGGCTCTCAATTATCTGTTAGTCATGTTGGAACGGTTACTACTCCTAGCCTCTCTTTACCTGCTACATTTCATATTCCAAAATTGACTATCAACCTTATTTCTGTTGGTCAACTATGTGATCTTGGGCTGAATGTTATATTTTCATCTTCTGGTTGTCATGTGCAGGATCCTCAGACGAGACAAATTATTGGGATAGGCCGTAAAGTTGGCCGCATGTTCGAACTCATACACCTCCGTGCCTCACCCACTCCTATTGTTGCATCCACACCACCTGTTGCATCCCCACCAACTATTTCTTCATTTGAGCTGTGGCATTCCCGTTTAGGACATGTGTCTTTTGATCGTCTTCGTTCTATTGTGTCATCTGGTCAGTTAGGGTCAATAAAGTCTGAGAAATTATCTTGTTTATCTTGTCAACTTGGAAAACAACCGGCATTATGTTTTAATAAAAATGATTATATTTCTTCAGCACCATTTGATCTTATTCACTCTGATGTTTGGGGACCCTCTCCACATTCTACCATGGGGGTTCAAAATATTTTGTTATCTTTTTGGATGATTATAGTCGTTTTACTTGGATCTATCTTATGAAAACTCGTTCAGAATTACCCCAAATCTATATTAATTTTGCTCGCATGATTCAAACTCAGTTTTCTCGTCCAATAAAAATTTTTCGAGCTGATAATGCCATGGAATACAAGGGAACCTCATTTCTTAAATTTCTCCGTGAACAAGGCACTGTTTCTCAATATTCTTGTCCAGGTACATCTCAGCAAAATGGTCGTGCTGAACGTAAGCACAGACATATTCTTGATACTGTTCGCACACTTCTTATCTCTAGTAGTTGTCCTGAAAGGTTTTGGGGGGAAGCAGCACTTACTGCTATTTACACTATCAATCGTATCCCTATTCCCTTTCTTCAGCATCAATCTCCATATGAGAGACTTCATGGTATCTCTCCTGATTACAATTTCTTACGAATCTTTGGTTGTGCTTGTTTTGTGTTACTCCAGCCTCATGAACATTCTAAATTGGAACCACGTGCTCATCTTTGTTGCTTCTTGGGGTATGGGATAGAACATAAAGGTTATCGGTGTTGGGATCCTATTTCCAAACGCTTACGGATTTCTCGTCATGTTGTCTTTTGGGAACATAAAATGTTTTCCTCTCTATCCAAATTTTATGTCCTTGATGAATCACCACTTCCGTTCTTTACTCATTCATCTCTTGACCTTTGCACCCCTGAAATTGAACCTGAACCAGAAGCCACACCATCACCACCTCAACCTCCCAGTCCAATACCTCCTGAACCATCCTCACCTGACGTCATTTCTTCCAACGAGCTTCAACATACGGCAATTCCCAATGATGATGTCTCGCCTGCTGATCCTGTCATACCTCCACCACAACGACAGTCCACTCGGGTAAGAGAGCTCCCTCATCACCTTCGTGATTACCATTGTTATTCTACTATGATATCTCACTATGAACCTACATCCTATAAGGAAGCTAGTACTAATCCACTTTGGCAGCAAGTTATAACAGAAGAATTACAAGCTTTAGATAAAGCGCATACCTGGGATCTTGTGACTCTTCCTCCTGGAAAATCTGCAGTTAGGTGTAAATGGATGTATAAAATCAAGACACGATCTGACGGTTCGATTGACCGATATAAAGCTCGTCTCGTAGCCAAGGGGTTCAATCAGGAGTATGGTATAGACTATGAAGAAACTTTTGCTCCTGTGGCTCGAATGACGTCTGTTCGCAGTCTTATTGCTATTGCTGCCGTTCGCAAATGGGACCTTTTTCAGATGGATGTTAAAAATGCCTTTCTTAATGGGGATCTCACAGAAGAAGTATATATGAAACCACCTCCCGGTTATTCACACCAGTCCACCCAGGTCTGCAAACTTCATCGTACCCTATATGGGCTCAAGCAAGCTCCCCGAGCTTGGTTCGCAAAATTTAGCTCTACCATCACAAAGCTTGGTTATTCATCCAGCTCGTCAGACTCAGGCCTCTTTATTCGAAAGACAGATTCTGGGACTATTCTTCTTCTCCTCTATGTGGATGATATGATAATTACTGGGGATGATATTTCTGGTATCTCATATCTCAAACAATCTCTCAGTCAGTTTTTTGAGATGAAGGATCTTGGTCGTCTCAACTACTTCTTAGGGCTGGAAGTCCTTTCTGATTCAACAGGTTACTATTTATCTCAGGTGAAATACACGTCTGACATTCTGGCTCGTGCTGGTCTCACTGACTGTAAAACTGCATCTACTCCATTGGACACCAATGTTAGACTTACTCCGTTTGATGGTACTCCTTTCTCTGATGGAACTTTATATAGACAGTTAGTTGGCAGTCTGGTTTATCTTACTGTTACTCGCCCGGATATTGCTTATGCTGTCCATGTTGTCAGTCAGTTTATGGCTGCTCCTCGCTCTACTCATTTTGATGCAGTTATTCGGATTCTTCGTTATCTCAAAGGGACAGTTTTTCATGGGCTTCACTACTCCTCAAAGTCATCTCTTGTATTAAGGGCTTACTCTGATGCAGACTGGGCCGGTGACCCTACGGATCGTCGGTCTATTACTGGTTACTGTTTCTTCCTCGGGGACTCCCTTCTTACTTGGCGTAGTAAGAAACAGTCTGTTGTTTCTCGATCAAGCACTGAGGCTGAATACCGCGCTCTTGCTGATACTTCACAAGAACTAATATGGCTTCGACGCCTCCTCGATGAGTTAGGTGCTCCTCAAGATTCTGCTACTACTCTTTATTGTGACAACCGCAGTGCCATTCAAATCAGTCACAATGACGTCTTTCATGAACGAACTAAACACATTGAGATTGATTGTCACTTTATTCGCCAACATATTCGCAATATGTACATTCGTCTTATGCCCGTATCTTCAGATGACCAGCCTGCAGATCTCTTCACTAAAGCTCACCAGCCTAGCCGTTTTCAAGCATTGATTTCCAAACTCCAGCTTGTCTCTCACTTACCACCTTGAGTTTGAGGGGGGGTGTTAGAATATACGTTTTCCTATTTCTATTATACTTTCCATATTATATTGATTGTATTGATTGTGTTCCCATTATACTTTCCTAATTGTATCCTAGATTAGGGTTTTATTTCTAGTATATATATTCTTACCCTATTGTACATTGAACTATCAAGAAAGTAATACAATTCTTTCGTTCTCCTTCTTCAATCTCTCTCGTTTCTATTTCATAACACCGCCGAAGAAGAAGCTGGTGAAGACTATGATGGTCGAATACATTGCGAAATCTACTTCTTTTACTGTTAAAAAATTCAAGTACAAGAAGAAGATCAAGCCTACTGATCATGATGATGAAAATTATCATGCTGCTGCTTGATCATATGGATATTATACATTAACCCATCTCTATTGTACTCTTCTTGTGTTAAGTATGTGAAAAAATATATGTACACCATAATAGTAGTAATGATGCATGTATTCATTGTGATATATATATGATCTTTGTTATTAATTTTAATGGAATAGTTTGTGTAATTTTCTTCTTATTTTTATGAGATTGAAGTACTTTAATCAGTTCTCTAAATTAACATAAGTTAATAAAGTGCATCAAATTCTCATCTCCACATATATAATTTATCAAATATTAAGAGCTTCTCTAAAATTTCAAATTAAAAGTCTAATTTATACATTTAACCTACTATTTCTCGAAATATTTAAACAGAATATTCAAGTGTATCCACTTCCAGGGGAATTTAATATAGGGTTGGATGACCCCACTTGGTACTGAAAACATGTATTTAAATATAGCAAAATATAATTTGAATTTGTGTGTATATTTGACATCACTTGACACCACATAAATTTTTTACTACTGGGGTCAAATTTTATTTTTATTATGTATAACTTGTGCCTATGACACTCTTCAATATTGATTTTTTTTTTTATATCTATGTAGTATTATTTGTATTTGTAGGAATTACATATGACTTATGTGTTATAGACAAATATGCATGGTTCATAATTTTTTAAGTTTTAGCAATTCATGTAGCATTTAAGAACCTGATAAAGTGGATGAAATATTGAAATTCTCAGAAGAAAAAAAAATTGATTCCACTTACTAAATTTTCTAGCTACTCTAGTGTCCACTTCCTAGATTGAATTTAACGGAATATGCAACTGTTTTTTGTTCTATAAATATGCACTTAAGTGATTGGTCCGAAAACTTTCATTTTTCAAATAATTCTAAAATGATACAAAATGTGGAGAATCATCATTTCTCCCTTCCTATGAAAGCTTTTAAAATTTTAGAGGACGGTGCTAGTTAACATTAAAATATATTTTAACATTTTAATATTAACTCATTAAAATAATATCGAGTATGTGCATATTATTTTTATACAATAGAACTTAGTATATACACATTATCTTAATGTAATAAGATCGAGTTAGTATATTTTTTTGTTCCTAATAATAATTCGACCATATTACACTAAGATAATATACACATAATCAACTTTATTATACCTGACTAAATAAAATAAAATATTAGTGAATAAAATAACTTGTGTCATGCCCATTTTAAATCTCCCTGTCTATCTCTTTCTCAAGAAAAAAAAAAGTTAAAAACTTGATTACTTTATCGAAGTTCTTTTGCTTCCTATCTACGCGCACCCAGGGCTCCACCATAAAAGAGCCGCGAAATGAAAGAGTGCCCCACTTTTATATATTTTTGGATTTTTGTTAAAAAAAACCATTTTTTAAATAAATTTATCTATCTAATCTATTTTTTTAACTTATTAATTAAAAAAGTACACTTTAAAATTAAATTAGTGATTTGAAATCACTATTGGACAAAAGTAAAATACGTGATTTGGAATTACTATTTTTATTGATAAATATTGAGATCAAATCATTATTTTTAAGCAAATCACCCTTTCTATGAAATTAAGAAAAATAGAGATTTGATATCACTAAAAATAGTGAGAAAAATTACTATTTTTAAAAGTGTGCTATTTTGGCTAATAATTGAAAAATGATTTAATTTGACTATTTAATTCAAAAAGTAGTTTAATCTGACTATTTAGTTTAAAAAATGACTTAGTTTTGTACAAAAAATCATATTTTTTGTAGTCCAAAACACATCTCGATAGCATATATATTGAAATATGCACTTGTTGTAATGATCTGTGTTATTAATTTTAATGCAAAAGTTTGTGCACTCTTAAATCATGCACTCCTAGATCTATGCATTTATTTTATGAGATTTATGTACCTTAACCGGCTCTCTCAATTAAGCATGAATTGTCCCAACTCAAATTTTATCACCATATCCCCTTCCTATATCTAAAAGACCTACTTCGAACCCCATCATGGAGAAACTCAAATCCCTTTGTGGCACAAATGAACTAAGTTGGAAAAAAATAATTCTCAAAGAAAAAGGGGTGGAAAATTCCATAATCTTGCTAAATCACCAACTCGTTAGACTAGGCAGCGCCTCGTGAGAGACTGGCATAGCTTAATCAATCTTAAGCGAAAAATTTTAAAACATGTACCAATTACTAGCAAAATATGAGTCGCCGCTATAATTACGATATTTCACATTCAAAAGTATAAAAATTTTATTACACTTGCTATTTTTCATGCTTTAGATATGCGTTGGTATATCTATACCACGAATTAAGCACATATTAATATGCCTATACTACATCTGTTTCATAAAGATATGTCTTTCATACATATACAGACACAAAGTTATTATTGTTTTTCGATTTTAAAATTCAACTCTTTTTGGGGCCAAATTTCATGTAAGAAAAGGATTATGAAATATTCAATTATGGAAAATTGAATTCCTGTGAATTGATATCCACGAAAAAGGCATGGAACATTTGTTCAAAATTAATAAGACATTGACTCCAACTAATTAGTTAATGATGCGGGTGGGTTGATTTACACTTAATATCAATTGGTTAATTTATTTATTTTTTGTTTTATACTAATTATTTAAATTGTTTTACCAGCCATCAATCCTACTCTACGTCTTTAGTTAAAAATATTTATTTATAATTATTTTAGTTAGACATTAAAAATATTGATCCATACTCTAATAAAATTCTCGAAATGTCTATATAATATTATTGTTTTATCTAGAAATTAGGTAGAAGGGTTTATTATACATTGATTTTTACCAAAAATCCAATGAATAATATTTTTTTGAATGAAGGGCCTATTTTTAATTGGTAATAGTGTAAGAGGCCTATTTTATTTTATATTTTAAATGAATGTATTTGAATAAATTTAAATATCATTTAATTAATAAAAACATGTTATGTATTACCTAAATTACTCCTTTTTATGAATTTTACACAAAAAATATGGACTGCAAAGTTCATATTGCAGTAAACTATGAACTGCAAAGTTTATATTGCAGTGAAATATGGATTGTAATATGAACTTTGCACTAAAAATATGGACTGCAAAGTTCACATTGCAGTAAAATATGGACTGCAATATGAACTTTGCACTAAAAATATCGACTGCAAAGTTCACATTGCAGTGAAATATGGACTGCAAAGTTCATATTGCAGTGAAATATAGACTGCAAAGTTCATATTGCAGTCCATATTTTAATACATATTGGTATTTTTTATTTTATTTTAAGGGTTGGGATGTCATTTTATAATGAAAAAAAAAGACACATGTCATATGATCAATAAAATAAAAAATAGGCTCTTTATTTAAAAAAAAATTATTCCTTGGCTTTAGTGTGAAAATCTTTCTCTAATAAGCCCTTTTTTTTAATTACCCCTTGTTTTATTCAAACACACGACAATAAAGACTGCCGCGACATGGTCCTACACACCTTTTCCCAAAAAAAGAAAAAAAAGTGGTCCTATATATTCTAGCCTACGAGCACCTACTTATCAAAATCAGCCTTCAATTAAGGCCATGAATCTTTTACCAAATAAACAGATAACCTTTTCTTCATTTAGAATCCATATGGTTATCTTCCAATTTATAAATTAAATAATTTAAATATTTGTTTATAAAAATTAATTAGTACACAAAATTATAAATTTAAGTTAACACATAAAAAATTAAATAAAAAAATGTAGAGGTATAATCAAAATTACATAATGTATAATTATAATACAAGTTAACGCGAAAAAAATTATACCATAATTATTTTATTAAAATAAAAAAATTTATAATTTATTAATTTATAATAAAATAATTTACGCAATTAAATAATGAATATGAATTAACACTGGGTATATATATTTTAGGAGGATGTAAATTCCAAGACAGAATGTACGTTCGGCTCGTACATAGACTGATTGGCTTTGTCTAACTCAATGATGATAACTTTTTTTCCCTATTTACCAAAAATGAAGAGGCACGCGTTGCATAGTACCCTTCTAAACCAATTCTTGGATTTTGCACATACATGAAACGCTTATGGTGTGTTTGATTGGTAACATTTTTTATAGAAAATGAGCATTTTTTCCTTGATTTAACAATTTAAGGTGTTTGATTGCATTTTTTTTCTAGGCAATTCAATTCCTACTTTTGCCTCACACATGTGCATTTTCAAGGCAATTGAGGAAAATGTTTTCTTTGGAGGAGGTGGTTTTTGTTTTTCATGCTTGGGCACGGTTCACGAGACAAGGTTCTTACCATTTTCTATATTAAAAATGCCATAACTTAAAATATAAAATTTAAAATAATATAAAAATTTAATATTTAAAATCTACTAATCAAGATCAATTAAACAAGACCCGTCATGACTATATAATTATGTAAAAAAAAAATACCAATAATTTTTTCTACATTAAAAATGCCATAATACAACAAATATTTTTCGGGTAGAAAACTAAGGCAATCAAACACACTGCACTACATTTTTCATGCAACGCAATTCTAGGCAATTCAATTGCCCGTAACTTATTTTCTTTCCATGCAAGTTCCATGCTTGCAATCAAACGCACCCTTAATGATATTTCTTTAAAGAGTAATGTTATATTTATTGAGTATTTTTATCATATATTTTTAGAAGTATGTATTATATGAATTGTATTTTTATAATATATAATAAAAATACATCACATTTAATGCGCTCGATAACAATAAATGATAAGAAATATATTTTGAATTTCCAAATTAACAATAGCTTATAATTAATTTCACACACAAAAAATAATAACATAGTTGGTCTTTAATTAGTTTTAGTTGCTAAAGCGCAAAAAATAGAAAAATCATATTCTCATTCTTAAATTGAAGCAAAAGCTAGCTAGAAAAACACTTGATTTTGAATAAAGGTGTCAAGTGATTTTTCTTTGCTTTTAGGGTTTGTTCTTTTCGGATGATTTTAAAATAAGATTTAGTAAATCACGTGATTTATGTAATTTAGTAGTGTTCTTTTGTGATAAGTCTTGATATTTTAAAATTATGCCAAATTTTGAAATCCTGCAAATTACGTGATTTCAAAATCTGCTCAAAATATTAGAATTTTAGAATTCCGTGTTGAATTTCATAGTTTGAATTTGATCATCCATTATTGATTACTAAGACCTTTTCTCTACAATTAAAATACATAAGTGGATAAGAATATTACTTTAACGCAACTTGTACTAATGTATTTTTAAAAAAATTATTTTTTTTAAAAGAACTCCTAAATTAAAAATCATGAAATTTTAAAATCACATGATTTCAAAATTTTGTGAAAAATATGTTAAAACTAATTTTAAATGAATCTTTTACCAGCACCCTCCCAAAATTAATATTTAAAGATTTATTATTTTATATTAAAAAAATTGATTTCAACTAGTTATCACTTTATTTTATTTTTTACTAGTACCTAAAAAATTTCATCTTGCTGGAAGTCTTTCATTGACTTCAAATCTACTTTGCACGTATAAATGGGCGTGACATGAGACAGCATGACAAAATATTTAAACATAAACATTAAACACAATGTTACATTAATTTTTATTTAACTTAAACGCAACCTATTGAATACAAAGACTACATGATACGAAATCGTAAAAAAAAAATTAGCCATGAACAAGATATAATCCAACTTATGCATACAAATTGTTGAAATCAATTAAAATAATATTCAATTCATTCAACCTCAAATTTTATTTTATGTTTGTTGAAACCCAATTCAATAACAATAATATGATTATAAAACTATAAAATCGTTGCAAGTGTACAGTTGGTCTTCTAACCATTACGATAAAAAAAAATGATTTTCTATAACATTAATTTTACTTTTGCGATTTCTTAAATTTCATGAAAAAAAAAATGAAAAGAAAATAACAGCTAGAATCTTCTTGGGAAAGCAATTCCCTCCACATCCGCTAACGGATCATCTACTAGCTAGTTTTAACGGGCACTAATGCACATCTGTTGATTTCTTTGAGTACTAGTTGTATGATATATAGGTTCCAGTTCATCTCGAATATTTCTGCGGTCTTCTGTAAGGGTGCGACATGGGTGGTTTCGTACATCCTCATTTTCCCCATTGATCAGGTTTGTGGCTTCTTGGCAATCGTTCTCAACGATGATTTTGGACCGGTTGTTTTCCTTTTCTCGACGTAACGCCAGCCTGAGACCCTAAAGCTCGGCTTGTAAACTTGTGGTAGCTCCAAGCACTCCACATCCCACACACCAATATCACTTGCAAGATTTTCAACTTTTATAGATGGGCTATCAAGATATTCCACATCAAATCTAAACAGTAGCGTAGAATTTCTAACCCAATCATCCTTCCAAACGTCAAGGTTTTTTTTTTTCCATCCCCAACGATCCATTTAACACCCTTATTAAGAATGATTTTAGTATTGTGAATGCTTTTTCAAACAGGCTACGGAGAAGTCTTTAAAGCCCAATTTGTTGGGTTTTGTGAGACTTCATATTTATTCTTTAGGACCCTAACCCATAACGGTTTGTCCTCATTCATCATTCTCCAACCAAGTTTAGAAAGTAATGCTTGGTTATTGAATCTGCATTTCCTCAAACCTAAAACCTTGAGGACTTTCGGTTTACAAACATAATCCCACTTGACAAGATGCACCTTTTTCTTTTCCTCCATATCACCCCACAAAAAGTCCTACTGAGTTTATCAATTTTTTCAAAGGTAGCAATTGGCAATCTTAGTGTTTGCATAGTGTGGTTTGGTATGGTGGTGTCACTGCCTGAACGAGTGTGGCATGACCCGCTATTGAGAGAAGTTTGGACTTCCAACCAACGAGTTTATTTTGAATCTTCGTAATAACATGATTGAAATTGTTTTTGTTCATTTTCCATGAATGAGAGGGACTCCGAAAAAGATACCCATATCAGTAGTGAGGCTCATCCCAGATCTAAAACTAATAGCCAGAGTCTCTCTCCTCGGGATGTTCGGGGAAATGAGAATTGATGGATTGTCTTGAGGCATCACGAAACTCTTCCAATGTGTCCATAATGACTCTAGCATTGTTCATGTTAGCCTGAGCAAAGAGAATCAAATCATTCGCAAAAAACAAATGTGATATCGTCGAACCTTCTAGAGGTACTGATGCTTATCCATTCATTACCCAAAACAGCTTTATTAATGAGATTCAAGAGGTATTCTAGGTATAGGACAAAAAATATAAGGGGATAGCGGATCCCCTTATCTTAGTCCTCTACCCGAATTGAGGGGATTAAGAGGATACTCGTTCCACAAGATAGTTATTTCCCCTTCAGTGACGCAACTCATGATAAGATGAGACCCACATTTTTTATCAAAGTTAAAATTGACCAATGTTTTTTTCAAGAAATTCCCAAGAGAACGTAGTTATCTATAGTTGTGAATTGGGTTGTCCAAGTGGGAATTCACGGTCTAAGTCTTCACCTTGGCTATTATTGCTAAATAGGTTGTTCTAGTAAGAATTTTGGTGCTTAGCAATACCTTCGAGGTCAATCGCCCTCGATTTTCATTTTTTTTTTATTTTATTACGTTTACGATGAATAACGGTGGAGACATGAATTTTTTGGTATCACGGTCACCTTCCATAATCCATTATACTCTAGACTCTTGGAGCCAAAGCAGCTTCTTTTGTTTTAAAACAAATTCTAAATCATTTTTGAGACTTTTTTCAAGGATATCCAAATTATGCGAATATTGCATTTCTTGAGCAATTTAGATACTCTTTAGTCTAGCATTCAAAGGTTTGTTTTTCAGTAAAAATATTCCAAAAAAACTTCTCTATTCCATTTTCAAATGTTTGCAGTATAATTCTGTCAATTTCCCTCGAAGCTATCATTATCATTCCAAAACTTGTCAATAACAAAATCATAATCAGGATGCTCTAACCAACTAGCAAGGAATCGGAAAGGTCTAATTTTATTCGTTTGAAAACTATTTTAACTAAGCGTTTTCGAATTAACAATAATAGGAGAGTGGTTAGAGTACGTACACTAAATGTTCGAAACTGAGGCTTCGGGGAATTTTAGCATGTATTTCAGACTAATAAGTGCCCTGTCAAGTCTTACCATAGTGTTAGCCATGCCCACTCTTCTGTTTGTCCACGTCATTGATGGCCATTGCATCCAAGATCTAGCGGCCTACATTTATTTATATTATTGACAAACTTTTCCATCCTTCTTTGGTCACTGCCCCCTTTAAGGCTCATTTTCTCGCTATTACTGCATGGTCGGTGAAGTCTCCAGCCGCTAGCCAAGAGATTCTATAGGTTGGCAACCTTATTGAGATTTGTCCATAGTTCATCCCTTAGAAAGTGTATAAGACTGGCGTACACAATAGAGAACAGCCATTCTTCTTACCCATTTCTGGTGGCAATCGTGTGAATATGGCTTCAAGAAACTTGTTTTAAAAATGTGACTTTTTATCATTTTTGGCAGCGATTTAAAGGCATGTAAGTTGCTTTTTATTGAATATTATTAGTATATTTATAATCTATGTTGTATGAGCTTTCCAACCATATATGTGTATCGCATTATTTGAATGTGAATTGAGTGAAACATGACCTTATGAAAACGGCTTCGTGAAACTTCTTGTTTTAAAAATGTGACTTTTTATGATTTTTAGCAGCGATTTAGAGGCATTTAAAGTGCTTATTATTGCATAGTATTAGTGTAATTATAATATATGTTATATGAGCTTTCCAATTAAATGTGGATTGCATCATTCGGATGTGAAGCGGGTGAGATATGGCCTTGTAAAAATTACTTCGTGAAACTTGTTGTTTTAAAAATGTGATTTTTTATCATTTTTGGCAGCGATTTAATTAGACGCATGTGAAGTGCTTATTATTGAATATTATTATTAGATTTATAATCTATGTTGTACAAGCTTTCCAACCATATATGGATCGTATCATTTGGATGTGAATCGAGCGATATATGGCCTTGTGAAAATGGTTACGTAAATTTATATATTTTTTAAATGAAATTTTTCACCAACTTTGGCAGAGATTTAAAGGCATATAAAGTGCTTATTTTGAATATTATTAGCGTATTTATAATCTATGTTGTAAGAGCTTTCCAACCATATGTGGATCATATCATTTGGATGTAAATCGAGTGAGATATATCCTTGTGAAAATGGTTTCGTGAAACTTTAAATCTAGTCACAGGGATATTTTTGATATTGAAAAATACACTTAAAGGTTTGACTCTTTTGCCAGATAGAATCCATCCAAATGGGTATCAAAGGAGAATTAAGGCAAACTTTGAGTGCCAAAGTGGAATAGAGATAAATAAATGAGGGTCAAAAGGTAAATCACCCAATAAAAAACTAATTGTTGTTTGGAATTTTCTTTTATGTGGGCATTTTGAAAAAGCGCATTCGTTTGGGGCCGGGGGGGGGGGGGGGGGTTATGCTAGGACATTTTTGTCATTAATGCATTTTCATTAAGGGTGATGTTATATACACCCCTATTTTGTAGCCAAAACACCACATAATTAGGGTGATTGAAGGTGTTGTGGCTAAATAATTAGAGGATATTTGATTCGGTGGCAAGTTGCCGACTTTTAGGTTCATATTCGGTGATAGTTTACCGAAGCAAATGTTCAATTTCGGTGGCAAGTTGCCGTTTAGGTCAAGTCGGTGAAACGTTACCGAATCAAATGTTCAATTTCGGTGGTGTGCCACCGACTGAGCGTGTAAATTTTGTGGTATCTTGGCTATAAAAGAGGGGTGCATATAACATTACCCTTTCATTAATGGTGTGATAATCGCTTGACCCGAATAGGCGAACATGTTAGTTCAGGAGGGTTTGCTGTCAAATTTTTTCTTAACTATTTCAAAAAAGCGCATTAGTTCAGGAGTATTTACCTTTTTTTAATATATATTATATTATATTTTTTTTTGTTTGACACTATATTGTTGGTCGTTGGATCTTTTATTTCAATCCCAATTTTAATAAATTTAATCCTAATTATTGTTAGAGCTAGCTACTATAATAAACTAAAATTGATGATGTAAATGCAGAGTTGCTTTAGTATACGGCATGCCTTGATCCATATAATTCATTATCTGCTTACGATTCGCAGAGTTCTACCCAGTTGGTGTCAAACATCACACTTGAGGCAACCTTTTACTTGCTTAGTCTACAGTCGCCACTCGGCCAAAATAGAATAGATCCTTATTTATGTATTGCAAAACAGCTATTTGATTAAAATCTGTGACGCCTTTTTTGAACAACAAACAATAATTCTCTTCGTAAAGTTTTTGCCTCTTTAAATTGAAATAGAATCATAAAAAGGTAAAATGTTTATAGGCTCCGTTTGATTGCAAAGATAGAAAAAAAAATTTAGTTAGTTTGTGTAAAAAGATATAAAATAAGGTGAGAGATGTTACTCATCTTAAGAGTATATATCATCCATCCTTCAATATTTTTGGTGGAAAATTTTTACTCACCACCAAGTAAAGAAAATTTCTTCATGAAAAAACTTAAAAATCAAGAGGATATTACCTGTATCACTCAACTTATTTTCCATCTTTTCATCAAAATTAACTCAATTTATTTTTCTTTTTTCACTTTGCAATCAAAAGGAGCCATAGTGTCATTGATTTACCTACTCAAAAAATTATTATAATTAAGTTTAGTTTTTTTTCCTTTTTTTAAACCCAAGCCCATTTTCTTGACCTACTTTTTTATTATATATGAGATAATAATAGAAAAATCAAATTGCTCCGTGAAAAAGAAAATGACTTTCTTTTTAGAAAAAAATTGAAAATAAGTAATAAAACAAAACTAATAGTGACTCTTTTTTTAAAAGATAGTCATAAAATCAACTTACTTACCTTTTGTGACTTATTTCAAAACTAACATAAAGTTCAAAAAAAAAATGATGGTTAATCCGAAAGCGTCATAAAAAATGAACAAAAATGACAGTTTTTTCAAAAAAAATAAAAATAAAAAATTCATAAAACTAAATTATTTCACCTTCATAAAATAAGTTAAAAAAAAAAAGTCGTCATAAAATCAAAGCATCATGAAAACTATGATGGCTACTAATTAAATTATTGAACATTATGCCAAAGGTTTTAATCAAGAACTCCCATATTCCCCTTGCAGATCTCAACGGCCAGTGACGAAACCTAATTTTCTGTTAATATAACATAATTAAAATGTAGAATTTTAATTTCTGGAGGAAGGAATATTTGTTAAAAGCTTAATTTACTATTGCGCGCACACACACACAAACAAAGTCTTGACGGAATTAAGGTTTTGTGATTTTATATTTTGCATGCATTTCAGAGTAGTTCTTCTAAACAAATTGTTGGATTTTGCGTGTCCCATACAAAGAGGTGTAAAAAAGCCTCTGAACTTTCTTTGTACATTAATTCATATGTCCCAAATTAGAAGTTCAGTATTTCTTTTTCAAATATATCTCGAATCAAGATTCTAACTTTTTTTTTTTGGGACATAATATTTGTCAGATTTGACTGATAATTGATAATGTAGAAATTATTGCATTTTAAAAAAAGTGTGAAAGTCAAAAGAGACGCTTAATTTAAAACAAAGGGAATAGCATACACCAACAAGGCAACAACATAAAGTTTGCACACCCACACACACTCCCCATAACATAATATATTGGCTTGTAATTATATATATATATATATATATATTGTAATATATAACATACATATTAATTTTATTGCTGATGAATTATTACGTGGCAAATTGATGATCAATGTGAGGCTCTTAATTTTAGACTTCTTGAAAAGGAAAGTGTCACTCCTAATTTGAAATATATATAATGGCCGAGTAGATTTTACTTACGCTGACAAATATTTAATTTTGTGCATGCTAAAGTAAGGTACCTAAATCTCAAAAGACAATGTGTAACACACAGGTTTAAGTGTGCATGATAATTATAAAATTAAAGTGTACAGGCCAACTATTACATTAAATGAAATAACAGATCATTACAAATACATACAAACGATGATTCAATAATACAAGTACATCAATACTACTACCATGCACGATTTATTGACACACGAATCGAAGACTATAACTGATGGAGCAACGTATATATATAACAGCGCATGTGATCAGGAAGAAGCATGACGGTGAGTATCATGCATGATCATCGGTAGGATTGATCTTCTTCTTGTTCTTGATATTGTTAAAAGCAGAAGAAGCAACTTCCGCAATTTTTTTGCCCATCAAGTTCGTCACCGGCTTCCTCTTTGGTGGTATAACTGTGGAGTTACTTTTCTTCCCTTTCAATCCCTGCCCGCTTTCGCCCCAACCTTCGGCCACTCCTTTGCCCTTGTTATCTGCCACTCCTTTGCCCCTGTTATCTGCCATCTCTCTCACTCTCTCTCTCTCTCTCTCTCTCTCTCTCTCTCTCTCTCTCTCTCTGTATACTTCTTAATATGTAATGAATGTTTTGCTTCTTATTGGAGCTGAATGTTTTGCCTTACGGAAATGAATGAACTGAGGAATTATTTATAGATGGAAAATTCTGCATCTTTTGCCGCGTGTGTTCTTATGTGTCACTGTGTGTGTGTTTCCGTGATATTAACTGAAACTACAAACCGTGTGTGTGTTATTAGAGAGAAAAAGTTAATAAGAAAAGTAACATAAATTACAGGCCAACTATGTTTTTGGGGAGTGTGTGTGGGTGTGTTATATTGTATTATCAACCAACATTACTATGGAATTGTGTTTCGCTACGTGTGTTTGGTGTGCAAACTTTGTGTACTACCCCCTTTGTCTCAAGTTAAGAGTCCCGTTTGATTTTCTTACTTTTTAAAAATGCACTAATTTCACCATTTTTCATGATTTACAACAAAACTTATTTAATGTTAGTGAAATTTGACTTATTGATTATGCCCAAAAAAATAATTTAAACTAACATAATTTGAGATGTATTTAGAAAAAAAATATATTAAATTTTTAATTTGGGACAGAAGAATTAATGTGCAAAGAAGTTTCAAAGGAGTTTTGTGGCGTTGCTAGTGTAAAATTGAATTTGAAAGTTAAGAGGCTTTCTTACACCTTTTTGTGTGTGACATGCAAAATCCAAGAATTTGTTTAGAAACGTACTTTGAAATGAATTTAAAATACAAAAACATAACACCTTAGTTTCTGTAGCCCTTCTAAAGAAATTCTTGGATTTTTCATGTTACCTACAAAACGTGTAAAAAAGCCTCATAACTTTCAAAATTTAAATTTACATCACCAAACTTCCTTGAAACGTTTTTGTATATTAATTCATCAATACGTCCCACATTAAAATTAAGTCCAGTATTTTATTTTTTTAAATATGGTTCAAATTAAGAGTTTAATTTTCTTTTTGGGACAAAATCAATTGGTCAAATCTTATAACATTAAACAAGTTTTGTTGTAAATCATGGAAAATGTTGATATTAGTGCATTTTTAAAAAGTGAAAAAGTCAAACTAAACTCTTAATTTAAGACATAATAGGTAGTATACACCCATAACACAAAGTTTGCACATTTAAACGCACAACAAAACACAATTTCATTGTAATTTTGGTTGATAATAAAGTATAACACACCCACGCACACTCCCCACATATATATTATTTTTCATATAAACTTTTTTATCTCTAACACACACACACACACACACGGTTTGTAGTTATAGTTAATATAACCATCACAAATTTGTTGTTCTAGTTAATATAACCATCACAAACACACAGTGACACATAAGAACACACGCAGCAAAAGAAGCAGATTTGTCCCTCTATAAATAATACCTCATTCATCTCCATAACAGTCAACACATTCATCTCCAATAAGAAGCAAAACATTCAATACATATTAAGACACAGAGAGAGAGAGAGAGAGAGATGGCCGATAACAGAGGCAATGGAGCAGCTGAAGGTTGGCGCCAAAGCGGGCAGGGATTCAAAGGGAAGAAGAGTAACTTCACAATCAATCCACCAAAGAAGAAGCTGGTGTCGGACATGATGTTTGAGAAAATTGCGGAAGTTGCTTCTTCTGCTGTTAACAATTTCAAGAACAAGAAGAAGATCAATCCTACCGATGGTCATGATCGTCACTGTCATGCTTCTTCCTGATCGCATGCATGTTATATATACGTAGCTCCATCAATTATATTTTTCGTGTGTGTGTCAATAAAATTAAATACATAATGCATGGTAGTAGTGTTGATGTACTTGTATGATTGAATCATTGTTTGCATGTACTTTTAATGATCTAGCTGTTATTTCATTTAATGTATTATTGAATCATCGTTTGTATGTACTTGTAATGATCTAGCTGTAATTTCATTTAATGTATTATTGAATCATCGTTTGTATTTACTTGTAATGATCTGTTATTTCATTTAATGTAATAGTTGATACTTATCATGCACTCTCAAACCTATGTATATATTTTGAGATTTAAGTACCTAAATTAACATGAATTAATAAGCTCAAACTCACATTGTACCATTATCCCCTTCCTAGGAAGACATTCTCATCTCTGCATAGTCAATATTCAAGAACATTTCTTGAAAAATTCAAATTAAGAGTCAATTTTGAAGGTTTAACCCACCAAATTATATAAAATTTAGGAGTATCAACTTCCCCAAGTACAATGAAGAAAAAATTACTTTATTAAACCTGAATCTGAAAGAAAGACCCAAAAACAGACATATAAAAACCTAAATCTAAGCAGAGTATTGTACCAATATCTGGAACCATTTCAACATTCAAAAACAAGCCAATACTTGGAAAGAGAAACACAAACACAGTAGGATGCAAAAAGCCCAAATTAACTTTCATTTTTTCAAATAATTCCAATAATACAAAATGTGGAGTGTCATCATTTCTCTCTTCCTATAAAGCTCATGTACATTTTAAATCTTTCTCTTTCTCTCTCTCTCTCTATCACACATGCATACTGCATACAAAAAGACAAGAAAAAGGAAAAACAAACAAAAACGCAGGAAAGCAATCGCAATTGCAGAGACCAGCGGACGCATCGACTCTCATATACCTCATTTACAACAATTCGATTCCTTGGAGACATAACTCATACTCGCACTCTCAATGACCAGTGCTGATCCCGTGGCTAAATACTTGAACATTATGCCAATAGGCTTAATGAACTCATCAATACGACCCCCTTCCCCTTGACAATCTGAACTGGTAGTATTACACTCTGTTCTTTCCTCAATTCTGGTTCCAACAGCTTCTTCATCATCACTAACACTCTGAACATAAATGCGATCAATGCTTTTGGTCTCTTCTTAAAAAAAAATCAAGATTGTGGAAACAAAAATCAAAAAAGACAGTTTTAGCACCACCATTCACCGTCTACACCTAGTAAAATGATATAAAAAATTTATGATGAACAATTGATGAGGGAATTGAGAATTAAATGGTCATCTGTTGCCCAAAGTAGAATAATAATTACTAAATGGCTTAGGCCTAACGGAGATTGGGTTAAGCTAAACTCAGATGTTCCAAAGGAAATCCAAGCTTGAGTGGTGGTGGTAGCATCTTGAAGAATCAGAATGGGGAGGTAATTTGGGCTCAGGCTGACTTTTTTGATATGCAGTCCAATATGATGGCGGAAAGTAAGGCATTGCTTCAGGGATTGAGGAGGTGTGTTGCTGAGGGATGGTCTAAATTGTTGTTGGAATCAGATTCACATGTGTTGGTCGATATTCTGAATAGAAGAGCAGAACCTCCTTGATGTGTGGTATATGACTAGAGAAATCTTCCAGTTGCCGGACAAGATTCAATGTGAGATTGTCCATCCTTACAGGAAAAATAACAAGTGTGCAGATTACTTAGCTAATTTTCGGTGTAGAGGGAGGAAATTTTGTGGTTTTGAGAGTTTCAACTAGTTGCCCAAAGTTCTGAGGGCAAATGTAAAGATGGATAGGAGTGGGCTTACCAATATTTGACGTCAAAGGTTTTGAGTTTGCCTTTGCGAGTGTTTGATATCAATAAAATTTGGGGTTGGCAGTTGCCTTCCTCTTTGATTAAAAAAAACAAAAAAAAAAAGATGAGATGAGATAAACAATAAAGCGGTTGGAGATATATTTTTCAAGACGATGTAGAGAACCACTGTCCACCACACAAGAACCGTCCCATGAGTTACTATCCCGTGCTTACTCCTGATCTTAGAACAACACAAGAAGTCTTGCTCAAGAGGGAGTCTTACCCAAACATTTACATATAAAATATTTACTGCTTTTGCTCAAATTACCTATGTCTAAACACGCTATTCCATAGACAGTTCCATTCAAGTATTATCATTTTCCTACACAATCACTCAATCCCAAAAAATTAAGGGAAAAATAATCAGGAGACTCGAGAACATGCTATTTCTAAATTCATCGACCTCCATCTAAAGATGGACAACATAATCGAACAAGTCTATATTCATCTTCCTTTGCTTCAAATTTATAAGTTGATGCCCAAATTCACATTTTTAGTCATCAACAGAACCAAAAAAATCAACAATTTTAACAAAATTATAAAGCGTCATCACCCAAATCACAACATTTGAATGAAAAATAGGTGCAACTGCAAAGTAATGAATGTCAAAACCATGGTATTTCCCCTCCCTGTTGTGAACCTCCATAATTAGGGCACAACTTAACAAGCAATGAACAGAAAAATAAAATAGAAATACGGAAATAAGGGGATAGTTTGGAAAGGATCTACACTTTCCACTCTATTCTAAAGAAGAACAGAGCCTAACTAACCTAAATAGCTTCCATTAATATTACTCCTTGACTGAATTGCAAAGACAAGGGATAGAGAATATTTATACACCTCACCCAAAATCTAGAAGATTCCCTCGCATGCTACATGCTCCTCTCTCTTGCACATGCTCCTACTAACAAACCTCAATCTAATTATAACAAATCACTATTAATAATATGTCTTAATTCTCTAATTATCTCAGTAATAGAGGGGTTACAACACTACCTACGGCATTTTATAAACCCAATGGACTGGAACACATTAACTCATTGCAAAATTTTGGTTTGACTTTAATGGTTTAATAATCAAAACCAGCATCAACAAATTATGTTTAAGTAAAGTTAACGATGTTTGCCTAACATGTTACCCAGGTCAGTCAGTTAATTGTATCTTCAGTAACAGAAAAAATACTGAATATGACACTGGATCCGCTCAAAATCAATAATTTGTTGTCATAGAAAAACTAGAACAGAAAACCAACCTTCCACTTCAAACAAGTTAAAGAATTTGGAGAAGGGTACCTTCCACAACAATTCTGGCATATCCAGTGGCGTATGCGGGGTGCGCAATTCGGTTGATGGTGGGAGTGGCAATCGCGAGTCACTCACATAGTGTGGAGTGTGGTCAAACAGAGTGGAAAAAAAAAGAGAGAAACATGGGAGAACTGATAAGAGAACGAAAAAATAAAGGGGGAAAAGTGAGGTCTCGGGATCTTTCTCCTCCTCATTTAAGTGTATTTCAGTTCTCAAAATACCCTTCAACTTTTATTTCTTACAATTACATACCCTCAACTATAAATTTATGTATATAAATCTTTATTTTTTATTTTTTATTTTTAAAAAAATCCCAAAATCGTCGGGGTGCGCGCGCACCCCCTCGACTCTATGTGGCTACGCCACTGGGCATATCCAATGCAAGTTGGGCAATTGCGAGCTCAAAGATGTCTCTAGCTCGTGTAGTTTCTCTCAAAGTTCTCTCAAACTCAGCAAACTTGCTCCAAGCAGAGCAGTTTTCCTGTGACCATTTTAAATACTTTCTTATACAGCTCTCGCCAATGATCTATGTTACCAAGTTGTGGCTCAATTTTAATGTACTTCTTAAAAATCTGTGTGTGAACAAGGAAAGTTATTAATAAGAATAAACCAGAGAGAGAGAGAGAGAGAGAGAGATTTATAATAATGAATTGGTGATTTATAATAATGAAATTGTTGTTTATACAATTATACCTTATCTTTAGGAGCCCTTTCAACTGATTGCAGTTCCAACGATTAAGCGGGCGCCCTTGAGATTTAATTGCCTTATTTCAAACTGGGCAGCCAATAACCACATCTTTGCAAATGAAAATTTCTCATGAGGAATCAGCTTGAGGCACTCACTGGCCAAAATAAGAGTAAGTCAGAGAACACCTAAAGGTGTGCGGAACATCTTTCAATATGAATATTGACATTGCAATAATGAGAAAGCAAGTGAGTAGGAAGCCAGGAAGACCCTGTGCAACCATGCGTCTAGGTGTGCAGCCATATATGTGTCTAAAAATACTTGAACTGAGATAATGGCTATTACACTACTTATTCATCTGGGAGAATTGACTTTTAACTTCTTATTTCTATCTCTTGACCCAGAAGAAATGTTCTTTCTGTATTCAGCACAAACTTCTTTGTGGGAATTATATACTTCGGTCTTTTTATCCACAAGGAGAAATTGAAGAAATTGTAACAACTTGCAAATTAGCCAAACAAATGAATCTTACACGTGGGTGTTGTTTTCAATCATCATTACCTCTAATCAAGTGGGTGACCGATCAATACTTTATCTCACATAAACAAGAGGTGTTGACTTGGGACCATGGTTTTAAAATAACGGCTTTAACGGACAGTCCAAATTCAGTTAAGCATAAGCAACAGGTAACAAAAACAGCTGATATTTAACCAGATGAGCGTCCTCCCACAGTTTACCAACAGAACCAACCAAAAGAAGTAAGTTAATTATGAAAAATCGCTTTAACATGGTATACCATTATATATTACCTGTAGACATCTCGGTACGCTTCATGTCCTGTGCATCAAGCTCTTCATACAAAGCATAATTGATCCTGAATATACACAAAAACCAAACTATTCAGCAATAGTCAAAGAACAGAACACATCATCTTTACTAACATGAAATTAGCATTCCATTCTTACCACAAATAAAGGTATCGCTGCCAATGGCGCTTCTCTGCAGCCAGTGGCCGAACCTGAGAGGGCTAGCCAGGCTGAAGCTCGGCCCAAATATGTGTTATTATTAAATTAAATTGAAGATCTTTATCTTACAAATTTAAACTTTATGCTAGCCCGGGTAATATATATTTCTAGCCCCGCCACTGTCTGCCGCAGCTGGAGGTACATTAGAAATTGCTCTCTTGTAAATCTCCCTTATCCTCTCTTTATTCCCAACTCTCCCTTCCAATCGAATGTAATCAATCAAACCAATAATCGTAATTCAGAGGATTCTTTATCACCTCCTCCTCGTATTGAAACCTTCTCTTCCCCACAATTGCATCTTTATCTGAAATGCCACAAACTTCCTACACAAATCCTCTGCCCGAACCTTTGGTATATATATGATCAATAGCGAACTCGTAAATGCACCTTGCCCTCTCAGTCTCCTTACATTTCACTTCAAACAACTGCTCAGCCTATTCATCATCAGCCAACAAATCAACAGCCCGCTCGGAACAACTCCTCGCCCTACCAATCTCCCCATTTTTTCTCTCGAATTCAGCAAAACGAATCCAAGACCCAACTTTCGGCTGACACTTAAACAAATCTCTCAAATATACCCCCTTGCTCTCTCAATTTCATTGTACTTAAACTCAAATTTGATATACGAAAGCCAAGCTTGTTGATCCGACTCACCCATGTCTCGAATATTTGCGTCGCACCAGCAACATTAACCAGCATTTCATCCATATGAATATACTTGTAATATAATTGATTGCTGGAATTTGGATCGGGTAACCAACGACTTGTTGACTTGAACTATTATTATATTTATATTTAAATTAATTAATTAATAAATAAATAAATAAAAGGAGAGATTGCAAGTAATTATTTAAAAAATTGTTTTCAACTTTTTCCTTGTTTTTCTTCTTCGATTGTTTTTTTTTAATACCACACAATTTATTTTTTAAAAAAAATAAACTTTTCAATAAAATTGAATAAAATATACAAAGTTCTTGAGTTTCAAAGTAAAATGCATATTCAAGTGAGTTGTATTTGGATCAAGTATCAATCATATTTTCTAGCATTGATCAATTCTAGGCACCAAAGAAACAGCTAATATAAGGTGCCATTTTATTATTATTATTATTATTATTATTATTATTATTATTATTATTATTATTATTATTATTTTAATTGATTTTTTAGCCTCTAATTTTGAATTTTGAATGCTTAATGCTAAACAAATTCACTAAAATTGTGTTGTATATATTTTTATTTTAGTTTTCTAAAGATAAATATAAAAAATTTAAAGTAAACCTACCTTGCTCGATTGATGTCCTTTTGCGATTCTTCCCATTTTGAATCCTTCACCCACACACCCTAGTTTGATATAATTGATCTCTTAATTTAAAGTCAAAAACTGAGAAAGTAAATTATTAATATATACCAAATCCACTCTTACTATCGCAATTGCACCTTTATGTGCTAAACATACATACTTGTATACCCCTCTTATATGTTAGCCACTTCTTCGAGCCCATCCCACTCAAAATGGGCTATCGCTTATAAAGTGTGCTTCACCACGGATAACTACGTCGTATAAGTCTAAAAGCCAATATTTGGCTATATTGCGCAAACAACTCTCATTAAATATTTAACGAGTGACAAATATCACTATTCGGTATAACAATCAACCCAATCTGCAAGACCAAAAGTAGTTTATCTTGAAGATATTGTGATACAAAATTCCTTGACAAAAGGGTTATGGTGGTGACCTGTATTTCTACAATGTTATAGTCTTTCAATTATGAAGGCATGAATACAATAGTTGTATCTTAAATAATTCTCCAATTTCACTATTCAAATGCTAACATGGTAAAGTTCTCAAATTGCCACAAAGTCTACTCACAATTTAATGTATCAAACGCCTTTTTTCATAATATCTCTAACCCTCAAACGTTAAGAAAAAATATAGAGTACTACAATTAATTAGTACACCAAAATAATAATTCTCCAAAATAATACACTTTTTCACTAAAGTGTTAGTCTAGACCAATCTTAAATCAAGCACACAGAGTAGCAAATTAATTATATGCATACGGGTGCAATTTATGTGAGTTTAAACTTGAGAGCCATGTGGATAGGTTTAGTATAGGAATATGAATTCCCAGGGTACCCTTTTAACTTTTCGGTTTTTGAAAATTTATTTTTGAAAAATTTGTTTCGGAAAATGACTCATTTTCGGAAGACTTTTTTTTGGAAAAATATTTTAGAAAATCGGGATGTTCCCTCCTCTTATAGTTGTTTTTCATAAAAATAATGATAGGAAAATTCTCACTAAAGATCCTCAGTGAAGGATTTCTACGGGCAAGGTTGGACAACCCCAACCGTACTTACCAAAACTGAAAAGTTGGTTATGCATGACAATGCCTTTGATTCATTATTTCTCACAACCAACAATCAAGAAAACATGCAAAAATCTTGTGTACTAGGTTGACTCATCCTAAATGTATTGTGGTTTGAAGAGTAAGGTTTAGGCCCCCTTCTGTTTGGTTAGGTCTTGCTATATACCCCAACGGCAAGTACATACAAGGTCCTCTTAATATATGTTCTTGGTACGTGAATGTTCTCGTCACTCGATATACCATGGTTGGTACTTGGCCAAGGATAGTGAAAATAAGAATTTTCGGTTTATGTTGACCCAAACAAGCCAACTCCCTATTCACAAAGCAGTATTTCCAGGTTGAATAAGGTAATTTCACACTTGTGATAATGCATGATAATAGTGTATGCGTGCGTAATAATGATTATGGGGGTGCATTATGATGATCACTTTAAGGTTTGTTCGAATACTTTGAATTCTTTATTTATGAAAAGATCTTAATCAAACAATAATTATAAACAAAAAAGGGAACCAGGGTATGCACCTAGATCACATATATGTTATCCTAAGACTAAGGTTGAATATGAAAGCATGTAAATATAACTCAATTATCCACGCATATTTTACTCTCATTTAAAATCCAATCCTCTAAGAATTCCCCAATTGAGTCACCATTATGAGAAGCCGCATTTTCGATGCCGGCCCTCGTGGGCTGCGATTCTTCCGGTTTATTTAAAAAACGGTTCGTTTTATTATGGAGAAAAGGTGACAGTTTGTAAGGAAAATCAGACTCGCCAGTTTGTTTTACTAAATAAACAAAAATGCGTGTTAAAAAGGAATATTTATGGATTAAACAACCCCTTAAACACTATTAATGCAAAACCAGTTAATTCGAAGGTTCAGGGATTAAGTTACGAATTAGGAAAGTGCTAAGCACCCAATTTGCCCTTTCGGTCTCTAAGTGGGATATGCGTATAATTATAATTAAAAATTCAGATGCTTATTGATATTATTGTGTTTCAATCCATAGTTTTAGGAAAACAGGATTTGAGATGGAGATAGAAACCATGTGCTTTGTAATTCGCTCATTTGATTTTAGAAATTAGTGTTTATGATTTAAAAAAGTGTTTTTGATAATGATAAATAGCAAAACAGGTGTTTTTAGTAAAGCTCGGGACTTTTCTGAAGCTAATTCGATTTGTAATTGAATATTTGGTAGTCCTCGAGATCTATTCTTCAATAGTGTACCTTAGTTTAATGATTTAAATTGGCATTGATGAATCTAATACTCTTATATTTGATATTTACATAAGCACCACGATTTATAAACTAAACCAAATACAAATGCTTGATAATTCCTTCATAAAATGAAACTACTGAAACTGGGATTTTTCATGAAACTAACATATACAAATGAGTTTTAAAATGGTTACAGCTCATTCTACGCCTTTGGCTTTGAGAACAAGTTTAAAATATGAAATTTAGACTAATTTTGAGATAACAACAATTAACCATGCGACTAGTCAATTATAACTGAGAAAAATAAAGACAGATAAATAAATAAAGCTGGACTGAGTTAAGATTAACTAAGTGCCTTGAAAACAAAGGAATAATATTCTAGAGCACTATTCCCAAAGTTCCTGAGCTATATAATGCTTCAAAAAGGGTCAGTGAATGTCTATTTATATTCGAAATGAGGTTTGGGGCTGAAATAGGGGGCTTTTGTCATGTGGACAAAGGTTTTTAACCGAAAAAACCAGAAACCATTTAAGCATTATTGGTTCATTAGAAAACCGAGAAGAAGAGGACACGAATGAACTACGAGACAAACCAAAAACCATTTGAGCATTATTAGGTGGAGGATTTAGAAAATGAGCCATTATTAGAAAATATAGTAATTTTTACAAAAGGGGTTTAAGAATATTTTAAAAAACAGAGTTCCTTCCACATAATTAACTAAACAAATTCTTGGCTGATTCTTTAGACTTTGCCTTTCAAGATTAATTCTACTCTGGACACAAATAATCTCTATATTTATATCAGTACTTTCCCGAGATACAACACGATGGCACTCTTTGCCTTTCAAAAAGATCTCAAGGGACTCGACTGCATATAACTTAAGAAATTACATTGTTCCGGAAATTATACATTGTGTTCTGGACAAAATTATCCTCTAAGTGTTCTGATGTGAGAGATCCACACAAAGTGGCAGTCACAGAGCATACTAATCATAGAGATTAATTTGTCATACTAATCCATGTATAATTTTCAAACTTCATCATAGGCTTTAGAGAATCAAATAAGAAAGGTTAGCAACCTAGGTTGGAACCCTAAAGGGAACTACTCACAGCTTACCATTTGTAAAACCTATGATACCAAATTAAGGGGTCGAAACTGGCAGGTTAGGGAGGACTAGGACTAGCTTAAAGAAGCATTTAAAAACGGGGATTACTGTATAACTGCATGCATACGAGTATAAACAAGATTAAACAAGATAAAGAGAAAAATATGCAAACACCTAATATAACTATAAATTCATCATCCATAGAGGAAACATATGCAAACTGGGAATATTATTGATCACACAAATGTTACAGAGAGAATCTTATAGAACCCGAATACTCAACATTACAACTGAAGGCTATTTTTATAAGAAAAGGGCCATACAAACAAACAAATTACAAAGCATCTTACAAATACATCTAGACAAACAACTTTTTAAAAGTATACAGAGAAAGCATAAACCATAAAAATTATTACACAACTTTAGCTAAAGGTTGTCGACCACTTGTACCATTTGCAAAGGAATCCAAGGCACTTTTGTCTTCTTATGCCGACACTGAGCTAACTTTGTCGACACTGAGTTTTTTTTAAGCGAACTCCGCGAGTCTTCAATATGAGTTTGATTCGACAAATCCGACGTAAGCATCTATATATGAGCTTTTTTCTCTTGTTTCCCAATTAAAACTTCCTTCCGCATAATCAAACACTACACCAGAATCAGTGATTTATGATTGCCAAAAACTGTCATAAAGGCCCATTGTGATTGTTTTTGTCCGTCATAATTAGTACTGTGACAATTTTTATTGTGATAGTAAAAAACTGTCATAATTTACCTTTGTCACTGTCGCTAAGAGTGCCTTATAATGGCCATAATTTAGGATATTATGACTGTTCTAAACAGTAAACAATCACAATTTTATAAATTATGATTGTTGTAAACTGTCACAATTTTATAAATTGTGACAGTTTACGACAGTCATAAAATGGTGGCTTGGCAGTAACAAATATAATAGTTTATGACTGTTTCAAATAGTCATAAGTTAGTGAATAAATAGTGGTAACTTATAAACTTATGACTATTTTTAACAGTCATAATTATTGTGACAGTTTATTTGTCACGGTTTTAGACAGTGAATTAAAATACTGAATATCCAATTTTTTTTGTACATGCTAAAAATAGAATTTAACAATCTAGATACCAACAATCAATCACATATATCAAAGTTCAACAATCAATCATATATACCAAGCTAATTAACAACTAATAAAGCTAGCTAGTACTATCAAAAATATCCAAATTTAACAAGTTCAGAAAAGATTACTACAAAATCAACATTAAAGTACCTATCCTAAGGTTATCAAGTCTAGCATAGTAGTACGTATATCAAATTTAAGTACAAGTCCACAAAAGATTACAATAAGTTAATTGAAGTTAACACATAACCGATCTAAGTTTAACTAGTAGTGTTCAAGGAAACATGTAAGCCACACCACGTATCCACATACAACTTCACCAATGGTCGTGGCACATCCTTATGAACTTAGATATAATCAAGTTTCACTTTTATTATTCTCCAAATTTATAATGCAAATTTTGCTTTCATGGTCTTGAATGTTGCGACAATGTACTTTTTCGCCTTTAAGTGTTGCAACTACATCTCCTTTCGCAATGACCTTCATTGAAATGACATCCTTTATGAAAACATGCATTGATTGTGGCGAATGTGGCGAATGTGTTGGACTTGGAGTTGCTATAGGAAATGGTGAAGGTGAGGTTGTGCCACTATGAAAAGGCTGTGGTGAAAATTGTGGTGAAAATTGAGGCGAAGAAAATCGCATTGAAGAAAACTGTTGAGATTTATTAAATGCTTCTACAAAAGAACTAAGTTGAGTTTGAATGCTAACAACCGCCTTCTCCAAGTTTAAATTGCTATTGATAACTTTATCCATGCACGACTTTACGGGTTGAATAACCTTCACTTTTCCCCTAGAAACTGCACCTACACCTCTGGTCCTCCCTCTATTATCTTTCCCAAAAACTTGTGTCAGTGCATCATCTTCTAGCAAAATATGGCTTGATGAGCCATGCCCGCTACCTAAATCCTTGATTTTTTGCTGTCAATATTTGAACCAAATTTTTAAATAAGTTTTCAACTTATTAAGTAAGTGTAAGAATGACTGCATATGTTATATTTAGAAACTTACACATCAAAAATATTGAATTATAACAAAAATAATCCTCAAATCTAAGCATTTGGGTTAGGGTTTTGAACCAAAAAAGAAAAAGGGGAAAAATCAACTTACAATGAGAAGATTTGACCGACAATGGTCAATAGCAACGCGATTATTGCACGGAATTGGTGGAAGGAGCCACGCGGCCAAGGTCAGCAACGATGAGGGAGAGATGAGGAAGAGTGCAACGATGAGGGGTAGTGAAACGATAAGGGAGCTTGGAGCATCGGCGTTTTTCAGTTGGAAGGGTTGATAGTGATGATAATGTTAATTATAGTGAGCTAAGGTTTGAGCTTTTGTATATATGGGTTATATGCAACGATGACGTTTTGAGTACAAATTGCGACTGCCTTTGGGGGTCATAAACTTAAGTCCACAATTTACTTCTACACTTGTAACTATTTAATAATTTATCACTGTTTATAACAATGATAAAGGCTCCGAAATATTATCACCGCCTATAACAGTGATAATTTAATGCATATATGTCTTTTGGACCTTTGTGACAATTAGTGACAGTCACAAGCATTGTGACTGCCATTGGCAGTCACAAAGGTAGCGAATTTAATAGTCACAATTTGGCCTTTTTGGTGTAATGAAAGAGATGATTTGCAAGTCTTCTGCAAAGCGGGTGATCATTTCAAGGTTGATGGCCATATTAAATCTCTGTTGGGATAGCATACGTATCAGCATCATTGTATTCACATATGAAGTAAAGAAATTGAATCCAATATTCATTGCTGATGGTTCTTTTTTTCTTTGAGAGATTATAACTATACCAACTAATGATTTAAGCATTATCACGAGCAAGGTAATCTGTTGGCGAAGATAATACATTTTCAAAAAGTTGTTTCAACGGTTTAGTAAACTTGATCATAACATATCTTGCATGATGGGTCCTAAGTTCATGACATCATTGATGGAGATGTTTGAGCCATGCAAGACAATTCTAAGTTGATTCTTTAGACTTTGTCCACACGACACAGGTTTTGTGTGTGATGTAGACAAATGTCCTCAATTCTTTGTCTACACGACAGTCACTATTCACTTATTTTTATTGTATCGGCCAAATGAAGCATTGGATTGATTTAATTTTTTAATATGTTGTTCCCCATGATAATTCCTATCTACTGACCAAATTTAAGTTCATTTGGACTTCGAGAAGGCCTCCGTTTAATTACCCGAAGTGAACTTCCAATTTTACCAAATCTCGGAGATTCTGCCGTCGGATCGAGCTGATTTTTTAGTATGATAATCCTTATGGAAATTCTTAACAACACTCAAAGTTTAAGGATTATCATAATAAATGAAGGATTATTTTTAAAGATTTCACAAAGTTGACGATTTTTGATTTCCGGCAGCTTTCGATTATCTCGTAAATTCTCGTACAAGAGTCCTTTTTGCTTCCTTGTTTGACTTTATCACATGTGCAGAGTATCTATGCAAGTATGAATGCTCGTGCATGCATGTGTGATCATTTTCTAGGAAATTATATTTTTGCGGGGTCACAAAATGAGGTATTCATAAGTTTATTTTATCCTTGCAGCACGAAGGACCGTTCTGGGTGCTTGAAAGACCGTTCTGGTGCTCGAAGGTAAGTTTCACTGACATACTAGACCGATCGTTCTTAACAAAGGACTATTTAAAATGCGATAAAGCCCGATTGGTCTTAAATAAGGACAATTTGAGATGCGATGAAGCACGATCGGTTATATATGTTTTCTTCTCGTTTTTCCACAATTTCTCCAATTTTGGAGTCTTGGCCTAATAATATCTGTCTTATATCTGAATTTTTAGATTATTATACTGATTTGTATAAGTTAATTTTATTCGAGTCTTTAATCGAATACACTTGCTCATAATCATCACGGAATAGTGTGTCCGCACTAGCATTCTTAGATTTCAAGTTCCTGCCTCGCATAGCCAATGTCTTACAACCACACATGTTTCTCTCATCGAAACTAATCAAAAACTCTCCAAACATGTGCCAAAACTCTCATAAGTATGAAATAGTAGTGCCACGCAGGAATGTTTTAGGAACCAATTGGTTTTCCCCTTGGATTAATTGTTCCTTCCCATATACCAATCAGGTTTAGTGTAAAACCAATAAGGCTAATCAAGCCAACTACCACAAAATAGACCTCAGACCGATTGGGACAGACAAAGAGCTGATTGGTCATTTTGTAATTGCGTGGAGAGATCTTTGTCTCGTGGACTTTGTCGCACAACAAACATGTTGTCTCTGGGCCCTTTGTCTTGTGCATTTTGTCGCATAAAGATGTTCTCGCCTGTATGTTGTCATGGTAAGCATAGAGTATTGTACCTACCGTGTTTTCTGTAATAAATAGGGACTTAAAGGTTCATTTTGAGGAAATAGACTTGGAGGAAGCCTTAGGAGGGTTTAGGAGAAGAGTAGATAGAGTTTTTGAGAGGTTTTTCTCATTTTAGAGAGGGTGTTCTTTCTAAAGAGATGACGAATTCTTCGGAGAAAAAGTATATTAGGAGAGAGGAAGCTTATAAAGAAAGAAGAAATATAGATGAAAATGAGTAATTAAAAAGGAAAGAAAGAATAGAGAAGAGGAAAAGGAATCGAAGAAGAAAAGAAAGAAACAATAAAACAAGAGTTCTCCTGTAACGCCCCTGCTTGAATCTACAGGATAACACCCGTATTTAAGGCCTGAAGCGTTACTCACCCATCCTAGTAAAACTAGGATAGGCGTATAAGAAGAGAACAAATACACAATAACACATATGCATCAAGTATTCTAGACGTAGAGCATGTCAAAAACGTAGTATCATGTTCAAGCATACATCACACATATATGTGTATATGATTCAAAACCGCATGTGTTCCAATAATATATACAATTCTCGAGCCGGCCGTGGCTTCCCGGAAAAAAAAACATATGCATATATATATATATATATATCAAAAATGAACCGTATCAGAGCTCCTATTTCGTCCCTGATCCCACTGCTTCTTTGTCCTCCAGGGACTCGTGAGTACCTGTGATAGTTTTAGAAAACGGGGTGAGCTATACGCTCAGTAGGGGTAAATAATCACAGAGAAAACACAATTCAGTGGAAACCATATATTTATTTCACAATGCAATGCATATGCCAATGCAGGTTATCTCCCATGTGTCAACCATAGAATCATGTAGCTCAAATGTGCCAATGCTAATACTGAATGCGAGGTGGCCCGATCACCATCCGATAACAGCTATAAGTTGGCCCAACGGCCTTATAGAATAGCATGGACCATCAGCCCCAGAATACATCAATAGATCACAATTTGGACCTCAAGTCCACCGATAGAATCATAACCATAGAACCATCAATGCTTTGCCAATTTGCCTATATTCCCAGGCTCCACACCGGTGGCTAATAAGCGGCCATACATTGCTCCCCCAGGGGTTTAAGGCTTTTCAACCCAAGGGCACCGAGCCCTGCCTATTTTTTTTTATCCCGGCAAGCACCGTATCGATACAACCATCTATTCTCGAGAGACACCAGCTCTCTATTTCATTCATGAACCATAGAATCCTTTCAAGAGGCCAGTAATACAATCACGAAACAAGAAATTGATCTAAAGCTTGCCATGATCTTTTTGAGCCTTTGGTTGACACGATAATGATATATACAGTATGCAAACATGCTCATTTATACAAACATCAAGCAAGCTATCCCCTACCCACTCAAATACAACCAATTCTATATCTCTTGGTGTGTATAAATCAATCAATAGTTTCATTTTTTCCCACAAACAATATCCACACCGCCAAGAGATACCGTATATGATTCCAATAACACAGTACAACCTGTGGGTAAGGCATATCATGCTTTAAATCATGCAAACATAGCTTTATAAATCATACAGCAATATGAACCATTTTTATCTTCAAGTTTTTCACACAAATATTGATCAAAAACCATGATTCTCAAGTAATAAAAGCATAATATCAAGTTTTAAAAGCCATAGAACCCCTACCTCGACTTATCAATGAGAAAGAGGAAGAAAAGATGAAGATTCAATCTTTATCCAAAGAAATCCCAGCGAGAAAAGCAAAGAATAGTGACCAGGAGGATGATTTGGAGGATTTGGAGCCTTTATATCTGGTTGATGTTGAAAAATGAGTAAGAATCCTTCTAAGAACCACCTTTATCTCTCTCTAAAGCTCTTAAGTTGATAGGAGTGTGTTTGGGTCGAGTTTTGTGAGTTTAGATGATAAATGGTGAGAAAATGGGGTGAAATCTCTAGAAAATTCGTCACACAGGGGTCTGGGACTGATCCTAGGGGTCTGGGACCGATCCCAGCCTGGGAGCGATCCTAGGATTTCTGGGACCGATCCTAGAAACATTATGTCCAAGCTTGTTTTGGCTGCACTAACCACTATTAGTAATTTGGTCATAACTCCTTGCTCGAAACTCGGATTGAGGTGATCTTTATGTCCACGAAAAGGTAATTCAAAGATCTACAACTTCTTAATTGGAAGCTTTCCCAAATTATGGATATATTATCTCCAGAAATTCTCCGAACCATTACCGAATGACCCAAATTTAGCGATGGGCCTACTTTGTGCCCTATTTTGACCCACAAGGAGTGCGAATTAGCTTTCAGTCAAAACACGAAAGTTGTAAAATGGTATGAAAACTAGACACGTAAACAGCAGAATCTTAATCGAATAAGAAACGAAGAAATTACGATAGCTCAAAGTTAGCTAGAATCAATGAATCGCAAAGAACAAAAACTTCCTATTTACCAACCGAAATTGATTCGGATCACCTGAATCACCAAACGATCACTCATAGGAGTATAAATAAGCTAATATACCTCAATTTAAAACAAATTAAAGTACGGGGTATTACAATCTCCCCCACTAGTAAAAATTTCGTCCTCGAAATTTTCGATGGCATTTTTCAAGTAAATAACTTGAGACACTGATCATAAGTCTTTGGTTTTCAACCCTTATATCTCTTTTGGTCACATGCTAAGTACCACCACCACCCATCCCTGCCTCACCTCACCCATGTCCTCACATTGGACATCCCGAAAGGGCCTGTTGAACTATTGGCAAATTCTGGTTGGTGTACTTAACCATGTACCAATCAATCTCCATTGGCACTTAACCAACTCATATACAACGAGCAAGGCCAACATAAATATTTCGGAGCCAATAAATAAGCAACAACAATAAAGATAGAAGAATAAGGACAACAATGAGTGCTTTAGAACTCAATGCTAATAATAATAGCCTATAATTAGTTGATATTTACCAAAAGGTTTCCACAGTATACCTAACCGTTAAATCCTTGACTGGTCAAAATCAAAAATTAAAACCAGAATTTCCATAATATAATCATCCCATCCAATGTATACTGTAAAACTTATCCAATTACCGACATTTTTCCAGACTTTCTATAAGTCTATCTAAAATTGTCGTTAATTCACCTTTGATCTACATACCAAAAGTATTTACTTACACGAGATTTACATCATCTATCCATTGGCACCTAACATACCAAAGTCATCTATTTCCATAGTGTATATTTGGAAAACTTACATGAATACAATTACCTCACAATATGTGAGAAACTAATAGAACCCAAAACTTAATGTCCTACGATGACTCGGAAGATTTTCTCAAATTTAACAAAGATATACGTAACAAGTGCCAAATTCAAACTCATGGAAAATAATTCCTTCGATTCCTCTAGTCAAGGATTTAGATAGAGTTTAAGTTGTCAGCAATGAAGGTAAATTCATAAGTTATTAACAACCCAGAAATGAACGATATCGTATTCTCATTACAGGGATTACCACACAAGAAAACAAGATAGAAGAAAACTCAAGTATAGATATCCCAAGTCTAAATTTAAGAACTGAATGAACCATAAAGGGTTTGACAATATGTCTGCATTCCCATTTATATTTCCAATATGCCAAAAAAGATATAATGTCACCATCTCATATCATGCAAGGAACCTTTATGACGACGGATACTATAAAAACAAAGAATAGTTGAAATTCATTCCATAACAATAAGCTTGATTCAACTTCTTTGATTCCAATGGGTAAACTATAAATAATCCACAATTGTAACCTGTAAATGTCTATACAAGATCCCTTTCCAAATATAAGTCTTATAACAATTGAAGAAGAAATCATATACCCCAACATTCTCATAAAAAATTTGAGATACCCTCAATTTAAACCACTACGTCTATCACATACTCATAACACACAAATCTTACAAAAACCAACTTCCTGGCACCCAAGTGTAAATAAGTATAAAGAACCATAATCCCAAATTTAGAGAAACCATAATTATATGCCCATTAAATCCCAATCTATTTTTCACATTTCAACATCTAATAGATCTCATGACCAAACGATATTGACATCCATAAGTATAAATCGAATAATTTCTAAACGTTTACGTCACTAAAAATCATATTCCGTATCATATCATTGATTAACCCAAAATATTACTCCATAATGGAGGAAGATCATAACAGCTTTATACCACAATACAAGATGATTTCCGATTACTATGAAATTCCTTAACGTTAGTTAAGTAACCGATTTAATTCAATAGTCCTTCCACAACACCGGTTCCTTTACAAAGATGTCATAGAGAATCATTAATCTATGTCCAAAAAGTCAGAAGCATATGGATACACAAATTGAATAAAGATCATTTCTAAATATTAATACTTTATATCCATAGAAAGTTCCATAACCCATAAATTTAAATCCAAAATAATCAAGATACAAAAGGATGTATATACCATATGATTTTTAATCTAAGAAATTTCTAAAACAGCACAATAAAATAGTTTCCACAATTGATCATATGTGATCCACATTAATAGTTTCACACTATCACATAATATGATCATCATTTACCCACATTCTCGATATATCCAAAAGTTTCTAGCCAAGTCTGAAAAGGCACAGTTGAGATCATTACAAACATCACAAACTTCTTTGTCTTCCTATCATGAGATTTCTCCTAAGATATAACCAACCACCATATCATATAAGATACAATACATATACTTATGAAGTGCAAACCATTATATAAAATATGCTTGTGAGATTTATCTGCCAATTCTCTATATATCCACCGCAAGAAGAAACAACTATATTATGAACATACTATTCTCCCACATAGTAAACACCTTACCTCAGGTGATTTAATAGACAATTAAGAAGGAAATCAACTTCTTAATTCCTAAAAACTAAATGAAGTATAAGACTTTTTATCATTCTCTTATAGATATTGATCTATACTATCCGGAAGAACTTTCCTTTCCCATAAACCGCAAGAATAATTTTCAAACATGTGAAATTATAAGAATCTGATTTCATTGTATGAATGAATACTTAAACGCTTACAAGCTCGAGTTTGATTTTCTAAATATTATTTTAAACTAAGTTTATCCGAAAGGACTATTTTGGAAACATTTAAACTACTTGCAAGATATCTAAAGCAGGAATTAAACATATGATCCATTATAAGACTAAAATGGCGAATTAGGTGCCTAACACCTTCCAATCCGTAACTTCCCAAACCCTAGTGAAGTAGTTATCAAGTTATCTCAGGTTTTAAAAAAGTAAAATAAAATTTATTTTCATATTATCTTTTTTAAGATCTTTTGTTTGTTTCTTTGTAAAAACAAATTTATGACTCTATAAACACTTTTTTCAAGAAAACCCCAAAAACTAACAACTTTTTAAATAAGAACAATCATTTTATTTCACATGGCTTTACCAACAAGACTGTGTGTCTTAGGAAATAGTAGCACTACCACTGGGTGCTTAAGTTACGAGGTGGAAGTCTTCTAGAGTAGTTCCATCATTAGAGGAACTTGCTTCCATCTGTGTCTTTTTTTGTTAAATATTAGTCCTTGGAAAAATGTTTTGCGTGAGAGTGGACTATAAGTTAAGACCTAGTCCATAAGTAGTTTACTCACTTGGAGTAGAGATGAATAATTTAGAGCTTGGGATCCTTTAGGAACAAATGCTCTAGGCCTAATCAACCTCGGGGTGAAACTGGGGCACTATACTAAAGATATGATATATGGACACGTATGCGTTGTTATTATCATACTTGATGTTGTTTCGTATCTCTAGTGAATATTATTATGTTTATATCACTTATTGATATGTTTTGACCGTGGGTAATGACTTAAACATAGACATTGACTAGGAATGCGGTAATCATAATATACGTAATGAATTAATAATGAAAGTGGGAAGTAAGAAACATCTAACCTAAAGATATATAATACATTATTATTATGGATTACGCCTGGATAAAATATAATGATGCCCACATTGTAACACTAAAATTGGAGTATTGTGGTCTGATACTAGTATTGGAGACATGATAGTTGAATTCCATAATATACCAATTTACAAAGTGAAACACTAAGCGAAAAGCTTAGGAAGCTATACATTGGTGATAGTATGAAATGTAAGACTCCATAATACACTATAATCAAAGCGGAAAGTAACTAATATTATATCATGAACCCTAGGAAGCTAGCATTCTAATAGAGTATATTACATTAGTTAGTTCATCTTGTTAACTATAAAAATCATTGATATGATTCAAAAGTGTAAAAATGAGGTAAGACTAATGTAGTTGGTTTAGATAACTTCCAGTTACTAGGATAAGTATCCTAATGGTTAGGTTCATCATGCTATATGTGCCTTATATTGCACTATTTTGACATATAGAGCTCTACTAGTATATAAAATCTTATTTTTGTATAAAGTGCACGTGTATATTCTTATAATGTTTATTTTATATACAAAACTTATATAGTTTCCATAGAGCCTCGATTTGGCTCATTCCCTATTTCCAACAGTTTTGCAGGTTAGGTTTCATGGGTGGTATGCAATCAGGATTCTTAGAAGCCTTTGATGACCCTGAATCATTTGCAGTCCTTTATGCTGAGGACTCATATGTATAGTTGTTTTGTTTTTGTAAAGTTGTATGTATTTGTATTTAAACACTTTGTTAATGGATCGAACTTTGTTTTAAAGTAATATTGATTTTAAGTAACTTCTGTGAATTATTTTAAAATGTGGAGTGGATTTACAACTTTAGTTGCATGTGGAAGTAATATATAATAAAATGTTTTTTTTATTATTATTCACATGTTAAAATGTCGATTTTACGGACTCCATATGCAAAAAAATTTACATGAGACTTTAATGTATGACTTATTTTAAAAAAGTTTAAGTTTTCAGTAACTTTTCACCCACCCTCTGTGTGCGCACCATGATTTATCGAGTCCTAGAAGTCTAAATTTTTTAATGGGATTCAGGGCATCACACAAGAAATGGCCAACTTCTTACACCAAGCTAATAGCTATCAACATCAAGACTACTGGTCAAAGATGGCAAACTTCTTCCACCAAGCTAATGCCCATCAAGATCAAAACTTATGGCCAAAGATGGCCATCTTCTTCCACCAAGATGGGTTTTTCCTTTCTACCCTTAATTTGTGTATAAATAGAAGATCAAATGGGGATGAAAGGTCATCTAAAAAACACGAAGACAAGAGAAACAAATACTATACTCTTTCTTCTCCCAACACCCAACAAAAACACAAACATAATAAACACCCCAAACACCAAGAGAAACTCTAGAGTGAAAAGGTGAAATTCAAGAGATTTGTGCTTGTGAGGATCTTTGTATCTATTATTTGAGTGATAAAATATTCGTGGGTCATATTAGATTGTAACTTCAAACTCTTTCCTACATCAACAAATAAAGGTTCTCCGAGCTAACGACATATTTAAATAGGTGGAGTAAGTCCTCGCAAAAAGGGATGAACCTCCTCTATAAGTTTCTTGTTCATTATATTTTGTTTTAACATATCAAAAAGATTGAGCTTCATCACTTAAATTTGTGTTGGACATATTTTATGTTTACTTTTTATTCGGTAAAACATCTATTGACATTCTTTCAACAAAATCTCTAAGGTGGTCCTAAGAATTTCTCTAGTATTTGCGGGATCCATGTCATTACAAGATACTTACATTTTTATCGTTTAATTGATTTTAATTAATATGATGATAGAGAGGATCCTTATTGTCTTCAATGCATTTTTCTTATTTTTTTAGGCGGTGACATGTTTGTCTCAAAGCTTATAAATGTTCAATAAATATCTTATACTTTAAGTGGCAAAAAAACTTCTAATTAAGTGAGAGATCCATATGATTCGATTTTATTTACCTTTCTCACCTCTCATATCAAACCTTAGATGTATCTGTGTATGCTCGTCTTTTAATGCCGCGTGCTATAACTTAGGTTCTATCACCTTGTGTGTTTATTTGACTTTATTCGTATATTTGTTGACATTATTTTTCTTTTACTGGGCATTCTCATATGTATCTTCTTTTGTTTAACTCAAATTCTACATTTGTGGACCAACAAATCTTGATTTATGTGTTTTAAAAAAAATGTTAATTACTAGTCCTTGTTTGTAATTACAAGGGTGTGTAATTAACAAGAATGTACAATCATTTTTACAAAATTTCATTTATAATGTTAAATTAGTTTTACTTCTTAAAATAGTTCAAAAAGTTAGATGTTTTTCAACAATACAACCATTTATCAACAATTTATATGCCTGGCAGGACTCCATCATCTTTCGCTGCATTTTTTGTCAAGTTTCTATTTTTGTAAAACAAAAGTTCTTATGTCATTTTTTGTTCACATTATCTTTTTCCGTTTATATTTTGGTAATTTACACGAGTTGATCTATAGTGTTATCGGCACGGGTTACCCCTATTATATATATATATATATTTATGTACGCCATAAATATACACCTATCACCTCCACCTCCACCCCCACCCCAAGCCCCCTATTTTTTTTTCTTCAGTAATAGTCTGAAAACACATATATATAACATATTTATATATTATATTTATATGAATGTCAATAGTAAACATACGTATATATTACATGTGTATGTATATATGTAGTATATATAGATATTGAAAGAAACTTTGCTTACACTGCGCAATGCTGACCTTAGATGTATCTGTGTATGCTCGTCTTTTAATGCCGCGTGCTATAACTTAGGTTCTATCACCTTTTGTGTTTATTTGGCTTTATTCGTATATTTGTTAACATTACTTTTCTTTTACTGGGCATTCTCATATGTATCTTCTTTTGTTTTAACTCAAATTCTACATTTGTGGACCAACAAATCTTGATTTATGTGTTTTAAAAAAAAATGTTAATTACTAGTCCTTGTTTGTAATTACAAGGGTGTATAATTAACAAGCATGTACAATCATTTTTACAAAATTTCATTTATAATGTTAAATTAGTTTTACTTCTTAAAATAGTTCAAAAAGTTAGATGTTTTTCAACAATACAATCATTTATCAACAATTTATATGCTTGGCAGGACTCCATCTTTCGTTGGATTTTTTTTCAAGTTTCTATTTTTATAAAACAAAAGTTCTTATGTCATTTTTTGTTCACATTATCTTTTTCCGTTTATATTTTGGCACTTTACACGAGTTGATCTATAGTGTCATCAGCACAGGTTACCCCTATTATATATATATATATATATATATTTATGTACGCCACAAATATACACCTATTACCTTCACCCCCACACCAAGCCCCCTATTTTTTTTTTCTTCTGTAATAGTTTGAAGACACATATATATAACATATTTATATATTATATTTATATGAATGTCAATATTAAACATATGTATATATTACTTGTGTATGTATATATGTAGTATATATATAGATATTGAAAGAAACTTTGCTTACATTGCGCAATGCTGCCACCCATTACCGGAGGTTCTATGATCTCATTGTAGACAACCACTGTCGAGCCTCTAATGACCAGAGCCAGTACTTCGGCAAAATCACCGTAGCTCTGAAAACCACTTTCAGTGCTCTAGCGACCTCACTAGAACTATGAAAATCACTGCCAGAGGTATCAACGTTGGTGGCAATGGCGGAGTTCTTTAAACCTATTGTCTCTTTGGAATTTCCAATGAATTCTACATTTTATTCAAATAAATAAATTTTGAATTCTATTATAATTCTAAATAAAAGCTACAAAAAATCCAAACAATGGTATTGTAATTATATAATTAGGGGTCATCATATTTTTGGATCGAACCAACCACTTCGGTCCTAGAATTTTTTGGACCGGACTGGACCGAAGTACCCTTCAAGATCAGACTAGACCGAACCAATTTGAACGGTCCGGTTTTAGTCTGTCCAATCGGTCTGAGCATTACGAGAAAAATCGGCAGATCTATACCTCATTTTACGACCAACAAATCATACACACAAACATATTTATAATATACAAATATAATCAAGGAAAAATTGCATATTTATACAAAATATTTCCTAGATCTACTTATCTAAACGTGTATATATACACGCATACAGATAGAGAATAGAAGAGAACTAACATACCCCTTCGATTTCTTCGATCTTGTATATATAGATATATATTATCTTCGATTTCTTAGATCTTGTATATATACACATGTATATGATTTTCGATTTCTTCGATTTTTAATGTCTTCGGTCTTGAATTTCTTCGATTTTTAATTATCTAAACATGTACACGCATACAAAGACATAGAATGGATGAAGGGTTAATGGAGGAGAAAAATGCAAGAGAGAGAGATCAGTGGGAAAAGAGAGGAAAAGATTAGAGTCTATGGAGCATGTGAAAGTTTCAGACAATAAGAATAAACAAAAGGAGAAAAATAAAGGAAAGAGATATATGGGAAATCACGTGAGTGGGGGTGGACTGGAAATCACGTGGGTCAAGGTGGGTGGGGGACAGATGTGACTGGCGGTAGGCTTATGGGGAAAAGAAAAGCAAGACTTTCACTCCTTCTTTTGTACATAAATATATATTTCAAAAAAAAGATAAGAAATTTATATAAAAAATCGGTCATGTCCAGTTTTATTAATATTTTAACTCATAGGACCGAAAACCGGACTGGACTATTTTGGTCTACTAATAATTAGACCGGACTGGACCGTTAGACACATAAAAACCGAAAAAAACTCATTTTTCGGTCCGGTTCGGTTTATGCACACCCCTATATATAGTATTATAATTCTTAGGATTGTAATACCATATAATTCTAATTCTAATAGAATTTTAAAACCATTTACCCAAACAAACCCTTAGTTTGTAAGCACCGATAAGTAAAAAACATAAGCTCAACTTTTTTAAAAATAAATAAATTAAAGTAAAATGTCGCATGGATTAGTTAAATTAATATTGTTCAATCATACAAATTACATATTCATAAATGTGTATTAGCACTGTTGGAAGGTTAAAAACAAAAGAAGAATAATTTTATCTCCCTAAGTTATAAAAAGTTATATCAAAGTTTGAAAAATATTTTTGTAAAAATAAACAAGTAAACTTTAGTTATTACGGCCAACTTAAAAAAAATTGAAACAAAATTAAATTGAAATTTAGATATACTTGAAATACTTTCAAATATAATAGGATATATATGTAGTCATAATTATGTTTTAAATTACCAGCACGCCACAATACTTGTAAGCTGTTAGATCAAAAAATAAACAGCTGAGGACGAATCCTAGCCACTAGTTAGGACGAATCCTAGCCACTAGTTAAGAAGATAATCAATTTTTTTTATTTATTATTAATAAATTTAAAGAAAAAAAATCATATTATATACATGTCAATTCATGCTTAATAGGCTTAAGTTTAGCTGAATCCAAGTTGACATAATCCAAATCGCTTTTGTATTTTAGATTCCATATTGGCTCTTAAGGTGGAATTGGTAGAAATTTCGTCAAATTGAAATTTTTTACTATCCATTATTGCTATTGCAAAAGTAATTTAGGTTTTTGCCAAAATAAATTATGTAATTCATAGTTGTACATTATGTTTTACATATGAATGTTACATCATTTCAGTAAAAGTGCTTTTTGCTTGTTTTCACAATACCATTATCCAATTTTTATTTTGACCATTAACAAAATAAATAGTATTAAACACCAATAAAGTTTAATCTTATTTTTAATTTCAGTATCACCTATGTAGGGGTGAGTATAAAATATGGCTCCTCTAAGAACCATGCTCCTAGACATACGAAAAATGACTAATCATTAAAATCAGAGATTGTAAGGAAATAACTCACTTTCCTTGGATGTCTCAACTCCTCTTCCTCCCTTCCATTGAAGTTCATGAACTATGCCTCGCGAACACCTCTAAACAAGGGGGACATAGCCCTCAAGGTGGTTCATTGTGCTCCCTAAGCACACTACCTTCTTACATTGGGCGACTCTGTTAAGGAGGTATACTTGTTACAAAGGGTAATGCCCCACGTGGAAAAGGAAATCGATGGATAAAATGAAACGAACGACGGCAATGATAAAATGTTTATTGTGTCAACTACCGTATCAATGGCAACATATAGATATTTGTAAAGAAAATCTACACTTGTTTATGGCTATACATATATAGCTTTGCTTATGTTTATATACAAAACAATAGACACACACATATATCATTTTTTGTCTTTATAAAAGACCCACTTTTATTTATGTATATAAGAACATATTATTCCCATATATACACATATTTACTTGATGCAAATCTTGACCTATTTAGGTCTAAATCTATATATTCGATACATATATATATGTGTGTGTGTGAGAGAGAGAGAAAGCACATGAGAAAGAAAAAAGAACCAACAATAGATCTATAACTTTCATTTGTATATTCATAAAATTTAAATCACTTTATCTCTCAACAAAACATCCACTTTAGTTCTTGTATAATACATATTATCTCAAATTCTCCATATATATGCATATTTATTTGATAACCAATATGAATCCATTTACGATTCATATTACATAAACTTATTTAATGATGTGTGCAATATATATATATATATATATATCTACACATGAAATTACAAAAACCTATATGGTCTTTATCATGCATTGATCATCATACGCTTTTTGTTAGCGATATAGTTTGATGGTATGGAAGCTTTAGGGTGTAAATTAATTTTGCATAGATTTTAACACAAACATAATTGCGGATAATATGCATGCATCTATACAAATTAGCATACAGATGTTGGACTAACATAATTATACGTATATAATTTAATTGAAAAGATTCACTAACCTCAGTTCATAGCCATGCCAAAGTAATGAATATATTGATGGTTCTTTAAGGCAGAGCTCAAAACATTAGGATCATGTTAGACTCTCTTGGCTTATACACTTCTGTGTTGTATTGAAATTTAAAATACGTAATTGATGGAATATTACGTATTATTATAAGTAAAGAGGGGACCCAGTTCCCTATATGTCTATAATTCCAACTTCATTTTGGATTGCCCGATTAATTTAATTAACATTTTATCTATTGGCCAAGTCTTATGCCATTTCAATTTTGAATAAAACAAGATACCCCTTTTTAAAAAGAGTATACCAAGTTTAGAATTTCTTATTCAGTAGTAATGGACGCCCTTAACATTTGTTTTCCATTGTTTGAACTAAATTTTGGAATATATTTTTGCATGTTAATATGTTGATTTATTTGTTTTCATTCAACTGCATGCTCCCCCAACGTAAATTAGGAAATCTTTTTATGTAAACAACTTGCGCTTATCGTTTTCCCGTTTCTTTACACCTTAGGATTATATTATCCTTGTCTATTAGTTAGATAACTTAAGGCATTAGTTTACTTCCCTTTTCCCATTTTATTCCATCATCTTTTCTTTCTATTTTTCTCTCTTGGAAAGGAGAATAAAATTGATATGAACCTTACCTTCCACATGGATCGACTTTAAACTTATCAAAGTACACTTGAATGTTTGCGCTTAAGTGTACCAACTCGCATTATTTTAGCGTAATCAATGAGGCAATATACTTAGCAAACATAAACAAGTATCTCATTTTCTTAAATTATATGGGGGCAAACTTTATTACAATTTTTCAAAAAGACAGGTACGTCTTTCACTAACAAAGTTATTCTTCTTCAACTATTGATTGAGTTATTCGAGCCCACAGATAAATACTAACGGCATTAATCCGCGTGCTTGAGGGGGCAAATGTTAGGTGAGTATAAAATATGGCTCTTCTAAGAACTCTGCTCCCTCAAATGATCTATTCCCAGACGTAGGACAAATGACTAATTCACTGATGGACTTAAAACATATGAAGACAAACAAGAGGGGTAGACTATATATATAAAGGGGGAAATGGGAAAGAACAATGGATATATATTCCTATAGAGAGGAGTGAAAAACCGTTAAAACTCTAGATTGTAGGGAAATAGCACACTCTCCTCAAAGGTCTCAATTCCCCTTCTTCCCCCTTTCATTAAAGTCCTTGGGCTATGCTTCACTAACACCTCCAAACAAGGGGACCCAACCATCAAGGTGGTTCATCGTGCTCTCTAATTGCACTACCATCCTACAACCTCAAATCACGAAATTTCATTAAGTTTGCAAGCATCAACAAATAAAAACTATAATCTCAACCTTTTTGTTTTAAATAAATTAAAGAGAAATGTTACGTGGATTAATTAGATTAAATATCTCAATCATACAAATCAACACGTGCCTAAGTGTAATAGCACCGTTGGACGTTTAAAAACAAAAGTAGAGAAGAAAAAGAATAACAATAGTATCTCCCTAACTTATAAAAAGTTTTATTAAAGTTTGGAAAATATTTTTGTAAAAATAACCAAATAAATTTTAAAAGTTATTATATCACACACATTTTGTTTCAATATATATATATAAGTTAGACCCTCATTTATACGTGTCATTTTAAATTACTGCTAACTTAATTTTTTTTGATATTGAAATAAATTAAAATTTGAATTTGCTTAAAATACTTTTAAATTTAGTGGGATGTATAAGTAATTATAATTATGTTTTAAACTACTAACATACCATGATACCTATATACAACTAGATCAAAAAATAAACATTTGAGAACAAATTATAGGCACCAATTGAGAAGAAAAATAACATTTATCTAATTTATTAATAGATGGGACAATATGGGTACCTTATTAATAATCGCCTGTGCATTTTGTTTTTAATAAAACTAGTTACAAACTCGTGTGATGCACGAGACGATATTTAAATTATTATTGAAAAGATTGTGTAATAATGAAAAATATATATTTAAATAATATAATATGAGTACAAATCCATGTAAAATAGCCATAATTATACAATACAATATACAATTAATCCAAATGATAAAAGCGTTGAACGCTAAAAAAAACTTAGGTAAACTGATGCATTTATGCTAAAATAATAAGAATAATAATGCAATTCGTGCGTAAAAAAATGATTTCAAAAAAAATAAAATAAAGAATACAATAAATAGAGCAACTTCTTATTCTTCCTTCCATAATATGCAATATTAGTAGCGTTTATGTTAATAACTTTGTCAAATAATTGGCTTAAATATATTGTGTACGGAGAGTAAAATATATATTACCTCCGTTTAAAATTAATTTTGGAACTTTTACTTTGTTATTTTCAAGAAAACATTAATTTCAATTTAATTATTGGTTGATAATACACCTTATTTGCTATGGCAAATTGAAAAGAAGAGTATTAATTTTGACACATTTTTAAAAAATAGTATAATAAATAATGCTACTTCCAATGTTATAATAATAATTATTATTTTATTATGCATTAAGAATATAAAAATTTAATTAATAAGTAATTAATGTTACTACAATTAAAAATATAAGAAAAATAATTAATGTATTACTTCCCCCATAACACTATATTGTATAGATAATAATTATAATAAATAATAAGGTGAATAATTAATTATTTATTAAAGTACGGTATTAAGTGTGTTATTTATTGCCTAATTAATTAGCAAATAATTAAAATGACACATGTCAAATTCTAAATAAAATGTGCATTAATACTTTCACTTTTCCCATTATATATATATACTAATGGATTAGATGTGATAATTTTATAACAAACTTTTTTTGACCTTACTAGCGTAAAAGACGCTATAAATTTTTAAACTTACAAACAATTTTCAACCACAAATTTGATAAAGATATCTACTTTTACTCAAAAACTTTAACTTTGTATTTAGTTTTGAAATAAAAATCTACTATCATTAAATTAATAATTACAAAAATTAAGACTCTATTTTGTCTTTTACACAAATTCACCCATCTGATAGTTGTATTAAAGTTAAGTTAAATTTCTCCATTACCAATTAGAAATAGGATATGCTCAAGTATATAATTTTTTTTTAATATTTATAGAGAGGCTTTAAAATTAAAGCTATTAAAACTATTAAAAGATAAGTGAATTCAATAATAAAATTTTGAAACTCAATTTGGGACATCCCAAAAAGTTGGACTTTTACACAAATTCACCCATCTAACATTTGCATCAATGTTAAAATTGGATTTCTCCATTTTCAATTATAAATGGCCATCTAATATTTGCATTAATGTTAAATTGGATTTCTCAATTGCCAATTATAAATAAGATAAGCTCAAATATATAATATTTTTCTTTACATTTATAAAAGACGTTTTAAAACTGTTAAAATATGGTAAGTGAATTCAACGCTAAAATTGAGATACTTAATTTTGAACATCTAAAAAAATTGAATTCTTAATTTTTGATATCATAAATAATAATGCATGACTATGTTATGTTCCATCCATTTTTAGATTAATAAATTTAACTATTAAAGCTCCGTTTGATTATAATATAAAAAATAAAAAGAAAAACACTTGACTTATGTGAAAGGTTGAAAACTAAGTTGAGGCATGTAGTAAGATATCTTCTTACTTTTTAATTTTTTCTATGCAAAATTTTTATTTGGAGGTTGAGGAAGAAAAAATTTCAAAAAAAAAGGAAGGAAGAAGGACAAATACCCATAAAAATGACCATGAGAGAGATAGCATCTCATCGCATCCCTCAACTTATTTTATAACTTCTCACACAAATCAAGTGTTTTTCTTATTTTTCATATTATTTGCAAATGGAGCCTAAATGAAATAATTAACATTAGTTCCTTAAATATTATTTAAAGTGATGTTTCTATTTTTAAGGGTTAAAATGTTAATAATATAAAAATATGATGAAAGTTGGTAATTACAAAATTTAAAAGCTTATTTGGTCAGAGTATGTGGCCATAATTCGTTTGAAAGTTTTTCATAAAACTTACAAGAGTTGTAGATAGGCATTTTCCAACTCTTTTTTTTCGCACAATACAATTTTTTTTATAAAACTATGAATCCACCTGCCACAAATGGTGGATCATGTGTACTAACATTAATAGAAAAGGAGGAGGAAAAGCATCCAACTAAAGAGAAGAAGAAGGAGAAAGTTGGAAGACGAGGAACCTGAAGCAAAAAAAGAAAGGAGGAAAGGGAAAAAATGGCAAGATCGCGGATTTTGGTAAATTATATATATGTATAGTAGATTGGAACTGTGCGAATACACCAATCTCCAAAATTTATTAGAAGGTCTGCTTCCTGATTCTATTTCCCTTCTTTTCAAGCCTACTCCTCATGTCGTAAGTCAGGTATTTCATTATTTTCTTTCTCATTCGATATATATACACTAGGTATTGCCCGTGCCAAAGGCTAATGCAACTCATAGTAATAGAGCACTATAAGTAGCTTATGCTCTTACATCATATAAAAAATCTAAAAAAAAATAAAAAATTAATAACTCCTTCCTAGTTAAGAATCCAAGTTTTGTCTTCACATTTTTAAGGAAGCACTAATTTAATTAAATCAATGGTTTGAAAACAAAACTTGTAAAGAAAAACTCTTTAAGACTCGTGCGGCACTTGCACTTAGTGAGGTAGAACACAAGAGTTTATAAATGAAACTTTATATTACACAAGAACAATTACAATGCTTTAATTACAACTCGCTCTTTATGTCCCCTTGTTAATGAGTTATCCTCCTATTTATAGGTGAGGCCTTTCCTAATGGACGGTCGAAATCGATTCGATTCAACGGTCTAGATTTACACTCCAAAACTTTTTATACAAATATCTTTAACTAGATTACTCTAAAAAATAATCTACCAAGAATATCTACAACTAAGCCACTCTAGAACATTCTACCAAGTAAGAGGCTCTCGTTTCTCCATATTTCCATAAGGTTCTAGAAAATTCTGTAAGCCTCCATAGTATTTTTTATTTTTTTCTGGTTATATTGGACAAAATCGAGCGGGTCATGATAGCATGCTCTTACATCAAACATCAAAGATCAATGGTTTGGAACCAAAACTTGTTTCTTACCGTGAATTTCGGTACATAAATGTTGTTCTGAAAAGGAAAGTAAACTTCTACTGTTGGACAGAGAAATTTATGTAATGACCCGATCCTGAACTTAGTAAGATATTGGCAGCCGCATGGTTAGCAAGATGTTGTCAGCTTTGGCACATAACCAAAAAGGCAACCCCAAAAGGCCTTTTGCTAGTTAGGAACCAAGTGGGTACTTATGAACAAATGATCTGTTTTGCTTTTGGTTAAAGCCACAAATGCAACCCCAAAAGCCCTCTTGCTAATTAGTAATCAAGTGGGTACTTATAAACAAAGGATCTACCTGTTATACTACTGATGTGAATATTTTGGGTTGTTACAATTTAAACCTTCCTTGTTACTATTTTTTTTAAAAAAAAATAATAAGGGAACAAAAAGCAAGAGGAGAATGTGAAAAAGGAAATATATCTCAAACTAAAAAAACAGAAAAATAGTTTATCCTTTTTGTATCAAGTCAAAGACCAAAGTGAAGTACACAATTACCTATTTTGATATACAAAAATTGCATATGGAAAATGGAAATTTACTTAAATTTAAAAAGAATTTACTAAACCTTGATATAGAATAGTAAATCCAACAAAATAAAAGAAATAAAAATAATGGTAGAAATTCGATCAAACCACTAAAATAAATTAAAGAACAACAACGGCTTTAGCACTAAGGTAGCAATAATAAACACAATTTTAGTTTATTATATGTCCTAAACACGAAACCATTGTGAGATGGTGACCACCATTGAATTTTGCTGATTAATAAGGAAAGGGCCAATTTATAGAGTGAACTGAAAATAAAAAATAAAATGATGTTGTAAAGTACTTGCACTATTTTGAAGCTGACGGGTTTCCTAACAATCATTTTTCCTTTGCAGTCACCATCTCCTGATATTCTACATAAGATCGAGAGTTACTAAGTTTCTTCGTCCCTTTCAATGAAAATTTGTTGAACTGTATAAGTGTTTGTTTGTTTCCTTTTCTTTTTCTTTTTCTTTTCCTTTTTTTTAGGAAAAATACCGTACACAGTTCAATAAGTTAATTTACTCATTGAATGAACTATTATATCTTCACAAAGGCATTCTTTAAAGCATATATTTTTAGGATAATTACCTTTTTTTCCTCCTCTTATCTTGACTTAAATCATGAATCTATTCCATAATCAACTGCAAGTAGAAAAAAAAAGGAACAAAAAATGGTTTGTGTATTATGCATCTGTACTTGTATCATGAAACTATAATTGTCTCAAATTAAGCAATCAAACACCATTAAAGACAGAAAATTACACATTTTACAGATTGAAACAAATGTAACTCCATCCATAAGTACTAAAACCTTAGAATTTACCAAATTAGTAAAAAAAAAAAAAAGGAGTGCAGATGCCAGTTTAATGCTCAAGTAGGCAACTTTCATGTTTCTAATTCCAGTTTGAACTGATAATCACAAAGATAAAACTCAAATTTCGAAAATTGAGAATAGTGGAAAAGAATAGGTGTTGAAATTAGGGCTAAGAATCAAAATACCTTTTGCTAATGTTGGGCAAGCTCAAGCTTATTTCTTTGAGTCTTGAGAGATAGAATTGCTTGATCTCCATCAGTGATCATGAGCTAAAAAGAAAAGAATCCATATGAAATTGTTGTAATTAATCACGTTAACGAAGAGGAGAAATAGGGTTTTTTTGCAACTCTGATTCATATATACTTCTTAGTTCTTACCTCACAAACTACCAAAGTGAATACAATTTTTTTCAACACATTTTTGTAAATAAAAATTAACTGATTTAGAAAGAAGATCAAGAAGAAAGCTGGACTCTGGCAATTGTTGCAGCTGTAAAATGACACAATTGGTATGAAACGTACCCAAATTAAGATATTAATAATTAACACTGAAAAAGACAGCTTAAAACTATGAAAAAAAACTTCAGAAAAGTTAAAAGTTAGAATTAGTCGAAAGATAGAAATTGTAAGTGATCAGAGGCAAGCTACTGATGGGAGAAAAATGAAAGAATTGAAGAACTTGCACTTCAGTAAGATTACCAATGAAATATTGTGGATGGATCAATCGGTGCTCTGAAGGCCAAGGGATAATTAAGCAACAACTCTGCTTTGTAGGGTTAAAAAAGAGCAAAATCAAGACTTTGTTAAAAATTTCGTCACAAAATTAGTAATAGGCAATAATAAACGATATCAAAGCAAACATATTAGCCGATCATAATTGATAATGAGTAATAGGCAACAATGAAATGCAGCTTGAATTATAGAAATTGAAGCTAGAAATACTTTAATTAGGTGAAGAATCAACTTAAGTAAATTAGCATAAAGATATAATAGAAGCTAAAATGAGGCTTATACAATGCTGCTTCAGATATATTCAGATTCATTATGATGTGCATGTACATATGTATTAAATTCCTATACAAAATTAAAATCAAATTCTAAATAATATTAAAATCAAAATCATTCCCATACAACATCAAAAATCAGATTCCTCAATAAGAACACAGAAAGCAATGTAGAAAGTCCTCGAAGAGTTGTAGATATTTCAAAAGTTATAAAATTGTCCATATCTTAGGGCTTTTATTTATAAAAACCATACAAATTCTTAAAACATTAACTATACTATGTACGGGGATTTTATAAAAAACTTAGGAGCCACATGGAGGAGATCTAATAACTATTATGTGCATAAAGGAGAACTATTATGTGCATAAAGGAGTGAAGCATTTTGGTGCTTGTTTATACTTGTACGAAGGTATAAGCTAAATTACCTTTGTTTATACTCATTCTAATAATTTTAGAGATGATTTCTCTTTTGAGTTTTGATAGTTTGTATATACTTTGATAATTTTAGTTTTTTTGATATTATTGCACGGTGGGTTTTTGTTAATTTCGATATTCTCGATTTTACCGAAATTAGAGTAATACCAAACTGAATTTTCAGTTACCAAGTTCTACTCAGTTAGGGATCGGTTAAGAGTTTTATGATACCAAAAATTTAGGTTTGGTTTGGTTACCGATCCAAGTCCACCCCTATGAATTAGTACAATAGAGATTTGAGATGTATATGGAAAAAAAATACATATCCGAGTATAACAAATCAAAACTCAATTCAAAAGTGCAACAAACTAAATAATAAACATAATCACACCTAAATCGAGATTTCTCTTTTATTTATTTCCTTTCATACTAAGGGTGTATTTGACGTGCCGGATTAGAAAGCCATATATGATTATTTAATCTCATCCAGATGGGATAAAATAATCCCATTGTTAATCCATCTCTCAGCGGAATAAGAAGGTTAAGGCTGTATTTGACGTGCATGATAAAGGGGCGAGATACGATAACTTTATCCTATCCCATATTTAGTGTTCGTCGGGATTGGATATTCGAGCGGATTATTTATCCCACTTAAGCTTCTTATCCCATCAAGAGGGGATTAATGAATTTCACCTAAGAGGTGGTATTGTTTTATCCTATTTGTATGTGATTAAATAATCATATCCAGTTCTCTAATCTAGCGCGTTAAGCACACCCTAAGTGGAGTAAATAATCTGCCTGGATATCCAATCCCAACGAACACCAAATATGGAATCCTATCCTATCCTTTTATCCTACACGTTAAGCGTAGCCTACAAATACCAAATATGGGATATGATAAAGTTATCCTATCCCATCCATTTATCCTACGCGTCAACGCAGCCTAAAGGCCAAGTATAAACCATTTCTGATTGAATTAAAGGTGATTTTTGTTTTTTATCCATGATTTTTTACGGTTAATCCACTTTGTTAAGTTAATCTGCGTTGTCTATTAAATAACACCGGGCATGGATATACTTACATATTTTTTATTGATTTAATTTTATAAATATTTTTTTATTAATAATTTAGTAGTAACATATCTACTAAATTAATAAGTATATCTTTAATTAAATCCAAATAATTTCTTTTCATTGACATGTTTCTCTCTTCTCTCATCCCTTTTTTTAGCACCTAAATACCAATTTTTCTTTCTTTTATATTGATTAAGGCTAAATAGAAACAAAATAATTCATTTAATACCATATATACCAGTTTTTCTCTTTCTCTATTCCCTTATCCCCTTTCTCTTAAATACCTAAAAATCTATCTTCATTAATACCCACTTTAATTTAAGGCCATCTTTAGTGGGTAAGCTAAAAAGGTAAGTTAAAAAGGTATATTTACGCTATCAATAAATTAGAGCTGCATCGGGAGAAAGCTAAATTTAGCTTGCACGATTTATGAAGTGTCGGAACACCATTTTATTCATTCCCACGATAGATGATATATCGTCCAATGATATTGCTTTCCACGACACATCATGTGTTGTGGCAGGCATTTTATGTTTTTTTTTTCTTCTTCCATTTCCGAAATTAATCCTTCCCACGATATTTGAAATATCGGCTGAGCTAAAGTTTTCATTTCCCCCAATACATCATGTATCGGCCGAAGGATTTTTGTTTTTCACGACACATCATGTGTCGTGAGAAGGATAATTCTCTGCCACGACATTTCGTGCATCATTCGAGCTAAAATTTTGTCTGCTGTTAAATTTGACTTTGGTTTACACTTTTACACAAATTATTAACCAGCTAGCCTACCGAATGGGGCAAGCAAATAGCTAAATTTACCCATTTAACTTGCCCAATAGAAATGGTCTAAAAAACCACTTTTACATTAACTAATTTCTTCTCCATAAAACGAGGGTGTACCCTAAAAAGCCAAGAATCAAACATCAAAAAGCAATAAATTATAAAAAAAAAAACAGAAGAAAAAAAGCCCTAAAAAACCATGAACTCTTATCAAACACCCGAATGCAAGAGAGAGGATAGAAAAATGCCCTAAAACTTTGAGATTGAAGAAAGGGATGAGAGCACAGAGACAGAGATAGAGAGAAGGGATAAGTACCTATCGATGGTAGCTAGCTGTCCAGTGTCGACGACTGATCCGGGTGCTCTGGCGGTTCGAAGAGAAACAGAAAGAGAGGGAGAGTTTATAAGAGAGAGTGAGAGCCAGAGTTTCCTTTAAAGTGAGTTTTTTTAGTGGATGCACGAGAGAGAAGCGGGAGATTTGGCAAGCTTATTTCATTTCGGCTGTTCGTTGTTTTTTGACCATTTAACAGCCACATGATTTTTCGTAAGACACATACATTTTATTGATTCAAAAACCTTTGGAGCTTATTATATATATATATATAGATATTTGTTCTTCTTCGATATAATTATACTATTTATTTCAATATTTTCAGAATCTATTTTGGGTGATAGTGGTGGGAAGTCTTGTTTGTTGTTTACACTCTTGCATAACAAAAATAATTGTCTTTCTCGTGCTAGGTTATTAAGATCCTGAATCTTGTACATAAGAGAGTAAACACACAACCTACAGATTGATCTTCCATTGTTAAAGCTATTGATTTTGTATTTAGACGCCATAGACTCTGATTCACCAATGGTTAGAAACTTCTGCTTTGTGTATATGTTGAGACGGTGTTACAACGCGCTCATCAGAAGGTCTGCATTTATTACCTGGTTTTCGAACCTCATATTTACTTGGAAACAACTTACAATGAGATTTATATTGATTCGAAATTTTTATGTTATAGGTTATGGTAGATATGGCAGGTGATTTTGTAGCTAAAATCCGAAAGCTTCCTCCGCAGCAGCAAGAGAAAACGTTGAGACTCTTAGCAGAAGTATGTTTTTAGGTTTTATTTTAATTAAATTTTTGTAAGTTAGGCTGCCATTTTCTCCTATATATGTGATATATATATATATATATATATATATAAACATAGATGATTTACATACACATGCACACAGCTGCTGCAAAGCTTAGTAGCAGCACCTTGGTGGAAGATATGTCTGCTATGTCCATTTATGTCTCCTTCTTTCTTGGTTATACTTCAAGAAATTTCTCCTAGAATCTTTTGTGTTAATTTCTTATTGGTATTATTGTTGTTGAGCCTTATACTGCGAGCCTGGCTAGGAGTCCTTTATTTGAGAATTCTGATGATGTCCCAGTAAAATAATTTGACATGTAATGAAGACACGAGAGGCAACGATTTCATAAATTGACTCTGAAAACTAACTCCAATGTGATATATAGTTAGTTTCTAATGATACAGTAATTTATCCTGTAGTCTCTAATGATAAAGTAATTTATCCTGTATCTATCAACCAACTATACCTTTCTGTACATTCATAATGGTATTAATGGAAATTAGGCAAATGTTATGCTAACTGTGTCGAGAGAACTTCCATTTCTGTAATAAATGGATAGACAATGAAAAATAAATCACGTATCCTTTATATCAGTAACTAAAATTTTCTTGGTGCAAGTGTGTCTGACCCAGTCCTCCTCACAATATTTCATGCATTTTTAACACTTAAGTGGTTTCAGGTGATGGGTGAATCCCATTCAACCCGGGTCAATGATGAAGTTGCTTGAATTTATTCATCAATTGGTGCTTCCGAAGACACATGGATATTTCTTGAATTTTGCCTCCATACAGTTCTATATCAGCCGCCTCAGCAAGGGTCTGGAATCCATTCTCCTCTTGTAGTAGTTTCATTATTCTTTGAAAAATATTTTCTTTCCTTCATGTATTACATGAACTCATTCTATTAATTACAGTGGAGGATGCCCAGCTGGGCTCTCAATCACTCAAAGTGAACGTGTTACAGGGAAACGTCCATTAAAAACTAGTACACTCTTAATGACGAAGGTAAATTTGGTGGAACTTTAAGATAATATTAGTGCAAGAATTCAGATTGCTAAACTTATATGTAACATTTAATTTACCATCCATGAACAACTCCGTACCATATCGAGGATCTTCATGCATATCTTCCTCCTGTGTTCACTTTAATTTCTTGTGCAGTTAGGGATCCTGAACGCTGTTCAAGCTATGGAGCTGGCACCTGCAGTTGTATTTCCTCTATATGTTGCTGCATGTGCCGACCTGTACTTATTACTTTCCTAGAGTAGATAACCTAGAATCTAATATATTATCGTGGTGCGTTTGATAAAATGTTGGAAAATAGTTGAAAACACTACTAATTTTTAGGAGAAGTTGGAAAGAGAGATGAGTGATTTGGTGACATGTTCTATTACCTTTTTGGTTTTCCATGAAATCCAGTTCTTTGGGGTTTGGGTAAGAAAATTCTCCATGAAGAAAGAGAGGAGAAGATGCATAACATCTCACGAAGTTACTCTTTTTTTTTTTTTTTCCAATTTCCCATATAACTTAATTGTTTTTCAGTCATATTCCAACTTTTTCATTGAACGGACCATCAATTTAACATCCATTGTCTCTCATGCTAACTAGATGCTGTATGATGATCACTTCATGTTTAATGATTGTTTTGTTCAAGTCAAGAGCTTGTTGTTAAAAGAGGGGAGGAGCTTTTAAAGAAGGCATCTGATGTGAACCTGATAAACAGACTATATATATATATTTTTTTTTGATGGGAAACAGAAACTTTTATTAATAAGCCAAAAGGAAAAATATAGCAACATCAACGAGATAGTTAGAGAACAGAGGATAAGACATCCACTGAAAGCTCTAACAATCTGAACAAGAACAAACAGTTCAATGGTATGAAAAACAGGCATTTTATTCATTCATGGGCCCTATTTTTTTTTTTTTTGTGTATTATAGTTAGTATATCCATTTTGTGTCCATTTTTCTTTTTAAGCCACTCTTCCTTGGAATTTTAAATAAATGTAGAATGTTTCTGCTGAGTGCTGACAATGTATTTAAGGTTGGTTTGATTACAAAAATTACGAAAATGATTAAAAAAACAACTAGATTTGACGAGAAAAGAGATTAGTGATTTGGTGAGCTGTTCTATTACTTCTTTGGTTTTCCATGGAACCCAGTTATTTTGGCGATGGGTAACGCGGTTTTTCCATGAAATGAGGAAAAGATGGAAAAACATATCACCAAATCACTGACCTCTTTTTCCATCCAATTATCTTTTATTGTTTTCCCAATCATTTTCTATCTTTGGACTAAACGGTCCTTAAGTTTCTCAATTTATGGGGTTTTTGAAATTTCTGATAAGAGGAAGAAATTGTAGTTGTGAGATCATGTTTCCAATCATGCTGTGTGATCATGGGTATTGGTAATTTGTCAAAGAAATTTAGCCCTAGTTGTAAAATGGTTGTTCCCATTGATTTGCTAGAAAGTGCTAAATATATAGTGCTTGCTTTGCAATTTGAGTTGGATGGCCTCGTCTCCTTCGATCCAGATTACTAAATCACATTGATAGCTTAACATACTTAAAATACACTTCTGCTGGATTTATTCTAATATCACTTATAGAAGACACTGGGTTTACGCCTGTGTGGGATTTCCCAATATACCTCACTAACTATAAAAAGTAAAAAAGCCGCTGCTGGATTTCTACGTGTTTTTGTTTCATTTCTGATCACTTGTTGAGAGAAATCTCACTTGCATTTCTGGACCAAACGCAAAGTAATGAAATATTTGATTTCTCAAAAAGAAATTAAACAAGTGAGGGACTGAGGGTCATAAGGCTATATCTTCGTACAACATTGTCATGTGGTGTAAGACTGTCTGAATTTGCCTTGTATACTCGAGCGACCTGTTTTAAGGTTTCTTTTGTGCTGCTGTAAGCCTGTAACATTGTCGGTATTTAATGAATGTGAAATTGATAAAATACATATATTGGTAATATAGGTCAATGTGATTATAACGTATTTTCATTATTTCTGCGCCCTTTCTTTACTCATGTCCAAAGACTTTCATATTATTGAGATTTCAAACCATAATAATATGAAAGTCTCTGAATAGACACAGTTAACATAATTTTGTTTACATTTTACACAGGGACAGCTGAAATTGAACATATTGCTGCAAATTCTACAGTCTGTCCAGGGAATCCTTCTTTAAGAACAAGGCTGATGTCTGTTTTTTGCCAGTCAAGTACAGCAGCAAATTGTTTCCTGTCAAATTTACAGTGCATATTTGGCTGCATTTATGGTAACCTGCAACTTCTCATTTGTATTGTATTAAGCATGTTCCATCTCCCATTTTTGTTATAGTATCTCAGCATCTTGTGTGATCTCATTATTTCTGGAGAAAGCAAATCTTGACATGTTAACGAGCTTGGCTCAATAAGCTCTGAAACACCATAAAACTTTTAAAAAAAACCAAACTACTCAATTTGCTAAGGAACCAACCTTGAACACCTTGTTCGGCTCGGTCACAGCCCTAATCATATCCACTTGGCCCTTACTTTTGTTTTTTACAAAATTATACCCTACATTTTAAAAAAAAACTACGCACACAAGTGTAGAATGTTATAATATATATTTAAAAAAAAATCAAAACAAAAGGGGGGGGGGTTAAATTGACACCCTCCTCACCCCCACATCCCTCCGCCATTGATACCGGTACTTCACCTATGGTTCATATAAGTGTGTGGCACTTCTTTATTGTTTTTATAAATTAGATACTCCCATATCAAAAAGGTGGTCCCATAGTCCGTTTTGAGATATTCCAAGCTGATGATCTCCCATTTCCTTTCGGGACTTAATTGATTTAACATATCACACAATCGAAAATGAGTTTTGTTCTTCACTGTTGATTGGGTTGAAATTAGTTGTTTCCTTAGAAAGTACCAAATCAAAGTGGGCCTATCTTTATGAGATGAAGGCAGTATAAGTTATTCATTTTCAACCATAGAATCAATGGAAACTCGGCAAAAAAGTGACCGACAGAAATGGTGTTGTGAGGGCTTTATTTTTGTATGTAGTAATGGATAACTGTTGAGAAAGGTAAATTACGCTCGCCCTGTGGTAAGACTAAGACATTCAGCTCCCGTATGGTTGGGATAGTTACATTTTCCAGGCCAAGGACTTCATGCTTTACATGATGATTGTTGAGGTTGCAGCCTTGTGGGTTCACTGCATATGCTTGTGGCTTTCCTTGAGTTCAGGCCTCATTACTAATAAGTTTTTTTGAAGATCCCACTTCACTAACCCCTATTAGCCTCTCGTCTTGGATTTGATAATAGGTTCAATTTGATCTAGACACGAGATTAGTTGTAGTTGGTATGACGAGGTAAATTTGACCTCAGCCCTATGTCCAGCTTAAGATGAAATCCACCCTTCTTGTTGCACTGAAGATGAAACCCACCCTTGGCTGCTTCCATGTTGTCCAGGTGTCAAAATCACCTGTACTAATCAAATCGAGCAACCCTTGGCTGACCTGATTTCTTGGTCTTCGCTTCCCTTCCCTCGTCCCTTTAACCATCCCTTTAAAGTGGGGTATGTGAGCTGGGTCAGAACATCATGAAATAATTCGATTCATATCTTTGTTTTTTTTTTGGGGTATAATCTTTGATTCTTTGTTGACCTGCTAATATCTGTAATGTATGCTCCAAGGTTTCATTACTAGTGTCTCTTTGAGAAAAAATTGTCACGTGATTTTACCGTTGAAACTAATGGTTACTTGACCTTGGTTTGCACATCTCAATCTTGATCCCGATCTCGATATTCATCATTTCATATTTTGAAAACTTTAGGGATTTTGAAACATTCTTTGGTGGACTGCAGTAGCTACACATCTGTTACACAAGTTTGTTAGTTTATTGTTTCAATGTTTTGTTTTTCCGGCTGAGCATGTTTCCATATCTAGATCTTGCTTTCCACAATTCTTCTTGAATTCATTTGAATAGTGGGAGATTTCCCATTTGTGGAGTCTCGCTCCTCTATCTTTGGCATGTTTGATATGGAAAGACTTTAGATTTTAGAATGCTGCCTCCCCTGTTTTTTTCACGGTTTGGAACTTAATTCACCCATTTCAGGATTTGTATCAGAAATTACTAAATTTGGGACCTTGTCACCCCCGGAAACTTTTCACATTATTTATGTTGGTGTTAACTCCTCTTCTAACTATTAAGTTGGTTGGGTCTTCCTCAAATTATCATACAAAATACTCTTGGACCCAACTTGCTAAGTAGAACACAATGACAAAGACTTGGACTTGATGACCTCTTTGAGGTCAACCCCATGGCACCTTTCACGCCTTGAACGTTCCGTTTTCTTGGCCTTAGAACCTGAAATGCAAGTACTCAAAACATGTAATGGAGCCGCATCAGCTTTTCGAAAATATTATTGTGTATCATAACGTAAGGTACACTATAATTCATATGTAAATAAATAAATATGTTTATACAACACACATAGATTCAGTAACAAATCTAAAAGCAGGGAGTTATGGAGATGTGCCAATGTGGCTCCCTTTTGGTTATTATGGATGAAGAGGAATTGCAGAATTTTCGAAGGAAAAGAAGAAGAAAAGAAGTGGTTGTGTTGTGGGAAAGCGTCAAATTTATGGCTTCGCTATGGGCTTCCAACACCAAGCCCTTCATAAACTATGAAGTGGAAGCCATCAAGAACAATTGGGGAGCTTTGATTTTTGAATAGGATTAAATTGCATAAACTGAAATCCTTTTTTACTTAGAAAAATAAATAGACTTGATTGGGATTCCATCCCAGGTATTTTACTACAAAGAACATTTATCGTAACTATTGGAAAGCAATATTATATTAGGAGTATATTTTATTTATGATATTTGTATTAGTTACAGTATTGTTTATTTGTCTTGGTCAAAACATGCCATAGGGGATTTCATGTAGGAGTCTTTCCTTAGTTATTTATTTCCTTTATTGTTATTCTAAGGTTTATAGTTTGAGTCCTATATATACCCACTTTGGGAGTTGTTAAGGATGATATTCATTGTGGTTCCTTCTCCTAACAACTTAAGCTTTTGGGAGAAATGGTTTTTAACATGGTATCAGAGCTTGGTTTTTTGGGAGGTCCAAGGTTCAAACCTCTGCACCTCCATCCCATTTGTTAATTCTGAATCTGTCTGTTATGCATAATCCTGTTCCCGTTTGCTCTTCTGCATAATCTTGTTCCCGTTTGCTCTTCACATGTGAGTATAGGATCGCACGTGAGGGAGGGTGTTAAGCATGATATTCATTGCGGGTCCTTCTAATAGCTTAAGCTTTTGGGGGAGGTGGTTTTTAACGGGAGTCTTTGTAATCGCACAATTATCATTACAACTCTCTTATTCTAATTTTTCCTATATTAATTGTCTCGTATACAAATATACAATTCAACTTGGTATTAGAAGACTTCAAAAAAGATCCTCCTTTTCCGCCGGCGGGCAACCTATCTTGTTGTCCGCTGGACGGGATTATTCGTCTTGAATCAGTTCCGTCTCAGTTTTTTTAGTGCGATGAACAGTGCTGGGTGAATAGTGCAGTGAACTGTGAACAGTGAATTGTGCTTTGCTGATTTTTTTTTATGTTGCTTGTGAATGCATTATTAGGGTTTTAGAGAAACTCCAATTCAAAGAAAGAAAATAATCTTGGTTTGGTGGTTGAGTTTGCTACAGCTACAAAGGGTTAAAAAACCCTAGTAACATAATTGCGTTGTGGTATATTTCATCTCCAACCCGGGCTATCAAAGTTCAGCTGCAGTGATTTCCATTGTTGGTGAATATCCCTTGTTTTGGCAGCTTTCCATATTCTAGAGCCTCGTAGCATCTTTTTTTGTTTGATGTCTTTTATACCCCTTGTCTTACGTACTTTATAATCTTGTTGGTTGATAGGATTTCATCACTCTGTGTTAATGGGTGTTTCGCTCTTTGTTGATAGATGTTTCTCATCTCTTGGGGTGTAAACTTTAAAGGTGGTTCGTTTGTTTTTGAGTGATGGTACAATCCTATGTTGGTAGGTGTTTACACCTCTTCTTTGAACCTTAGTGGAGGTTCGTATATAGTTTGTGGACGAGTGATGAAACTGCTTTTATTGGTGTGTTGATGTCTTAGTGGCGGCATGTTGTGTTGAAACCGTGATGCGGCTTAGTATACGTGTGATGGATGATGTACTCGTTGTGTACTGTTTAAAAGTACACTAGTGCGTTGTGCCATTTTATATGATTGTGGTTTTGGGTGTGGATGACTTTAGCTGGTAAATCGGCCACATGGATATGATGCTCTGCCCAATTATTGTGCTGCTGTTTTTGGCGGTAATTTGCTTCAAGTTAGGCATTTTGTTCAACATGCTCCAACCTGGGGGAGTGTTGGAAAGCAGTATTATATTATTTGTGGGAGTATATTTTATTTATGGTATTGTTTATTTGTCTTGGTCAAAACATACCATAGATGGGGGTTTTATTTAGGAGTCTTTCCTTATTTATTTATTTCTTTCCTTTACTTTCCTTTATTGTTATCCTAAGGTTTATAGTTTGAGTCCTATATATATCCACTTTGGGAGTCTTTTTAATCACACAATTATCAATACAACTCTCTTATTCTAATTTTCTCTATGTTAATTGTCTCGTATACAATTCACTTTAACTGTTGAAGAACATGATATACATTGTTGACCCACTATCCAACAACTTAAGCATTTGGGAGATAATGTTTCTAACTTGGTATTAGAGCTTAGGTTCCGCAAAGTCTTGGTTTTGAATCCTCCCAGTTGCATTTATTTCTCCCTTTGTGTTTGTGCAATATCCACGTTTGTGTGCAAAGTGCACCTTTGGTTTTTCTCCACGTGCAATTGCACGTGTGGGGGAGTGTTAAAGAGCATGATATACATTGTTGGCCCATTACCTAACAACTTAGGGCCCGTTCGGTAACGTTTTCGAAGAATGTTTTCCGAGAATGTTTTCAGAAAATGAAAATGAGAAAATGAATTTTCCGAGAACGAAAATAGTGAAAACATTTTCCGAGAACGAAAACAGTGAAAATGAAGATTACAAGACTGAAAATGGTGAAAACGTCATTTTGGCGTTTTTGCGTTTTATGCTTTAAACTTGAATTCGTTTTTCGAAAACGTTTTTTGCGTTTTTGTCAATATCCCACCGAACGCATTTTTTATCCGTTTTTGAACTCAAAAAACAAAAACGGGTTCTAAAAACGCTACCGAACGGGCCCTTAAGCTTTTGGGCGAGATGGTTTCTAACTTTAACCACTGAACCATACATTATCAAGAATTACCAGCTATAATATTGCACAAGCATCGAGTGTGCTAGGAGTTCTAGTTTATAGTTTAGCTTGAGACTTTTAATATCCTGTTTGGAGAAACAATATCCAACTCTTAAGATGGAGTTGGATGCAGCTCTCATTTTCTGTATTTGTATTTTCTCGTATATCAAAGTTCGAATTATCTTGTATGTGATATATTGAGATTTTGCAATATTATGTAAGTGTTTATTTCTTCTTTTCTTTATTCAAAAAAATTAATGGCAGTATGTGACATGGAGATGATGCTTTATTATTGGCTTTAGCTGCAATTTGTGAATCTTGTGGCAAGGCGATTTCAAATGCCAGTCCTGCTAAACCAGAGGCCATTTTGAGCCTAGTTATCTCTGAATGCAAACAAGAAGGCAAGACATATCGGGGGCAGCACTTTCCTGTCTATGGAAGGTAATATGCCATACTATTTATTTTGCACTATATATCTACATTATTCATTTTTAACTGCAACAAATGTGTTTCCGCAACTTCTAACTTTGGGCAGCCCAGTGTACAAATTTAAATGATATTCCACGGCTCTATGTTTTGGTTTTGGGTGCTTGACTCATGCCCAAAATTTCAACCCACTTTGATAACTTTGATAATTTTGGGCAGCCCAGTGATTCATTTTAATTTGCCCAAAATTGAAACTGGGTTGAAATTTTGGGCATGAGTCAAGCACCCAAAACCAAAACATAGAGCCGTGGAATATCATTTAAATTTGTACACTGGGCTGCCCAAAGTTAGAAGTTGCGGAAACACATTTGTTGCAGTTAAAAATGAATAATGTAGATATATAGTGCAAAATAAATAGTATGGCATATTACCTTCCATAGACAGGAAAGTGCTGCCCCCGATATGTCTTGCCTTCTTGTTTGCATTCAGAGATAACTAGGCTCAAAATGGCCTCTGGTTTAGCAGGACTGGCATTTGAAATCGCCTTGCCACAAGATTCACAAATTGCAGCTAAAGCCAATAATAAAGCATCATCTCCATGTCACATACTGCCATTAATTTTTTTGAATAAAGAAAAGAAGAAATAAACACTTACATAATATTGCAAAATCTCAATATATCACATACAAGATAATTCGAACTTTGATATACGAGAAAATACAAATACAGAAAATGAGAGCTGCATCCAACTCCATCTTAAGAGTTGGATATTGTTTCTCCAAACAGGATATTAAAAGTCTCAAGCTAAACTATAAACTAGAACTCCTAGCACACTCGATGCTTGTGCAATATTATAGCTGGTAATTCTTGATAATGTATGGTTCAGTGGTTAAAGTTAGAAACCATCTCGCCCAAAAGCTTAAGTTGTTAGGTAATGGGCCAACAATGTATATCATGCTCTTTAACACTCCCCCACACGTGCAATTGCACGTGGAGAAAAACCAAAGGTGCACTTTGCACACAAACAACGTGGATATTGCACAAACACAAAGGGAGAAATAAATGCAACTGGGAGGATTCAAAATCAAGACTTTGCGGAACCTAAGCTCTAATACCAAGTTAGAAACATTATCTCCCAAACGCTTAAGTTGTTGGATAGTGGGCCAACAATGTATATCATGTTCTTCAACAGTTAAAGTGAATTGTATACGAGACAATTAACATAGAGAAAATTAGAATAAGAGAGTTGTATTGATAATTGTGTGATTTTGAAAATTAGACAATTAACATAGTGAATTGATTTTAGCATTTTGAACACTCTATCCCACGTGCATTTAACTTTTATCAAAGAAAGTTTAGTAATATTTATAATATTTTATAAAGTGGAACTGCATTCTATGCCTTGGACCAGTTTTTGAGCGATAAGCTTCCATATCAATCATTAACAGATTGGTGATGTTTCACCTCTAGTCATTGATCACGACGATCGAGTAGGCGAGTATGTGCAAAGTGGGGTGAATATGAAATCACCCCAACTAATTGCACCCTTTCCAAATTAACACCAGAAGTCCAGAACCAAGTTTGCCCAATTCACAATATCTTATCAATTGCCCTTTCTGGCTACATGTTCTTTTGTATGGATTCCTCTCTTTAACATTGGTGGTGATATTTTGTATGGGTGTTCTTCAGATCCAGCTAACCTGAAAAAGTTGACCAAATTGAGGATTATCGGTTGGGCGGGTTTGGGATCTATTTGTGATGTTGTGATGGGTAGGTTGTGGTCCTAAAAGTTATAAGTACCTATTTTTTGGTTTAGCCACTAAACAACCCAAATACCCAATCCAACATGAGAACCGACTGAACCTGAGAAATGCGAGTTTTAACCAAACTGAACCAAAACTCTTGTATAGTTCTTTTTGGTTTAGATATGATGTATTATTATATGTATATGCTAATTTATATTTTGTCTAGTTAAATAATAAATTTCTATTTTAATAAGTTTTATTCTTTTCTCTTCAAGTGTAGTACATTTTGTTAGAAAAATGTCACTTTATCTCAAATTGGTACTTCTCGCTTTTACGTTAGTCCTTTTTTAGGAAACACTTATTTCAACCTAATCAGTGATCAAGTATACAAGTTATTTGGTACATTGATTATGTCCTGTAAAGGAAACTATTAATAGAGGGAGTACTTTTTAGAGGAAGCGAGAACATATCAAACCAACCCAAGAATTGATGTGTGGGTTGGGTTTGGGTTTGGGTTGAGTTCCCATGGGCTGCTTCTGGTGCTAACACCAAAAAATAAAATGAAACCATCTCGGTTTTGGTTCTGATTTTCCCTTGGAACTGGGACCCAACCCAGTCCATGCACACCCGTCTTTTTGCTAGTGTTTAGCCATGTTCTATAATACTTTTAATGGTAGTGTAAAGTAAAAAAAAAATAAAAAAAAATTTGCTTATCCATGATTTCAGGTTATGGAAGCCTTTGATAATCCCAAGTTCTTCAATCCGTCAGTGGTTTTCACTTCAACTCCTAACTCCTCATATATAGTGGTAGAGGTTACTCATTTGTGTTGAAAATTGTGAGCCCTGGTTATTAGTTGATATGAGTATTACTTTGTTGTACACAGAAGCAGGTTGGAGGGAGATTGTGGGTTGCATCAGAATTTGCATCCATGCCGCACGTGAACAACTTGGTCCGTGTGTTGTTAGTTTCACTTGCACTTTGTTTCGACAATATAGGTATTTGTTTAGCCAATATTTTTTTTCGGACGACGTAAACAATATTTTTTCAATTTTACCCCTATAGCAGAAAATTGTGGAATTCAAGTTATATAAAACGATGAAATGATAAATAAGAGAGCGTCATCTGGTATTCATGCTTTCGGGATGTGTGGTGTCACTCTTTTATATTACTTACTATGATAATTAAGCATGCGTCTTTTTTGTATCTAAAATATTACTATTTTTCTTGATAAAAGAACTTTGTGCAAAGCTTGAAAATGGGCATCGGGAAATTCCAGCTTACTAGAGTTAGTTAGGTAAACCTATATTAGTTGATACAAATATTGTTACTCTCTTTTTCGATATTGATCAATAAGTACTTATGCGAATTGTGTTGTGATTCTGTCACTCAGTAACACCTAAGGTGGTTGAATGCATGTCTGGCAGACGGGTATCTCGATCTTATTCTATCATTTGTTTAAATTATTAATTTGATCTTTTTCTCAATATGTTTTTCTTTTCATTTATGTTTTTGATTTTTGTAACTTTGAAATAATGAAAGTACTAATACTTTTCGTTTTACTAATAAATAGAAATTCCCATTGCAAATCTTAAAATTTTTGCTTTGGAATTTGTTTGGCGTGGCCAAGGATGTTGTAGATTCTCTTACTGAAATTATAAAGCTGTACAATAGTCGTGGATGATATGAGGCGGCAACAAAGGTGAGGTTTAACAATTTATTGATTCAACAATGGCAAAAAGAACAAAAGGTGGTACAAGTCATTGTTGAAGAAATGTATATGTCCTCTAAAAACTTACTTTTACTGCTTTTGTTTCATTTAGCATGTATTCACTTTGATCTTCTTTATTCTTTGTTCTATTTTATATAATATTTTAATCCTGGCAATTTAGAATAGAAAATACCCCTAATGATGTGTTTGATAACATTTCATTTTCAGAAAAAATACTTGGAACATTTTTCATCCTCATTGTTTTTTGATTACATAATTTCTTATTGACTTAATTTAGCCTAAATTTCAAACTTTTTTTTTTCAAGTGAAACTTTTGATATAATTTAATTTTAGTTTTCTTCCTACGGCAATTATTCTCAAACATGCTGAGTGTGTAATTAGGATTGAAATAATTAAAAATTTTAGCTTATGTAATAAAAATAAAATATCTGCAAAAAGCATTAAGTAGAATGAATTACAAAAATCTCCACGATTGAATGACGAAGGCAAGAGTAAACACGTTATGCTATGACCCTTCGACATTTAATCGTAGAGATTTTTGTGATTCACGGTTACATTATGCCATTTGCAGATATTTTATTTTCATTACACAAGTTCAAATTTTTAATTATTTTAATTCTAATTACACACTCGGCATGTTTGAGAATAATTGCTAATAGGAAGAAAACTAAAGTTAAATTATATCAAAAGTTTCACTTGAAATTATGTAATCAGATAACAATGAGGATGAAAAAGTTTCAAGTATTTTTCCAGAAAATGAAATGTAATCAAACACATCTTGGGGTATTTTCTATTATAAATTGCCAATTTATTAAGGACTAAATTATTATATAAAAAAAATCAAAGTGAATACATGCTACTAAATGAGACTAAAGCAGTAAAAATAGGTTTTTAGAGTATGTAGATACATTTCTTCAACAATGACTTGTCATTCATCTTTTCTTAGTTTTGCCATTGTTGAATCAATAAATTCCTAGACCTTGCCTTTGCTGTCACCTCAAACCGTCCACGGCTGTTGTATAGCTTTATAACTTCATTAAGTCAATCTGAAGACTCATTGTCCACGCCAAACTGATTCAAATGCAAAATTTTTAAGATTTACGATGGGATTTCTATTCATTAGTAAAACGAAAAGTATTAGTAGTTTCAAAGTTAGATAAATGAAAAGAAAAAATTTATTGAGATAAAGATCAAATTAATAATTTAAACGAAGGAAAGAATAAGATTGAGATACTCGTCTGTAAGATATGCATTCAACCACTCTATGTGCTATTGAGTGGAACAATTATAGAATCACAACACAATTTGCGTAAGTACTTATTAATCAATATTAGAAGAGAGATTAACAATATTTGTATCAATTAATATAGGTTTACCTCATTAGCTAACTCAAAAAAGTTGGAATTTCCTAGAGCCCCATTTTCAAGCTTTGCGCAAAGTTCTTTTATCGAGGAAAATAGTAATATTTTAGCTGTAAGAAATACTCATGCTTGATTATTATAGTAGGTAATATAAAAGAGTGACACTACATATCCCGAAAGCATGAATACTAGATGACATTCTCTTATTTATCATTTCATAGTTTTATATAGCTTGAATTCCACAATTTTCTACTATAGGGGTAAAATTGAAAAATATTATGCACGTCGTTCGGAAAAAAATATTGGCTAAATAAATACCTATATTGTCGGAACAAAGAACAAGTGAAACTAACAACACGCGGACCAAGTTGTTTTTCTGCACTTGAAGTATGTCAATGACACGTGCGGCATGGATGCAAGTTCTGATGTAACCCATAATCTCCGTACAATTTGCTTCTGTCTACAACAAAGTAATACCATGGGCTTGCAATTTTCAACACAAATGAATACCCTCTAACACTATGTATGAGGAGTTAGGGGTTGAGGTGAAAACCACTAACATATTGACCATGTAGATGAGACTAAGAAAGGGTGTGATTAGTTGGGGTGATTTCATATTCACCCCCCTTTGCACATACACTTGCGTGGTTCGTCATCGTGATCGATGATTTGAAGTGAAACATTACCAATCTGTTAATGATCAAAGTGGAATCTTATTGCTAAAAAATTGGTCAAAGGCATAGAATGCAGTTCCACTTTATAAAATATTATAAATATTACTAAAGTTTCTTTGATAAAAATTAAATGTTGAATGCATATGGGTTAGTGCCGAAGGTATATATTGTTCAAAGTTAGTTAACTCAATATTAGGTTGGGGTTATTCACTAATTGGTTAGCAAGTACAAAATGGGTAAGCACATGTCGAACACACAGTTTGCAATAACAACACATGAAGTTAGCATCCTTAAATAGCAACAGATTCAAAATATCAAATTACCTTAAAGGAGTCGTAGGTGTAAAATGCATGTTAGATTAGTATGTACCAATCCACTCACCCACATTGTACTTCGGGCGCACAGGGACCACTTTTTCAAAAGTAAAATAATTAATAAACTCTATCTAGTGAAATAGCATGTTTTGAATGCATGTTGGAACAAAAAGTATCAACAAGAAGAAAATATCACTTTTCTTAAATAATGGGCGGCATCGATGATCTCCCATCATAAGCACCATGTGTTGACAGCACGTGATGTTACAAACTTGCGAAATCACACAATTAGGATTGAAAGTCAGTTCACTTTTTTGTTATAAGAAGAACAACAAAAGACCCCTTTTAATGGTAGTTAATTTTAAAGGCATGTGCATGTAGTAGTATCAATAGTAAGAGCAGAAATGCAAGAGAGTCTAGGCGCCTACGAGATTAACAAAGAAATGCTCTAAGTTTAATTAAACACACTATCGATTTTATTGTGGTTGGACAAATAAGTTGAATTCAAGTAAATTACATTACCTATTAGGGGAGGAAGGAAACATCTTTTGCATTATATCGTTTATGATATATTTTTAAGTGCACCAAATAATGGTATAACAACATAAACAATGTCTTTTGTATTAGATGATGGTTATATGTTTATCTAATTATCTCATACATCCGAACTTTCTTATATTCTTTTCATAATGTTTTTGGCATTCTAAAAAGTAATTCATTTTAATTTGCCCAAAATTGAAACTGAGTTGAAATTTTGGGCATGAGTCAAGCACCCAAAATCAAAACATTGAGCCGTGGAATATCATTTAAATTTGGACACTGGGCTGCCCAAAGTTAGAATTGGCGGAAACACATTTGTTGCAGTTAAAAATGAATAATGTAAATATATAGTGCAAAATAAATAGTATGACATATTACCTTCCATAGACAGGAACGTGCTGCCCCCTGATATGTCTTGCCTTCTTGTTTGCATTCAGAGATAACTAGGCTCAAAATGGCTTCTGGTTTAGTAGGACTGGCATTTGAAATCGCCTTGCCACAAGATTCACAAATTGAAGCTAAAGCTAATAATATAGCATCCTTTCCCTGTCACATACTACCATTACTTTTTTTTGAATATAGAAGATAATAAATAAATGCTTACACGATATTGCAAGATCTCAATATATTGCATATAAGATAATTCGAACTTGGATATATGAGAGAATTCAAATGTAGAAAATAAGAGCTGCGTCCAACTTCATCTTAAGAGTTGGATATTGTTTCACTAAACAGGATATTAAAAGTCTCAAGCTAAACTTTAAAACTAGAACTCGTGGCATGCTTGATACTTGTGCAATATTATAACTGGTAATTCTTGACACTAAACACTTTAAATTCATGTGATAGTGTACGGTTCAGTGGTTAAAGTTAGAAACCATTTTGGCCAAGAGTTTAAACTGTTAAATAATGGGCAAACACGGTATATCATGCTCTTTAACATTACTCCACACGTGCAACCCTTACTCACGTGGAGAAAAACAAAAGGTGCACTTTGCACACAAACAATGTGGATATTGCACAAACACAAATGGAGAAATAAATGCAATTGGGAAGATTTGAAAGCAAGACTTTGCGGAACCTAAGATTTAATACCAAGTTAGAAACATTATCTCCGAAACGGTTAAGTTCTTGGGTATTGTGCTAATAATGTATATTAACAGTTAAAGTTGAATTGTTTACGAGACAATTAACATAGAGAAAATTAGAATAAGATAGTTGTATTGATGATTGTGTGATTAAAAAGACTCCTAAAGTAAGTATGTATATGACTCAAACTATAAACCTTAAGATAATAATAAAGGAATGAAATAATAAGGAAAGACTCATAACTTAAACCCTCATCTATGGTATGTTTTGACCAAGAAAAATAAACAATACCCCCACAAAACAATATAATATAGCTTTCCACCCCCCCCCCCCCCCCTTCAAGTTAAACAAATTACCGCCAAAATCGCAGCACAATAATTGAGCAGAGCATTATATCCATGTAGCTAATAACCAGCGAAAGTCATCCACACCCAAAACCACAATCATATAAAATGGCACCACTAGTGTACTTTTCAATGCTACACAGCTAGTACTTCATCATCAATTACACGTATACTAATCCGCATCACAGTTTCAACACAATATGTTGCCACTAAGATATCAACACACAAATAAAAGGAGTTTCATCATTTGTCCACAAACTATATATGAACCTCTACTAAGGTTCTAAGAAGAGGTGTAAATACCTACCAACATAGGATTGTACCATTAAAAACAAATGAACCTCGACTATGGTTCACACCCCAAGAGGTAAGAAACAGTTATCAACAAAAAATGAAACACCCATTTAACACAGGGTGATGAAATCTTGTCAACCAACAAGATGATGAAATTCGTAAGACAAGAGTATATAAGACATCAAACAAAAGAAGATGCTATGAGGCTCTAGAACATGGAAAGTTGCCAAACCAAGGAATATTTACCAACAATGGAAATCACTACAGCTGAACTTTGATAGCTAGGGCTGAAGATGAAATATACCGTAACGAAATTATGTAACTAGTATTTTTGAACCATTTGTAGGAGTAGCAAACTCGACCACCAAACTAAGATTATTTTATTTATTTGAATTAGAGTTTCTTTAAAACCCTAATAATGCATTCACAAACAACATAAAAAAAATCAGTAGAGCACAATTCATTGCTCACGAATCACTATTCACAGTTCATTGTAGTATTCACCAAGCACTATTCATCGAACTAAAAAACTAAGATCGGACTGATTCAAGACAAATAATCTCGTCTAGTGGGTGATAAGGTGGGTCGCCTGTTGTGATAAATTTTAATACTCGCAAGCACACGAATCAATTTATAATATAGCGTATAAGCGAGATCGATCCCGCAGAGACTTAAATAGTATATATGTTTTAAATTTTGTCTTGTTAATTTTTCACTAATCCCTAATCTAGTAAAGAATAATTGATGCAAATAAAATAAATAAAAGAAAGCAAATAAAATAAAATAAAGTAGAGCAAGTAAATTAAAATAATAGAACTAAACTAAATAATATTAAGCAAGATAATAAAATTAATGAATTAATTCACTAAGGTTGCGGAGTCATATATTTAATATTATCTTCCTTAGTATTCATGTGCATAAACTCTACTCTTATCTCGCACTAATTTGGTTTCTTGACTCTATTAGATGCGGAAAATAAAATCATTCAAGTTCAAATAATTAATAAAATTCAATTATAATTCGTTCACAACCAAACTAATGTATAAAATCAAAACACTCACTATATCCGTCAAAAAACACCCTATATCCGCTTTCAACAAATCATAATGTGAATTCAACAAAAAATAACGATAATCCAACTTTATTTTTTTTCAATTAAAATAGGCATCCAGTACGGAAAATTTTTATTTAACATTAAAGCATTAAATTAGTAGAGTCAATTAAAATGAATACGTACAAAGGAATCAATTAAATATACTCATTCTAACCCTAACTCAAATTTATGCTAGCATAGAATAAATCAAATAACAAATAAAATTAAAAGAAAACTTACTTGGCATTAATTAAATTAAAAAAATAAACACTTAATCTTCAAGTCTTCAAAGCAAAAGAAAATAAAAGAAAAAGAAGAGATGAATAGTGCTCAGCAGGCAATGTGCTGTGGCTGGCTGCTCCTGTTGCTACAAGAGCCCTTCTTTTATAATTGCTAGGTTTGCTTAATGGGCCCAATGTTTTAATTTTCCTTGGCAGCTCTTTATTTGTGGCAAAATGGGCTTAGACTTGACTAATGAGTAGTTGGCCTAAAGATTATTAATTGGGCTAGAATGAGTGCACGCTAAATTGATTTGGGCCCACATTAAAATACATTTTTTATTTTCGTCCTTATTAATTGCAGTATTTTGCGTCGCAATTTCGAACTCCGAAATAGCTGAATTTGAAAAAGTATTGAACTGAAAAATTGTAGCTCTCGAAATTCTCTTCAATTTAAGCTCAAGAATCGCATTATTTGGAGTTTCGAGTAAAAAGTTATGCATTCAAAAGTATTGAGCACTTTTAGGTGTTTTCATAAGTTTTAATTTATCTATTTTTCTCAATCTTCTTCAAATTCTTTTCTAATACATGAAAATAATAAAAATATAAATATTAGTAACAATATAAGCTCTCTAAATTATAAATTAAAATAATAAATTATATCAATTTCTTGACATTTCATCGCCCGCTGGCGAAAGAAGAGGATCTTTTTTAAAGTCCTTTGATAGCAAGTTGAATTGTATATTTGTATACGAGACAATTAACATAGGGAAAATTATAATAAGAGAGTTGTAATGATAATTGTGCGATTACAAAGACTCCTATGAAGAACCATCTCTATTAAAAGTTTAAGTTATTAGAAGGAATCGCAATGAATATCATGCTTAACACCCTCTTTCACGTGCGACCCCATACTTGCACGTGAAGAGCAAACGGGAACAAGATTATGTAGAACATACAAATTTAGGATTAGCAGATAGGGATAGAGGTGCCTAGGTTTGAACCTTGGACCTTCCAGAAAACCAAACTTTGATATCATGTTAAAAATCATCTCTCCCCAAAGCTTAAGTTGTTAGGAGAAGGAATCACAATAAATATTATACTTAACAACTCCCAAAGTGGGTATAAATAAGACTCAAACTATGAACCCTAAGATAACAATAAAGGAAAGTAAAGTAAAGGAGAAAAATAAATAAGGAAAGACTCCTAAATGAAATCCTCTGTCTATAGTATGTTTTGACCAAGACAAATAAATAATACCATAACTAATACAAATATCATAAATAAAATATACTCCTAATGTAATATTGCTTTCCAACAGTTAAGATACATGTTCTTTGTAGTAAAATACCTGGGATGGAATCCCAATCAAGTTTATTTATGTTTCTTAGTAGAAAAGGGTAATTTAGTAATTTCAGGGGCACAACAAAATGTAATCACCAATTCTTTGAGAAATTTAGTATAGCAAAAAATGAGGAAGCAATAATAAGATTTACTATGATAATGTGTTCCACTATTACTCGAATTCGATTTAAAATAATCTTACCTTTCATAAACAACAAGGAATTTCTTTCATAAGTGAATCAAGTAGCAACTCATGGTATGAAGATAATGATTTTTTCAAGACCTCACTTTTCCTGATTCCTTGGGTTGTTTATAAAGAAAATATGATAAAGAAATGAAGCATCTCATAAATGAATGTCGTATAGTTATATCAAGATTGTGATTTATAAAATAATAACAATTCAAGGTGGGAAGTAAAAGCAAACAAAGAAAGGAAGCTAAGAGGGGATAAGCCATACCTTCTTTTTCCTTACTCGTGACAGTGACATCATTTCTTCATTGATGATAGTAGCAATCTCCTTTAAATACCTTTGAAGAAGTGTGCTTTTCATTGTGGAATAACTTTTCTATTAACAACTTCTCATATAATCTAACAACATTATTATTATAATCAAATCTGTAATATACCTCATATGGTTGGAACTAGGAAAATATAAATAGCAAATAACATGAGATCAATCAGTATGAAATTATCATTAATGGGCTACCCCTTTGGTGGTTTTGGGTTCATATTGTTGCTAACCAGAGAGGACACAATATTTTATCGTGTTAGTTAATGTTCATTAACAAGTTAATATCCAGTATTGCCTGTTAATATTATTCGTACACGTTTATATCCATGCTTGTGTATTAGATTATAGGGTGCAGGCTTATTTATAGTGCTGGGAGGGTTTGTCGTACGAGAATATAATTTGTCACCGACAAATGACTGAAGTGATGGGTTCTAACATAGTGGTGTTGATGGTGATCTAACAGGGCTAATTCGTTATAGTTTGGACCCATTCGAGCTCGTTGACATTATTTTCCAGTGTTACTCGGAGTGACAAAATCTTTAGTTTTATTGGGAGGACAACTTCCATCCATCCCATAGGTAAGAGACAAAGGGGTGGCCCCAGTGGAGACTCTCCGTTGTTCGATAACCTCATAGTGCATAAGGAAGTTTCTTTGGCCATTTGTGGCAAGTTTCGGTCATCTTGCTAAAAATGTTTTTCAAATTTTTATTAGCAGCCTTGGCTGCTCCATTGGACTGTGGTCTGTATAAAGAAGACTTATGCTGGGTGATGCTGTACTCATCAATAACTGCGTCGACCTCTCTTTCAAAGTGGGTGCTGTTGTTAGATATTATTTTATAAGGGACCCCATATCAGCATACAATATTTGTTCTGATGAACTGGGCCACCTTCCTGGCATTCAAGGTTTTGAAGGACTCAGCCTCAACCCATTTAGTGAAGCAATCTATAGCCAATAGTATAAACTCGTGTCCGTTGCTGGCTTTGGGCGATATCTTTCCGATGATGTTTATGCCCCAGGTGGCAAAGGGCCATGGAGCTGTCATGTTGTATAATTCCTTGGGAGGGAGTTTTTAAGATTTGGCACTTGCGGCAATGACGTACGTGATCATTACAGCCACTTTGTAGTGTGGACCAATAGTTCTATAGTTTGATAATTTTTTGAGCCAAAGTATGAGTGCTCATGTGGGGCCCATAATCCCCTCCATGTATTTGATCCACCATTTCGAGGGATTCTCCACCTATAAGACAATGGAGATAGGTCACTTATAGTTTCTCTTGTATAATCTTCCTGCACATCATATGAATCTTGAGGCTAGTCTTCGGAGTGTGATACAGGTCTTCTTGTCGGTATACTAGATATTGATAGTTCTTTAATATATTCCAGATATCGTAGAACCGGGTGGAAGGTCCATCATCTTTTTGTGCTCAAACTCGATGGTTAGGCAATGGGATGTACTTGTTCTTTTCTTGGCTGAAAGGACTTATCTTTCATTTCTTCCAAGATTTCAATCATTAATGCTAATGTGGCTAGTGCGTCAGTAAACCTGTCCTGAGAGTGGGAAATGTAGTAGAACTTTGTGCTTTCAAATTTCTTTGAGATTTCTTCTAGCCAGGTGTGATAGGGGATCAACTTTTCTTCTTTGACTTTCCACTTCTTTAAGACCCGATAGATAATTAAGGCTGGGTCCCCAAAGACTTATATTCTCTTGATACCCATTTACAATGCTATCTTTAACTCGGCTATGCAAGCTTTATATTCTGTTATACTATTGGTGCATGAAAAGTCCAGCTAGTAAGAAAGGGGTAGTGGGTCTGACTGGGATAAATTAAGAGAATCCTTATCCTATTCCCATTTCGATTAGCTGTTTCATCGAAATATATCTTCCAATCTTCATCGACCTCGAGATTCATAATGGTTTTATTCGACAATTGGCTTTTCTTACCATATCACCTAATATTAGACTACTAGCCAAATAGTTGGCAATTATCTTGCCTTTGATTGACTTCTGGGTCATGTATGTGATGTTGAACTTGGAAAAAAGAAACAACCATTTTGCCATATGGCTTGAGAGAGTTAATTTCTCGAACAGATACTTCAATGGGTCGGTCTTGGAGGCTAAGATAACTGGAAACACTAGCATGTACTGCCGGAGCTTCTAGGTTACCTAAATGAGAGTTGGACACGACTTTTCCAATGGTGTGTAGTTCACCTCGAAAGGTGATAGTTTTTTACTAACATAGTAGATAACTTCCTCCTTTTGACTGGTGGCCAGATGTTAGGCTAGCATTGCCCTGGCGACTACTCTTGTGACAGTTAGGTATAACACAAGGGGATCCCTAGTTGGGTTGGTGCTAGAACTGGCGGATTGGAGAGGTAGCTCATGATTTCTCAAATGATTCATGGCATTGCTCGTCCCATTCTCTTGGTGACTTCCTTAGGAGCTTGAAGATGGGCTCGCAGATTTGAGTGAGTTGGGAGATTAATCTACTGATGTATTGCAGGTTCTCTAGAAATTCGTGAACTTCCTTCTCTATACGAGATTACAGCATTTCTTGTATAGCTTTAACTTTAGCCGGTTCTACCTCAATGCTCTTTTCCTTAACGACGTAGCCTAGAAGCTTTCCCTTTGTTACCTGGAACACACTTTCTGGGGGTTGAGCTACATTCGATACTATTTAAGTTGCTCGAACAATATCTTAAAGGCGGGGATATGCCCCACTTTTTCTTTCGATTTGATGATCATATCGTCCATATACACCTCGACCTCTTTGTGGATAATGTCATGAAAGATAGCGGTGGCAATTCTCTGGTAAGTTGCCTTGGTGTTTTTCAACCCAAATGGCATAATCGTGTAACAATATGTCCCTTACGGGTAATGAATGTCATCTTCTCTTGGTGGTCCGGATGCATCTTGATATGGTGGTAACTAGCAAAACCATCTATGAAAGATTTCAGTGCATGATTGACCGTGTTGTCGACTATGTGAACACCTTATTTTGTGACCCTCGCAAGAATTCATTTTTCAGAAATACACCGTATGCGCATCGAATCCTGGACTCATTAGGAAGTTAGAAACTCCTAAAAGACTTATTCACGCATCGAGGAAGTCTATTAGGGAAATCGAGGTCTTGTGCATCCCTGATTCAGTTTCCAGGAGGATCAAAGCAAAATCGGTAGCAATCGAGCAATAAACGAGAGTTTTTCGGCAGCCCGACCAACCATGCGTTGCTATCCCAATCAAGGATCTATACATCCTGGCATTTTACGTAAGTCTACGATCATTTTGAGCCAAATCAGGTGCATTTTAGACACAAACGACACTTTTCGGCCCATCAGAAGCCAAGTAACAAGCTTCAGCCAAACCATCTAATAAAGTAGTGACACTTGGAAGGAGAGCTTGTCGTACAATAAATTCCTTAATTCCCAGGTTACAAGCTCTCTTTTCTTTCTCTTTAAGGACTCTGTAGCTGTATATTAATCTCTTCTTTAGTATTTATTATCAAGAATCACTGAGATTTTTGATACACACAAGAAGATTGGTGCACTCTCCTTTATAGAGAGTTCATGTATAATTTTTTATATTCACATTTTACTTGGCTATCGGTCTTTATAATTTGGACCTTTGTCTGCATAATTATAATCATCGGATAGCTTTTTAGAACCACTTTTCATACTATTTTCCAAAACCAAATGCGTATAACAAACCATAATCCATTTATAAAAGTAGTATTGTTACTCTTTTATTGTTACTCACTTGCTGTAAAAGACATCAAAAAAGGGAATTAGCACAAGTCAGGATAAACTAATATGAAAAGAGCAGCAAGAAATATAATAAAGAGTATACTTTATCACCGGTGCGACCGCCCAATTAATTAAAAGTATCCTCGGGAAGAGGATACTCGGGCACCGTGTATCGACGTAGACCAACGCCGACATAAGTGATGTTCCGGGGAAGTGGCGGCATATCAACTAGAGGAGTAGACGAATTCGCCAAGATAGTTGCGAAAGTAGACCCACCCTCCTCGCGGATCAGGAACAAGGGAGGCCGGGAAGATGAGCCGCCGAGACCTGGAGATAGGGCCGGAAAGCCCATGACCGTCGGTGGAAGAGGGGTTAAGGTAGCGTATGTACGAACACCTGGGGGATCCATAACAGCTGTCTCTCTCAAAGGTGGGACCCCACTAGAAAGAGTAGCCACCGCAGCAGGAAGGGTCCGCCCGAACTGCTCATAGTCAGCCCTAAAATCCTCGGGCTCCCAGGACCTCTTTGAAAAGCCTGCTCCTCCCCTCTCAGCGGCCTCAGCATCATAAAAAACAATCCCATGAGATAACGAAGGACCAGTGGGTAACTCAAAACCCTCAGCATCAGCGCGCTGCTCCTCCATATGCGTTGCCTAAGGTGGCTGCTCAGGAGCGGCCGTTGTCCCACCTCCCTCACCCCCTTTAGATCTATCGCCCCCGGCAGTAGCAGGAACACCCCTCTCTCTCTGATAATCCTCATCGTCAAAATCTGGAATGTTGTCCCTCTGATCGGGGACTGGTGGCAGGTATCCCGGGATCGTCCTAGCCAAATGGGTCTGCCCTCGGATATAGTTGGGGTCGCCACCCAACGCCTGATACCGCTCATAGAAAATCCGTCCCCGAGTCCCTTTTCGCTCCCTCATCAAATAACGGGTGGCAAAGACAGCATAGTCTCCCTCCTCTACAAACGTCTGAAAATCGAGGCCGTCCACCAGAGCCTCCACCGTCACCGGATTGATCTCGGCCGTCCGCCTCATCAAAACTGGTGGAAATAGCAAAACCAAAGGCCACTGGGCCGGTGTATGCTGGCGGATAACCCTCTCGCCCAGATAAAAGTGAAGACTGTACTCGTCCCTAATAAGCCGCCTGGTCCTCGAGGCGGTCAAAGCACGGCCATATCCAAAATGGAGACCCAGATCACCCTAGGGGGCCCACTCAATCTAAAAATAAAATAAATTTCATTCAGTTATTTCTATTTTATTACTATTGTTATTATTTAAAAGAAATACTAAAGTACTTACATGCTCCTCCAATAGGTCAGGGACTGCAGTAGCTCCGGTCTCTCGGGTCCGGTATACATAAGGAGCCCTATAGTTTCCCGCTATAAACCGGCAGAGAAGGGGAATCAACAGTTAAAATGTAAAGACTAAAGCAAATAGAAAGGGCAAAAATATATACCTCCCATAATAAAAAAAAGCCCTTGAGGTTCAGGGCTAAATGACGAGAGACCTGGTCCATAGCATCATAGAGGACAGCAAGAATGAAGCTTCCCCAATCATAATCGAACATAATGCTAAAATTTCGGATGTAGGGTAGCCACCAGAGATGGGCCGCATCCCCCCATGGGCCTCGAAAAAATCATGGAGCGTCAGCAAAAGAAGAATGCGGGCATACTCGCGCGCCTTCTGTCTGGTCATCGGCACTCCTGAGGCAGCCAGTCGAGCTCTCTTTGTCGCTAAGCGTGTAATCAAGATAGCCCGAGGTATCGTATCACCGAAACTTCGTTGCTCCGGGAACCATCCTAAAGCACCAAACAATACCCTCCGCAGTAAGACGCAAGGAAACGTCAATCTGGATAGGGACCCCCCCAAAGGTGTCTCAGTCAGAGCAAACAAATTTAGGAGGGTCATCGTCATCTCTCCCCAGCTCAAGTGAAAGGTATGGGTGGTGTCCCACCAATGAGAGGCTAGCGCTGACACCAAGACTGCTGCCCTAGACACCCGCTCCGGTAGGGCGTCGAAGAAGGAACCAAAAAGAGTCGCAAAGAGTAACTCCTGGACAGGGGCCGGTGCCTGTCGCCACTTTAAAAAAATGGTGTTGGGAGAACCCCAACCCCGGCCAACCCACTACAGGCAACAAACAGAGACGTATATATAAGTATAGGGTTATAGGTGTAAATTATGTAATTTTTTAAATATGAGGGTATTTTGGCAAAATTGTGAGAGTTATAGGGTTATAGGGGTAAAATTCTATAATTTTCTAAACCTGAGGGTATTTTGGAGTAATTATGAGAGTTATAGGGTTATAGGGGTAAATTATGTAATTTTTTAAAATTTGAGGGTATTTTGAAGTAATTATGAGAGTTATAGGGTTATAGGAGTAAATTATGTAATTTTCTAAATCTGAGGGTATTTTGGCGTAATTATGAGAGTTATAGGATTATAGGGGTAAAATTATGTAATTTTCTAAAACCTGAGGGTATTTTGGAATAATTATGAGAGTTATAGGGTTATAAGGGTAAATTATATAATTTTTTAAACCTAAGGGTATTTTGGCGTAATTATAAGAGTTATAAGGTTATAGGGGTAAAATTATGTAATTTTCTAAACCTGAGGATATTTTGGAGTAATTATGAGATTTATAGGGTTATAGGGGTAAAATTATGTAATTTTTTAAACCTGAGGGTATTTTGGCGTAATTATGAGAGTTATAGGGTTATAGGGGTAAATTATGTAATTTTCTAAAACCTGAGGGTATTTTGAAGTAATTATGAGAGTTATAGGGTTATAGGGGTAAATTATATAATTTTTTAAACCTGAGGGTATTTTGGTATAATTATGAGAGTTATAGGGTTATAGAGGTAAATTATGTAATTTTCTAAAACCTGAGGGTACTTTGGTGTAAATTGTGTAAATTTCTAAAAATTTAAAGGCATCACGGTAAAGTATGTGTTCTGTAAAGAAATCGGATAATATTATCAAGCAAGCATGTGTACTAACATGAGAATTATTTGAAACATGCAGGAAATGACAGAGATAATAAATAAATAAATAGATAAAAATACACAAAAGGAAAGATTTTCAAAGAGAACATACCAGAGATCGACGACGGATCTCATGAGAAACGGGCTCCATCAAGTGCCAAGGAACGTCCGGAACTGGAGCAGCCCGGGTAACGTCCCGGTAGATCACATAACGATTGCGATCCACCCCGTCCTCGTCGTACCAGTCAAGGTTCGCCCAATCATCATGATGAGGGCTGCAGCGAAGAACTCCCTTAGCATCGGTAAAGGTGACCTTCTCCTGGTCACCCTCAAGACGATCTGGCTATGCGGGATTCATCAATATATGAGTAAAGATAGTAGAAAAGTCGAAAAAACTGGAAAAACGGCAGAGCTTCCGCGCTAGAGAGAAGAGAGAAAGAAAGCTAGAGAAAGAAAGAGAAAGGAGAGAAGGAGGTGGAATGAGCTCAGCAGGGGTTTATATACTGGTCACGTTTGTTGCGCGACAAATGGCCAGTTTGTCGCACGACAAATCCCTTCCCACCGAGGTGTCGCGCGACAGTTTGTCCTTTTCCCTGATTTTTTTTTTATCTTTGTCTCATTTTTCTCCTACAGGAATACTTTATAAAGACAGTTTTCGAAGCCTTTTTATATATCCGCACACTCATGGTGAATATCCCCAGGAAAAAGACTTTCAAGTCATCTCTCCAAAAATCGCGAGGACCAAATACAATCGGTTAAAGGGATCTCTGATCTCCCAAAGGGATCGAGACCATCAAAAGAAAAGAAAAATCAGAATAAGACAGGAATAGAAAGAATTGAAAGAGTAGAAAAGAGAAAAAATCCCGTATGAGCACCTAGAGCGAGCGAGGGAAACATAAATGTAGAGTGACAGGGAGAGCCACATCAAAAGTGATAGGGAGAGCGACACCAAAATGACAGTTAGGCCAAGACCGGCTCAGGGCTTTGTTTTGGGTGAGTAAGGCTCCTGATCATGACAAAGGGATAAAAGACTATTGGTCAAAAACAGAGAAGGTCAGGAAAAGTCTTTTCCAAAAAGAGGGAGAAATATGGACATCGAAAAATAGAAAACGATGTGGGCACAAAAAAGTGAAAAGATGAGAACTAAAGAGGTCAGAGATCGCCATTTTTTAACAAATTTTCTTTTCAGTACGATACAGAAGAGATGACTTGAAAATAAACCTTTGAATCATCACTCTGGGAAGAACAGAAGAAATCTGAAAACTGCCTTCTAAAAGAAGTGTTCTCACTCGAGAATAAGAGTACAATCTCAGAAAGATACGGGAAAATAAAGGACATCTGGATGAAGATTAAACTTCCTGATGAGCTCCTTTCACTCATACAAAAGTTCTCTATCTCATTCTAGCAGTCGAAAAGAGACAACCTTTGTCGTCAAGGGCAAACTACAAACACAAGCCCTCTTTAAGGCAATTCACGAGCATAAGCCCTCATCAGAGGCAAAAAACACTCACAAAAGCCCTCCCAGAGGCAATTTTCATTCTTTTACAGATCAAAAGCCCTCGCAGAGAGTAAAGTGGAGCAATGGTAGTCCTCCCACATGAGGCGAGAAGATCAAAAGTCCTCCCAGAAAGGCAAAGTGGAGCAATGGTAGTCCTCCCATATGAGGCGAGAATATGAAAAACCCTCCCAGAGAGATAAAGTGGAGCAATGGTAGTCCTTCCACATGAGGTGAGAAAATCAAAAGCCCTCCCAGAGAGGCAAAATGGAGCAATGGTAGTCCTCCCACATGAGGTAAGAAGATCAAAAGCCCTCCCAGAAAGGCAAAGTGGAGCAATGGTAGTCCTCCCACATGAGGCGAGAAGATAAAAAACCCTCTCAGAGAGGTAGAGTGGAGCAATGGTAGTCCTCCCATCTGAGGCAAATGGAGCAAATAAAACCCTCGAAAGAGGCAATGAGGTAACAAAAACCCTCTCCGGAGGCATTCACAAACACTTTTTCATACTCGCACTTCCTTAGAGTTTTTGCGGGAGCCATGGGCCACGGTCTTTTCCAGTCGCCTCAATTCCTTGCAAGCAAGGAGCTTGAGTAGAGATGGTCTGTAGACACCCCGATCCGTGACCCCCTCAAGAACCCTAACGACTATCGAGAAGTACAATTTTTAAGGCACGAGACCCACTTGAGCACCCGAAACTGTCCCGGAAGGGTTTGTCGACCAAACAAACCTGTTTTTAAGGGGGATTATCGCGCGACAATCTCTCTTGTGTCGCACGACAAACCCCTTTGATCCAGACCATCCACTCTCTGACACATCAGTCTGTCAGAGGCATCACTTCAGCCGTTTGTCGCGCGATATTGCTCAACATGTCGCGTGACACTTACCCTTTCTGGAAAAATGTCACGCGACAATCCTCTCCCAGCACTATAAATAGGCCATCACCCCAAGGGTTCTAGACAGTAACTTGGGATCTAAGCATTATGAGTTTTATATATGATTTTCTGGTCTTTTATCAAGTATTTTCTACAATCATCTTATTTTTGAAGAATTATCGAATATATTCTCGGCACTCGACGTGTCCCTTATATGTAATCGAATTCTCAAAAATATCTGAAGTAGGAAAAAATTATTATCGCCGGAGATCTCTCTATTATATTATATTTTCTTTCTTATTATTATCCTCGTCGGGAAGGTAAATGAAGTCTCTTATAATATTTAAAATTAAATAATTTGTGTACTTGTTTTACTTCTGTTAATTTGTCCACGTTTTATTTGAATAAACTTATTGTCAAGTTATAAAATAGTCTACTGCTTTTGAAAAACAGAGACCCTGATAAAATCATTTGCAAAACCAGAAAAATAAGTACATTATCATTCGGATAAAAATGCTGTTTTCAAAATTCGGACCGATAAAACTTACTTAGGAATTAAAATTCAGCATATCCCGTCTTTTTCATAGGCTCTGACGTGCCTGATAAAACTCCCCTCAAAGAGTTCTAATTCCATATCAAATTAGTCTCGATACAAGATCTGAACTTTTTCAAAGTAATCAAAACACGAGAAACCCGTCATTATCTGAGGAAATAATACGAGAAACTCTCTTTTAAATAAAAAGGCTTTTGTCATTTGAATTTACATCTTTCAAAATGAAACATCGGATCTCGGAACATAAATGTTTTCATCCCTTTCCCCCTTTTTCCAAAATTAGGGTCTTTTGTTTCATTCAGAAAGTAGTAGACTGTCAGTAAAAGTATCCAAGTTTTTCAACATAAAATAAACATATAAAAGACCACTAGAGACCGAAAGGATAGAACGGGTGCTTAACACCTTCCCAATCCGTAACATAGTTTTCGAACCCTATAGAATCTTGGTTTCGCAGACAAACGTGTAAAGAAAGGCTTATTTGTAGCCTTTTCTCTTACGCAACTATTTTGTCTGTTTTCTCGTAAAATATACTGACGACTCTGAACGAACCCTCTTGCATCTAGAAATAGGATAGAGGGACACCTGATATGAATTATCAACACGTATAAGCAAATGGAACAAAGGAATCTTTTCCGATGTCTCAGACGCCCAAACACGGAATTGAGATCCGGGGGTTGCATTTGCGGATTCTCACACTAAGCCACACATTATATGCTAAAGAAAAGAAAATATCCTAACAAATATCTAAAATAACATAAAGCCACATTTTTAGCCCAAAAGTAGTATGAAAGCAAAAATCAGTAGCCTTTAATCGATCAGAGGCTTAAGCTCTGATTGATTAGAGCTCTGGCTAAAAAGTTCTGGACAAGTTTGATCGATCAGAGGCTTCAAGAAGGCAGGCAACAATACTATTAAGCTTTAAACTTTAATTTTGGGATCCAATGCATGCTAAACCAATCTCGAACACTTGAATACATAACTATACAACAAAAAATGACTATTTCGAGCTATATTATATATAAAATAAAATAAGGAGGCAAACCGAACATAATTCGGTTATAAAGGATATTTAACATAATAAACGCGTTAAGATGCTCCATAAAAGAGTATAAGAGTCAACAATATTATGTGTTTATCAATCCCAATGTGGGATTTATAGTCTCAACATGCATTCTCACGTGTGGCGTAATTTTTAGCCTAACACATGGACTGTTTATATTAAGTGACGTGGGGCCTAGTGTGGCCTTTGGGACTTGACACAGTGAATAGACTTCCTTTTGATACCATATTAGAGTTTAGAGCATCCAAATCACAACTAATTGGCAATGGGTGGAATAGCCTCTAGATATTATTTATTACTTTGTGAGGATCCATTTTTTCGATGTGGGATTTATAGTCTCAACATCAATCCATTAACTCTTTTTTTTAAAGTTTACGATCCATTGGTATAGTATCTACCTTTGACGAACACTCAAATACACATATTTTACTTGAGTAACTGTGATTTCTCAATCATAGGTACAATATATGTGGCCGAGAAATCTCCTTCAATGGTAACAGTTATAGTACTTATGATTGAGATATATTAATTTACAAATACCGTATATATGACCCAGAAATCATAGACACTGAACCCAAAGGATCGATTCCTTTAAAAAAGCAGGGATTGCAAGATTAATTTTAAAAAAAGGAAGAACGATTAGTGTCAAAAAAAATAAAAAATTAATAAGGACCGAACCCTAATTTTTTCTTTAATTATTGTCATTTGGAACAACTTTAACACAACCTATTTAATATACATGTCACACGAACACGATTAACATGTGTAATAAATAGGCCGCGTCGCGTTAAATATGTAATCTTATCCAATTAACATATATAATATAAATATATTATGCAATCTATCTAATTTTAACTTTAAATATGCCGATTATAGGTCAATTTCTAGTTAATTGTGTCAAATTTGGTAATTTGAATACGACCTATTTATTAAACGGGTTAATCGTATCTAACTCGAAATTGACTCAAACATATTTATGATTGGCCAAAACTCGCTAAATTCGTGTCGAGTTTGTGTCCAGCTCGCGAGTTGTGTCGAATATTGACGGACTTGACTCCCCTCCACTAGTTCTTCTATCCAAATTTGTTCAAGGGGGTCTAGTTCAAAACTTAAATGTATGAGTTTTTTTTTCATAAAACTTGATAAAGATGATATTTGAAATGAGTAAATTAATTTCACAAAATTACATCAAAAAATTTAAACTGAAAGTTGGTGAATTGGTTATCTAAAATTTTAACGGTCGAAAATGAACATATGTATCAAATTTTTGTTATACCTATTTGTGATTTAAATTTTTTGATGAAATTTTGTAAAGATGATTACTCATTATAAAGATCATCTCAACCAAGTTTCGTGAAAATATTCATCTATTTAAGCCTTGAAATAGATCCCCTTGGATGGAGGGGGTAATGGAGGGGATCCATTACAAATATGGACAATCTAAAAAATTGGACAAAACATGACCATTTTAAAACTTTCACAACAATTTAATGGCCAAATATGGTGTTTACTCCCATTTGTTATGTTAAGATTATAGTGGTATAAAAAAGTGTGAAAGTCAAACTGAACTCTTAATTTAAAGCATAGAAAACCATACACCCACAACACAAACCAAAACACAATTGTATAATAATTTTGGTTCATAATACACTAAAACACACCCTTACCCACACATACTCCCCATAATGTAACTGGCTTGTAATTTCATTTCATCTACACTATCACACACATACGTAATAGTAACATATATAGTTGCGTTTTTAGTTTTAGTTAATATTATTAATTATCACACAAACACACAATGATACAGGAAAACACACAATAACACATGAAGTTTCCTCTACAAATGTATACCTCCCCACTCATCTGTATAAGAAGTAAAACAGTCATCACGCTTTGTTAGAGAGAGAGATGTTAGATAATTATAGGGGTTAGGGCACGTCCAAGGGGAGCAAAAGTGGGCAAGGATTCAAAGGCATGCAAGAAGTTTATTAATGGGAACTTTGTAAAGCTGCCAAAGAAGAAGTTGGTGAATACCATAATGTTAGAAATAATCTCTTAAATCAACATGTCAAATCATCAAGATCTTAATTAAAACACTTAAACTGCGTACCTGGATTCATAATAAAACAAGTGTAGAAGTACGAGAATCGATCACAATAAGAGTGCGGATCGAGCGGGTACGTGGCCTTCCTTAACCAAATCGCCTAAATTTCTTGATGTGAATTTTGGATCCTCTTCAAGATGGGGAGAAAGGAGCCGTATTTTTGATTTAGTATATAGGGGACCATAATCCTAATATGTTCCTTATATACAGTATAATTAGGATTCTCATAAAATCCTAATAAGCCCATACAAGATATCTACACATTTGGCCCACATTTATTTGAGTAGTGCATGGGCTTAACAAAAATTTCATCTCATCATTCATAGGATCAATCTACTTTTTAGAATTAGAACTTTGTTTGGCTTAGTGAAAAGATGATTAGATCATCTTCCACTATTCTTTATCAAAGTTTAATATTCTGGAAGAAAATATAGTCGCATTTTCCTTTCTCTAATGGATTTCCTTAATGGCATTTCTTTTTAAGGTTGTTGAGTTTGTTGTTTAGGAAGTTCTTCAACATGGTCTTGATAATCATGATTTGCATGTGAGACAATGTGAGGAATTTGTTCTTAATCATTGTCAATAGCAATACTTTGAATTTGAATAAATTCCTTCTCAAAGACAATATTTATAACTTTATCTTCCCATTCAAACTTAATATCCTTAAGAAATCTGGTATTTCCCATTTTAATGAAGGATTTATTCGAGGGATTATAAAATTTATAACCTCTCAATCTTTCAATGTATCTAACAAAGCAGTAAATAATTGTTCTTGAGTCCAGTTTCTTTTCTTTATAGCCCTACTTTAGCTGGATAACCTGTTTTAGCAACTGCTTTGATGTAAAAGTGTCTAGAAAGTATGTTGCAGTCTTAAGTGTTTCTTCCTAGAGTGATTATGGTAGAGAATAATGATTAATCACACTCCGTAAGCTTAGTTCAGCAACACTGTTTATGTTATGCTTACTTAGCATTGTGTACTGTGGGAGGATTCCGCATTACTCTAGGAATTTCACAAAAGGTTCAGAACATTGTTTACCTTATCCGTCATATCTACCATAGTATTTATCACCTCGATCAGACTTTACGGTCTTAATTTTCTTGCCTAGTTGCTTTTCAACTTATGTTTTAAAAGACATAACAACGTCTAAGGATTGTCACTCCTCATGAATTAATTATTGGTACCCATAATGAGAATAATTGTCATGAACATAATAAAATAATGTTAACCATTAAAAGAGGCCGTATGGAATAATTCATAGATATCCATATGAATTAGTTCTAAGACACTTGAATTTTTATTGATACCTAGTTTTCTTATGTTTGTCCATTTTTTCTTTACATATTCAATACAAACTTTGAGATTTATTAAATTAAAGGGTTTCAAGAATTCCACAAGTCTCTTAATTCTCTGTTTAGAAATTTGTCTCCCAAATGATTGTGCCATAACATGGAAGAATTCTTATTAGTTAATTTATACTTTGTATCACGTGGATCAATTTACAAGGTTTCATTATATAAGGCAATGTTATCCGTATATAAGTTATCAATTAAAGAACCAATAGCAAAATATTTGAATCTTGAAAAAGACTAACTTTATTATTTTCAAATGAACAAGAATAACTATATTTGTTCAAGTGAAAATAAAATTCCATCTAAATGACAATACCACATAAGTCTATCTCAAATCTAAAAATCAAACGGTCTTTAATGACTACCTAAAACTCTTTATAGCCATGACTTTAATTGTTTCGTCACTGCCCTAATAGATGAATCTTTTAGCATTAATTGGCTTTTGGCTCCACAGGTAACCTCTAAATACACTTATGTGAGTAATATCACTAGAATCTACTAACCAAATAATCACGTGTACATAAGTCAAATTAACTACGAAACAAACCTTAATGACAAGTATATCATACTTTATACGCCAAGTGGCATACTTGGAACATTTCTATGTCCATCTTTCTTGCAAAATTTCTTATCATATTTCTTTTACAATTACATTAGTGTTGTTCCAACTGTAGCTTCTTAGCCTTTATCTTTCTTCATTTTTTCATCTTTTAGAGTTGTTTGCTAGATGAGTACTTTTTGTCTTTTCTCGCCAAATCTTTTTTTCTTCTTGCACACTGTGAGATATTACAACTCAATGCATATTCTTATGAGTATTGTAACTCACTATAAACTAACTATATTATGCAGGAAGAGAAACAAAGAACTGGATACACGAGCAAGTCATTAGACAGCCCTAACTTTATTGCATTTATTTTGAAAGTGATATTAAACATTTTCATAATGTACTCCCCTTATGTTCCCTTTTATTTATACCTTATTGAAACAAGATTAGCCAAAAGGTTAATTACTTGCTCCAGCCTTTTTGTTTTTAACAAAACATTTATTTAATTTATTTAAAGAATTAAGTAGCATTTTTCTCATAAAGGCCCAAATTTTTTGGAATAAAACGTTTTATGATCATAAAGGCGGAAGCAATCAGAACGTTCTATTTTTAATTCTTAAAATTTGTGTCGTTAAGCACCAATACTGAATTTATATTGGCAGATATATATAAAGTATAACTATAAACTGAATAGATAATAAATTATAAACTTACAAACTTACAATTAATATGCATGTCAAAATTATCCAAATTATCAATGATGGGTCCCCATTACAAGGTATCTAGCATAACATTGATATTTAGCCTTTGGACAAAAATATCAGCTTGTAATTGTCCCTCTCAACGTATAAATTAAATATAGATGATAAATCCTGTAAAATAGCAAAACTTCCTTTGGGCAGACTTTTTATTCACATGAAAAACTTGATAATCATCTCATATTTATTACCACATATATATGCATGTTATTTGGCCAAATAATAACCTTCCTTTAGGTCGATTATTATTCGCATAAGTAACAAAACACATGCATTTTAATACTTCAAAACAAACAAATCTATACAATAGATGTTACTTTGGCAAATTATTATTTTAATTTATTTATTTTGTAATATTAGACAATTTGTACTTCGCATTCTTAAGATTTGGTATAATTAAATCACTCGTATTGATGAGATATGCAAAACACAAACTTTATTTTTCTCACCTTAATGTGTACTGCAATTTTAGATTTTAACAAATCATACTAAATACAAACCAAATGACAATAGCTTCATAATAAAATCCTTTAATCTTAACATATAAAAATTATATGATTAAAAGATATTGTCTAGAATTTTTAAATTTATCAAAATAAATTAAATTTTTAAATATATATATATACAAAAAATTTCAAGTGCAAACTAATTCGTATGAAAATGTCATTTTATAACGGTTATACGACATAAAAAATATCTCTTAAATATTTTTATGATAAAAAATTATTATAAAATAATCAGTCTATAAAAATTAATCCATATTAAAAATAAATTATATATATATATATATAAAACAAAAATAAAAAGCGGTAATCTAAATTCATATCTATATTATAAAACACCAAGTTTGACTAAATTTATTTTCAAAAAGTATAAAAATCTAATGGTTAAAAATATACATGTTATGGTGTGCATTAACTTTACACTATTGGATGAGTTTTATACACACATCAAGATGTCACATCAAAGTTAAAACACTCACACCAATAATATATACACAATAAATTCTCACATACCAATAATTTTTTCTATATTAAAAATGATATAACTTAAAATAAAAAATTCAAAATTTAATAAAAAAATAATATTTAAAATCTACTAATCAAGATCAATTAAACAAGATCCATCATGACTATAGAATTAATATACACAAAAGTAAACTCTCACACACCAATAAATATTTTTACATTAAAAATGCCATAACATAAAATAAAAATAATTCAAAATTTAATATTTAAACTCTACTAATCAAGAAATTTAATAAAAAATTAATATTTAAATATAATAATCAAGATCAATTAAACAAGATTCATCTTAAATAAAAAAATTTAATATTTAATATTTAAAATATACTAATAAAAAAATTTCATAAAAAAATTATATTTAAATCTACTAATCAAGATTAATTAAACAAGATCCATCACGACTATAGAATTATCTAAAAAAAAATAAGAAAAATTATTGAGTAACATTTAACACCAATAATATACACACAATAAACTCTCACATATCAATCATTGTTTCTACATTAAAATGCGATAACTTAAAATAAAAAATTCAAAATTTAATATTTAAAATCTATTAATTAAGATCAATTAAACGAGATCCATCATGACTATAGAATTATGTAAAAAAAATAATAAAAATTATTGAATAACATTTAAAGACGTATTTTACATGTTTGTACATTATTGATCATCTTAGTAAATTGTTTTTAGGAGTGTTTACAATATAGCAGTCAAATTTTTGAACTATTTTCAAATTATAGCAACAGAAGTGATTGAATTATTTTCACATATGGCCTTAAGTTTAATTTGTTAAAAATTTATTTTGCTGAGATCAAAATAAGATCAAAAAATATGATTAAAAAATTCTTTAAAAATTAAAAACAAGTCGCTCCAATCCAGTCTACTTTTAGTTGTTCTAGCATGAAGATATATTGAACATACGTTTGTCGATTTAGATTCATCACACATTACTCCTTTTTATCTTATTATCAATTTTTATTTAATTTATCGTGCCGGATGGCACGGATATACCCTAGTATATATATAAACAACACAAAACCGTTATCAAATTGAATCAAATCAACAATTAATATATATATTCAACCAAAAGCCACCGGTCAAATCAACCAAATCACCTTAATTTTTTTATGATATATATATTGATATTGGTGATCTTTCTCAACCAAATCACCTTAATTTTTTTATGAAAATTTTGGTTTATTTTTCAGAAAGGGAGAAGGGAGCCGTATTTTTGATTTAATATATAGGAGACCACAACCCTAATATATTCTTTATATATATAGTTTAATTAAGATTCTCAAAAAACCTTAATAAGCCCATACAAGATATCCACACATTTGCCCCACATTTATTTGAGTAGTCCATGAGGTTAACAAAAATTAATTAGATCACTAAATATTAGTCCATTAATTTAAATAGTAAATATAATTAAAAGATTATAATATGTTGCCCGATATAAATTAGGAAATACAAATTTCCTAACGTATGACAGTTGAATATATTGCAGAATCTACTTCTTCCCTTGTTAACAATATCAATAACATGAAGAAGTTCAAGCCTACTAGTGGCGGAGTCAGGAATAATTTTCAGTGCGGGCGGGGAGCAGGGGATTTTAAGGCAAATCAAACTCAATAATTATGTTTCCAGGCCAATTTTTTTGTAAAATATTTCGCCATTCTGTTTCGATATTTCCGAAGAGTTAAAAATGATAGACTAAAATTAATTATATATTTTGAAATATCTTTATCAACTCAATATTCAACCTACTATAAGTAACAAACAAATATATTAATAAACCAATCTAAGAAGCAAATCAACATTAAAACATCTAAATCATAATATTCAATTTATTTTTAAAAAAAATAGTATAAGATTATTAAAAAAAACTCTAACTTAAGAGGCTAAGAGTTGCAAAAAAAAGAAGAAGGAAGCGGAGTGCACTAGTGCAGTAGTGTTAGTTCTACGGCTGTGCTTCAAACAAATAAAAAGGGCGACTAAAATAAATTAGACCACCTGCTATTCTTCCTCTTTGTATACCGTCCCTACAATAAATTACAAAACCCCCCAAACTTATATATTTCATCGCACATAACCCCCTCACCCCCTAGACTTTTTTCATTTATACACCAGTCCTGTGTTAAATTGCAAAGCATGGCCCCCCAAATTGTACATTTTACCGCACAAGGACCCCTAAACAACTTGCCACCCACTAAACTTTTGAATTACATAAATGCCCCTTCATCTTTGTACTATCGCACACAAGCCCATATACTCCATCCAAATTTGCCACAAGTTTAGGTGGGGCCAGACCCTACATGGCCCAGCCCCTAAAGCCTACTGATCATAATGATGATGATAATGCTTCTTGATCATATGTGTTATATATATATATATATATATATATATTTGATAATGCTTCTTGATCATATGCATGTTATATATATATTTTTTAAAAGAGGATCAATAGTATTTCCACACTTCTCCCTAGTGGGACTCGAACCCATTCCCTTGAGGATAGGTGGAAACTTACCTACCACTAGGCTATCCCGCATGTTATATATATATATATATATATTTATTGTAGTCCATCTATTATATTCTTCTTTTGTGTACAAACGTGTGGATAAAAATACATCATGGTAGTAGTATAATAAATAGTAGGATGCATTTACGCATGAATTAAATATATTTTACTCCTTCCACCCTCAAATTAAGATTAGTTATAATACTAATTTTAATTAATCAGTACTCACAATTATAATATACATATTAATTTTATTGTTGATCAATTATTACATGGCAAAATGATCAAAGTGAGAATCTTAATTTTAGACTTCTTGAAAAGGAAAGAGTCGCTCCTAATTTGAAACACCATAGATTTTACCTATGCAGACAAATAATTTAGTTTTGTGCATACGGAAGCAAATAATCTTAGTGGCTTTGTAACCCGTTGTCATTCACCTTGTCCTCGTAACAAGGATGTCTATTATTGTGTTTATCCTTGTTGTAATAGTTGTATGTCCACCTCTGTATCAATAATTTATAACATTTTTGTGCACACAAGAGCAAAAATTTATTTTGATAATAAGTGCAACTATTTATTTCTAATACTTAATTTAACATAATTCATTAATTCATCTTAATCAAATTTAGAGAGCAGATTAAGGTACCTAGATATCAAAATACAATGTGTAACATGGTTTTAATTAAGAGTGCGTGATAATTATAAATTAAAAAAGTGTAGCAACTGTGATAATTATAAATTAAAAAAGTGTAGCAACTATTACATTAAATGAAATAACAGATCATTACATGTACATACAATCAATGATTCAATCATACATCAATACTACTACCATGCATTATGTATTTTTATTGACACATACTCGCGCGAAGAATATAATTGATGGAGCTACGTACGTATATATAACATGCATGCGATCAGGAAGAAGCATGACGGTGAGGATCATGATCATCGGTAGGATTGATCTTCTTCTTGTTCTTGAAACTGTTAACAGCAGAAGAAGCAACTTCTGCAATTTTCTCGATCATCATGTCCGACACGAGCCTCTTCTTTGGTGGATTAATTATGAAGTTACTTTCCTTCCCTTTGAATCCCTGCCCGCTTTTGCCCCAACCTTCGGCTGCTCCGTTGCCCCTGTTATCTGCCATCTCTCTCTCTCTTTCTCTTTCTCTTTCTCCTCTCTCTGTCTTAATATGTAATGAATGTTTTGCTTCTTATTGTGCCTGTTATGGAGATGAATGAGGTATTATTATATATATTTATAGAGGGAAAAATCTGCGTGTGTTCTTATGTGTTACTCTGTGTGTGTGTGTGTGTGATAGTTATATTAACTAAAACTACAAACCGTGTGTGTGTGTTAGAAAGTTCATATGAAAAATAACATACATTTACAAGCCAACTATGTTGTGGGGAGTGTGTATGGGTGTGTTATATTGTATTAATTATCAAACAAAATTACTATGAAATTGTGTTTTGCTTGGTGTGTTTGGGTGTGCAAACTTTGTGTTATGGGTGTATACTACTCCCTCCGTCTTAAATTAATAGTGTCGTTTGACTTTCTCACTTTTTAAAAATGCACTAATTTTAATATTATCCATGATTTACAACAGAATTTGTTTAATGTTGTAAAATTTGACATATTAATTATGTGCAAAAAAAAAAAAGAAAAAAAAAACTTATTAATTCGAGATATATTCAACAAAAGAAATACTAGATTTTTAATATGGGAAGTAGAGATGAATTGACGTACAAAGAAGTTTCAAGGGAGTTATGTGGTGTTTGTGGTGTAAATTTGAATTTGAAATTGAAAGTGAAGAGGCTTTTTTACACTTTTTGTGTATTTGACATGCAAAATCCAAGACTTTGTTTAGAAGGGCCGCGTACTCTGAAAAAATGAAGAAACTAAGGTAGGAGTGTTTTTGTATTTTAACTTTCAAATTCAATTTTACACCAGCAACACCACAAAACTCCCTTGAAACTTCTTTGTACATCAATTCTTTTTTCCCAAATTTAAAGTTCAGTATTTCTTTTCTGCATATATCCACATTTCACAACATTAAACAAGTTTTGTTGTAAATCATGGAAAATGTTGAAATTAGTGCATTTTTAAAATGTAAGAAAGTCAAATGAGACTCTTTAACTTGAGACCAAGGAGGTAGTATACACCCATAACACAAAGTTTGCACACTCAAATACACACCGCGAAACACAATTTCATAATAATTTTGGTTGATTATACAACACACCTACACACTCCCCGCAACATGGTTGGCTTGTAAAATATATTATTTTTCTTATGAACTTCTTCTCTCTGACACACACGGTTTGTAGTTTCTGTTAATATCACAGAAACACACACACTAAGTGACACATAAGAGCACACGCAGCAAAAGAAGCAGAGTTTTCCCTCTATAAATAACGCCTCATTCTTCTCCATAACAGGCAAAACATTCATCACCATAACAGGCAAAATATTGATCTCCAATAAGAAGCAAAACACTCATTACATATTAAGAGAGATAGAGGGGAGGGAGAGAGAGAGAGAGAGAGATGGCAGATAACAGGGGCAACGGAGCAGCCGAAGGTTGGGGCGAAAGTGGCAGGGATTCAAAGGGAAGAAGAGTAACTTCACAATTAATCCACCAAAGAAGAAGCTGGTGAAGGAGATGATGGCCGAGAAAATTGTGGAAGTTGCTTCTTTTGCTGTTAACAATATCAAGAACAAGAAGAAGATCAATCCTACCGATGATCATGATACTCACCGTCATGCTTCTTCCTGATCACATGCATGTTATATATACGTAGCTCCATATATTATATTCTTCGCGTGTCAATAAATTAAAATACATCATGCATAGTAGTAGTATTGATGTACTTGTATTGTTGAATCATCATTTGTATGCAATTGTAAAGATCTGTTAATTTCATTTATGTAATAGTTGATACACTTTTAATTCATACTTATCATGCACTATGTTACACATTGTATTTTGAGATTTAAGTACCTTAATCTGCTCTCTAAATTAACCTGAACTAATAAGCTGAAAGAAACATTGTACCATAATCCCCTTCCTAGGAAGACACATTCTCATCTCTGCATAGTTAAATATTCAAGAGCATTTCTTGAAAAATTCAAATTAAGATTCAATTTTGAAGGTTTAACCCACCAAATAAAATTCTCGACTAGAAAGCTCATGTACATTTTAAATCTCTCTATCACACATGCGCATAAAAAAACACAATAGAAAAAGGAAAAACAAATAAAAATGCCGGAAAGCAGTCGCAATTGCAGAGCCAGTGGACGCATCGAATTCTCATATATAAACCTCATTTACAACAATTCGATTCCTTGGACACATAACTCATACTTGCACTCTCAACGACCGGTGATGATCCCGTAGCTAAATACTTGAACATTATGCCAATAGGCTTAATCAACTCATCAATACAACCCCCTTCCGCTTGACGAACTGAACTGGTATACTATTACTATGAAATTGTGTACGTTACACTGTCTTATCAACAAAAATTACTATGAAATTGTGTTTTGTTGTGTGTGTTTGGGTGTGTAAACTTTGTGTTATTGTATTTTAAATTCAGTTCAGAGTACATAGCTTTTCAAAACAAATTCTGGGATTTTGCATGTCACATACAAAAAGGGTAAAAAAGCCTCTTAACTTCCAAATTCAAATTTACACCAGCAACACCACCAAACTCCAATGAAATTTCTTTGTACATTAATTCATCTGTACATCCCAGATTAAAAATCTAGTATTTCTTTTTTAAATATATCTTGAATTAAGAGTTATTTTTTTTTGCAGATAATCAACATGTCAAATTTCACAACATTAAACAAGTTTTGTTGTAAATCATGGAAAATGTTGAAATTAAATTATATTAATTAGTGCATTTATTCAACAAAACTTGTTTAATATATGTTGTGAATTAATTTGACATATTAATCATGTCCAAAAAAAATTAAACTCTTAATTCAAGATATATTCAAAAAAGAAATACTAGACTTTTAATATGGGCTGTAAAGATGAATTAATGTACAAAGAAATTTCAAGGGAGTTTGGTAGTGTAAATTTGAATTTGTATGTGGCATGCAAAATCCAAGAATTTATTTAGAAAAGCTAGCTACGTACTCTGAAATGAATTTAAATACAAAAACACAAAGTTTACACACCCAAACACACACAACAAAACACAATTTCAGAGAAATTTTGGTTGATAATACACTATAACACACCCACACACACTCCCCACAATATATAATATATTATATATTTTTCATATGAACATTTCCTCTGTAACACACACGGTTTGTAGTTTTCGTTAATATAACTATCACACACACACACAGTGACACATGAGAACACACGCAGCAAAAGAAGCAGAATTTTCCCTCTATAAATAATACCTCTCATTCATCTCCATAACAGGCAAAACATTCATCTCGATCCAATAAGAGAAGCAAAACATTCACTACATATTAAGACGGACAGACAGACACAGAGAGAGAGAGAGAGAGAGAGAGAGAGAGAGAGAGAGAGAGAGAGAGAGAGAGAGAGATGGCCGATAACAGGGGCAACGGAGCAGCTGAAGGTTGGGGTGAAAGCGGGCAGGGATTCAAAGGGAAGAAGAGTAACTTCACAATTTATCCAGCCAAGAAGAAGCTGGTGACAGAGATGATGGCCGAGAAAATTGTGGAAGCTGCTTCTTCTGTTGTTAACAATATCAAGAACAAGAAGAAGATCAATCCTACTGATGATCATGATCCTCACCGTCATTTTTCTTCCTGATCACATGCATGTTATTATATATATGTAGCTCCATCAATTATATTCTTCGAGTGTGTATATGTCAATAAAAATACAGCATGCGTGGCAGTATTATTGATGTATTATTGAATCAATTGTTTGTATGTACTTGCAATGATCTGTTATTTCATTTAATGTATTATTGAATCATCGTTTGCATGCACTTGTAATGGTCTGTTATATCATTTATGTAATAGTTGATACACTTTTAATTCATACTTATCATATATGCACTGTATTACACATTGTATTTTGAGATTTAAGCACCTTAATCTGCTCTCTAAATTAACATGAATTAATAAGCTGTAACTCACATTGTACCATTATCCCCTTTCCTAGGAAGACACATTCGCATCCCTGCATACTTAAATATTCAACAGTATTTCTAGAAAATTTCAAATTAAGAGTCAATTTTGAGGGTTTAACCCACCAAATAAATTCAGGAGTATCAACTTTCTTGGGTACAAGGAAGTAAAAATTACTTTATAAAACCTGTATCTGAATGAGTTTCAAATCCAAAAGAAAGACCCAAAAACAGACATAAAAACCTAAATCTAAGCAGAGTATTGTACCAATCTCTGGAACCATTTCAACATTCAAAAACAAGCCAATACGTGGAAAGAAAAACACAAACACAGTAGGATGCAAAAGGCCCAAATTAACTTTCATTTTTTCAAATAATTCCAATAATACAAAATGTGTAGTGTCATCATTTCTCTCTTCCTATAAAGCTCATGTACATTTTAAATCTCTCTCTCTATATCACACACGCATACAAAAAGACAAGAAAAAGGAAAAACAAACAAAAACGCAGGAAAGCAATCGCAATTGCAGAGACCAGCGGACGCATTGACTCTCATATACCTCATTTTCAACAATTCGATTCCTCGGACACATAACTCATACTCGCACTCTCAATGACCGGTGATGATCCCATAGCTAAATACTTGAACATTATGCCAATACGTGGAAAGAGAAACACAAACACAGTAGGATGCAAAAGGCCCAAATCAACTTTCACCTTTTCAAATAATTCCAATAATACAAAATGTGGAGTGTCATCATTTCTGTCTTCCTATAAAGCTCATGTACATTTTAAATCTCCATCATCCACTCTTGATTAGACCTATGTTTCTATGAGATTTAAGTACCATAATCCATATACTACTTGGCGAGGTTTTGATTTCTCGACGTAGAATTTATAGTCTCAACACGGTGTTGAAGCCAAACGCATGGACTAACTGTACTGGGCAACATGATGCCCGTGTGGCTGTTAGGCCTACCATGTGGTGATAGCAATCTCTCTAATGCCATATTAGAGTTCAGAGCACCAACCCAAAATCAATTAGCACAAATGGACATTAATCAAATAAAAAGCGCATTAACATGTTTAATAAGTAGGTCGTATCATGTTAAATATGTAATCTTAGGAAATTAACGTATATAATATAAATAGATTATGCAACCTATCTAATTTTAAGTCTAAACATGGACATTGGTACAGTTAAATATGTAATCTTAGGCAATTAACATATATAATATAAGTAGATTATGAGGAGAGGGATTGGCCTAGTGGTAGGCAATCTCCAACCTTGTCTTAAGGTCAAGGTTTCGACTCATGGGGGTGGGTGGGGGGTTTTTCTTTGTTTGTAGGATTAAGGGAGAGACTTAAACCTCCCTTAATTTTTATTTTTTTAAAAAAAGAAGTCTAAACGTGTTGATTATAGATCAATTTCGAGTTAATTGTGTCAAGTTTAGTAATTCGAACACAACCTATTAATTAAATGAGTTAGTTGTGTCTAACTCGAAATTGACTCAAACTCATTTATGATTGAACAAAACACACTAAATTCGTGTCTGGTTTGCAAGTCATGTCGAATATTGACAACCTAAAAAATCTCATAATTATAAACTGTACTTATAAACCACTTGTTTTGTTAAAATTAGTGATATAAAAAAGTGTGAAAGTCAAACTGGACTTGAATTTAAAACATAAAGGAGTATACACTCACAATACAAAATTTGCACTCCCAAACACACAACAAAACACAATTGTGTAGTTATTTTGGTTCATAATACACTAAAACACACCCCCACTCACACACACTGCCCTTAACATAATTGGCTTGTAATTTCATTTCATATACACTATCACACGCGCAATAACAACATATTTGTGTTTTTAGTTCTTATCACATAAACACACCATGACACATAGAAATATACACATGATGTTCCCTCTATAAATACCTCCCCATTCATTTGTAACAAAAGTAAAACATTCATCATACATTGTCAGAGAGAGAGAGATAGGGAAATGTCAGATAATTACATGGGCAAGGAAGTAACTAATTGGGGGGGGCGAAAGCTGGAAAGGATTCAAAGGCAAGAAGAGTAATAATGGGAACTTTGTAAATCTGCCAAAGCAAAAGCCGGTGAAGACTATGATGGTCAAGTGTATTGCGGAATATACTACTTCCCTTGTTATCAATATCAAGAATAAGAAGAAGATCATGCCTAATGATGATGATGAATGCTTCTTGATCATATGTATGTTATATATTATAGTCCATTTATTATATTCTTCTTGTGTCTAGTAGTACAGTATGCAGACCCTATGGGTTGGCTTAGGGTTCACTAAGTTCCTTGTGAGGAATGATCTATTTAACAGGAGATCTCGTGTTCGAATTCCTCCAGGTGCATTTGCTCAAAAAAAAAGACCTACACCAAAATACCAGGAAAGCCACTGTTCAAAACTGTGACAAAAGGACCTTGTCCCGGTTCCAATTCGTGACAATTTGACCTGTGACAACCATAATTGTCTAAGTTCAGAATTGTTACAATGTCGGATTGTCACGATTTTTCAGAGCGATTTGGTGCACGGTAAATAGATAACAATGTGACGGTTTGCAACCGAGACAAGTGTGAAATCTTGTGTCGATTATAAACCCAAGACAATATTTAAGATTGTGTCGGTTTGGAACTGAGTCATGCATTACTTATATCTTGGTAGTGAACCGAGACAATATTTTTTAAAACTGTAAAAAATGCCAAAAATAGCTCATTTTTTATCATTTGTCTCAGTTTATAAACAGGACACTTTTATTGTGTATGCTTATAAGTGCCACAGTTGTTGACCATGGCAAATCTTTAGTGGAATTTTTAAAAAAAAGGAAAAATGGAATATCCAAAAATTCCTATAATATATACCTGCAATTCCAATCCCAAAAACCAAAAAGAAATACAAGATCTTCTTCTACACCAATCAACCTACCTACCAATCACCAATTAGCCACACATACGCGCGGAGCTCGTATATATTAGCAATATATATAATTCCAATCCTAAAACTAAAAAGAAATACAAGATCTTTTAAAGCAATCAACCTAGCTACCAATCAGCCACACATACATCGATATATCATGAGTTATTAACTCCTACTTTAAGGCAGCAAGAGACTAAGACACATATAGTGTTCATGCACATCGAGATATACCTCTATGCTATTAAACTTTGGCGCATCTCTTCTAATTTTAATTGACGATTCATCAATTTTCCCTCAAAACTCTATCATTTTTCTTGGACTTGTTTTGTATACACATAGCCTCGTGCTGAATGTGTTATCCTAACTATTTAGGAAAAATCTGTATTTTAGAAGCATAAGGAATATAAGAAAGAAAAGCAAAAAAAGGAGTAGGCCTTGTAAACAAATCCCAAAACAATAATTTCACTATTTCATAGGAAATTAACCTTTTTTCTTAGCAAATAAACACTATTTCTCAACTTGAACTCAATATTTTCAACCAATTAAAACAACTTTGGATACATACCAACTCCAACTTTTTCAAGGGAAGAGAGTTTACCACATAAGGGACCTTTATCAATCCAACAAAAGCTCAACTTCCTAGCTACAAGTTTAATAACGTGAAGCAAAATATAAGTAACTTAAAGGATAAGAGATGTTGTTCATCTCATATCCTTTAACGCATGTCTTCTTAGGTACCACATGCAAAATTTATCTTATTAAGAAATCCAAATTAAACCACCAAATCCCCATGCACAGCCAGCCAACACATATCTAATGAATCAGAAGCACAGAACCACCATCATAATCAGAAAACTATATTTGTCCAAAAATGAAGCTTTAGCTTTATCACTTATAAGGAGAAAAAATATAATATTCTTCTATGAACTAAATTCATAAGAAATTAAACAATGGTAAGCCATTCCTAGAACCAAAAAGCAAGTTTGAAATCTCCAAATGTGAAAATGTAGACTCTAAACAAAAATATATATAATTCTGGCCACTTATTATAAGACCAAGTTATATATAAAAAAATATTTTAGTAAAACTCAGCTCATGTGTCAAAATACCTAAGAGAAATAGTTTAGTAAAATTTTAAAACTAATTACCTATCAACATATATGTTATTATAGCTAGAATCAAAAAGCTAAAAAGGAAAAATATGAGAGAAATAAAGGGCTAATCATTGAAAGAGTTGCCATCCGTTCCCGCTTTCTCCTACAAAATAGAAAGAAACCTCTCAATTTACCCACCACTTAAGTATGTAAGAAACATAATGAATAGAATTAACTCATTCAGATCGTTAACTTTTTTCCCTCCTCATTTATCCAGACTTGGGACCGGCAATGCAAGAAATTGTTCTTTGAATTGGTGGAGTTAAAAACTTTGGGGCCTTTTATGCAATTATTTTTTTTTGTTAGACAAACAAATAATTATTATTATCAAAGAGAGACAAACAATATTAATCAAGAAAAGCATGTAGATAGAATCAAAAGCAATAATTTTGTGCCAAAATTTTCAAAAACGGCATATATAGTTCAAACGATAAAATAAAATGTCAAGTTTACTAGTTTGCAAACAAAGTGTACTAGAAAGCATACTTACAAAAATTAATTATCAAAAATGATCGATAACTTAAAACCACCGGATTCTCCCCCAAAACCTCTTTCATGAAATATTTGGGCCACATCAAAAATCCTCCTTCATATTCAGCTAAAGTATCAACTCCCCCTTGACTACTTTTCCATATTGGCTCATCTCCCATACCTAGAAACACTTTAACAACATTAACTTTAACTTCGTATGGAAGCATCGGACGACCATGAACTAATGATCTAGGGGTTGTTTTAACTATCATCACTTGTGCAATTAGCTTTGAACCATCCAAATTCATTAGTTTGTAGTATTTTGAAAGTCTGGAAGTAGGCGTTCTTGGGCTTCCGATTACTGATTTTTCTTAGCGATGTATAGTCGTTGGAATGCCACATACTTCCCCATTTGTTCTACTACGTGATCTTACACTTTCACGAGTAAAAGAAAGATCTAAGCCTTACAATACATATATGTAATAATAAAAGTATAGTTTAAAAGTGATATAACTAGCTAATATTGACTTAAATATACATAAACCACTTTAAATATATAGCTCATCATATTATTAATCAACCGCACTTCTGCCTTCACATTTTCTAGCTCATTATGAACCGGCAAGGTACCCTTTAGCTTTTTCCTAGACACCAAACTACCTACTACATGAGTACGTCCTTGGTTGTCCTTTTTGAAATGTTGGGTCAATGCACCATTATCAATAAATCCCTTACTAGCTTCATCTTGGCTACTTCTTATTGTGTTAATTTGCTCCTATAACACAATTAAATAAGAGCATATGATATTTAATTTCTGTTATTGAAAATTTTACGAATTATAGTTAAAGTTTGGCAAGGTCACCACATCAAAAATAGCACCAACGCAGCATAATTTTGTCTTTGGGTGCTTGCGAGCATCCACATACATTTCAACATAGTTCGGCTTACGTTTCTAGGTGGACTATAATACCCAATGATAAATAATAAGGATATATAACTTTCTACTAGTTAAAAGGGATATAAATCAATATCTCAATATAATAAAGTTGTATATTTGTTAAAAATGGTTGGCTTAAACCATTGATTCCACATGAAAAAATTATAAAACTCAATATGGGTATAAAAGTATAGGAGTGTCACCACATAGTAATGAGGTCTTTTAAGATAAAATCCCATATCTATGACCCAAGGGTGTTTAAGTTGGGGACAATATCGTTACTATGTGCGTGGACTAGTGGGCCCAATTGGTGCCTTAAGCCCAATCCCATGTGTCGGTGGGCACAATAATTGGTATCAGAGCTCGATGGTGAATTAATCCACGCACTTATGGAGCAATACCAAAAGCTAGACTTGGTGGAGCCTATAGTGGAGTTAGACTCTAAAAAGCCAGGGGTGGAGTCGCAATAGCCTACGTACACTTGGGGTATTATCAAGGTGGTTGTGTAAGTTCCTCAAGTAAGGTAGAATATATGTACCTCGAGATGTAACAAAAGGCGGACAATTTTGTGGACAGTGTTGAGTGGTGATCTACATGGACAGTTTAAAGATTGATTCAAGATGGACTAAGGTATAGGTCTAGGTGGACCGGTGTTAGTTTAAGGTGGAGTCAAATGTGAAATGGTTTGATCCAATGTGGAGATTGTTAAGAATGGTTAGCTAAAACTATTGATCCCACATAGAAAAATTGCAGAACTCAACATGAGTATATAAGTAGGGGAGTGTCACCACATAATAACGAAGCCTTTTAAAATAAAGCCCAAAGGTGTTTAAGTTAGGAATAAAATTGTTACTATGTGCACGAACTGGTGGCCCAGCCCCATGTGCTGGTGGGCACAACAATATTACCATGCAAATTTTCTTCCTTTTCGGCATAAGATGTTCGGCCAAGATAATGTACATATGTTTTTTTAATACTATTGTCTTTAGCTTGTAAACTTTAAGAATGTTTTTCAGGCCTCGCCTTCGGATCAACAAATGTGTTCCATGCGCTCAAGGAAACATGTACGACTCTAGGCACTTTATATTTATACACTAAGATAAATTTTTTAGTTTCTCCAAAGTATTTGATTCGTAAATTTTTCTTCCATGTTTGCAACTGAAGGCCCAATTGGGTTAATGCTGCATCCTTTGCACATGGGGGAAAGTCAAACTCATCCTAAAATAACTCACATTCTCACAATAAGTAAAACAATTTCAATTTCAAAAAATAGTAAATTGCATAATCCAGTTTCAGTTCAGTTTAGCTCAGTTTTAGTTTAGTCCAGCTTAATTTCAGTTCCGCTCTAGTTTCAGTTGCTCCATAATCTAGTTTCAGCAACAGTTAAGTTCAAGGATGCAGATTCAATTCAGTTTTAGTTTCTTCATAATCTAGTTTCAGTCCCAGCAGTTTAATTTTGTGCAGTATTGATTAGTTTTAGAACTGGATTTTGCTGCTTTATTGTGCATTTTGTAGTAGTAGCTTTGTTGCCCTCGGGAGTTTGCTTAATGTTGTTTTAGAAGTTGTTTTATGCTATATCTTTAATGCCCTAAATTATGATTAAACATCTTATAAAGAAAACAACAAATGAATCAATATAATCAAAAAATGTACCCACAATATGTTAAACATGTCTTATTTCTTTGCACTGGGAACACGTCTTCATTCATTATATGCGAGCTCAACATGAGACTTTAAAAGATCTGACCCGCGAGCCTTAAATTCGTTCTTGCCTCTAAAATTTGACTTTGGAGGTTAAAGGTAACCTTATTTTTTCTTTTGACCATCGACGTCCATGGCGCCAATAATGGCATTAGATGATGGAAGTTCAGACCCTCCACCTAACATTCCTACAAATTAAGATTGATCGAATATCAAATATTGTAAAAAAAAAAGGTGTATAAAAATAGTGCACTGCATTATGGCTCCATTTGCATTGTAATCTAAACAAAGTCATAGTAGTTTCATATACACAAGCAGTTCTAAATAGAAATGAAGCATCCCAATAGTTTCAAACAAGCGAAATTGTAATTTCTCAATAATTTCAAACATGGCAAGATACAATTTAAATGAAAATAAAAAGTCAAATTAATACATAATTTAATCCTTGTACATATGTTCAAAAGAAGACCCAAAGGGTTATTTATCTAAATGATCGAGAAAAATGCGCAAATGTTAAGTTATTATCAAGAGTGGATTAAAACTTTGTATGAGCCTCCAAGTCTTCTATTGAGGTATTTAAATGCCTTGGTGAATTGAGTACCACAAACCACTACTCCTTATTGATATACTTGGAGTAAAACACTTGCTTCAGATTTTGGAAAGCACAAACAAATGGTTCATCATTCATATGGTCTTTACTTTTTATTGTTTCAAGTCTACCAATATCAAGTTTATAGGTGGATCGATCCTATAAGTACGCTTGTCCTCCAAACTCGTGTATGTATCACTCACTCTATTCAATCTTAGATTACCAAAAACCAAATGTTCAAAAGAAAAAAAACATGTACAAATAAAATTATCACCCATTGCTTAATGCCTTTGAATAATGGTCTCACTTTGTCACCATCTGAAATGCGGGGAACTTCAATTGATGGAAGCTAGTCCATGAAGATGCTACCTTTTCTTACGTGCAATTCCCCTCTTTCAGTAAGTATCTAGTATCTCATTAAATGAACATTTCTCTAAGCTTATCCTATAGCTTACACATTATTTGAAAGATGCTTCAAAGATATTTAAGGTTTGTTTACGATCCCAGGCTACAATTCCAACCAAAAACTTGACCTTTAGAAAAAAAAATCATGTACAAATAAAATTATCACCCATTGCTTAATGCCTTTGGAAAATAATGCGGTAATGCACTGGGCCCCGCGGTAACGCACTTGGTTGCCGCGTTAGCAAGGGACCTGCTCATGTGTGGTACGCATCAAAATTGCACTTAAAAGTATATTATATACATAGAGTAATGGGCACATCATACCCCAAAAAAAGAAAAAGAAATGATGTATGTTGTACAGTGGTGAAGTGAAAAAGAAAAGAATAAAATAAATATGCCTCTGGTCTAGGCTCTTCTAGGTTGTATTGGAAGCTAAGTAAAGAACAAAAATAACAAGTGCGCTTCTTTTTAAGAGTGAAAGACCAAGTTACATTATAGACACTCATGTTACATATGTAGGTAAGTTGAAATAACCTTAGCTAGGTTTACAAGAAAAACGTGTTTTTACCATGTACAGTTCTACTATTTACTTTATCACAGTCTAAAGCTGGTTGCCATGAATAGTTCTTGATAGATCACTATATATACAAGTCAATTTCCATGCTTTAGATTCCATTTTAGAACTTGCTTTAGCCTAAAATACTTGTGAGCCAAAAGTTAAATGTCAAAAATGCTCTTGAAAAAAAAAAGATGCTTATACAAGTGAAATTGAACACACTAGAGGAAAGAAAAACAATTTTTTTTTACAAATTACACTAATTGAAACATTAATTTTTTGACAAAGAAAAAACAAATTTTGTAATATAATATTCAGAATTGAAACCATACATTGAATTAAAAAAGAAAAAGAAAAAGAAAAGAAAAGAAAAAAACTAACCAACAATCATGAGAGTTGCTGCGTAGCAACCTTCACTCTGTGCGTGGCTGGAGGTTTGGGGAAATTAGTATAGATTGAGAGGGTATATTATTTAAAGTAAAAGCTTGCGAGAAACCCTTAACAGTTTGAAATTTAATCCAAAAGTGTTGTGGGAGTGTCAGAACCCTTAACAATGGTGAAACCCCTAACCAGTGAATGTTCGTCACCCCTAAATTAGTAATGGCGAGGTGGGAGTGAGAGAGGGCGATTGGAGATGAAAAACCAACAAGAGTAAGAAAAACATTATTTTTTTGACAAATTACACTAATTGAAACATTAGTTTTTTGACAAAAAAAAATTTCGTAATATAATATTCAAAATTAAAACCATTCATTGAATTACAAAAAAAAAGCAAACAAACAAACAAACTAACTAACTAGCAAACAAGAGAGCTGTTGCGTAGCAACCTTCAATATGTGTATGGGTGGAGGTTTGGGGAAATTAGTAGAGATTGAGAGGGTATATTATTTTTTAAAATAAAAGTGCGTGAGAAATCTTACGTACCCAAAAGAGCTGTGGGAATGTCAGAAACCGTAACCAGTGAATATTCTTCATCCCTAAATTAGTAATGGCAAGGTGAGAGAGAGAGAGAGAGAGAGCTTCGTGAACATTGGTGGAGATTTGGTGTATAGCAATGGGGGGTTTGTGAGAGCTCGAAATATGAGAGTGAAAATTTCAAAGAGGGGGAGTGAAAAAATAAGAAGGATATTGCAATTTCTATCTCGCTTGATTAGAGTGACACCATTTTCCAACTTGTTTCGTTTAGACCCGATACATCTTTGCATACCCATTGTTTCGGTTTGAAGCCATGCCACATCTACTACTTAAAGGTTACATATTAAAAAAATTGACTTTACAACGTTGTTTTGGTTTGGAACCAATACAATAGCCTGTCACGGCTCTGGTCGTGGCAAAGCCTCCGCTCTTTTCGGTCACATTTTGCCAAATTTCGTGTAGCTAGTGAGTCTTGATATATTTGTTGTAATGATCTTTTTTAATAATTTTATTGGAATAGTTGGTGTGCGCAATTTTAATTCATGCTTATCATGCACTCCTATCCCTGTCTTACGTGCTGTATTTATTTTTATGAGATTGAAGTAACTTAATCAGCTCTCTATGAGATAAGAAAGCGCATCAAATTCTCATCTCCGCATATATAGTATATTAAATATTTAAGATTTACCGAAAGTTTCAAATTAAGAGTAAAATTTAAAGATTTAGCCTACCAATCTCAAAACATTTATACAGAGTAAAATCATTACAATCTCAAAATATTCAAGGGTATCCAAGGGCGTACCCAAGTGAGCCCGAGGGTGTATGATCGATCTTTTTAATATATATTATATATACATTAAAAAAATTGTATACTTGATACTTATAATAAATAGAAGGATGCATTTACGCAAAAAATAAATATATTATACTCGTTCTACCCTCAAATTAAGACTAGATATAATGCTTTTTTAATTTATTCAGCGTTAACAATTATAAAATACATATTAATTTTATTGTTGATCAATTATTACGTGCGTGGCAAAATGATCAATATGAGACTCTTAATTTTAAACTTCTTGAAAATGAAAGTGTCACTCCTAATTTGAAATATATATAGTGAGTAGATTTTACCTACATTGACAAATATTAAATTTTGTGCATGCAAAAGCAAACAATCTCAGTGGCTTTGTAACCAGTTGCCATTTACCTTGTCCTCGTAACACGGATGTCTATTAATGTTGTATCTACCATTGTATCAATAATTTAATAACGTAACATTTTTATGCACATGACAACAAAAAATTGTGTTGGTAATAATTGCAACTATTTATTTCTAATACTTCTTCAACTTAATTCATGTTAATTTAGAAAGCAGATTAAGGTACTTAAATCTTAAGATACAATGTGTAAGATATGTTTAAATGAATTAACAGATCATTACAAGTACATACAAACAATGGTTCAATAATACAAGTACATAAATACTACTACCAAGCATGATGTATTTTTACTGGCACATACGCACGCGAAGAATATAATTGATGGAGCTACGTATATATAACATGCATGTGATCGGGAAGAAGCACGACGTTGAGGATCATGATCATCGGTAGGATTGATCTTCTTCCTGTTCTTGATATTTTTAACTACAGAAGAAGCAGCTCCTGCAATTTTCCCGGCCATCATATTCTTCACCAGCTTCTTCTTTGGTGGATAAATTGTGATGTTAATAATCTTCCCTTTGAGTCCCTGCATGCTTTCGCCCCAACCTTCGGCCGCTCTTTTGCCCCTGTTATCTGCCATCTCTCTCTCTGTCTTAATATGTAATGAATGTTTTGCTTCTCTTATGGATCGAGATGAATGTTTTGCCTGTTATGGAGATGAATGAGAGGTATTATTTATAGAGGGAAGATTCTGCTTCTTTTGCTGTGTGTGTTCTTATGTGTCACTCTGTGTGTGTGTGTGTGTTGGAGATAAAAATCTATAAGAAAAATAATATATGTTACAAGCCAATCATGTTGGGGGGAGTGTGTGTGGGTGTCAGGGTGCATGTGTTACAGACTTAAAGTATATTATCAACCAAAATGTATTGAGTTTTCTGCTGTCTCAAATTAAGAGTCTTGTTTGACTTTCTTACTTTTAAAAAACGCACTAATTTCCACATTTTCCATGATTTACAAAAAAACTAGTTGAATGTTGTGAAATTTTACATATTGATTAAGTGGAAAAAAATAAAATCTTAATTCAAGATATATTTAAAAACAAAATTACTAGAATTTTAAAATGGGATGTCAGATGAATTAATGTACAAAGAAGTTTCAAGGGAATTTGGTGGTGTTGGTGGTGTAAATTTGAATATGAAAGTTAAAGAGGCTTTTTTACACCTTTTTGTATCTATGTGACATGCAAAATCCTAGAATTTGTTTAGAATGGCTACTTAGAAATGGATGTAAAATACAAAAACACGACACCTTAGTTTCTTTAAGACCGTGTTTAATTAATTCATAATAGAATTATATGCTTTATTGTATAAATACATGTATGTTTATTTGTAATAATGTTTATATCTTAAAGATCTATATAAAGTTTAATTTACATGTGGTATCAGAATATAATTTTATATAAAATAATTATACGGTAATAATAACCAAAATAATGTTTATGATTTGCGAATTGAAATTTGCCGCAATTAATTTTTCCGTTAACGTGCATGATTGAAGGGGCACTTATGCACGAAAAGTTTTTATGGTACAATTATGTTACTATGAAGTTTTGTATGTTGTGTAATATTAATGATGTCAGCAATTCGTCAGAAGTTAAAACTTGGAAGGATTTTGTATAGTATATGATTGTCGTTCAACACACCAACATTATATCGGTGGAGATATTGGCACTTTCAAAAATACTTGGCCAAGTATAAGTTTATATACTTTATTCTTGACAATCGAGTAATATATTATTAAATTTTATTACGTTTATACTCGATCTTTTATAATCGAGTAACATATACTTTATTTAGTTGTCAAAGACTAAATGAAAAATGAGAGTATTTTCAAAAGATATTGGGATTGCCAATATCTCCACCCCATTAAATTAGTCCTTTTCAATAGATTTAAAGCTTGTCTTATGTGCCTACTTAGCTAGTTTAGTTGTGATCTTTTCATACATTACATATCATAATATTTGAAAAGATTTAAGTTATATTAGTGTAAGATTAAACTTTTTTACATCTATGTATGACTTCTTCTCATATTTATAATTTATCAATTTCATTATCAAATAAGAAATTTTTATTATGTTTATCATACATGCAAAGTTTCAAAGCAATCTAATATTTGTAACTATATAATCACTATACTCACTTTTACTCAATTTTTGTAATGTTCATAATTTAATATATAACATGATTATAATAAGGGACTTATCCATTTTTGATTAATTTAATTTTTTGCGCGCATTTTTGAAATATTATAATTAACTAATTAAACTGTTAGATAGATGAATTATAAAATTAAGAAAAAATTATCTATGAATGTAAAACTTTTTTATTTTAAATCAGCTGTAATCTCAAATCCCCATCCCCCCCCCCCCCCCCCTCCCCCCCGCCCCCCAACCCCACTCTCCTACGCCTGTCCCCCATAATATTTATTAGTATGATGTCCTAATAGATTGAAAGACCCATCTGTCCATATCCTAGAACTTTACATAATTGATGAGTATGCTGGATTCCAAAAAATTAGTGAGACTTAATTCATGTTACTATTTAAGTTGTCGGTCCATAAACAAAAGCCTTAATTATTATTGTTTGCCTCTATTTGGGGCGAAGCCTACTATATACCAAATTTCATTCATGAACTATCTGTTTATTTTATTTTTATTAATTTGGTATAAATTTAATTTCGTTAATAATTATAATTTTAAATATGTTGAGGGTATATATATTAAGAACTCGATGACGTGTAAGTAATATAATTAAGGTTCAAATTTAAATGTTAATTTATTATTATATGTTTCCTACTCAAATGGTTTAGAAATTGTCATAATACATTCATGTCTTACATTAAATAAAAGTACTATATATATATATGGTCGAGTTTTTAATGGGTATCGTTTCTCGTCTCTCTTTATTTATAATGACCATTGGTGAAGTGTCAACACCCTTAACTTATTATAGCAGGTTAAATTGACTGGTTCTATTTTATTTTTTCTAATTAAAGATTACTTAAAGATTTTATTTGCCTAACATACTTAGAATAACCCAATTTCGAATTAGGACAAATCCATCGTTTACGTGTTTTGATTTATTACATACCGATTTTTTAGCCTGCTATTTAAAGAATTAAAACATATATATATATATATATATATATGTATATATCAGCTTTCTATTCTATTTTATCTATAAACATGCTTGAATTCTAAAACACTTGAAATTCTTTGCTTCCCACAATTTCTTTTCCGGTAGATTACTACTGCAAATTAACTTATTTTCAAGACTTCAAATTCTTTAGTTTTCACAATTTCTGGAACTTTTCTCACTGCTTCATCCTTACTACACTATTTTCTCTCTTTTTCTGTCTTCTCGTTTTTCTCATCTTTTCTTTTTCTTTTCTTTTTTTATTTCGGAAAATAGATACATTCACATACCCAAAAAAATTCTTCATTTAAATTTTATATTTTTTGTTCTCGGTTATTCGTGCATGATTTATTTTAATAATTTCTAACCAACATAATTATTCGTGCATGATTTATTTGAATGATTTCTATTTAATAAATAAACTATTTACCTTAATTAATAAAATAAAAAAAATAATAAGAAATAGGGATATCTTTGGTTGAAATTAGAAAATCATGGCGGAATGAACTTCTAATTTAAAATTCTTTAAAATTAAATGAAAAAAAAAATAACATGTCATCAGGTAACAACAAGTGACCTACTTAACTTTTCATTTAATGCTTTGTATTTTTTCAATGTGTATTAATTTTGTTAGCCAACTACTCATTTGACCTCAATCTTTAATTTTTCATCCAATAATTAATATTATAATAACCATTTATAGATAAAAAATAAAAAAAAAGGTAACTATTGAAACTATACGTATATATATACACTTTGTTTGCATAATTATTTGTGCCGATGACATCAACAAATTACTATATATAATAATAATATTATTAAAGCTTACAACGTCAAATGATATTTTCTGATGTAAGTTATATAAAGTTGATTTATCTTTTAGCATCACAGATTAATTATTCTACTTTAAAGTTTATTTGGAATTGTTTGGCTTGGCATTATTAATATTTATTATAATAAATTTGGTAATTCCAAAGTTGCCCAAAATGTATGTTAATGAATATTAATAAAATAATCCATCATTTTTTTATTTAATATGTCTTATTATCACTAGTTCGGTAGATAGCCACTAAAGTTCTATTAAATTAAATAATGAACTAATTAGCAATAAATAATGAATAATAGATGCTTTATAATTTGTTAAGATTATTCATGATATTATATATTGCAGTTATTTATTCATCTGAAATTATTCTCCAAATAGAGTAAATTTTAATGATTAAATAAATATCTTGGAGTTTAATCTATTATTCAATTAGTTATGCGTTATCCAGAGATAACGTACTTAGTTAAATTAATATTTTACTCAATTATGTTTTATATAAATACATTTAAGTATCATAATTAGTATTTTATGGTTATACCCAGTGTTTTGAATCGCGCGCAACGAGGTGCGCTATTGCGTTTTTTCTGTGTGAAACGCCATATAGCGCAGTACCAGTTGCGATTTAACCAAATAGCTCACGCAATTTGATGACGTGTCACGCTATTTGGCGCTATTCCACGCTATACGCACGCTATTTCACGCAATCCCGTTTTTCCTCACGCTATTCGGATAAGCAACTTAAAAAAAAAGGGTAAAATATAACAAACCCTAGCCTCGTTGGATGTTTTCATCTTCTTTTCTTTTCTTCTCCTCGTCTTCTCTCTTCTTCTCCTCTTCTTGCTCGACTGTTTTGGACAGATTGACGAAATTAGGGCTTATTATTCTAATGGGTGGTAGTCGGTGGTAGTCGGTGTCTTCTTCTTCTCTCTCCCGTTCGACGTCTCGTCTTTCCTTTCTCCCGTTCTTCTCAGCTGACTAGAGATAAGATGATTTCCTTTTTAACATACATCTGTGTCTATTTTATATACCTTTTAGTTAACTTATTTTATATACCTTTTACCATTTTATAATTATTAACTTAATGCATATTTAAGTTATTTATTTAGTTAATTTATTTTATACTCTATCTAAGTAAATTAAAAAACAGTTCATATTTAAATAAAAAAAACAGTGATATTTAAATAAAAAAAACAGTAGTATTTAAATTAAAAAAAACAGTGATATTTAAATGAAAAAAAAAATAGTGAATATTTAAATTAAAAAAAACAGTAATATTTTCTTGATCCTTATATACTCTATAAATATTTAGAGATTAAAAAGGTTTCTCTTTTTACCATACATCCATGTCTAAGCCTAAGTATCATTCTTGATGATGATAGTGAGATAGAGTTGGATGGCACCGATTATTTTTAGTTTGTCATTTAAAAAGTTGACACTTTTGGACTTGATGTGTTTGAAACTTTGAATTTGTGTTGAAATTATATTACTTGGATTTTTTATATTTTGGTTATTTGAAGCCCTTTAATGAATTTTTGTTAATGTTCTTAAGTATAATATTATTTTTAATTTTTTTTATTCCTACACTATTCACTATTCGAATTGCCTACGCTATTACGCAATTTGTGAGCGCTACGCAATTCTCGAACAAAAACGCAACGCGTTATGCTATCGCAATTTAAAACATTGATTATACCCAAAGGAGAGCCATACTTATACACCGTATTTATATAAACTTTATTGATGCATGTGTTGTTTGATTCAAAGTATTAATTTGATGTCATTTTCTTTTTCTTATAAAAATTCATTTATAGTAATATTCACCCCTTGTTTCTCTTCATTCGCTTGCTTCATCTATTTCAATCCTTATAAAAACAACTTCTCATAATGGTCACAGCAAGTTTAATTAGTTCACCTTATGAGTGTTGGACTTACACCTAGATAATTGACCCTAGAATTTGCATTATAAACACTCTTGACGAGGCTAAATTAACTTTATATAGCCTCTTAAAACTCAAAATTGCATGTAAATTTAGTTTTAAACATAAAATACGGCATTGCCTGATATTTGTGTTATACTAAGCCATTTTGTAGCCCTAAAGTGCTTAAGTAACTGAGATTTGATGCAAGAAAGAAAATTACAAGAGGAAAAGTGCCAAAGGAATGCCAAAAGAGAAAGTCACCATGCATTCCGAGGCCGAAACCGAGGAAAAGTCTGCAAATTACCCCCCAAAACATGAGCAAGAAATGAGGAGCTAGTCCCTAGGGGTTCATTGAGTGCCAAAGTACATTAGAAGACTTAAGGAAGTGACAAAAAGTGAAGCAGCTCAAGAAAAATGAAAAATTGTAGAAAAATGAAAAATTGTAGAAAAAGTAAAGAGGATTGATCCCAAAAAAGCATGTAGGATCTTTCCTCAACACGTATTTTCAAGGATTATTGGATCCATGACCCTAGGCACTTGGTTAAAGTATAAATAAGCAGTTAACACGTCTCCTAGGTTAGAATACAATTAAACGGAGCAGCTGAGAGTACCGAAGCGATTTCGGAGCTTTTGGAATTGCGTCTAACAATTGAACTTAAGAGAATTAGATTTAAACTCCTTAAAAAATCACTAGTTTATTTATGATATTTTGAGGCTAGAACAATTGTGTAATCAACATTCATTCATCATTCAATTTTTGAATCCAATTCGTCGTTCTTCACTGGGTAAACCTAACCTCTTAATTTCTTTTAATTCTTTCGTTTTTAATTGTTTATTTGATTTAATATTGCATGATTAGTTGTTTGAGATCATATGTATATATATATTCTAAAATCAACCCTAAACCCACATTTTAGGGGTTGGTCTTAGGGTTTCTTAATATGTTGTGTGTTTATTAATTGTTCGTTAATTCTTGCATGCCTTTTGTTTTAAAGTCATATATATTGTAAAATTTCCAAGCTAATTATGTTTGAATCATCCAAGACCATTATGAATATGATTTTCTAGAATTCATAAGGTTTGAGGTTTGATTTGGTTTGTTCTTATACGTTTTGAATTCGATTACTGTTTTAGTCGTAAAATCCATGTTTTGAATCCGAATTGCAAATTTCCAAAAACCATAGTTATCAATTTATTATGTGATTGTTATATAGCATGTTCTTACTGACTTCCATGTTATTTAATATGCTTTACATGTTTTCATTGGTTATGTTTGGTTTGTTAAAACCTTGGTTATAGGTCCGTAATGAAAGAATGAATCTTTGAATGTGATCCAATTGTGGTTTGAAGATAATTTTTCCCATGGTTAGAGATCAACTACTTAATGTATGGGTGATGTCTTATCTTTGCATGCTTTTTAACATGTTTCCATAAGATTACTCATAAACCCCATTTGATAAAGAACCAAAAAATGCCAATTCACAGATTTTCATACTAAAACCCTAATGAGACTGATTCAGCATTGTTTTGGCATTTATTCATTTAAGTACTGAAAAAGTGTCAATTTTAGCTTTCAGCATTCTTTTTATGTCAAATTTGATTTGAATCACGTTCAAACCTATTCAAAACTTAAAGAAATGTTAGGTTACTAATTTTTTAAGGAAAATGATAACATGCGCACTTAGGGCACATGTTAAAGCTATTATAAATAGAAATAATAAAATCTTGTATGAGAATCTGTGCCATATTTAATGCATGTTGGAAGTTAATTATTTTCAAAAATGGGTACTTAATATGTGCCCTTAGGGCAAACGTTAAAATAACCCATTTTTTAAAAAGTCTAAATTAACTTGAATTGTTTTTGTCAAGCATTAGCAATACAAGGTCTAAAATTAAGCTTTTTGAAGTCAATAACCTCACCATCATCTTTTATCGCTAAACATCAGCCTATATGGTCATTGTCATGCGTGGGGCCATCATACACTTTCGTTGGTAGTAAAATTAGATGGTAATAGAGCTTAAAGAGTTAGAAATTAGTGGAAAGTCATATGTGAACCTTAATTTGGTTCACCCGATTGGACTAGTTTCGTGTTTACTTGCTATGGATATCCCTAACCTTTGTTTTACTTAATTATAATCTCGTTTTACAATCTATTTTTTCTACTTAGGATGCTATTTTTATTCATTTATTTCTTTTAGGTTCAACTGCATGTTCCCCTAGTGCATTTAGGAAGACTTTTGGGTAGATAATTTCCGTTTGTGGTTGCCTTTTAGTTTGCACCTTAGGTTTACCAATTCCATTAGTTTTAATTTAACTAGTTTAGATTTTTAGTTTAATTCCATTTTCTCTCTATCCTTTAATCATCTTTTCTTTATTTTTCTCTCGCTCCCTTTTAAAAGCAAAATTAGAATAGTAGGATCATTTTCCTTCTATGTGGTTCGACCTTTGATTTTTCAAGTATACTATAACTTGATAACCTGCGCTTGGGTGTAGTAACTCACTCTCTCAAAGCATGGTCGCTAGCACTTCAAATGAATGAGCCTGCTATAACGGATGAAAGCAATGCTAAGGAAAAATCTCTCTGTAAAGGAAAGATTGAACAAATTGATTGTTATGTTCTTGCATCTTGATTGTTGAAAACAATATCAAAAGTACACTCCTTGAAACTGAGAATGCAATGGAATATATACAAAACATACTGATAAGTCTTAAGTAAAAAACTAATGAGCGAGCTCACTACTATGCGTTTTGATGGTACACGCATTATTTATAAGCATGTATTAGAAATGACACTACACCAAAAAGGGAAATTTGTGATTGCCGACCTTGCTGGATTTGTCACTGCCAATGGCAATCACAATGTTTATGACTGTCAAAGACGGTAATAAATGACAAATAATTGTAATTTTGAACATTTGTAACTGTTTGCAGCAGTCATAAATATTTGGTGTTACTTATCGATCACTGCTAATGGCAGTCATAACTTAGTTATTTAGTGACTATTACCATATCAGATTTTGTGACAAATAAAGATAGTGATAATTTTTTACCAAAATAACGCCGTTTTACCCTTTTTCTATTTATATATACTTTTAGAAACTCTAATATTACATTTGTATCATTGTCTACTCTCACTCAAGCTATACAAGCCACTCGACCCTTTATGTGATCCATACTCTCCTTTCTTAGTCCCTATTCGTTGGTTTTCACCAGTATCCTACCAACTCTGATACAAATCGAGGAAAGCATGAAGGCACTCTATTTTTGGCACAAGATTATTTGTAAAGGCTATTAAAATGTTCGATATAGTCTCTATTATGGTGTCTTGCTTGATTTGGGGCTCAATAATTGAATGTCAGTTCCCAATCGCCTTTTTCTGTACATATGTGTGTGTGTATATATATATACAAGAACTTGCAGAGCTTGGGAGCTCAAGCCCAAGGTGTCATGCTCGATTTGTTGTTGTTTAGTTGATTTCTTTTAGTTTCTTTTATTCTATGTTGATGTACTTGTTCATGGATGATTATTTGAGACATCCATGGATATAGGCAAACATTGTTCCCCTTATTTTCTTACAATCTTTGCCTTTTTGTTTCAATGTATTTTGAGCTTGTTTAATATTAAAAAAAATAGATAAATGTTTAATAGTTTTCAATACTACGCAACGAAACTTAACAACTTGCCTGATGCTAACTATATATATTTAGTTGAAGCGTTAATAATCAATTTTTCACCTAGGCAAATTATTCTTCTGTGATTAAATGGAATGGTTGTCCATGATGTAGGAGAAAATGGATGTTTTTGGTAATATTTAGGACTTTAAGGAGCAAAGAAAATGCAAAAAAATGATAAGCAAATTTACAAGTATCACGCTAGTAATATTCTAGGAATCACTACTAAAGACAGGCATTACACGTAAGGCTAGATCCATTTACATTAAATGTATGAATCATCCATTTAAACATAGGTTAGAAAAAAAAAGCTATCAAGAACTAGCTACAAGTTACAGATTGGGCATTTTTGAATAAACACGGTTAAGATGATCTCCATGATTATGAGATCATCTCCACCAAATTTCATTAAAAATTCAAGCAAAAAGTGGGTTAACTGCAAAATTGAATTATATATTTGTGTGTGTGTGTGTCAAGTTAACAAAGATTATCACCTACTTATGGAGGTTATCTCCACCAAGTTTTATAAAAAAACTCATCAATATGACCCCTAAAATTCATAATCAGCAACTTAAGGTCCTTACGACCTTACTTGAAATTTACCCATATATATAATTTACAAAAAAATGAGTAAGTTCAGCATTACTTTTTTTTTTAATTAATTATTTTTATTGAAATTGACCGTTCCGAATGATTGATAATGGATTGCCAATTTATGGCTTTATGAGGGACATTCTAATGATTGATAATGGATTGCCAATTTATGGCTTTATGAGGGACATTCTAAGGCAGATACATCGCCAACTAGTAATACTTTGAACCTTTAAGACATACTAGTGCTTTTTGTCATATTTCTTGTTATTTGTTTAGAAGTTGAACTATAAATTTATAATCAAATAAATAGTTCACCTTTCAGTCAAACTGATAGTGCATCTTTCTAAGGGTCGAACTCGCTAACACCGAGAAGCATGCAAGGGCATCTACTGCAGTAACTGTAACCGCAAGTCTAGATAATTCAACTATAGACCTTGTTATCTTATGTGCTTGTTTTGGTTTCCGATAATTATCATTAAGTTGAATTCACATTTTATAAAACATCCAAGGTGTAAATCATTGGGATTGAACATGCTCAGGTCTTGGATTTGCTGCAAGTTATGGAAATCTATAAGCGGGTTATTGTGGAATTCGTATTTCGATCCTTATGTTGCGTATCAAGTAATGGTAACTATGTTTGTTTTAATAAATTTTAAAGGCTATATCTCATTTTGAATTGTCATTTCTTTTGTATCAAAATTGATATAATCACTATCATAGTCTGAATGCACATTCAACTATAAAGAAGATACTATGTTGTAACAAACATATTTAAGTTGAAGAAGAATATAAATAATCACTTAATTATTAACATTTTGAGAAACATTAAAATGGAACTTTGTATACTCACAAGAGCCTTCTATAAGAAAATTGGGTTTTATTAAGTGAATTGTGTAACACTCACAATAGGAAAATATACTTTCAAACTATAATGTGAGGTAAAGTTTTATTTTTTTTAATTTTTTTTCCACCTAATATTGGTCAACCTTATGAAAAGTTAATGACGTCGGCTTAATGCTAGATTTATAAAGTCCATGTTTATTTTTTGAGTTCTACAAGAAAGTTGAATTTCTTCTTATTGAATTATGTAGGTGATTGTCAATATGTCACAGGTGAAACTTTCTTTAAACCAATCAAACTAACACTTAATTTGCTACTATTACCATTTCTTCATTCTTATTTTGGTAGTGACAAGAGATGTTAGTTGGTACAAAATGCATTTAGAAAAAGTCTTTTGGTTGGTTACATAGCTTATTCAAGGTATATATGTATGGAAGCAGTTGTCAATGGGTTTTGATAGAAAAGTGTCAGTTGCCTGTAATATTTATTAGGGACCTTAGGCATGGAGTAATTTGTATGAGTTTTATTGTATTATGAAAATTTTTTGATTGGATTTCAGTGTAAATTTATTGTGAATAATGATTGAATTGTAGTGTAAATTTAATGTGAATAAGTCAAAAAAAATGGTTTTGGGGTACTTCAATTTTTTTTATTTACAATTATTCAAAAATTTGTGACTGCCAAAAGAAGTTATAAAATATTCCAAAACTTGTGACTACTTTATGACTGCTATAATGATTACTTTGTGACTTATCCAAACTATCACCAAATATGTATTTACAATTGCCAAAAACAGTTACAAACTATTATAATTGTGACTGTCTTGGATAATTGACTTGGAAGGTCATATAAATGAGACTTGTGACTGTTTTTGACACTCAAAAAGAATCTTGTGTTTGGTTTTTCATGACTAGCGTTCGTGACTGTTTTTGGCCTCATAAATCACTGATTTTAGTGTAGTGTGATTAACCTTGCGGCAAAATTTAGGACTTTAGGAATGACTGTGGATGAGAGTTTTCTTGTCCAATTTATCTTGAATTTCTTTCCTACTCAGTATGGGCCATTTCAAATTCACTATAACACTAATAAGAACCAGTAAAATGTGAATGAATTGGCCAATAGGTTGGTTCAAAAGGAGGCAATGCTTAAGTAGCAAAGTAATCATTAGGTTCATCTAGTGACATATGGAGCTGGAAGGAATTTGGGAAGAAAGTTAGAAAGGGCATTAAATGGGCTGCTTCCAATGTGAATGAACCAAACCAACAAGCTCAACCTCCTAAAAAGAAGGGACCTAAGCACAATAAATGCCATTTTTGCAATAAACCTGGGCACTTCTAGAAAGATTGTGAAAAACATCAAAAGTGGTTCAAAAATAAAGGTAAGCCATTGGCTTTTGTATGTTTCGAATCAAATTTAATTAAAGTTCCTTCTAATACATAATGGATTGATACTAGTGTTAATGTACGATGTAGGGATTTCCTATGACCCAAACCCTAAGCAAAATTAAAAATTTCCTCTACATGGGGAATCGGGATAAAGCTCCAATTGAATAATGATGGTTTTTCATTTAAATTTGCAATAAATATTTTAGTTTGTTTAAGGAATCTCATCTTATTGGTTCTGGTATTATTACTGATGGGTTATACAAAATTAATAATGATAATAATTTTGCTGAAACTCTTTTAATGATGCATCATAATGTTGGAGAGAAACGTAATCTAATTTATGATAATTCATCATTCTTGTGGCACAAAAGACTAGGTCAAATATAATGAAAAGATTGGTAAAACATGGGGTTTTCCTGAACTAGATTTTACTTATTTTAATGTGTGTGTGGATTGCATTGAGGGCAAGCAAACAATAACACAAAGAAAGGTGCTATAAGGAATAAAAAGCTTCTTGAAACAATATATGCAGACATTTGTGGACCTTTTGATGTTCCAACTTTTGGGGGGAAAGAAGTATTGTATTACATTTATTGATGATATTTCATGTCAAGGATATCTTTACTTATTGCATGAAAAATCTTAGGCTGTAGATGTTCTTGAGACATTTATAAGTGAAGTTGAAATGCAATTAATGATTGAGCCCAAAAATTGCATTTCTATCACGTTAAACAAGGCTTAACTAGCTTCTAGTTGCTTCTTAAAACCAAAATTTCATGTAAATTTAGTTCAATCATAAAAAGAAGGCATTGCATTGCATTTGTGTGATATTAAGCCATTTTGTAGGTCAAAAGTAGTTAAACAACTAAGAATTGATTCAAGAAAGAAGCCTGAAAACGGAAAAGTACAAGAAGAATGCCCAAAGTTTAAAGAAATATCTAGAGATAGAAGTTGTAGATATCTCAGATACACATATGTGAAAACCTTGCATCAAACAGAGTTCGAAGCAAAACGTTATGACAAAAATACGAAGACAGCATGATCAATCACCATATTGCTTTTTGGCCCATTTTTGTATTTTGGCTCTAGTCCGACCCGTTTCTTCAAGGATTATTCAACCCACAACCCTAGACACTTGGATACAATATAAAAAGGCATAAATCTCATTAATTAAGTTACATTACAATTCATAGAGTGGTTGAGAGCGCCATAACTTTGTTGGGAACTTTTATACTACAATCTGATTATCGAACTTGAGAATTTATTATTGTTTTTTTAATTATTCAATTAGTTTAGGATTATTACTATATTTTCAAGCTAGAACAAGTGTGTAATCAACATTCAATTATCAATTCAATCAAGTTTTAGTTTCAATTGTTGTTCTTCATACCCGGTAAGCCCTAGTTTTTTTTTTCAATTTGATTGTTTCTTATTGTTTATTTGCTTTGATTTTAAATGATTACTTATTTGAGATCATATATATTCTGAAATCGCTCCTAAACTCACCTTTTAATGGCCGATCTTAGGGTTTATAGGTCTGTTTTGTCGATTTTTTAATTCTATGTTAATTTATGCATGATTCTTGTTTAGATTGTAGATTTTTCATGCTATTCATGTGTAATTCTTCGATAAACACTATAATCTTATTTTCCAAAATTATTAGGGTTTAGTTCAAATTTGTTTGGTTTTATCGTTTTTGAATTTATTTCTTGTTTTAGTCATAAAATCTTCATTTTAAATTCGAATTGTGAAATTCCAAAGTCAAAAGTTTTCAAATCTGATTTTATATGTTAAATAGCATATTTATTCTAATTTCCATGATTTTCATGTTTTCTTTATTATTACTAGCTAAATCCGTAGTGAAAAAATATATAATTAGTTTTTGAATGTGATTCAATTGTGATTTGGATCACCTACTAAATGTATGAGTGTTTTATTATATTTTCATACTTTCAAACATGTGTCCATAAGTTAGTTCAAAAACTCCATTTGATTAAGAACTTAAAAATGCCAATTTTACTGATTTTTGCACCAAGACCCAATGAGGCTGATTTAGGGACAATCTTTATCCTCTAATTATTTGAGTTAGTTTATTAAGTGAATTGGATGATTCGATGTTGTTTTGGCATTTATTCTCTTAAGTGTCAAGAAAGTGTGAATTTTGGCTTTCAGCATTCTTGTTAAGTCGAATTTGCTTTGAATCATGTTCAAACATATTCAAATCTTAAAGAAGTGTTAAGATACTGATTTTAAGGAGTTTAAATTAACTTTGATTTTTATTTTCATACATTAGCAATAATATGTCTAAAATTACGCTTTTTCAAAATCAAAAGCTTCGCCATTGGATTATATTGCTTAAAACAAGTCTATATAGTTTTTTTTCATGTATGGGCTATCATATCATTTTAGTGGAAATATAATTTGTTGGTAGGCGAGCCTAAAAGATGAATTTTAGGGAAAAGTCTTATTTAAACTTCAATTTAAATGACCCGATTGGACCGGTTTTGTATTCACTAGTTACGAATACCCCTAACGTTTGTTTTTCTTTGATAAAACTTCATTTTATATTATGTTTTTGCTATTTATATAGTACGCTGCTTTATTTTATTTATTTATTTTTAGTTAATTTACATGTTCCCATAGTGTTATTAGAAAGTCTTATAGTAGATAACAGTCACTTATGGATTTTCCTTTACATTTGCACTCTAGGATTAGGTTTGCTTCAGTTTTAGTGTATTTAATTAATATATTTAATTTAGTTTCCATTCCCTTTTTTTCATTCCAATTCTATCATCTTTTATTTTTGTTTCCCTTCTTTCTTTCGAAAGTTCATTAAAATAATATAATTCTCTTCATTCCTTGTGGTATGACCTTGGATTTCTAAGTATATACTATAATTTTACCGCATGCACTTGGGTGTATTAACTTACTATTTTAGAGCGTAATCAATTAGATAAAAAGGTGAAAATAATAAGATCTAATAAAGGTGGTGAATTCTATGGAAAATATGATAAAACGGGTAAATGTTCATGCCTATTTGCCAAACTCCTTGAAAAGCTAGGCATTTGTGCCCAATACACTATGTCTAGTACGCCACAGCATAATGGTGTAGTTGAATGACATAATCATGCACTTATGAAAATGGTTAGGAGTATGTTAAGTAATTCCTCACCACCTGATGTGATCCGGCCTAGCTCCAGTTTCTATTCAACCATTGTGGTTCATGGCATTCCAAATGATGATCCACACATGATGAATCACAAGGATAAAGCATGGAAATTCAAATAAAATTCTATAGAATTTCACATGCTTGATGCAAGAAGCTTAAATAATAATCATGCATTCAATGAAGTTCATAAAGATTGGGCATGGAAGTTCAAGATGAAAATATATTTGAAGGCAGCCAATGAAGTTCCAGATTGTGATCTTGAGTTGTGCAAAGCTTGGATAGTAATTAAAGCTGTTAAATAGTACGTTCAAGGATGGAATATCAAGCTAAAGATTTCATTTGGCTTATTGATGAGTTATTTAAACCCATGATTTATAGATAATTATTTCCTAGAATTATTATTATTTTAGAATTATTTTGGGCTTATTTTAGAGTATTTATTAATTTCCTCATTGTATTAGGATTATTCATTAAGTTATTTCCTTTTTCTAAATATGAATTAGTTTCCTTATTGTATAATGTTTCTAATTGTTTTGTTCTCCTATTTAAAGGAGATGGATTCATTGTTTTAAGAAGTTTTGATGATTAATAATATTGAGAGTTTTCTCTTTGTGTTCTCTAAGAACATGTTGAACATGTGGAATTGATTAATTCAATTGTTCTTGACTCATCAATCAATTCTCTACCAATTGATTGTGGCATTTTCGATTATAACAAGGTTCACGCTTCTTTAAGGATTGGGTTGAGGTTTTTGCCTTTCATCTTTTAACGAATTTCGAGGTTCTAGTTTGTTTATAGACTACGAGTCAAGGATCCATTATCTGGCTAAGAAAGATGATTCAGGATCGCATCATTGGTATCAGAGCAAACTTTTATATCCAGGTTTTCTATCTCTACTTTCTTGTTATTTCAATTTTGTAGTATATTCTTGAATCCCTGGATCTTTATTCTTGTGAATCATATTCCAAATTTGTGTTAGGGTTTATCGATAAAACAAAAAAATAAAAGACAGATGAACAGTACCTATGAACAGTGTTGATGAACAGTGCGCGTAAGCAGTAATCTATGAACAGTACCGCGTGAACAGTAATTTCTAGAAGAAGAAAAAAAACAGAATTCTGAATTGCTTGAAAACCATAGAAAAATAAATAAATTGTATAGGGTGAGTTGTTTCGAATTGGAATACAAGAAGGTTTGAATTGTTAAAACGAAAATCCTAGGTTTTTTATGCTTCGTCGAATAGCGTTTTGATTGCTGCAAATTTATGCTATATTATTGAAATTGAGAATTCCCATTGAACCCTAGAAGAATCCGAACAATATTCAACCGTTAGGGTTTGTTGATCATTGTTGCATCTTTATTATAGTTGGAATTTTTATTTTTCTTTGTGCTTTGTTCTATATTGATTAGAAAATCTAGAAAGCTATAGCATATTTGATTTGTGTCATAAATTAGGGATTGATGTTGCTTATCATTTGGAAGTCTACTTGCATATACTCTAGCAATTCTAGAAATTCCTTTGGCTTATTAATATTGCTAGGAATTTGGTTTCTTGAGTCCTTAGTATTACATTGTGAAGGTGCTCAATCTAATTGTTGGGTGTGCGATCGGTTGTTAGGGACTTGCGATATATTCATATTATTCAACTTGTTTTAAAAGTTCCAAAGAGAAAAATTGTGAATATATAATGATTTGTGTAACAAACACGAGCGAAAAAATCAGAGTGGTATCTTTTGAACGAAACACGTAAGGTAGTGCGTGAGGAAATTTTATTTCTTTATTTGTACTAATCTTTATTTTGGCAGCGCAAGAATGTTTTATTTTAATTTTGAGCAAAGTTGGCATGATGAGGAGTTTAAAAAGGATAGTGCATGACTAAGAAATCTAGAAATTAGATGGCGCATGCGGTTAAGTGAAACTCCTAACGAGGAAAAGAGAAAAACAAAATTTGGATAGTAGCATGAAAAAGGCTTCCTTGTTTAATGATAAAGATTGTTCTAAGTTTAACGAATTGTTTACTAAAGCTTATGAGGAGTCTAAGAGGAGGGGAAGTTTAGTGCTAAACCAAATTGAGGAGCATGCCGTAAAAGGATAATTACTAGCCAAGTGGGGTGACCCAAGTACGCAAGAAAATGTGTTTCGAACTAGATGTCTCGTGCAAGACAAGGTGTGTAGTTTGATAATTGATAGGGGAGTTTGCACGAACTTTGCTAGCGTAGTAATGGTTGAGAAATTGAGATTGCCTATGATAAAGCGCCTGTGTCCTTACAAGTTGCGATGGTTAAATTTTAGTGGATAACTAAGGGTGGACCAACAAGTGCTTATTTCTTTTAGCATTGGAAAATACAAAAGATGAAGTTTTATGTGATGTAGTTCCAATGCAAGCCGGTCACATGTTGCTAAGCCGACCATGGCAGGTTAATAAGCGAGTCAATCACAATAGTGTTTCTAATAAGTTTTCTTTCAAGATAAATGAGAAAATCGTTACTCTTATTCCATTGCCACCAAATCAAGCTCATGCAGATCAAATGGAGTTACAAAATGAGAGTGAGCAAAGCTAAGAAAAGAGTGATAAAGGAGTGGAAAAGAAAGAGTGGTAAGGCTAGTAAGGAAAAGAAAGAGAGTAGTAAGGCTAACGAGGAAAACAAAGAGGGTGAGAGAAAAGAAAAAAAGTTAAGTGAGAATTTGAGAGAGACTGAGGTAAAAGAGAGAGAAAAAGAAAATTTAGTAGTCTCCAATAAGGGTGATTTTGAGGGAAGACAAAATAGTGGTTGTGCAAAAGATAACGAATTGGAGAAAGTATTTTTAAATACTAACAATCTTAACCCATATTTGCATATTTCTATTTTGTCTTCATTGCATAAAATTGTTGACCAAAGCCAAGGGAAAGTGAAGTTGGCACATGGTAAGCAAGTTCTAAGACAAGATTTTGGTGAGTTTTCTAAGTTGGAGTTGGTAAATTGTTATCCGAAGAAATTATTTGAATTTAGAACAAAGTATGGATTGTTTGAGTGGGTAACTAATTCTTTGATTTTGAATAATGCTTTTATGAGTTTAAATATTCAATTTTTTGAGCCATTCTTGGGAAAAATTATTTTGAAAGGTTTTGATCATTGGAATGTCACACTGTCACGTAACAATCATAGTTTGAATTGTTACTTCTCGATTGGTTTGAATGATCAATTGGTTATGATGAGTTTTGATGCGCTAACCGCTAACCTCAAGAAGTGCATGCACTCTTGACACGAATGAGACTATGTTTCTTTGTTTTGGTGAAAGTGTTGTAGGTAAGCCGAATTTAGCGAGGGAGTTGAATAACATGGAAGCCGTGAAGCTTGATGAGTTCGAAAGGAATACGGAGATTATTGCCAGAGGACAGCAAGGAATTTCCAAGGTAGCCATATAAGCGAGGATGATCTTTGCAAAAGGAAAATAAGAGATTTTAGCCAAAAAAATCAGGGCTAAATGTTGATGAAGTATACCATATAGATTTCATTGGCGTGGACAAGTACGATTTTCATCTGAATTATCAACCAGGAAGTTTCTTCAATGAACTAAAGATGATCGAGTTAAAGCATCGCCTCAAGTTCGATGAATTCCGTTTGTCAAAGAAGGCCAAACAGCAAATTGCTAGATGCGGATTGAATCAAACAATGCTTAGCCGAGATTCGAGGATGAATCTTCTTAAAAAAGAGGGGTATGATGTGATCCAACCTAACTCCAGTTTTTATTCAACCATGGTGGTTCATGGCATTCCAAATGATGATCCACACATGATGAATCACAAGGATAGAGCATGAAAATTCAAATGGAATTTCATAGAATTTCATATGCTTGATACAAGAAGCTTAAATGATAATCATGCATTCAATGAAATTCATAAAGATTGGGTATGGAAGTTCAAGATGAAAATATATTTGAAGGTAGCCAATGAAGTTCCAAATCATGATCTTGAGTTGTGTAAAGCTTGGATATTAATTGAAGGTGTTAAAGAGTACGTTCAAAGATGGAATATCAAGCTAGAGGCTTCATTTGGCTTGTTGATGAGTTATTTAAGCCCATGATTTATAGATAATTATTTCCTAGAATTATTTTGGGCTTATTTTAAAGTATTTATTAATTTTCTTATTATATTAGGATTATTCTAGAAGTTATTTCCTTTCTCTAAATAGGAATTAGTTTTCTTATTGTATAAGGTTTCTAATTATTTTGTTCTCCTGTTTAAAGGAGATGGATTCATTATTTTAAGAAGTTTTGATGATTAATAATATTGAGAGTTTTCTCTTTGTGTTCTCTAAGAACATGTTGAACATGTTGAATTGATTAATTCAATTGTTCTTGACTTATCAATCAATTCTCTACCAATTAATTATGGCGTCTTCAATCATACCAAGGTTTACGCTTTTTTAAGCTTCGGGTTAAGGTTTTCACCTTCCATCTTTCGACGAATTCCAATGTTCTAGTCTGTTTATAGACTAAGGGTCAAAGAACCTGTGACGCCCCGAATCTCATTATGTGATTTCGATCCCCAAGACCCGGTTAATCACGGAATACCGTCGCTCACAACGGCGGGTGTGGTGTAAAATTTATAATTTAGGAAAAATATTTGCAATTGTTACTCATTTTTAAAGTGGTATGAGTGAAAAAAAAAGAATATAATCAAAAGAAGGTGTATCTTAGATTTTTATAAAAATTTGGCATGGTCTCCTTTGTTTTATGAATAACCAAAATATGTTTAAACGATACTCATCAAATTATTTTTCAAACAAATACAGTTATTGCAGAATAGTCCATCTGTAGTCCAACCATGTTTTAGTAAAGTAGTCGATTAATTTGTAAAACTTATTTAAAACTCCAAATACAACTTAATTATAAAATTCTTTAACTTGATACAATACAACTTAAATTAAATAGTCCAAGCAAACTAAGTTGTCAAACCGTAGACAACTACTAAGTATCAGGGGTCGTCAGATGCAACTATATATAATATACGCGCCATCCCATGAACGTACCTGCAAAACTAGTTTGAAAAATAGGAGTGAGCCAAACACGAGCTCAATGGGAACTATAGGGTTTTATATATGAAAAAAATACATAGTTATACACATGCAACATGCCATATCAAAATAATAAATAAGTCATATGTATACCATATGCATTTAAGTGGAACTCATATCAAATGCCATGAAAATATAGTAAGTGCAATGCACACCAAGTGATATCCCAACCCAATGGATAAAATGAATCCGTATAACCAAAATATAGTACGGAAGGAAATACCACCAAAGTATATTCATATAAAAAATAGGCACTAATTATATACCATCGAATGATACTTGCCGCTTTGTCCACCCACAGGACATTGTAACTGGTAGCTCGAATCTATCTTGGTTACATTCCGTCCACGAGAACAATAATGTAACTGGTAGTTCGGACTTGTCCCAGTTACGTTCCTTCCACATGAACAATAGTAATATGGCTGCCATAGTCGAGTCCTCCCATAGGTAGTAATAGGTCAACTAAGTATAATTGTCTACTGTGCACAGTCTGGCTCCCATAACCAAGTCTTCCCATAGGACACCTAGTAACAAGAATGCCATAGGCTAATGTATAATGATAATCACATCTAAGCAACTAAAATATCCTAACCAATTGGTATAACGATATTGCCTAATGAATGTAAAGTCGTGAATAAATCTCTAAACCATAATGAGATATAAAAACTTGTAATAATCTCATCCATAGGGAAAAATATAACAACCTTCCATAGGTTTAGAAATCCCATCAAGTAGTAATGTAGTAATAAAGTTCCATACTTTACAAAAAAAAGTAGTAAACTAATCGTTAGCGTTCATGTGTTCAAGATGTCATTACCATACCATATGATATCTAAAGCAAATCTCAACAAATATCGTTTTATAAGTTCTAGTACCCAATATACAAGAGAAACCCACAATTATTACTTTTTACAAATATATACGCATATATCCATAATTTATAAAAGTGTGGGTTTAAGCCATTTTATACCAATCATGTGTAATATCCATATGGTAGTCATATACATGTTTTTTGGAAACAATTTCCATCCTAAACCCACATCAAATCCATCTATAATAGTGTACAACTAGTATTACGAAACTATTTACGTTATGGTGGGTTTTAGGTCCAAGTATGTGAAAATATAACATCCAAGTGGAGATTTTGGCTTGATCATGAAATTGAGGTTGTATTAAGTGTTTATATATCAAAAGAAATCATAAATTGTAACCCCAAACCCGTGCATGCAAGCCAATCACTATCTATACCAAAATCCACAATCTACTAGTAATAAAACATGCAACAAGCAATACTTTGAAAAATAAGTATAATACTAGTGTTCCCACCTCAATGATGCTCTCTCCACAAGATTGAAGTGATTTGAAGTGAAAAAAAAGGCTAAACCAGAGCACTCTCCTAGAATTCCAAAGCTTCAAATGGTGGAAAGCATGGGGTGATGGTGAAGAAGATGAATTTGAGTACTTGATGACCAAATCTTGATCCAAAGTGTAAAACCCCGAAAATCCACCCACAATTCTCCCATTTATCTCTCTAGAATATGTCTTAGATGTTTTTTAGAGTTCCATTGTCGAATTCTCTTGATAAAGGGGTAAAAATGAATAAAAACGGGTCAAATAGGTCAAAAATGGTTCAAACTTGACTGATAAAACTTTCTGATGCACTGTTCTTATTTTAGGCATAACTTTTTTCTCGGGAATCCGATTGATGCACCGTTTTTCCTAATTAAATCTAACTCAAAGATATACAACTTTTGTATCTGGAGGTTTTCTAAATTCCCAACATATTGGTGCCAAAAATTCGGTGAACTTACAGGTCTGCCATATAAAGCAAACTGTTACTAATGCACTAAGCTAGTTCTGTCATCAACTTCGCAATAAGTTTTGACCTTCTTAAAGATTGATTTGGGATTATCTTCTCAAATGAAAGTTTAAAAGGGATCAAATATCTTCCTAACAGTTCAAACGGTGAGTCATTTGGAGTTCGGATGAAGAAGTTATGGTTTTCCAAAGTTGGGCAAAAACTCATTTTACCGAAACTTGATTTTTCACCGCCAACCTATCGAATTCAATTACGGATATCCAAAATGCATTTCAACCATAGACGCACATGCAAAATCACTAATATGACTTGTGAAAGGTGGTTAATTGATTAAAACACCCCTTAAAGTAAGAATGACTACTTAACGCGATTTCCTTGTCGGTAAAAAGCCAAAAGTGAGGTTTGAGTAATCAAAACTCATTCGGGCCATCCGAATTGCATTATGACCATGCACACAAACGTAAATATGCTATTGAAACATACTGGATGTGTTCAAACCATAAAAATCGTCTCGGTCCAAAAGTTCACTACCCAAAATCTCTCATAAGGAAGAGGGTTAAGCTAGTATTGTAGCATTACCAAGTGATTAGAGTATGGGTCGTTACAGATCCATTAGCCTGGCTAGGAAAGAGGATCTGGGATCGCGTCACTACCCATATCATTGTAGATGTATACTCTTAGAACTATTATATATATCTTAAATAGGGTTCCTAGTAAGTCAGTTCTAAAGACTCATTTTGAACTGTGGATAGGAAGAAAACCTAGTTTAAGATATTTACATATTTGGGGTTACCTAACAAAAGCTAAGATTTATAATCCACATGAAAAGAAATTGGATTTTAAAACGGTTAGTGGTTACTTTACTGGTTACCCAAAAAATTCCAAAATGTGTAGGTTTTACTGTCATACCCATAGTATAAGAATAGTAGAAACATAAAATCATAAATTCATTGAGAATGGAAAAAAAATGGGAGTACTAAAACCAAGAATGTGATTATACAAGAAGAAAGGATATAAGTTCCTTTACCCACAACTTCAAACCAAATTGTTGATCCTTCAGTTATTTAACCATTGAATAACGAAGAACAACAAAATTATCGACCTCCCAATGAAGTTATCACCAATGAACAAATTGTAGAGGAACCACATGAAATGGCAGTAAGACAGTCTCAATGAGAAAGTCGATATATTATTTCTGATGATCATGGGGTTTATTTACAAAAAAAATGATTTTTATATTGGGGTAAGTAAAGATCTGGTTACATAATCTCATTCTGTTAGCAGTAATGATTCTTTAAAATGGACCAATGCCATAAAAGAAGAGTTGAAATCAATAGAATAAAACAAATTCTGGGAACTTGTGGAGTTGCCTAAAGAATATAAACAAGTTGGGTTTAAATGGATCTTTAAGACCAAACGTAATACAACGATGCCAAAGGTTTCACTCAGAAGAAAGGCATTGATTATAATAAAACCTTCTCTTTTGTATTAGAGCATGACTCTTTGAGAAGCATTATGGCTTTAGTAGCTCACTATGATTTAGAGTTACATCAAATGGATGTGAAAACAACTTTCTTGAATGGAAGTTTAATTAGAATAAGAAGTGTCTATGGATCAACTAGAAGGCTTTACATTAAAGATAAAGGAAAACATGGAATGCAAACTTACGAAATCAATATATGGACTTAAACAAACTTCCCGTCAGTGGTATATTAAATTCAATGATACCATTAATACTTCTTTTAGTTTTAAGGAAAACACTGGTATTTGGTGCGTATGCCTAAAGATTAGTGAGCGTAAGTTTATATTTTTTATTCTATATGTTAATGATATTTTAATTGCTTGCTAGTAATGGACCTTGATTTATTGCATGAAAGAAAAATCTATCTATTTAACAACATTGAAATGAAATATATGGGTCAGGCAGACTATGTCAGAATTGACATTTTCCGTGATAGATCACATGGCTTATTAGAATTGTCTCGAAAAGCATTTATTGAAAGAGTTTTAAAAATATTTAATACGAAAGATTATTCGACACGTACTGTTCTAATTCTTATGGGAGATAAATTCAGTTTAAGTCAATGTCCAATGAATGAATTAGAACATGGACAAATGAAGAATATTCCTTATGCATATATTGTTAGGATTTTAATGTATGCACAGGCTTGCACTCGGCCATATATTAGTTTTGCTATCTTGATGCTGGGGAGATACCAAAGCAATCCAAGAATGGATCATTGGAGAGCTACAAAGAAATTTCTAAGATACTTGCAAGGAACAAAGAATCATATGCTCACTTTTAAGAAGACTGATCACTTATAAGTGGTTGGCTATACATGTTTGGATTTTTCTGGGTGTGTGGATACTAGGAAATCCACTTCTGGTTACTTGTTTCTTTTAACTATAGGAGCAATATCCTAGAAGGGTGAAAAAAAATCCATTATTGCTTCATCTATTATGGAAGCCAAATTTGTAGTGTGTTTTGAGGCTACAAACCATGGTCTATGGTTGCGGAATTTTATTTCTAGACTTAGAGTTGTTGACTCAATTTCCATACCGCTGAAAACTCATTGTGTTAATGCCATTGTTGTCTTATTTTCAAAGAATGACGAATATTCTAAAGGAGTTAAGCACATGGAATTAAAATTCCTTAGTGTGAAAGAAAAAGTTCATAAACAAATAGGTCAATTGAACATATAAGTACACAGCTTATGATTGCAAATCCATTGACAAAAGGGCTAGCACCAAAGGTGTTTAAGGAGTATGTTGAAACAATGAGTCTTGAATGTAATTAATAGCAGCTATTACTTACGGATTATTTATATGTTTTATGTTTTGAGCTTAATTAATGTGTTTTCTGACATTATTTTCCTGTTAATATATATATATATATAGATCATTTCTGGTATGACCGTTTCATACGGATCAGGCTTTTTAGCAACGGTTTTTCATCACCAAAACATTGGGGATATGTTTTTAATGACAAAAAACCATTGCAAAAAGTCCAATCAGTACGGACTGGCCTGCACTTTAAATTTTCTATGTATATATATATGTACATGTATTATTGAATTATAATAGGAAAATTCTTTTTTAAGACAATTATTAGACAATTAAGTATGATCCTCGTTTATAGACCGTATTAGATCAATTCTTTGGGCCTTTTCAAGTCAAACTAGCTTGGCCCCACGTGATTCTGACGTTGTTACTTCTTGGGCCTGGTGGGCTTGCGAGAGTCTAGTAAGGCCAAATAGGCTTCGGCAGCCTACTTTACATCACTTTTACTTCTTATATACCTCATTTAATTACAACAATTCGAATCCTCAGACATATAGCTCACACTCGCATTCTCAATGGCTGGTGGTGATCCAGTCACTAAATACTTAAACATTATTCCAATGGGTTTAATTAACTCATCAATATATACAACCCCTTTCCCCTTACAGATCTCAACGGTCGGTGACGATACCTAATTTTATGTTAAAATAACATCAGATGTTGTGATCGGATCTATTCATTAAAAAGAATCAATTCAATATATTTCTTATGTACCTATAGGTGCTATATTGGACTGGAATCAGATTTCGGATTAATCTATATTGAGTGACTGCCTCCATTATGTTGTTGCTAGCAAATATCATTCATTTTGGTTTTGGATCTTCCAAATCATTCTCGCAGAAGATCCTAACCCATTTTTTTCTGATCCTTCGATCAAAAGATTAATTCTCTTTATAAAAAAGAGTAGGTATAACAAAGAAAATTTGAATTTTCAATTCGTCCCTGGCCTCATTCAAGAATGGTTTTTGATTCAATCCGTATATTTTTCAATATACAAAAAATCCCTTATGATACACCAGATTCGCTTTAAAGAGCAAGCATGAATGAAAGAGGTTGGTACCTTTCGTATAAGAGCCAGCAAAACAGCTCATACACCTGGAACGAGTCACTTGGCAATTAAGGAATAGTCATGCTTCTGTGAATAAATTCTCCTATCATCAATGTTATGCCGAACTGAACTAAGAAGAGTTTCTCAATTAGAAAGAATAGCGAAAAAGGCCTCCTTGCATTGCCCAACTATAGTGAAAATGCTTATTGCATTGCAACATTAAATAAAGCCTTATTGGATTTGATTGCGCCATTAATTGGTTTAGGCAACTAGACTAGGGATTCATGGATCTGGACCTATGAGGGTGTGGCCTTAAGTAGCTATGAGGTGTTCATGTACTTGGAACAGAGATCGATTACCTGAGTATAGCGGTTTGGTAGTCGTTTAATGATAGCATGAGATCCTAGCTTCGGTGCCGTCGATAGGATCAATCCGCACAAGTACAATAAAGTAGCTCGAGAGCAAAGTGAGTTCTCAATTGCATTACTATGTGCATACCATACTGAAGCTCTGTCTCATTCAAGGTGCTAATACTGTGACCATGGACTAGTCATACACCTTTTGAGAGTGTAAATGCCTGGCTTTCTTTTAAAACCTATCAGCCCCGGGACATTGGGTCTGTTTTCTATCGCCTTCCTCTTTCGACCGCTTCATTGCATTTTTAGGTTGCGTCGGCTAGTTAAATATCCCAGTGGAATTGCCCTGGATCAATCCTATACTAGCTTACAATTAACCCATCACTTATCATATAAATAAAGAAAAAGATTGAAGTCGAGAAGCTCATCGATCATGCTTTCAACCCGTGCTTTCAATCCCGAAAACACTTCGCTGACACACACAATATCTTCACCGCCCTCTCGGCTCGCAATCCCCAATGTGGCTTTCCTCACTTTGGTAAGTTACAAGGATGAATGCAAATAGCAAGGCATTGTGCTGCGTGAAGTGAGACTAGCTGCCCTAAGTTAAGTGCTTCCTTATTTATTAATGATCTTGCTCAGTAGGAGGACTCCCCCCCCCCCTAACTGAAATGGAAAGCTCCTCTTTCTCTCCCTCTTTTAATAGCTTATTCTCTGCATCCTTTCCTTTATGAATGCCTATCCTTTCGACCTCTGAAAGGTAGTCTTCCACTTGGCCAAAATAAATGAGAATAAGTTATATGTCTTCCGCGGTCTGCTAACTCGTCCTTTCTTCTTTGAATAGCTGAAGTTCGGATCGATCTTTCAATCTTTCTTTCATTCCTATCCGGGACTCCTCCTCCATTAGCCCCCTATTGTCTAAGCTTTTGACTGAATCACAAACCAGGAAAAGTCAAGTCTGACTTATTTTCTTTCTGATTCTTGAGATATAGAGTAGGTTCAATAGTTTGTGCGTAGATCCTTCTCCTTCCACTGGTGGCCTTCGTCGACTTAATCTCTTCTTATCTTTGGTACACTACTGTGAAATCCGAAAAGGAGCCTTACATTGGCTTGCAGTTATTATAGAAGGTAAGATCTATTATCCACCCCTCCCTTTGCTCACTCTTAAAGGTGCCAACTCTAACTTCATATTTGACTGCTATCTACCTGACTCCTAGCTTTTTAGTGGTTTAAAGAGATTTAGAGTGGGTTAGTTACATAGTTAAAGAGAAGGAATCTTTATGCATCAATAGCTTTGCTAGTTCTCACAGAGGCCTTACTCTTTTGACTAACTCAACTAAATCAACGGAAAAATGTATTGTGGAAAAGACTAAACTAGTATCATAGAACGAATAAGATGCAAGGAGAAACCCTGTTTTGTGTTAATTGAAATAAAGCTACCTTTTAGTAATTACTGGCTAAGCTCCTCAACTAGTCTAAGTAGCTAACCAGGTATAGGCTCAGGAAGTTTCTTTTCCGCTTGAAAGCGGAAGGAAATCAAGTAAGCAAAAGCAATCAATATAAACAGAAAGGAGAAACCCTAAAGAAATGGAATAAGATAAATTCAGGATCAACAAAATTTCTCATAGCAATTGAGCGAAGAAACGAATTGGATCACTTTCCATGGGTGATTTTCTTGCTCAATGAAGACTTCTCAACAAATCCTTTTTAATAGAAATTCCATAGAAGAGTTTAATTAGTCCAATAGTTAGAGTTGCGAACTACACTTGAATCTAAGTCCAAAATTCCCATTGCTTCATTGATGGGAAGCGCATCAAGAAAGAAGCATTAGTCATCAACATATGGCATCTCAAGATTAGGCCTGCCCCGCCTATGGCCAATTGCAACATTCTTTTCTTTATTACAAAGAGGGGATCTGTAGACAACTTGCCCCTCATGGTGGGGGTTAATCTGAGGGTGCGATCAAAACTAAAACAAAGGGAGGTGGTGAAGTTAACCCCTAGCTTTACTAGTTCTTGGTTAGACATAAAGGTTCTGCTCCACAACGTATCACATGAATGGATTTGTAAATAGAATGCCTTGTGCAATGCCTACGGCAATGGGTAAGGGAGATCTTCAACGTCAGAATTTATGTATGGGGAGGATTTCTTCTCTTTAGGGATGGGCTATGCTAGGGATTTGAATCGGTTTATATTCAATAGGTCTAAATGAGTGGTATGTCTTAGCTCGAAGTATAAGTATGTTATAGGGACTGCAAATAAGTATGTTAGGGCTTTGAAGTTAATGCTCTTATGTTTCACCCGTGTGCATTGCCATGTCCCTAAATAGATGGGATCTCGATTGGACCTTTCGACTCCTACCACGATAATCAACCCTAGCAAATTCAGTGAGTAGAGGACGCTGGGATTTGAAAGAGGGATGCCAGACCCATAGCAGAAACCTAGCGAGCCCATTTCTGCTAATAAATTGAAAAAAGAGTCTTCATCTTTTAGTGCAATCTGAAATTCTATTTTCTTTGCAAACTTTACAACGAAAGGAAGGGTGATTAGACGATTTAGTTCTAATTGCACCTCTTATTGAACAAAAAACAGAGCCCTTCTCTTTCACATTTTAATTCCTGGTAGGAGTATTTGTAAAAAGCATTATTATCACACACGTAAGGTGTTGTGATTTTGTATTTTACATGCATTTCAGAGTAACCCCCTTCTAAACAAATTCTTGGATTTTGCATGTTACATACAAAAGGTGTAAAAAAGCCTCGTAACTTTCAACTTCAAATTTATACCACCAAAACCCACAAAACTCCCTTGAAAATTCTTTATACACTAATTCATTTGTATGTCCCATATTAAAAGTTTGTTATTTCTTTTCTTAATATATCTTGAATTAAGAGTTTAATTTTTTTTTGGGAGGACATAATCAATATATCAAATTTTACAAAATCAAACGAGCTTTATTGTAAATCATGAAAAATGTTGAAAATATATTAGTTCATTTTTAAAAAAGTGAGAAAGTCAAACGAGACCCTTAATTTGAGAGTGAGTGGGTAGCATATACACCCATAACACAAAGTTTGCACACCCAATAACACACAAAAAAACACAATTTCATAGTAATTTTGGTTGATAATACACCATTAAGTCTATAACACACCCGCATACACTCCCCACAATTTCATATAAACTTTTATGTCTAACACATACACGGTTTGTAGTTTTAGTTAATATAACTATAACAGAAACACACAAAGTGACACATAAGAACACACACAGCAAAACAAACAGAATTTTTCCTCTATAAATACCTCATTCATCTATCAGCTCCATAACAGGCAAAACATTAATCTCCATAAGAAGCAAAACATTCATTACATATTAACACACACACACAGATGGCAGATAACAGGGGTAAGGGAGAGGCCAAAGGTGGGGCGAAAGCGGGCAGGGATTCAAAGGGAAGAAGAGTGACTTCACAATTTATCCACCAAAGAAGAAGCTCGTGAAGGAGATGATGGCCTGGAAGCTGCTTCTTCGGTTGTTAACAATATCAAGAAGAAGAAGAAGATCAATCCTACTGATGATCATTGTTATGATCCTCACCGTCATGCTTCTTCCTGATTATATATAGCCCATAGCTGTTGTACTCTTCATTTTTGTATGTGTGAACAAAAATACGTCATTGTAGTAGTATTTATGTACTTGTAATAAGCTTTGTTATTAATTTTTATGGAATATATAGTTGGTGCACTTCTAATTCGATCATACTTATCATACACTCGATCTTAATGGTTAAAAGCATGGATTAATTGCATTGGGTGAAATGAAGCCTGTGTGGCCGTTGGGCCTATCACGTAGCTGATAACCCTCCCTTTAATACCATATTAGAGTTTGGAGCATCCAACCCAAATTCAATTGGCAATAGATAAGTAGCCAGATTTTTTATATTGGTTGGCAAGGCAATTTCTCAATGTGTGATTTATGATCTCAACAGAAAATCTGAAATCCCCTTCACAAATGACATTAATCAATCAAAAAAGCGCATCAAATTCTATCTCCACATGGTTAAATATTCAAGAGTTTTTCTTCAAGGTTTCAAATTCAGAGTCATTCTAAACAAAGTTACAAGAGTATTCATGTTGTCAAACGAATATAAACAAACTAGAATATTCATGTTATTATGGCAATAAGTGCAACTATTTATTTCTAATACTTACTTTAACTTAATTCATTAATTGATCTTAATTAAATTTAGAGAGCAGATTAAGGTACCTAGATATCAAAATACAATGTGTAACATGGTTTTAATTAAGAGTGCGTGATAATTATAAATTAAAAAGTGTACCAACTATTACATTAAATGAAATAACAGATCATTACATGTACATACAAACAATGATTCAATCATACAAGTACATCAATACTACTATAATGCATTATGTATTTTTATTGACACACGCGAAGAATATGATTGATGGAGCTACGTATATATAACATGCATGAGATCAGGAAGAAGCATGACGGTGAGGATCATGATCATCAGTAGGATTGATCTTCTTCTTGTTCTTGAAATTGTTAACAGCAGAAGAAGCAACTTCCGCAATTTTCTCGGCCATCATCTCCTTCACCAGCTTCTTCTTTGGTGGATAAATTGTGAAGTTACTCTTCTTCCCTTTGAATCCCTGCCCGCTTTCGCCCCAACCTTCGGCTGCTCCATTGCCCCTGTTATCTGCCATCTCTCTCTCTCTCTTTCTCTTTCACCTCGCTCTGTCTTGATATGTAATGAATGTTTTGCTTCTTATTTTGCCTGTTATGGAGATGAATGAGGTATTATTATATATATTTATAGAGGGAAAAATCTGCGTGTGTTCTTATGTGCCACTGTGTGTGTGTGTCTGTGTGATAGTTATATTAACTACAACTACAAACCGTGTGTGTGTGTTAGAAAGTTCATATGAAAAATAACATACATTTACAAGCCAACTATGTTGTGGGGAGTGTGTATGGGTGTGTTATATTGTATTAATTATCAAACAAAATTACTATGAAATTTTGTTTTGCTTGGTGTGTTTGGGTGTGCAAACTTTGTGTTATGGGTGTATACTACTCCCTCCATCTTAAATTAATAGTGTCGTTTGACTTTCTCACTTTTTAAAAATGCACTAATTTCAATATTATCCATGATTTATAACAGAACTTGTTTAATGTTGTGAAATTTGACATATTAATTATGTGCAAAAAAAAAAAAATATTAATTCAAGATATATTCAACAAAAGAAATACTAGATTTTTAATATGGGACGTAGAGATGAATTGATGTACAAAGAAGTTTCAAGGGAGTTATGTGGTGTTTGTGGGGTAAATTTGAATTTGAAATTGAAAGTTAAGAGGCTTTTTTACACTTTGTATTTGACATGCAAAATCCAAGAATTTGTTTAGAAGGGCCGCGTATTCTGAAAAAATGAAGAAACTAAGGTGGTGTGTTTTGGTATTTTAACTTTCAAATTCAATTTTACACCAGCAACACCACAAAACTCCCTTGAAACTTCTTTGTACCTCAATTATTTTTTCCCAAATTTAAAGTCCAGTATTTCTTTTCTGAATATATCTCGAATGATATGAGTTTAATTTTCTTTTTAGGATATAATCAATATGTCAAATTTCACAATATTAAATAAGTTTTGTTGTAAATCATGGAAAATGTTGAAAAAAGTGCATTTTTTTAAAGTGAGAAAGTTAAACGAGACTGTTAACTTTAGACAAAGGGGGTAGTATATACCCATAACACAAATCTTGCACACCCAAACACACACCGCGAAACATAATTTCATAGTAATTTTGGTTGATAATACAATATAACACACCCAGACACACTCCCCACAACATGGTTGGCTTGTAATGTATATTATTTTTCATATAAACTTCTTCTCTCTGACACACACGGTTTGTAGTTTCGGTTAATATCACAGAAACACACACACAGTGACACACAAGGACACACGCAGCAAAAGATGCAGAATTTTCCATCTATAAATAATACCTCATTCATCTCCGTAAGGCAAAACATTCAGCTCCAATAAGAAGCAAAACATTCATTACATATTAAGACGTACAGACAGAGAGAGAGATGGCAGATAACAGGGGCAACGGAGCAGCCGAAGGTTGGGGCGAAAGCGGGCAGGGATTCAAAGGGAAGAAGAGTAACTTCATAATTAATCCACCAAAGAAGAGGCTGGTGTCGGACATGATGATCGAGAAAATTGCGGAAGTTGCTTCTTCTGCTGTTAACAATTTCAAGAACAAGAAGAAGATCAATCCTACCGATGATCATGATCCTCACCGTCATGCTTCTTCCTGATCGCATGCATGTTATATATACGTAGCTCCATCAATTATATTCTTCGCATGTGTATATGTCAATAAAAATACATCATGCATGGCAGTATTATTGATGTATTATTGAATCATTGTTTGTATGTACTTGCAATGATCTGTTATTTCATTTAATGTATAATTGAATCATCGTTTGTATGCATTTGTAATGGTCTGTTATTTCATTTATGTAATAGTTGATACACTTTTAATTCATACTTACCATATATGCACTGTGTTACACATTGTATTTTTAGATTTAAGCACCTTAATCTGCTCTCTAAATTAACATGAATTAATAAGCTGTAACAGGAATGCACATTCTCATCTCTGCATACTTAAATATTCAGGAGTATTTCTAGAGAATTTCAAATTAAGAGTCAATTTTGAGGGTTTAAGCCATCAAATAAAATTCAGGAGTATCAACTTCCTTGAGTACAAGGAAGTAAAAATTACTTTATAAAACCTGTATCTGAATGAGTTTCAAATCCAAAAGAAAGACCCAAAAACAGACATAAAAACCTAAATCTAAGCAGAGTATTGTACCAATATCTGGAACCATTTCAACATTCAAAAGCAAGCAAATACTTGGAAAGAGAAACACAAACACAGTAGGATGCAAAAGGCCCAAATTAACTTTCATTTTTTCAAATAATTCCAATAATACAAAATGTGTAGTGTCATCATTTCTCTCTTCCTATAAAGCTCATGTACATTTTAAATCTCTCTCTCTATATCACACACGCATACAAAAAGACAAGAAAAAGGAAAAACAAACAAAAACGCAGGAAAGCAATCGCAATTGCAGAGACCAGCGGACGCATTGACTCTCATATACCTCATTTACAACAATTCGATTCCTCGGACACATAACTCATACTCGCACTCTCAATGACCGGTGATGATCCCATAGCTAAATACTTGAACATTATGCCAATAGGTTTAATCAACTCATCAATACAACCCCCGTCCCCTTGACAATCTGAACTGGTAGTATTACACTCTGTTCTTTCCTCAATTCTTGTTCCAACAACTTTTTCATCATCACTAACATCTAGGGTGACATAATCTGCAAATTTTCCCTCTTGAAAAAAGATATCGTCCTCCTTTGAGTACTGAGGATGATGATTCTTGGGCCCTGCTGTTCTTCTGTGCTCGGCAACATCAATATTCGTCAAGCCAAAGTAGCGGCCCCGGGCGTTATTGTGGCCCATTGACAATTTCTTCTTTGTAGACTTGGTTCGGGTCTTCGGGTGGTGAAGCTTGCACTTTGAACCTTCAGAACATGTTCCTGTTGCTTCAAATACGGGGCAGACGTATGTGTGCTTCTTTCGACACTGCAGGTTTAGAAGAGATTTGATCCATTTTATATGATTCGAGATATGTGGGTTGTGTGAATGTGATGGGAGAGGGGGGGAGAGAGAGAGATGTGGTTAGTAACACTATTAACAAGAACTTCAAAAATAGGAATAAAACCAGGATGTCTGCTGGTGGTTGTGAACTTTGTTATACTGCTTTTGCCAACGCATATTCTTGAGCTTCTTTTACCAAAGAAGTAAAAATTATAACCATATATATATACTTATACAAACACACAAGACAGAGAAGTAAATCGAAGTATATGGAGGAAAAAAAATACCAAACCGAATTCCAGAAATACCTCATTGCCATCAGCACAATAGCCCTTTAGAAAACCTTCACAAACAGATGCATTTGGATTCACATTTACGTGTCTATAAGGACAATTTTCATTCGAGCATAATCCTGCCAAATGAAAAGGGGTTCACAATTTCGCAGTCCTATAATCCATTCAACCAAACCCACAATATACACGTGTATATCTACATAATGTACAGACAAAAAACCAACCTTGCAGAAAATAAGAGCAATCCTGCATCCTCTCAGGAATGACCTGCATAGAAATAAACCAAAGCTAAAATAAATACAATAGAAGCAAAAAAACAAAAGTAGGCATAAATTGTAATCCATCAGATCAGCTTGTGTTGACCAGATAAAGCAATAGACCTTATGAGTCAATTTGCAATTGCGATTGGAGCATGAACCGTTCAGAAATTTTGTGCAGACAGCGATTTTAGAAGGATCATGAATGTAAGGGCATTTTCCGTCGTCCTTGTTACATTTTCCAAACCTCGTAAAGAACTGGCAATACTTCTTTTTTCTAGCCAAACGCAGCCTTGCAGTATGCAAACTCCAACGAACTTTCTCACTAGCTAATGTTCGAGTCCGTTTCTTCGGGTCCCTGATCAGCTGGTTACCATTGCCGAGTCGCACATATCTGTCAAATGATTGTATGCATTTTTCATGAGGTCATTCCCATAAAATTAGCATCTAAAGATTATAGTAAAGTTTCTTCTTCCAAGGGTTAGTTTGATAAAATAGTTGGAAAATTATCGCAAACACTACTAATAGTTATATTATTTTTTTTCTCAAAATTTCCATGGAATATAATTCTTTAGGGGATGGGTAAGAAAATTAATCCATGAAAAAGGAGAAAACGATGGAGAACATCTCACCAAATCCTTCCTCCATTTATCTAACTTCTCATTAAACTTATGGGTCCGTTTGATAAAAAGTTGGAAAAAAAAAAGGTGAGTGCTTTGGTGGAGATGTTCTCCATCTCTTTTTTTTTCACAGAAATAATTTCTTACCCACCACCCAAAGAATTTTATTCCGTGGAAACCTCAATTACTTCACCAAATCACTTATCTTTTTTCCACAACTTCACATAATTAGTAGTGTTTTCAATAATTTTCTAACTTTTATATCGGGCACCCTAAATTTATCCTCCTTTTTCCCTTTCAAATCTGTAATATGAAAGAAATATCTAAAATTAATTGAATTTACTATAAACTCGGATAACATAAATTATCCAAGTCAACAACATACTCATCATTTCCAATAACCAATCTCCTTGGAACATAAGGCTTCGTGGCATCCTTTGCAGACTGGACAGACACCGTGGATGATTGTTTCTCATCTGCACAGAAAAGGGCGGAAAGTTACAACGCCAAAATTTCTTCTTCTTTAGGCAAGCAACATAATTTAATTGCTGATATATAAACGGTGCAATAATATTTTGATGATAAGATGTTGAAAATTGTTACAGCCAAACCTAATAAAGGTCACACTACAAAAATAATCTACATAAAACATGGCCGTCAGTAAATTACAACTTTCCAGCTGCACAAATTCCCAATGCTGGCTAAAAGGCTTCAGTAAGAAAGGCCATTGTAATGCAATGAACATAATTCTCTCCTAAGGGAATTCATTTCCTTTTCTATTCCTTCTCATTCCAGCCAAATCAATCAAAAATAAGTTAACATAATACATCTGAACAGCCCTTCAATATTCTGTAGCTCGCCACAGAATCATTAATTCATCATTTTTTTTTTTGGTAAAAGATAAAATCTTTGATGGAATCATTGATTTATAATTTGTCGCATGAATATTTTGAACATTTTTTTAATGCATATGGATTTTCCTTTAACATTTTTTTTTCTTTTAAAATAAGTCCTTCGACTTCAAACCGTGTCTTGTATGTTTCAGATCCCTTTATTTGTTTCTAGTTTCTGCATTTCATTTTCACGACTAATGCAAGGAAGAAAAAAATACAACCTTCCATTCAGTGTGTCTATGACACAAATTAGGTACGAAACAGCATAACAACTATTATTTAGTTTATTAACTTTATTAACGATGAATTATAACAAAAGTGCCTCTTAACATTCGAAGGTTGGTTGCGAAGCTTTTTCATCCATGGTATATTAATCAGCGATTGTGTTTTCATGAAGAGAAGTTCCTATTGAACTAACAATGTAATGCACCAACATAGTCCTGATTTTTTTAATCTTTGGTTCGTAATACTCTTAGGTTATAAATAACAATGTTCTTAAATCTTTTGCCATAATTAGTTCTGGAAGTTATACAAGAACTATACATATGGTATACTGTCATGAGTATAGGGCTTAAAATACAGATAAATGGGTTGTCTCGTCCTCTCCTCCTAACTACATTGTGATTGGCATCTAATCTGTGGTGTCAATTTACAAAAACAACCGTATAAATGTGCATATATAACGACAAAGGCCTTAAAACAAAGCACAATGAAAGAAATCAGGAGTGGGCCACCTGATATCCTTTGAAGTGTCCTCCTTGTAGGATCCATTTTGTAACGGACTGCTCCAATACGGTATATCCGTGCTCCTGTGAAATACTTACATAAATCAGAAGGTCCTCGTATTATACTTTTAAAAAGATAATTATTAAGACTCCCAATCGAAAGAATACACATTCTCTACAAAAGAGTTAATATGGAAAAAATAAAAATATATATATATACTGAAAATGTATCTGCCACACAGGATTATTTATTGGCCTAACTGGGCGCAGCTTTATACTATGAACCGACTTACGGGAAAAATGATTCCTACTCTTTGTCCCAGCAATACCACGAGCAGCACCATTTCTTTCCCTTTTCTTCTTTTCCACTGCAGCAACTGCCAGTGTAGCTTCCTATAAAAGCATAAACCTCAATAAGGGAAAGTAACAAACAAGTTTGTCTGAAATGCAAGACACTACAGCTTACAAACTTTCAATGAAAGTAAAAATGGCATATCCATCAGCAGGGGCGGAGGCAGTAACAGGTAGAGGGTGGGTAGGTTTTTAGTGCTAATTTATCCCCTATAAAATAAAAAAATAAAAATAGACCTATTATTAGCTAATTTCCCCACTGTAATTGTGGGGAAAAAAAAATACTACTAGCACCATCTTCCACCCCCCCCCCTTTTTCTCTTAATTAGAAAATAGTTAATAAAAAGTTGCCCCCCTTTGATAAATTCCTGGCTCTGCCCCTGTTCATCAGTACTACAGCTAACGAACCTCATTAGCTTTTTTGGAGTTCCGCTCAATTGATTTTGACCACTTCAAACTGGATCCACCAACACTTAATAACTTGGATATTCGAAGAGAAAATCCATGGGTGGACCGTGTGTAAATGGTATCTCTCTTTCTTGAAAGCAGCAATTTCTGACTGAAAATTATACATATTCTATATTATGTTCATGGGTAAAAATATAATTAAATTCTAACGCCAGCAGCAAAACCGGAAGAAACATGCAAATCTCTGATAGACCTGATTGTAGATAAGGGACTATTATTGGAAATCGGAGCTGAATTTTGCTTGAAACTTCGCCAATATGTTGCTCTTTTCCAAGGGAACAGATTGGGCCATACCTTTTGACGCTGTAATGAATTGCTATCTTTTCTTGATAACTGTGTATTACCTAGTCTCCACACGGGAGAGAACTTTGAATGTTTATACATCTTTGTTGAACCTGCCAAAATATATATATATATATACTTTTAATATAAGAAACAGGAAAATTTTATTATTAAAAAAAGTAGGAACTACATAATAAATTAAACAACTCAAGTCTCGCCTGTCAACCTTATTTCCAGGAAAACTCAAGTATTTTCCATTGTAAGCAAATGAAAAGGCGTATAAAACAGAGGACAAGAGGACAAAATATTACATATAATGAACTTGCAAAAATGGCACCATCATCATATATAAAATACCACTTGTGGCAAACAAAAATGTCTTGTGTGGTAAAAGATAATCAGCTCATGAACAAGGTAAAAGACGACAAGAAACATTATCATCATAACATACACTTTTTAGAAGAATAAATTAAGAAAGGGAAAAGTAAGTGGAATGAAGATTTAGCATAAAGAAAATACAAGGTAGTTGTTGAAGTCTAGGGAGATTGAAGAAGAGGAGCTAGAATATAAGAGCTTTATAAGCAAATAACATCATCAGATGGACAATAACATCATATTTCAGCAAAAGAGTTGCAAATTTTTGATGTGGATAATCGATTTGTTATACAATAAATTCAAACTGGACCAGAAATAACTATAAAGACAGCATCATGAAAATTTTATCTTTTTCTTTATATTGGATAAATTAGCTTAAATTTTTGAGCAACTTTGATTGACAGTTCCAAAAATCAGATTTCAGCAGAAACACTGAAAGCTAGTAAATTGGCTGATCAATCAGACAGGACAGTTAACATTTACATACATATATGTAAATATATTCACCCATAGATGGTCTTCTTTTACGAAAATTTAACTTAAATTTAGAAAGGTAAAAAACACTAAACCCCCTCAAACTATCACTTTTTTGCACTAACCACCCCCCCCCCCCCACCCCCAAAAAACACCCCACCCATCTTCTAAAAGTGACACTAAACCCCCCTAAACTATTAGATGTTATCACTTAACCCCCAAAATTACATAAATGCCCTTGTACAAAGTTGGGTAAAAAACACTAAACCCCCTCAAACTATCACTTTTTGGCACTAAACCCCCCTAAACTATCACAACTTGACACTTTACCCCCTAATTTATAAAAGGTCATTTATTTACAAGGGCATTTATGTAATTTTGAGGGTTAAGTGATAACATATAATAATTTAGGGGGGTTTAGTGTCACTTTTAGAAAATGAGGGGTTTAGTGCAAAAAAGTGATAGTTTGAGGGGGGTTAGTGTTTTTTACCCAATTTAGAATGACCTCCAACCCCCGCCCACAGAAAAAAAGACGAAAGAAAAAGAAAAAAAAGCCCACACCTTTACCGAACTGTTTCTTGCTAGAACATCTGCTTGAAATAAACTTGGGAACCCATTGGCCCTCAGTTTTTGAAGTATCATCAGCGTCCAAAACTCCTTGCCTGATATGAGTTTCCATCGGCGTTCTTATGAGCTGATTATTTTTCCTCCTCTTGTAATAAGCATCAGATGATTTTGCTAGGGTTTTATCCACATCCTCAACAGACGGGTCACCATTACTTGAAGCCGCTACCAACTGATTCAATTTTCTCTTCACATATCGGATCTTCCCAGCTTCATTTAATACACTCTGGCTTCCCATACTGGTTGAATCAGTTCCAATAACCCCAGAAGACCTGGGAGCATCCTCAGAAGACTTTGGTGCATCCACATTTTCTCTATTTTCTAAAGAATCTGATGTAGTTTCAGAACCACCATTAGCGGGAGGATTTGCCAGTGGCAAAGACGTAATTTCTGCCGGATCAATGGTTGTGCAATCTAATGATTTGGTACTGCATGGTAGTGCAGGTGTTTTGGGCCTCTCAAAAGGAGCATTATGACCACCTGTTTCAGATCCAGAACTCTTCTTGGTTTCACCAACAACTGATGGATTTAATAGATAAACAGAGGAACTTGAAGTATGTGAAGGACCATGAGAAACGGTTGTTGATAGAGGAGGCTTTCTTACGAGACTGTGGCCTTTACGAATGTAAGCACCACCCTGAATCTTACCCATTTTTTTTGGTGACAGCTTCGGTGGAGGAACGGGGCTTGAATCTGACTTTTTCGGTGGAATAGTAACAGAAGGGTTATCGGCTCGATGCCAGGTTCGGGGCTTTGCATTCGTAGAGGCTATCTTCCTCGTGAAAACTAAAGATGAACGACCTGTAAAAACCTTAGGAACTGAAGAATTTGGTTGGTTCCTTCTCAAGCTTGATTGTCCCCTCGTAGAATTCAAACTTTGAATTGATTTAGTGGTGGTGTTTACCGAGATATCATTTACCATTGACTGACCCGATTTCGTATTAGCTTTTGAATTGTCAAGAGATGGGTTGGGTGCATCTTGGGACAAAGGCATCTCGTGATTGGCAGACACTTTTCTCTTCTTCTTATTCTTGGGAGAATTAACTTTTGTACCCTCACTAACCGAAAGATCGACCTCGGAGGACCCTTCAATTGATATGTTACCCCGCAAAACGCTGCCCCCATCATTACATGTTTGCAAGCCAATATGAGTATTCACAAGGCCAGAATCACTAACTTTCTCTTCTGTAGAAACATGATCCTTGACGGAATAACTTAAGGCTTTCTCTCCATCACCTATGGAGCTAACTACATTCACAGGTGGGTCACTTGTACTTGGGCTTGACAACCCCAACTGAGTATCCCTAAATTTCCTCTTTTTCTTAGCCGTAGGTGTATCTTGACCAAAACAAATATTAGGCTCATCTCCCACCAGAACCTTCGCATTTGGAGATTCATCCACAATCCCATTCTCAAGTACTAAAACGGACTGATCAATGCATGACTGGTTGTTAGTATCATTTGCAATGCAATCATTGGAAACAGTGTCATTCCCTTGAAAATCAGTAGGGCCACTCTTAGAATCTGAGGTGGTGCTAGAGTCATGGTTGGAGCAATCCGCATTTGTCGTACCATCATGGATTTTGGTTTCCTCAGCATTTAATGAACCAGGAATACTGTTTCCTCCCAAGAAGCCAATTTCTGGCAGTGCATCAGTGCCATCTACAGAAGACTGCATTGGACCCACATCGACAGGGTCAAAACCAGATACTGTAATATCTTCTTCCCTTTCAATAAATTCAGAGTCACAACTCAGAGCATTAGTTGCATCGTGGACCAGGGCATGTGAATCAATGGGAGACTCGTGAATTTGAATTTCTTCCGGGCTTGACATGCCGGCACTACCGGTGTCTCCTACTGGAACAATACCATCCAAAGATCCATTAACAATTCCATTCACAGGTGATAAAGGGACTTCAATCTCACAAGGCTTCTGGCTAACATCATCCACCTTATCAAGGTCAGCAATGGTAGATTCATTTTGTAGTTCAGTTAAAACTTCATCAGAATTAGAAACAAACTGCAAGACCTGAACTGATGATCTGTTTGTCTTTTCAGTACTCTCGTTCATTTGAATTTCAAGCAGAGCTGATGGACCACTGTTGGGTACACATGGACTACCAGAATCATTGCCAGCGTATTCTTTCTCTGAAACTACAGCTTGTGGACATTCATCCATTTTATCGGAAGTCGGTTCATTTAGAGAAGGCAGTGAAGCATCATCATCATGTACCATAACAATTTCAACAGAAGAGACTTGATCTTTCGAACAACTTATAGCCTCATCAGCTCCAGAGGGACCGTTTGTATCTGCCTTTACAGGCTCCCAGTCTTCCTTTGTTGCTTGCAAACTTGACACATCTGAAGCAATGGGAGCAAATTTCTTCTTCTTCCTAACCCTAGATGACGGAGTTCCATCGGACCCACCACTGTTAGCAACCTGCTCTGTAACTGTTCCCACTGGAGATCCCTTCACTCCTCTACTCCCAGCAGAATCGTTCATCCCACTAGAACATGGCAGAGAAGAACCAATATCACACAATCTTACATTACCGGAAACTGTAACCTTCTCTAGTGACTGTTTGGGAACCTTAACAGAACTAGATGGAGAATCTGAACCATGTGTGGACCTGTCCAATTTTACCGCGAGGCTAGCAAGTTTGGTTTTGGGTAAATCTGTAACCTTCTCTGGTGACTGTTTGGGAACCTTATCAGAACTCGCTGTGGAATCTGAACCATGTGTGGACCTGTCCAATACCGCGAGGCTAGCAAGTTTGGTTTTGGTTAAATCTGTAACCTTCTCTAGTGACTGTTTGTAAACCTTATCAGAACTCAATGGAGAATCTGAACCATGTGTGGACCTGTCCAATTTTACCGCGAGGCTAGCAAGTTTGGTTTTGGGTGAATTAGCCACGTCAGCTTTCCTAAGCATCCTTTTCCTAGGTGATAGATATCTATTAGCAACACTCACTGGACTTGAAGGGATCATAATAGCCTTGGCTACTAGTGAATTAGACTTGAAAGAAACATCGAGCTCTACTGGGCTTCCCATCATTTCTGTCTCTGTCTCGTGCTCGGGATATACAATGGGACCTTTATCTTTACCCTTAAAAGTATTAGTGTTGGAATCATGGAAAGGAGATTTTGAGAAATGGTCATTGCTTTTATTCCTATTATTAGGTTTGCCTATCCTAAGTAAAGCACTCTTCTTCTGTATTTGCTTCTTTGGAGTGCCGATAAATTCTTCTCTACCTACCTTCCCCCTATTATTGAACTTACCCAAAGTATGAACATTTGGTGCCCTTCTTGTTGAAACAGAGGGAAGAATATCCCCACTAAATTCAAAATCATATCTTTCTGTACCAATTGGGGAATCAATACGCCCCCACCTCCGATTTTCATCATCTCTATTTCTTTGAAACCCCTCACCATCCAACATAGGAACATAGGGTTTCTCAACATTTCTCTCAAAAGCGGCAACAAGATCACGAGAAACGTTAGAATTAGGACCATTATAAGAATCATTATAAGTATCAAAATCCCTGGATCTGTCCGAATCCGATAAATAACGATTACTACGACGATCATAACGATAACTATCAATATTTTGATCAAAATTATCCAAATCATCAACACCGCCTCGTCTACGTCTATCATGCCACAGAAACTGCGGATTCGGCAAATTACTATCTCTATATCCATCAACAGATCCATCTCTGAACCTATAGTTATTACTACGTTCTTCTAGATCTAAATCACGGATATAATTATCGGTAGGTCGATATGAAACCCTAGGTGGATGTGGATGTGGATGTGGATCTGGATAATTGCGATAGTGGTGGTGATTGTGATCAATAAGGGCTCGATTGGAAACCCTAGGTGGTGGGGGGGAGTGAGGGAGGGGTGGGTGGGGATTGAGGAAGGTGAATTGGGATTGGTGGGGGTTGTAAGGGGGTGGGGGAGGGGGTGCCGGGGGTAAGGGTAAGGGTAATTGTGGTGGTGGTGGTGGAGGAGGAAGGTGGGTGGTGGCGGAGATATGGGGGATTGCGGTGGTCGGAGGGGGACAAAGTAGGGCGGTGAGGGACGTACCTGTGGTGGTGGTGGTTGAAGGCTGAGAATTCTTCTTCCATGGCTGTTTGTTTGTTTGGTTGTTTTGTGTGTTGACTCTTCTCTCCTTGTTGTTTTACACTTCCTCTCTATAGCTGCGTGATACTTTTCTCTATATAACTCTCTCTCTCTCTCTCTCTCTCTCTAATTTTTTGTAAAGGGTTTTCGATTTGGATTTGGGTTTGATTTGATTAAAAAAAATTGAAAATTAAGTTAAAATTAAAAAAATTATTTTTTTATTTTGAAAATTATATTTGAAAATTTAATATCATAATTTTGTCCTTATTAATTTATTTGAATCACATGGTTCTAAATATAAAAGGGTAAAATAGATATTTTACACTTTTTAAAATTAAATTTTTAGTTTTAAATGGAATTTATCACTTAAAACTTTAAATGAAAATTTTCAATTTTAAGTGAAAAAAATTAAGTGTTAACAAACAACTTTAAAATCACTTAAATTTAAAAAATTTGTTATCAAACAATACCTTAGTCTAATATTTTGCTTTCATTCCATTCGATTCAGTTCAATTTAAATTTTGACATACGCCAAACTTAAAGTATTTTTAATGATTTTTTTAAAAGTGGCTTTTTAAATATGTATTTTGTTGACCTATGTAATAATTTGAAAAACTATTTTTTAAGAGCACTTTCAAATGATTGTATTTTAATATTTTTTAAAGTTTTAGCAATTACTGAAGTTAGTGTCTTGTTTGATTGACACAAAATTCAATTAAATAAAATATTTAAAAAAGTAATTTGAAATGCCCTTTTTCACTAGTCAAATTTAAAACGAGAGCTCTTTAAAATAGAAGGCCAATTTTGTTGATCTAGCTCTTTGAAAAAAATTACACTTTAATTATTTGAAAAGCTTATTTGAGATGCTATTAGATCTATATTTAAGGGCGATATTATTTACACCTACCACCCTTGTCACAAACACCCCTCAAGGGTAAATTTTTAATCAATAACACTTCCCTAAAACTCGCCTAATGAGATGGGAGTACAAATGCACACATTTGTCCTATTTGGGAAGAGTTTGTTTGTAATAACTCACCTAACATCAAGTAATAGATTACTGAAATGTTTTCTAAATAAAGCATGCCTAATAAGAGGTAAGTGCACTTACATAAACTCGGCTTACATGAGAAGAGTGTGCTGTTAAGCACCCACCTAACATTAGACAATAGAAGAGGTAATACATTTTTATATCTATTTGGCAATATAATTGCGTAGATAAAAAAGTCTCAAATAAAGTTTCTTCAATTATGTCATTTCTATCTTACTTGACATTTATTTAAGAATGAGAGAAAATTAGTTGGTTTCTTATATCCAATGAACGCATACCATATCACATTGATATATCACCATTTTTACATGAAGAAAATTTCTATCATCATTTCTACAAATGATGATAGAAATTTTCTATATGATTCAACTTCCACCTCACATACAAATGGTTATAGAAAAACCTAATAGAGCATATTTTTTTTTATTTTCCTTTTCTGTCATAGAAATTTGTATGGATAGAAATAACCATTGAATATGGCCTAAGGGCGTGTTTGGTTGAATTTTTTAGTTGAATTTTTTAGTCAAATTTTTGGAAAGTGCGAAAGTAGGTTAAAAAGTGAATTTGGGTTTTTTTTTAAGTTTTTTTAACCAATTCAAAAAAACTTATGAAACAAACTCAAAAAATAGTTACAATGGATCTTATTTTATAAATCTCGATGAGTAGGTTTCAAATATATTTTTTTATCTAATTTTGATTTTTAGATTTAAAGTTATGGTATTTTAAAGATTTTATGGGAGGGAAAATAGAGAAAACAAATTGAAATGAATTTTGGGAAGCTTAAAGTAAAGTTGATTTTTGGTAGAAAACTAAAAAAGTAGGTTTTTAGTTTTGAACCAAACAAGGGATAGATAACTTATCCAACATTAGAAATTATGAAAAATTAATCCTCCATATAATAGCAATATAAAAAATTGAACAAAAAATAATTAATTTATTAAAGTTAGAAAAAGAAAAAAGTTGAGGCATATAACTCTTACTTTTAGGCCTTTATAAGTATGATAACTATATCGTTGCATCAAATGATTCAATTTATTTTTTAATTTTTTATATAAATCAATTAATTTTTTACTATTTTTCACGTTAATATCAAACAAAACTCAAAAAGTATTAATAAAAATAGTCAATTCCAACACACGTAGATAGAGGTTAAATAAGCACATATTTTAAGAAACTCCAACAAGAAAATATACCAATGTTACAAACTTAGGGCACCTAGCTGGCATACATGCCAGTTACAAAAGTTAAAATCAGCTTGGGTCTTGGACAAGTAATTTACAATTATTAATGATCTTTCATATCTCAAAGAGTGAATAATATGATAGTACCAATGTATATTGTTTGTTGATTATATCCTTTAACAAGCAGGTGTTAAAGTCTTCAAGCAGAGAAATAAGGCAAAATGAATGGGGGATATTAGGGTTCTCAATTCTCATAAATATATATATATAGTTTCAATGGGGTTTGGTTCGATTTTGTAAGAGTAGAATTTAAAACCGAATTGAACCTGCTCAGTTTCAGTTCAATTTGTTCGTTTCGGTTTTGATTTTTTTTTGTTTGACTTTTAACGAATCAGTTCGGATGGTCGATTTTCAAATTCGCCACAAAACTCTTATCTTGTTGGCTATTTTTTCTCTTTTCTTTTTAAGTAGAGGCAATGGGTAAGGATCAGATGTTCGAGGGGGAAGAGGAGTGAGCGAGAGAAATTCTCCTTTATTTTTTTAAACTAAATATATAGCACAAGTATCATGCACACTTTCTTGCATCATCTAATTCAAAAGAATTTTTTCATAATAAAGGGTGTAGTTGCATAATATTAAGAGAATTCCCTTCCTTGCCAATCATTAAGGGTGTATTTAATGAGTCAGATACAAGATAAAATACCCTATTTTTATATGAACCCTACGGCCCCGTTTGGTGGATGTTTATTTCTCAAAATTTTAAAAACTCAACTTAAAATCAACTTTACTTCTACACTTCCCAAATTTTATTTCACTTTATTTTCTCTCTCTAAAAAAACTTTTAAAACACCATAACTTTAAATCCAAAAATCAAAATTAGATAAAAAATATATATATATTTGAAACTTACTCGTCGAAATCTATAAAATAAGATCTATTGTGGCTATTTTTTGAAATTTTTTTATGAGATTTTTTAGTTGGTTGAAAAAAATTCAAACAAAAACCAAATTCACTTTTCAACATATTTCCAAATTCTACCAAATACCAAATTTTAAAAACTCAACTCAAAATATCAACCAAACATCACCTACGTGTCTCTAAGTATCTAGACCAAAACTTTTACAAGTCATTAAATAAACTTTACGCAAAATAGGAATATATAATACATGTTCTTACTATAAGAAAAAAGAGTTCTCTAAGGCGTTGATTGTTACGGAGTAGTGATTTCATAAATTGTCTAATTTATAATTACTTCACCGACAAATCGTAATTTTTTTTATTTTAATAAAATTAACATGGTGTTATTTTTTTCTCATGATTAACACTTTCTTATCTAATGTCTTAAGAAATAACTAAAATTTATAATTTTATATATTAGTATATTTTTACGACCAAATAATAAAATTAAATAATTTTAATGTTCCAATACATAAATTTAAAGACAATCAAACGGTTATCAATGCATTCATTGAAAAGTAACATAAAAATCATATATGGACTTTGGTTGCTGGCATGAGGGTACATATATTTGCCTGAGGAGGAACTACACTCAAAGTGGGAAGACTTGTTGGCAAGATAAGAATATTCAAATTCAATTTATTTATTTATTTTAACGGTGTATTCAAATTCAAATTGAATAAAAAGAAGATAAATATGAAGCAACGTAACTGTAACAAAATCTCCATAAGAAAAAGAAGAATGATGGCATGAACCCTACTGTTAGGGAGGTTGTCCGAACACTACAAGAATATGCCGGGAGAGTCAAGGCGATGGAGCATGAGATTCGAGAAAGAGACTACAACATTGAGAAGATATTGAGCTTGCCAACTGAGAACTCTATGATGAGATTCTCAACCTCAAGCAAGCCGTCAGCGACATAGCTAGTGCTGGAAAGTCGACTCGGACCAAAGACGTCAGTTGAACCAACTCGTACTCTCCAAATGAGCACAAGCTATTTATTATTGGGACTAGGGGCAAAGTGATGTAAGGACTAGGGGCCCATGGCCCCATTTGGATTTTTCATAAATTTTTATGAGTATATGTGTTTTTGTACGATAGTGTAAAAATCAGGGGTCGTTTGTGTAATTAAAAAAGTTTAGTGAGTGAGGGGCCTTTGTGCATTGAACTGTATAAGGGGCGGGTTTTGTAATTAAATCTAGGTCTGGTGTATAATTAGACAAGCAGTCTGTCTCTTTTTTGTTTCAGCCGTAGCACAAGCACTCTTCCTTCCTCTTTCCATCTTTGTTCTTCATTTGTTCTTGCCCCTTTTCGCACTCTGCACTCCGCTTCCTTCTTCTTCTTCTGTGGCTCTTAGCCTCTTAGGTCAGATTTCTTTCTTATAATCTTATACTTTTTTTATTTTGAATATTAAGATTTAAGTATTTTAATGTTGATTTGCTTCTTAAATTGTTAAATATTGATATTAAATTTAATTATGGAGGTTTATTTGCTTCTTAGACTGTTAAATATTGATATTAAATTTGATTATTAAGGTTGATTTGCTTATTAGATTGTTATTTGATAAAATAATATTGAGATTAATATATGTGTTTGTTGGCTATAGTAGGTTGAATATTTAGTTGATAAAGATATTTCAAAATATATAATTAATTTTAGTATATCATTTTTTTCAAAAACATAATGGCAAAATATTTTAATAAAATAGGAGTAAGTTCTACTTCTCGAAATGTTGGTTCGAGTTCTACTCGAAATGTTAGTTCGATTTCTACTCCAAATGTTGAATCCACATTTTCAAATGTCGATTCCAATCCGTCAAATATAGGTTCTTTCGCTCCGAATGTCGATTCCACTACTCCAAATGTTTTTTTCCAATTTAGAGCTTCAAAGTAATCATGGGTTAAGAAAAAATGTACATGAATATGATGTTAATATTAAAGAGAATGTGAGACGAGCATACTTGCAAAAAGGGTCTGTTAACCAAAAAGTCATGATTTTTCTTGGAGTGGTTCTAGACCTTACAAACGTAGATTTATTTCATCGTGGTTAGTTGGAGTATAACATTTTAAAAGATTATGCAATTTACTTGTATTATTATTTGTTTAAACCAAAGTTAATTGGCGGGCAAAGGGATGGTGATTCATTTGTTAGTAAAGGGTTTAGTAATTGGAAGAAGAAAAATTTATTAGACAAACATGTAGGAGAGCACAATAGTTTGCATAACAAATGCATGAAGGCTACAGAAGATCTAATGAAACAACAAGGACACATAGAAGTTTGTTTGTATAATCATTTAGAGTTTGATATTAAAGGAGAATAGTTCTGCTTATTACGTACATTGTTTTGCTCACTAACTTCAATTAATTAACACTTGTAGCTGTTGCCGAAAATCACTCAAAGATTTATACATTCTTTGATGTCGTTACAATGTTGTCAAATATTGTTGGAGCATCATGCAAGCGCAGAGATATCCTTCGAAAAAATTATTTAAAAAATTGATCGAAGGAATTTATAATGGAAAATTTTGATAGGTTCCAGATTGAATTAAGAGAAAATATTGAAACGGGCTAGAAACACACGTTGGGGTTCGCATTTTGGCACACTTGTTAACTTAATTGACTTATTCTCTTCCATAATTGATGTTCTCATAATTATTGGCGAAAATGGACAGAAGCTAAAGTAAAGAGTAAAAGCAGACACTCTATCGGAATACATTCAGGTTTTTGAATTTACATTTATCTTATACTTCATGAAAAATGTGTTGAAAATTACAAATGATTTGAATCTAACATTTCAGAAGAAAGACTAAGACATTGTAAATGCCATGGCTCTCATAAGAAAAACAAAGTTACGCCTCGACCAATTAAGGGATGATGGATGAGAATCTTTACTAAATATGGTATCTTTATTTTGCATTAAGAAAAATATAATCATTGTAGACATGGAGGATTCATTTGTAAAGAAAGGAAGATTACGTTGAAATGTTGAGGGAAACACAAGTATGCATTATTATCGTGTTGAATTGTTTTACACCGTGATATATATGTTACTTCAAGAGTTGAATACCCGTTTCAATGAGATAAATATGGAGTTGTTATTGTGCGTGGCTTGTCTTGATCCAAGAGATTCATTATCTGCTTTTGATAAGGTAAAATTGCTCCGATTTTATCGAGTTTTATCCATCCGACTTCTTAATAATAGATTTAAATGCATTTCAATATCAACTTGATAACTATATTTTGAATTTGCGTTCAAATGGCCAATTTTTAGAAGTGATGGGGTTAATGGGCTTGTTAAGAAAATGGTTCAATTAAAGAAGTATTGAACATTTCCATTAGTATATATGCTCATCAAGTTGGCTTTACTTTTATCTGTTGCAACTGTAACGGTTGAAAGAGTTTTTTTTTTGCAATGAAATTAATCAAGACTCAATTACGGAATCGGTTGGGTGATGATTTCGTGAATGATTTCTTGGTTACATATGTCGAGAAAGATGTTTTTGAAACTATTGACAATGAAAATATCATTTAGCATTTTCAAAATATGAACTCTCGAAAGAGAATGTTGTAACTAAATATATGTCATTTTGATTTTTGATGTACAAGATGTTAAGTATTTTAATATAATATTTTGATTTTGGCCTTGTTATAATATATACAAAAAATTCTTGTTATGTTATTAGTTTGTCCCACCTGAACAAAATTCCTAACTCTGCCACTGATTGGGACCATGATGAAAAAGTGTCAATTACGGATCAACAACAGGTCCCCCAAGATAGGTCGGCTCATAAGAAAGCACGGGTTGACACAACCTTAGTCGGCGAGAGCGATGCCCCACAACAGAAGAAATTGAATGAACGAGATTCGCCACACGAGATCAAGCAAGAGGTGCATCGATAACTATGGGTAAAATGCCAAGGTCATGGCTAGATGATGCCCCGGAAAATGTTCGAAAGACACTTAGGGCTCATTTGGTTCGAGTTTTGGGAATGGAATGGGCATACTTGATTCCTGGAAAGTTTCTTTTTTGGCATGTAGGATGCCATGCCGATGTTTGGTTCAACCGGGAATAGGAATGGAATAAAGTATCAATTACAAAAATACCCTTCTTTTTATAAGTTGAGAAGACATCACATACTAATTTTTCAAAAGAGACAATTACTATAATAAATTACAAAAATTACACATGCCTAGCTAATAACTATCCTACAAAAATTACAACAAGAAAAAAGAAAAGAAAAAAGTTCCAAATATTTTTTTTTATCATTTTTGTGCAGCAGCGTAACTAAAAAAAAATAGTTTCAAACAATATTTTCATACACGAATGGAAAAAGAATTATTTATTCATAAGGAAGAGTGTTATTTTGTTCCTAACATGAAAAATTAAAAAAGATGCCCATTGGTAATAGTTTATTCCTTATGATTTAAATGAGAGAACTTGGGAGGAAAGGTTTGTTCCTGGAATCATTTATTCCGGACTCAAAACTTGAACCAAACGCGGGAATCGTTTCGAAATGGAATATAGCATTCCGGAATGGTTTAAATCTTGAACCAAACGAGCCATTAGTTCACCTTTCACCGAGGAAATCAAGGAGGCTCCAATCCCGGCTAACTTTCAAATCCAGCCAATATTCATCACATCCGCCACTATTGGCACACCATGCTCCAATGGAACTCCAATATGGTGCTGATGTGCCGAGTGTTTCCTTCAATTCTTGGGGGAATGCGAAGTGCGATGATACGTGAATCTGCCATCCAAGTCAATAGATAGCTTCAACGAGTTGGCCGAATAGTTTGTGACCCGCTTTACGCAGTTCAAATACTTGAAGAACATTTTGGGTACATGAACAAAAATAAATAATTAAAGAAATACTTTACCCCCCTCAATTTCTTGATTCACTTGGTCTTCTTTTTCTCTTTTTTTTTCTCTCTTCCGTTGGTACTTAATAAGATCTAGCTTGGCTTAGCTTCTTTCTTTGAAATATTGAATTTGGACAATGTGATGCCACTGCTAATCATGCATATTATTCATAACAATTGTGTGTAATGCCTCACAAATAAGTCTTAACATTGTTAATTTTATCACATGGGTAGTAATAAATTTAATTAATTTGTTAGTTCAATTTGGGGTAAGTTTCGAATTCTTACTAGAATTTCTATTTTCTTCTCAAACAAGTAAGAATTGGAGTGCTTATAAGTTTATCAAGTCAAGCTCAAAGTAGTTAACGAGTTTCGGTTTTGTAAATGGACATTTTGTTTATCACAATCATTTTAGTTCGATTTTCATTCTTTTAATTACACAGCTCAAACTTTAAATATGAAAATATGACATTTCTTTCTGAAAAACCTCAAAAACAAAAGCTAACACTAACTAGTGGATGGATACAAAAAATCGTTGAACATCAACCACATTTAATTAATTTTGCTCAAACATGACAAAATCTACATTTTGTATAGTAATTCCAAATAAATTTTGCAATACATATTTAAGTGAGTGTATAAGAAAGTTCTTAAGTATAGATTTGAAGAACCCTATTATTTGAGGGGTCCTCTGCGAAAAATTAAAATATGGACCTTTTATATAATCTTGTATAAAAATAGACTAAAACTTTTATATTACTTTTACAAAAAGAAAATAGTACAGATCCATTTTTTTGGTATTATGTTCACTTTAATTTTATGAAAAAATTTAGAAGGCGATATATGTAGAGAGTGGCTAGAAGGTGTGGAAGAAATATCGAGTGATAAAATCACTTTGAAAAAAAATATTCCAATGAGAATTTTTAAACACACTGTTCTAGAAATTGAGAGGGGGAGGAGAGAAAGAGGCACATTGGAGATAAAAAAAATTATCTTTTTCAAGATAACTTTTAGAGAGAGAGAGATTGAGAAGTTGAAAATATAGAATGGGCAAATAGGAAAGGAAAAAAGAATTATTTTTTTCAAAGATAACTTTTGTTTAAAAAAAAAACAAGAGAGAAAGAAATTAGAAATATAAAATGGGAAAAAGAGATGAAATGGAAAAGGCTAGAGAAGTGGGGGAAAAAAGTACTTTTTTAAAGATAACTTTAAAAAAAAAATAAGAGAAAAAGTAGTTGAAAATATAAAATGAAAAAGATGGATAAACGGGAGAGGACTCAAATTTGAGTTAATGTTAAAAAAAACTATTATCAATTAATTTAAGCCCCAATTATATTTTTTAGGCCCTTTTACATGTAAAAGACTATTACAAATTCTAAATATATGGCCCCTAATTATAATTAATATAGTTTGGCATTCTTTTAATATTGAGCCTTATGTAGTTGCCCAACCAGCTCATCCACGTGGCCGGCGCTGATTTGGAGGATATGCCTTAATAGATATATAAGAGCGCGCGATTTTATGATTTTATTTGAACTTTTAAGGTTGTATTATTTTCCTTACTCCTTCCTCAAATATATCTATTGCCATTGGTTGTATAAAAAATTTCTTAACTTTAATTTTTTCATGAACTTACAAACACAAACTCCAAATCTATTTCATCCACCACTTCTACAAAGTAAATTTTAGAGAACTCCTTCATGAACGTAAATATCTAATAATAAAAAAAATAACATATCAATGTGTCAATTACTCATTAATTTGTGATAAGATTCTTTTAATCAATACATAATAATTACATTTGATACACTCTTTATGACAGATGTTCATGTCTCCTTATAATTGTTGAAATGCTTAACTTCAACTTTCGTACAAGAACATATATAAGTTAAAATAGATCATTGGTATTTTAAAGAATCTTTTTTATTTTTTTTAGTACAAACAATCGATAAAAATTAAGTGTTCAAATGAGAGAGTCTAAACACATTTCAACCACGTGGACAAGTCCACAATCTTAATTAAATTTGTTAGCTAACATTTAGGAATTAAAAGATACTTTTGTACTTTTACAATTAGCCCTTCTAAAGCTTCAATATTACACACGGAGGATACTGTCGGTGGTGATCCAACTTACTATTAAATAAGTCACATTCCTATATGCCTAAATGTGGTGTGGTGACGGTAGTGCCCATTTTGAAAGGGATATATGAAAGATATAGCACAAAGTGTGGATCCAAAATATAAGAAATGATGATGATAATGTTAGATATTAGGAACCTAAAAGCAATGGCTTCTATGAAAAGAACATGTTGAATAGTTTCAAGTGTGCAAATTGTAATAATGACATTGATATCAGTAAATTAACAAAAAGTAGGGTTAACGTGTGCTCTGCATGATAAGAATTCAAATATAAAAAGAATAAAAGTATAATATGCATTAAATGATGCACAGAGACCTAATTCTTTCCATATATAGCATACTTAACATGTATATTTAGGGCTGGTTTAGTTCGAGATTCAAATCATTTCGGGAATGCTAAATTTCATTCCAAAACGAATTCCGCGTTTGATTCAAGTTTTAGGTTTGGAATAAATGATTCTAGGAATCAGCTAATCTTCTTAAGTTCTCCTATTTAAATCACAAGGAATAAATCATTACTAGATGGCATCATTTCTAATTTTTCTTGTTAGAACTAAAATACCCTCTTCCTTACAAATAAAAATTCATTTTTCCATCCGTGTCCCTTTTAAAAATGATCAAATCTAGGCTATAACCAAATATTGTTTGGAAAAAAAAAATTAGTTAGGTTGCTGCCCAAAAAAAAATATTGTTTGGGATTATTCATTTTATTTTATTTTTATTTTATTTTGTTTTGTTGCTGCACAAAAAAATTGTAATTTTTGTAGGATAGTTATTGGACATGTGTAATTTTTGTCATTTATTATAGTAATTGTACCTTTTGAAAAATTAAGAGATGTCTTCTCATTTTATTAAAGGAAAGGGCATTTTTATACTTAACACTTTATTTTATTTTTATTCCCGGTTGAACCAAATAGAGTGAAAGTACTGTAACATACCAAGAATAGAGCATTCATGTCTGAACTAAATATTGGCATGGCATCCTAAATGATAAAAAAAAAACTTTTTGAAAATCAAATATACTCATTCCATTCCTAAAACTCAAATTAAACAAGTCCTTAGAGTACAAGAAATCGGAGAAGTATACTATATGGTGAGGAGAAAGAGACATTTTTTTGAAGAAAAATGTGAATATGTGATATCACGTCATTGATACAATTTTTTTACTGGGTATTTTTTACAAGCGCACGGATGTTTACCACATCAGAAGACTTTTGCAGCTTATTTCAAGAGTCATACATGTCTAAATACATGATTAGACTAAGGGGTCCCATTTTTTGACACAGTTCATGTGTGCCATTCAAATAATTGAGTTGGATATCAATCAAATACTGGTTAAGTATTGGTCCGTTGTAAATCCTAAAGGATTAAGTTCTCACCAACTCTTATAAGGTGGGACAAGGTCTGAATTTTACTACACACGAATCACTTAGGCCAACCAACATAAATTGTAATTTTGAGAAAAAATACCATTCATTTATAATTAATCAATGGTTAAAAAGTAAGTTTCAATCGATATCAAGAGATTTTGATTGTTAATTATGTGTTAAGAAAAAAACCTACTAATCTTAGACAGACACGATTTGCACAATATAAGTGATTACGAAAGTGATTATATTTTGTCGGACCCATTAAATTCACTTTTTTTCTTCGAAAATATTTAGTTGTACTACATTTATATACGACTTTTTCAATTATAAAAGTGATTACTTTTTTTGTTGGACTCATTAAATTCGCTCCTTCAATGAACCAATATAGGGGTAATCCACTAGATCAAGTATAGGTTCAATGAACCAATAGATGGGTAATCCACTGAATCAAGTACAGGCACAACACTTATCTGGTGCCACCATGCTTACCCAATTTCTGTAACCAAAACCAAAATTTGGACAGAGTACTCAATTCAGCAAAGAAATCAAGCATCAAAACCAGAATCACTTTATTAGCATTCTTTAGAATTTGGGTACAATAATAGTATTGGTTACTTCAACTCACTTCATAAAAAAGGAAACAAGAACAAACCGAAAAATAGGTTCAGTTCTTCATTTCCATTGAGAAAGAGAACATAACATAGTGACTAAAAAGTCATCACTATCAAAGGGAAGGAGGGGGGGCAAATACCTGCAAACAACCTCTCATCCAACACCGATAAAAAAAAATATCAAAAAAAAGAAAAGAAAAGAAAAGAAAGTAGAATGTACACAAGAACCACACATTATAACTAGCATTATTTTCTTTCAAGAAAATGGGGATTGATTAGTGATTAGTCGAAGCTCGAAGATCGGCTCCACCTGCCTTTCAAGTAGTCCTCTAACGAGACTCTTTGCGCGATGCTACTCATTGAGAGCGACTCCTCCTCCATGTCCTTAAATGCAAGGTTCAGATGCGACTGTAGGTTCAGATGCGACTGTAGGTTCGAAGGCAAGTAGCCTTCATCGTCCAATGAATCAGAGCCCTCGAAAGCGTTGACTTGTATACTTCCATCGGCGCCTTCCAAGGCGTTGACTTGTAGTCTTGCCCATTTGATCATCTCCACATCTCCTTGGAGGAGCTTTAGAACCTGTTTTTTTTTTTTCAACAAGAATGTGTTTATTAAGGTCAGACCGTCACCCCGATGAACAAATAAACCGGAAAAAAAAAGAACGTCATGATGGCATCAAAAAGTGAGGAACCCAGCGTTAGATGATACATGGTATTAGTTTATCTTCCTATAACTCGGGGTATTCAGGCCTCTTAGAGCACCCGACTAAGTATGTTTGACTGGTTTAAGAAGAAACTAATTGAATTTCTTGAAATTCTCTAAAATGAAAATATAGAATCTTGGATATTTTCCATGGAACAACAAATGCAGCCAAACACACTCTAAGAGAAAACTAGAGATAACTTACCAGGCTCATTTGGGGCCGAGCTCGAGGCGAACGTCGAATACAAAGAGTAGCAGCTAAAACCATCCTCTCCATCTGGTCATGATCGTAGTCATTGCCCAAGGTTGAGTCCAATAATTGGGTAAATTTTCCGCCATTTAGAATCGGCTTTGCCTGTGAAAAATGATTCCTTTCTTTTACTTTCTGAACCAGAATCAAGTATCAAATTCCAAGCTAACTTAAAAGATTGAGCAAATAAAACATACCCACATAACCAAGCTCTCTTGGCCCTTGGGATATTCATTACTTATAGGCTTTCTTCCAGAAAGAAGTTCAAGAAGAACGACTCCAAATGCATACACATCAATCTTGTCATTCACTTTGCCGTACATGAAATATTCAGGAGCTAAATAACTGCAAAAGAAAGTGTTTAACTGACTTAGTTCATGATCAATCATAGTTTTGAAGTTTTTTGTTTTTGTTAGAATAAGAAATTGATTAGTTCACATTTTGAGACTGTCCTTGATGCAATTTTAAGAACGTTTGAGAACTTAAAAATGATGAACCAAGCGCGCACTTGGGGTGTGTTTAATTAGTTTACATGGGAAAGAATTGAATTCATTGAAATTATTTTACATGGAAACAAACACTTATAGGGGAGAGGTGGTTTTCAGGTTCCATGGAAAAAAGAATATTTTAGGCTCAAGCAATTGTAGAATGGAGATCAATTCCTTGGAACATTGTTGCCGCTAAAGATGAAACATCTAGTCCCTTCGAGATTTTCACAGAAAAGAAGTGCAACCAAACTCGCCCTTCGAGAATTTTAACAAAATTTAATCTTTTTGGTATAATGTCAAGAAAATTTTTAATTTGACACCTATTACTTCTTTTATACTTGTGCACAACAAAACTTGCTCCCTCCCCGATTTCAAGGGGATCACCCTTTTTTTGGCTCCTCTAGAGTGATAGAGTAGAGTAGTAGATCTGGACCGCTAGTTTACAATTTAGATGGCTCAAATTTTGATACATAGTTTCTGCCTCTGGCAAGGACTCATTTAACCAGAAATTCTCCTTAAAAATCTTGGCCATCTACTTTTGGATCCGTCTCCACTAGAGTAAATGCATTTGGAGGTTTTAAGTGACTAACCCGAAAGTTCCCGCAACATCGGTGCAAGTTATATGTGATGAGGTAGTTGATGCCCATTTAGCAAGTCCAAAATCCGATAGCTGAAAAGGGTAAAATGGTCCAAAACATAATGAGCACAAAAATGGCCGAACCTTAATCTATTTGAAGTAATGAATTAAAGGCCAAATACATCACCTGTGGCTCGAAATCATCGGAGAGTAGTATGTTTGATGATTTAACATCCCTGTGTATGACGGATTGATCACTTATATTGTGTAGATATTGCAGTGCCTCAGCTACACCCACAGCCACCTTGTATCTCTCTCGCCATCCAAACGCTAGCTGATCCTTTTTATTACCTGCTTTATAAAAATCCCATGAGAAAAAAAAAAGGGTCGGAAAATTCCATTTGATAAATTATCTAGCTTTGTTTTAAGTCTAAGATGTCGTTTGTTTTCTTGTCTGCATTCTAAATCTAAAGTCTAAAATCTGGACTTGGATATTTTGTTTCTTTTTTGTCTGATTGCAACATTTGCAAAGACATTAAACATATTACTTTGACCATTCTGCATGACCAAAAGAGTTAGGTTGAAAGAAAATATGGTTTTATGCAACCATTCAGACTTCATTAATCCCATTAAGAGGTAGGAGAGCCTTTCAATGATTCAGAGGCATATTAAAAGGTTGCTTCTAAACTTTTAACCAAAACAAACACCTTAACTCATCTCTGAATTTTGAATTTTAGCCATTCAAACTTCAAAGGGTAAAACAAACAGACCCTAAATCAAATTAGTCAAATACAATACATGTTAGATATAACATACCATGAAGATTCTCTTCAAGGCTTCCTCTCGATAAGAAATCATAAACCAAAAGGAGATTGTTGTCCTCAAAACAGAATCCGAAAAGTGAAATGATGTTTTTGTGATTTAAAGTAGTAATTATCTCGATTTCAAGAACAAACTCTTTCAATACATCTTCAGATGGCTTCAAAATTTTAACCGCAAGTTCTTTGCTGTCGGGAAGATAACCTCTATAAACCTGGCTGCTGCCTCCTTTTCCAATCATATTCTCTGAAATTCCATACAACAATTAACAAAATGCACATATGTTACATACAAAGGGCTCGTTGATCTTGAGCCCTTTTTTGTTTTCTTGGAAAAAAATTGGCTCTTGCACTATAAAGTATCATAATTCGTGGATTGAGATTTAAGCAAGTAAACCAATTTAGAATTCCAGTAATCACAAAAACTCGAACCAAGCAAACATTGAGGTTCCATTTGATAAAAGAAAAGTTGGAAAATGATAATGATTTGAAATTACTGCGAACTTAGGGAAGTTGGAAAAAGGGGACAGTGATCTGGTGTGATGTCTCCCTCCTTTCCTTTTTTTCGTAGAAAACTTTTCTTTCCCATCACCCAAAGAATTGGATTCCATGGAAAAACCAAAACAGTAAGAGAACATCTCACCAAATCAATAATCTATTTTTCCAACTTCTCATAAAAATTACTACTCTTTTCAAACATTTTTCAACGGCTTTTTTTATCAAACACCACAAATTCTTGCAGAGGAAACAGACCTGGCTTAAAATTCGATGTTGCTGAGAGAAGTTCTTGGTATTTAAACAATCTACAAGTAGCAGCATATTTCTCATGAAGACCTTCCAATTCTTTCGGTAAGCTTGTTGAACTATAACTTGGAGAAGAACATATAGACCCAGTCTCATTACCAACAAGAACAATAGCACCACTTTCTCCATCTAGCTCACTAGACCGATCTTCACAATCACCACCACTTTCTTTCTCATCCGAATTCGTAATTTGCAAAATTCGTCTATTGGGTAGCCTCATTGCCCATTCAACCACTGAGATCTTTCGAACCGAAGCCTTTCGGTTTGACACAATGGCTCGGCGAAGAAGCGGCCAACCGGGCCTTGGTTCAGGCAATTCTTTTATCAATAGAGATATCGAACTAGAAGCAGCTTCTGGTTGTTTTACCGGCACCAAAGCCATCGAGTTATCTACAGCATCATCCTCCTTTTCTTGGGTACAAGTATTATTAGCACAATTGGATTCAGGTGAACAAATTGAACAGCTCTTTTTAACCACATTCTCAAGTCTATCAGAACCGAATTTTGCTAAAGCTAGATCAAAATTCCCAAAAGAAATTTGATTGGGCTTCGACTCGTTACTATCATTTAGTATTTTGGAATTCTTGCTCAATTTCCTCTGTATTGCGCCAAGGAAACCGTTTCGATGATGATCTTCAGTTTCAACAGAAAACCCAATAAGTAAATTTATATTCTCTTGTTAGAAAGTAGAAATTTACTGAAGTTTAAGAAACTATGATTATGTGAAATAGAGAACTAAGGGTGTGTTAGATAAAACATTGGAAAATAATTGAAAACACTACTAAATATATGAGAAGTTGGAAAAATAGGATGAAGTGATTTAGTGAGATATTCTATTACCTTCTAGTTTTTCCATGTAATACAATTCTTTGGGGGACGTGTAAAAAAAAATTACACAACAAGAGAGGAAAGATGGCTATTACCTTCTAGTTTTTCCATGGAATACAATTTTTTGGGGGACGGGTAAAAAAAAAATTTGCATGACAAAAAAGGAAAAGATGGAAGTTTTCACAAGATCACTGATCTGTTTTTCCAACTTTCCGTACAACTTAACTGTTTTACAATAATTTTCCAGATTATATTTTTTTTATCAAACCAGTGCCTAATAGTAGTCTACCAAACAACAAGAGAAAACGGTAAAATTGAAAAGAAGTAGAGGTTGGTACAGAAAATAGTACCTTTTGCATTGAAATTAGAACCAGAAGAGGATTCTCTATGAAACACAATTTTCCCATTATTAATAGCTAGAATTGTACAATCTTTTTGCAGTTTCTTGGCACAGTACTTTGCAACAGAGGCCGATGACCGGATTGTATGATGATTTCTCGCAGTTCCCACTATAATCTCAGTAGCAAAGTAAGATTTCGCTTCTCGAACCAGAATTTTTCGGATTGATGAACCTCTGCAAATCTTGAGCTTGAGATCCACCTGCAAAATTAACACCCAAAAAAGAAATCAACCCTCTAACGTTTTCAAGATAGTGATGAGAATAAGGAATTGACTCCAGTTGGGATCTGAAACAATTTGATCATCCACTCAACTCACCAAATTGGCTTTAGTTGAGTCAAATTTTCTTCAAACTTTAGGTAAAAAAACAACACTATAGGTAAGGACTAAGATTGAGAATCCTTGTTTATTCCCTCTTTTTCCCACCAGCCAAACAGAGGTACACAGAGAGAAATCAAAGAAAATGTTTAAGTGTTCAAAATTTAAAACCCACCGACAATTTTCCCACTAAAAACAAAACCAATAGCATGCTGATTGGTTTCTGAGAACGGAAAATTTTGCGAGAGAAAGAAAATGCAAGTTGAACTTCAATTGGTAACTTTTTTTCACACCCTTCAACCTCTAAAAGACAGATAAATAAAAACATAAAATTACAATCCTCACTCCATTGAAGCCACTTTAAGTAGGAGAAGAAATCACAGTGTGTAATTGAACCTGTTTCAAATTGCAGAAACCTTCATACACAGCAAGAACAGAGTCAAAAGCTTTGAAAAGAGATAGCAGAGAGGACTTCCCATCTCGATCCACAATTTCTGAAAAGCACCCATTTCAAGAAAACAGTCAATTAACAATACAATCAAACAAATTCCCCGAAACCTTCCAAAAACAAGTAGACCCACATAAAACTTTACTCCAAACACTCTCTCTCTCTCTCTCTCTCCAAATTCCCCCAAAAAATTCAGAAACAAACAGACTCAATTAAAAAATTTACTCAACACCCGTTTCATTACAACAGTCAATTAACTCTATAATCAACCAAATTCCCGAAAAAGATTCAAAAACAAACTGACCCAGAAAAAATTTTCTCTCAAATTCGCTCTCTCTAGAAAGACATTCGTACCATTGGAGGCTAGAACATGAAGGGCAATGACACGGTCACCAGGCTGGGCTACTTTGACCAAAGCCCAAGTGAGCAACTCTCTGCTCTCAGAGTCCAAATTCACTCCCACCACCACCGTCCGGCACTCTTCTCCGGCGAGAGTCATATTTATCAAAAGTGGGGTGAGCTCAGATTCAGGTGAGTTTGGTCTGGTGATTAGGCCTCATTTGGATTCAGTATAAGAAGGGATTTATGAAGCTTAAAGAGTCGCCTTTTTTTGTTTATGATTTGAGTTTGATTTGCAAGTTTGTCAGGCAGGGGATTGGGGCTCACTCCTGAGCGATAGGGTACCAGCAAGCAAGAAGAAACAGCAGCAGCAGCTAGAGTTGGTTGTTGCCTTGAGAGAGACAGGGAAACGAACTCTCTCTCACTACATTAATACCTGCTAGTAAATACTGTTTACACTAGCCTCGTAACACACTTGCAATTTGTGACACGATCCAATAACACAACATTAAATTCACGCAAAGTTTTCAAATATACATAAAACTTCAATTGGTACGAGTTATAAAAATATAAATATGTCAAACTCGTTTATTAAATAAAACAATTTTGTATTAATTCACGAAATTTAAATAAAATTCGTTTGACCCAATTAAATCGTGATTCAATTTTGAATTATGTAAGTCACTAACCGATGCATATAATCCTTTATAAAGTAAATTATTTTCACACCAAGTGTTATACACGATTCAGTTATAAGTATAATATAATGGTTAAGGCTTCACCACAACAGTTATATGTAGGGTGGTGATGTTGGCACCCCAAAAATCTCTTGAAAAACACTCCCACTTTTCATTCGGTCCTTAACAACCGAATAACGTATACGTTATTCGGTTGTGAATGACCGAATATAAACTTGCAAAAATTTGAAAAAACTTGAAAATGCCTTACTCGGTTGTCAAGAACCGAATATATAAACCTATATTCGATCCTCAACAACCGAATAATAGACACTTTACTCGGTTGCGAATGAGCGAATTAAAGTGGGAGTGTTACCAAGTGTTTTTGGATGGTGCCAACATCACCACCCTATATGTATTGATAACTATTTACACTTATGAATGGTGCTATAGGTTTATAATATGATAACGTAGGTTATGTTTGATAAGAATATGAAAAATAATAACAAAATTTATTGATTTTCACGAAAATTTGAAAAAAAAAAATTGATAGATGTAATGAGACGTTCTCTTAATTTTTGAGATTTTCACTTGAGGTGATGATGGAGAAAAAAATTCTACAAAAACAAATAATAAAAATAAGAATGAAATAAATAGCATATCACCGTATCACACAACTTATTTTTTAATTTTTCACAATAATCAATATATTTTATTTTCTATCTTTCTATCAAACATATTTATACTTTTTATGCCTCAAATGTTACAACAACAATTATCTAAGATATTAATTTATACTTGAGGCACAATACAAAATAAATGTAGACTGGGATTCCTTATAGTGGATATATAAACACACACATATATATGTATGTAAATGCGTTAAATCAAATCGCATCCAAGGAGGATTTTTATGTAATGCTATAATTAAAGTTAATAATATTAATTAGCTTCTCTTTTGTGACAAAAATATATAAATAATTATACACTTCTTCCCTTTGTGTCATATCAGTACCTTTGTAAACTCGTGTAAAAATTAAAATGATTACTAAGATGCAAGGGCATGTATAAATGTCATTACATAAAATTTCATATAATTTCAGTAGTTTTTCTTCCATTTTTATTCAATCTTCTAATAACAGTGAATATTGTTTTATAAATTATGGGTACGTGGACTCTATATGAACTAAATTAAATAAGGCTACACCCATTAAATTATAATCTTATTTTCTTTTTAATTTAAATTGATTTATTTTAAAGTAGTCTTACCATCACACTTATGCACTGTGGTGATTATACGTCATAGTTGAAAAATAGTATATATAATAGTGAGACTACATATAAAGAGATTAATTCAATTGATACGAACGCGAAGGTTTAAATCCGCGCATTAGTATTAGTAGGCTCCTATCTTGCTCTTCCTAACTATTGCTCCAATGGATCAAAAAAATTGATAACCACTGCCCCAATAAATGAAAAAGTAAAAAAATAGTGAATTATATTTTAAAGGTATTTTTATCATTTGACGCATGATATCTCATTTTATCAGCTCTAATTATTTCATGTTTGACTCTTAAAAGTAAAAATAATGCAATCTTCCTACCATTCTTATCCGATGAAGGAAAAATCTTATTTCTTGGTGTCATTGGTTTTGAAATATTCCTCCTAACATTAATAATTGCTTTTTAATATATATCTCAGTTTACAATTAAAATATTTTTAATTAATTACTTTTATATTGCATTTTTAATGTGATGATTGTATTGAATATTATTTTCTGATTGTCAACAACCATAAAGCGTAAAAGTTTATATATGGACATACCTAAAATGTTGAAGTCACAACAATAAAGTAATAAATGAAAACTTCTTTTAACCTTTATCATTATTTATTAGGTTGTAATAAATGCTTTTCTTACTTTATTATTGTACAAAATAATGTAGTACCAACCAAATAAATTTGAAAAATAACATAAGTTTAATGTCGTCTTTCTTTATTTTTATCTGATTTCTGTCACATTATTAATAATTTTCTTTTTATTTTATTTTTTCATCAATGAAACACAAAAGTAATACCTTTATTACTCACTGAAATTTTGTGCACACGTAATACGCAAGAGATTTAAATATAATTAATTTATGAAAAATTTGATAAAAAAACTAATATATAGTATGGTGGTTGCGAGTCCAAGTTAGAATTCGAATCTCATTACTTACGCTAAATAAAACTCTCTTTTAATGAAATAAAAGGCCATAAGGGTAAAATAGAAAAATTAAAAATCCGGCACAACTTCGTAATTACTAAATTTTCTTTCAGCTTTATATAATAGTAGATGAAATAATTTCTTCAACCTTTTTCTCATTAATGTTTTTTGCATATATATACGCAAATAAATTATAATTTATATTTCATAAATAGTATTTTAAATTTACATTTTCGGTAAAATTATTTGCAAGTGGACATGAAAGAGAAAGGAGTGGTTAAACTTTGTGTTGCGGGGCAACTTTTTTAGGGAGCCCACGTGCGTGCAGTTTCTTGATACACCGGAGGCACCTTGTGACACTATGATACACATTTGAAGTGACATACAGATTTGTCGATGTAAAAATTTGATATAAAAATTAAAATATTAATGTGTTAATCAATTATTTGTTCGAATAAAATATGATACTGTTATTTTAATTAATACATAATTGCAATATTTGATATTTGTAAAAATGAGAGAAATAACTTCACATAGACATAGTGAACATCTTACAAAAAAAAATTATCACACTAATATTTTATTTTTTATTTTAGTTTTCCGGAATCTCTCCCACTCAACTCCTAGTTGTAAGTTTAAATATTGAATCAAATTTCATAAAAGGAATTATTAATTAAATACACAATAGAAAATTCCTTTCATGTTTGTTGCCTTTTTTATTAACAAATATTAGTATTCTTGTATTTCTTTCTTTTCTTTAAAGAATTAATATCCCTGTCCTAGTAAGCAATTAAGTGCTCATTTGTTTGTTTAAAACTCTAAATGTTCTAGTATGTAAATTAATTCATTTAAAATTTAAAAAAAAATATTTAAACAAACATTTTTGTTGTATGATTTTTTTCTCACAAATTTGTATAGCATAAATTATGTAATTCACTTATGTATTTATGTTATCTTATCTTATTTTATTTTATTTTTGACAATAATGTTATCTTATTTAAAGTCTTAAGAATTAACATAAAACTTATAGCTTTTTTTTAGTTTATTTTGCAACTAAACACTAATAATTTAATACATTATGAATTAAATTATTTTAAATTATTCAATTTGGGAAAGATTATTCAATTCGAGAAAGATAACCAAATAGGCAAACATCTTGCAAACGATCCAATTATTTATTAGGTATATCACGGAATATTTATCTATTGGATGTGCGCCTTCTCATCATGGGTTATAATTTAGCATATGTGATTATTAGTGGGGAAAAGTGTTAAAAAAATAAAAGGAGAAAATATTGATTTGAAAAGAAATAATAGATTTCCTAGATCTCCAAAGTTATATATTTCGATAACAGAGAATAGTAATAAAGTAATATCAAAAGCAAAAAAAGGAAAGAAGGAAAGAAAATGAAAAGTGTATAAAACATAATAAGCAATCAACAAAAAACTTTGTTTAATACTAAATTAGACACATAAAAACGTCTATTTTCTTTGCACGCGCAATCTAATTTAAAATGTATGTGGACTTATGAAAAACTGTTTATTCCTACACATCTCGTACTAGATTCTTTTCAAAGTAACATATCGTAAATTCTTGGATCTAACTAGATTGAATTCAATTAAAGATTATAATGACAAACTTACACAAAGAATTTGACCTAAAACTTTTCAAGTCAAAGTATTCATCGACATAAGTGGGAGAGAGATGCTTACGGTTGATACTTGTACCTTTTTAAAAAAAAAAAAAAACTAGTTATTCTTAACCACAAATTTTTTTAGAGAGAACCGAACAGTGCATGAAGGATTCGTCCACTTCAAATAAACTATGACCTATCATTAGTTTTTGTAAAAGTATAAACAATTTTTAAATTATGGCTCGATTATATTGCTTTATTATTAATGGCCGGAAAGAGGTAGGTAGTATTAATAAAAAGCAACGAAAATTCAGAAAAAGTAGCCGAAAGAAAGAATTAAAGGGGGCTAGCAAATCAAAAGCTTATTTTTCATATACTAGTGATAATAATGATGGCTTCACAATAATAAAAATACAAATACATACATATATATATATATATAGGGTTCGTTTCTGATAAGGATCAATCCTTATGGGTTGATCCTTTTACGACGATTTTTTCATCATAAAAATATTTAAAGAGTGTTTTTTATGACGCAAAACCATCATAAAAAGAACCAGTTCGTACAGACTGTCCACATTTGAAATTTCATCCGTATATAATATATATATATATATATAAATATATGTGTGTGTGTGTGTGGAGCATCTAATCATATACTTGTGTCTTGTTAAACAAATTTGAAAAAGTAGGTATCGTATATGAAAAGATTGCAAATTGTTTCTATATTATTTTTCATATTTTTATTTAAATTAATTATATATATAAAGTTATTAATTTTATCAAAAGAAACATTTCATTTACCACTAAAGCAATACACTCAATCACTGTTTCACAGATGAAAATATTTTGAAATTTTTATGATCGCATCTTTTCTTAAGTGCAAAATATTTTAGCGTTGATTAAATCCACCTTAAAACAATAGAATTATAGAAAAATTGACAAAAATGTAGAACTCGATAGCGACCCTAAGTTGCCGCCTGTGGTGTAAATATTGTGTTGTCTATGAGCAATTTTTTTAACTACACTTCCCAAACCTTTAATTTCTAGAATTATCCACCACTTTTACATGAAAATATTAATAATAAAATATCACTAACCTTTTTCAAATACATTTTTTGTGTAAAAAAAAATGTACTCGTATTGTCAAAGCAATTATACATTTACCAGTGCATAGTACTTATTGTCATAGATTATACTAGAAATGAGATAAAAGATCTTGCGTGACAATATTTTTCACAAAAAAATCAACGAATAATATTTTTCAGAAATAATGGCCTAAATATCATTATCATTTTAAAATAAGAGATTGTTTATCAATTGTGTTTTAAAATAAGGGTTTTTACCGAGTGCAAACTTAACTTTGCAATAAAAAAATTAATGCAAATTTGTTATGCATGGTGTGTTTATATTTTTTCACAAGTATGTTCTTATGTTTTATTCATAAAACTTTAAAATAACGTCAAATAAACATAAATACATAGTAATGTTTTAGAAAATAAACTATGCAAACTTAACTTTACATAATTCCGAAAAAATTATTATGTGCATTTTATTAATAAATTGATTTTGAATATATAATTTGTTAAAATTATTCTAAAACACTATCAATTAAACACTTATTTATAATAATATGTTCAAAAAAATATAGTACAAACTTAATTTTGCATAATTACATAAGAAAATATAATTTAAAAATTTAATACAAAGTTAATTTTACACTCCTTTTAGAATTTGGTCAAATATAAGTCCTTAATTTATAAAAATATTATTCTCGAATTTTTTTGTTAAAATTTTTTTAAACAAATTTTATTTTTTAATATTCTATAAATTATTTTATATACTTTTAATATTATATATTGCATTTGATAGTAATTATAATTGGGTGATTTTGTTTCTATCCACCAAATATTGCAGTTAATCCACGCTGGTAAGTTAATCCGCATTACATGTTAAGTTAATCCGCGAGCGTGGATAAACTGACAAAAAAATATTATGAATTTAATTTTATAAATATTATTTTAAATAATAATTTAATATTAAAATATCCACCAAATTAATAAGTACAACCACTTTAAAATTTTAGATTATATGGTAAATTTTAATTAACTTTGAAGTAAAATAACAAAAACAAAATTTAATCCCTTAACCCTTCCGATTCAAATTTAACGATGTTCCTTCCCATTGTCTCTTCTTCTTCCCCGTCACTCTTTCCTCCTCCTCCTCCTCCTTCTTCTTCTTCTTCTACTCACCGTCTCCTTCTTCCCCACTATCTTATCCCTCTTTCCCCACACTCACAATTTTGAAAATATTCAAAACCCTAACTTTTGGATTTTTGCATACATCTCATTAGATGTACCTAATATAAGAAAGCGTGCAAACGGAATGATGACCTCTTAAAAATAGCAATTAATGGAGATACGTACCTAGAACATATGTAGAAATGTTCTTCTAAATAATGAAATGCAATATTAGAGATTATTAAAGAATCCAATATAAGGGACCCAAGTCCGTACATAGGAGAAAATTATAAAGTTTGGTCCCATGCGTAATTTTTGTATTTTGGCTCGTTAAGAAATTTGGGATGCACTTTCTGTGTTGGTATTTATTTTAACACAGTTTGGATTTTTCAAGCATCTTTTTATTAGTCTCAACAGATTAAAGGTATTTTGAAAATTCTCAATTATGATTTTTATTTTACAGCATGATTGAACAAATTTACTCAGTGATGTGCTGCATTTATCCCTTGATATGTTACAGTTTCTAATTTTACCCGAAAAACGCCGGATGATGTTCAGAGTCGTCAAAGAAAGTTTGATTACAAATCGCCAATTTGCAAGAGAAGGAAGTTTAGAACGATTTAGTAAGAAGTTTCATTTTGTTTGCTATTTTATTTATAACTGATGGTGTTTTTGAAAATTAGGATCGGCTTATATCAAAATTAAGTTTAATTAAAAACTTAAATTAGGTCATTTTATTAAGTTTGTTTGCTATTTTGATATAAAGTCAATTAAAAATGAATTATATTTGGATTAGGAATTTTAATTAAAATGAAATCTAAATTTATACAATTGTAATTTAATTTTAATTGGTGGATATACTTATTAATTTTAAAAAGGGTAATATTGTAAATCTTATTTCAAAATTTCCATAATTTAAGGGTGGATTAACCGCAAAATTTGGTGGATAGAAACAAAATAACCCTTATAATTACTCTGGCAACAATTGCGATAAAAAAAATAATTCAAAAACATGGCGCTGAATGTTAGGGAGAGTGAATTCGGCCCCATGTGGTGCATTGAAGTCCACCACTATGTTGATTGTTGTGTTTAAATATTCTGTGCAACCGTGATGGGCTGTCGGTCGGTTCGAGCGTGACCTCATCACGTGCTGATTTGCCACCATATTAATTAGCTAAATTTTTAATCAAGTTTTTTGGTTCAATGGTATATAATTGCTACAAAAATAACATTGGGTCTCGACGTTGTTAAAATAATATTTGACCAGTGACAATCACAAACTTCATTCAGTGATTAGTCGAGGTGCGCGAAAGCTGACCTGAACACCTCGTGAGGAAACCAAAAAAATAAATATTAGCTAAATTTTTGTCACCAAATATATATGCGTGATGTGAATTTAGGTAATTTCAAAAAAGTAATAATAAGTAGTATAATAGTCAAAGGTTTTATCATTTTTGTTAATGCAAACATTCGAATCACATTACTCATGTTAAAAGATAATGTTTTTTATAAATTAAAGTTCTTAAAAGAAAAATAAAAAGTCCGATACCACTTCAACAATTAAAAAAAATAAATTATGTAACTCAATTTGGTATATTTATGTTCGAGGAGTAAGATTGGGGCCTTGGGGGTGTTGAGGGAATATATTTTACTAGTTGTATTTTTAATGTTGTATAGTAATTTGATAATAAACATAATTAAAAAAAATAGTGGATGTTGTAGTTATTCACACGTCAATTTAAATAATTAATACCACTCTAAATTTCATAAAAAGTTCATAAAAATGTTCAAAATAATTTTGAAAAATTCAAATTAAAAGCTTAAATGAAGCGTTAGAAAGTGTATTAATTATGGCCACTATGTTAGTACAATATTTAAAACACCAACCTATACATGACTTAAAATTTTAACTTGTTAGGAACCATTTTTTCTAGAAACAAGATTATCGAATGATGGATTGGATGGATGTGTTAAAATTTGAACCTTAGATTTCAAGATAACAAGGCTCTAATACTATATTAAGAACTATTTTTTTCCAAAAATTTTAAATTGTTTGGAGAAAAAACTGCAATAAACATTATATTGGTCATATTAATTAGTGCATTTTATAGTTATTTGTGAAAATATATTGCTAAAGTTAATATTTTAGTACGAGTACTAAAATAAAAGTGCTAAATTATTTGATGAACATGTCTCTCTCTTATTCTTCCCTTTTCCCCTAACCATGTGGTACCACAGTCCTTGGAAAACCACATCTCAAATAATGGAAGTAAAGTTTGGTTTTTTTGAGATTTTTCACATGTCGTAGAAACTATTCAACTTGAGGGAGGATAGTGGAAAATTAAAGCTCCGTTTAAAAAAGAAAATAAAAACAATTAATTTGGGTGTGAAGATAAAAAATAAGTTAAGACATGTGAATGAGATGCTCTCCATTTCATACTCATTTTTGTGAAATATGTCATGTATCCCTCAAATTATTTCCCTCACAAATTAGTTACTTTTCTTATCATTTTTCATATTGTTTTCAAACGAAGCTTAAAGGTCAATTAACTTGCAGATAAAATAATTTTCAATTGGGTGAAATAAAATGGTAAAAAAGATTAAAAAACCAAAAACAAAAAATAATTCAGTTTAGTATTAGTTTAGCGTTGAATAATTCATTTTCAATTTTTTTTTTGTCATTATTTGAAATTTTAAATAATTTGAGACCGCGAATCTCACGCAACAAGATTAAGTCTTTCAGAACAAAGAAATCATAATAAGGGAAAAAGGCAAGGCTGGGACCAGTTTGGTTCCTAGCCAAATTATGAAGAACCATAATCGGTTTTCTGTTGTTCTTAACGGTTCAGTTCTTTGTATATTTTTTAAGGAACCGTTAATGAAATCGAACCGGTTCTAACAGTTCAATTCCACCAGTTCTTCGGGGAACTATTAGGAATCAGTTAAGAACCGTTCTAACAGTTATTCGGGGGACCATTAGAACTGTTAAAACAGTTAGAACCGACCAAGAACCATAAGAACTGTTATGTATTTATATATAATGGTTCCTAACGATTCCTTTAATTAAATTTATTAAGGAACCGAGAACCGAACCGTTAACAACTATTAGGAATCGAACTATTAAAAATGTGTAATTTAATACCAAGATCGAACCAAACCGGCCTTTTTTGGTTCGATTCGGTGCAGTTCGGTTCTCCGATTCCCGGTTCGAGAATCCCACCCCTAGAAAAGGATTGATGTCGAGACTAATTGTAGTTATGAATTGTTCAATGTATGATAAAAGCACGAGCATACAAAAATAAGTGATCAAGGATATATTTACAATTTCACGATAATAAGAAGCTTTCTAGATTTCAACTCAACTCAAATTTGTTGCAGAGGCAAATGTCAATATATACAGTCATTGAGTGTTTTTAGTCACTGGTATCCGAACCAATTTTCGCACATTTCAACTAATTCTCTCTTGTAAAACATTGGTTTGTTGTTAGTTATCAAAGTATTTTGCAACTTGTCAAGATTTAACTTAGGAAGCTAACAATCGCCAGAACTAAACACAATGCGCTACCGCTAAGCTATTGTTGTTGGTTAGTTTTAAATTATATTTTAAACATAATGTATTTCTTTAACAAAAATCATATTTATATTGATTAGTAACGCACATAATAATAATAATATATGTAACGATGGGCCCACCACATCACCTGCAGAGGGACAGAATAATCTTTCTATAGGGTCTTTATTTTTGGCCATGTGGCCCTCCATGCTACAATTATACATTGGCCCTTAAGATAGACAATAGTTTAGTGATTTGATTTTGTGTACATATTCCACATGCATTCAATATTAATATAATGGCGGCAATACATGTGCACTAGTGACATGTGAAATGGACACACATTTTAAACTTAGGAATTTTTCTTTTGACCCCCAAAGTTTATGCACAATTGAACTTAACACCAAAATATTTTTAATATTTAGAGTTTGACCCCCACTTTTATTCATATATTTCTGAATTAATTAGCAAAAGTATTCACTAGCAAATTAAATATTAACATTTTGTTATTCATGCTCTTATCTGAATTATAAACTAAAAAAGTAGATTTACTAATTTATTTTTTATTTTCTAAAGTATAAACATTGACAAAATAAAAAAAATAAAAAAAAATACCTTCATTAAATAAAATTAATAAAAGACTATTTCGACAATGAATCACTGCCTTAGTAATGGTAATATAGAAAATTTTAATGTTTGATTTTGTAATACTTTTTAGAGTACATAAGGCTTGAGCTGAAATTAAGTAACTTGACACTGCTAAATAGTGCATTAAGTTGTTGTACATCATGATTCAAAGTATAATGTATATTGCTTAGACAAGAGTTATATCTATTCCAGCAATAGTACTATCCTTTTTATAAATAAAAAATCAAGTCTGAAAAATATTCCAAAAATGAAGAATTAGCCAATCGGCGGATGCTCTAGTTTAGATTAACAAAGTTAAGGTGATTTCGGATATGATTAATTAATCAATTATTTGCATATTTCTCGAACTGCCAATTAGCTAGCTGATTTGGTTGCTTGAAGAGTTTTGGCGATTGATGCGAATCGGATATATCTTTATTTCGGATTTTCTTTGGTGGATTCTATATACATCATTGGCCTCAGCTGATCTTGATTGCTAGATTTGTTCTGTTTTATGCAGATTTCAAAATAAATAAATAAATAAATAAGATACATGTGGATATATAATTAATTAATTAATTAATTATTATGCCCTTCAATTCTTATCCAAAGATGGTATTAACGTGTAGATTTCAAAATTCTTTTGCTATTCCTTCAATGCTATATAATAATAGCTAGCTGCTGACCCAAGTTAGGTGCATGTGATTATTTTAGCATTTTGTATGATAATAAAACTAAATTTGGCCTTTTCAAAAGTCTTGTGATTTTTAATTTATTAAATTACCCAATGCACATATTTCTTCTTTATTGGTATGATTTTAAAAATCTTTGTCAACTTTGAACAATAATAAAACATTAAGTGTTTACAATTAATTGGCTTGTGTACAAAAGTAGGTCCCAAAAATCTAGTTCATAGATATATTGTGTTGTTGGCCGTGATTTGTTTCAGTTTTTTCTTTCCCAACAATCCTTTAATTAATATAACAGTGTGTGATTTGTTTCTTTCGATTCTCAACAATATATTTTAGGTGTAGATATATATCTCTTATCATAGTATTTTCACTTGTATTTTTCTTATTTTGTATAATAAATTTGGTACGAACCAATCCGTAAACGGTTCAATTTTTAGCGTCGAGTTTTTGTCAAATTTTGGAGAGATGTTTTCCGATGATAAAAATTCATGACTAAAGATCTGTCCCTACTAGATTCCCTCTGATTTTATTTTCAAGAAAACTTGTATAATTACATTAGGGAGAGGGATTGATGCTGCGAGGGTATCTAACTATATTTTATGCACCAAATATCTTTGAATTTTATGAACATAAAATTGACTCAAAATGCTTATATTATTGTTTCTCGATTCTTGTTCTTGCTTCTGTTTTTCATTTTCTTTTTTCTCTTTCTTTAATGATAGACTTCACGTTAATTTTATTTTTTTTAAAATATATATAAAATATAAAATATTGGGTGAGTGAATATCTCCGGTGGTTAAAAAAAAAAAAACTCATCCTAATTAACTTGAACATTTAGCTTTGAGTTTAACCAGCTACAACTGAATTAGATATACGATGTGTTTGCAATTTAGCTAGCATGTGTATATATATATATAAGTTGAAGAAAAAAATATCTAATTGAGACCCGGGGGGGGGGGGGGGGGGGGGGGGGGGGGCGCGTAAAATTAGTACCACTAATATTATTTTTATCCAAAACTGGGTGTTTGGGGGTGGGGCGTCAAATAACTAATATATGTATATTTTTTAAATTTTGTTTAAAATACCTAAATTTTAAAATTGAAGGGTGCAATTGCCCAGCTTACTCAACCTATATATCCTCAGGGGTCCCTATATTTCTTAGGGTCCTGTTACAAATAACTTTTTTATTAGAATGAAAATTGCACGGTACAATTGAAAATTAAAAGTATGATACAACTTCGACTAGTTAAAATGAGTTTGGACTTTACAATGATATATATATATATATATTGGTTGACTGGTTGAATGAATACAATTGGGCAATGTCACTAGTGCAAGCCAACCCAAAGTTTTTGGTTAAGTTTCATCTTCAGTTCTGTTAATATTTCAACAGTTAGTTACTCTATATGATGATGAATAAACTTTATTGGACAAAAGGAGGGAAAGTGAGATGTTGTTGCTCTTGCATTGACTCTAATTTTGGTTAAACTGTCTTTAAATTTGTTCTTCCAAACCCCATTTAAACTGCCAACAAAGAGTTTTAAACTTAAGCAAGCTAGTATAATTAGAACTAACATACTGCCAAACTAACTGCCTTTCTTGTTTTTCCCTCTTCTTTTTCTAGCTGCAACTCTCTGACCAAATTGATACACATACACCAATAGCCTTGTGGATAAGAGATGCCATAGACCAATAGCCGTATCTTCTTTTCTTGGTCGGGTGTTCAACTCAGGTTTCGTGCATCTCGATTAATCTTTAACAGAATTTGTCAATTACTGGACGCTAAGAGTATCTCCAACAGTAGTGTATATTTAAGTTTTGTGTAAAATATATAAAACTTGTAAAAAAATTTAGCTACAGCAGTCTTTTAAATTTAGCTTTTGTGTAAAACGAATGTGTAAAATACACCCCAAGTTTACACTGACACATCAGCTTTTTCTTTTCTCAATTATTTTACAATAAAAAAATATGTATCTAAAATCTACTCATTAAGACCAACAAATCAAGATCCATTATTGTTATATTATCATGTATACCAAAATTCAAGAAAAAATAATAAAAAATTGCATAAAATAATATGTAATATGCGTAATTATCTTATTGGTTCATTCAAAATTTACATAAAAGTTTAAAAATGTACCATTGGAGCATATTTTGTTTTACACTTCAAATTTTGTGTAAAAGTGTTTTGACACATAAGATTTACACAACGGTTGGAGATGCTCTAATAACTTTGCATATGGTGTAACTTTTTTAATATATGTATATATTTGCTTTTTAAAAATTATAAATAAAGAAGATCTTTGGCATTTTAGGTGTAAAGAAAACTCCTCTCTTATCTTTTTCATGATTAAGAAAACTCCTCTCGTCTTATCTTTTCCCATAAATTCATTGGCGAAAATAGAAATTACTTTTTTATTTCAAAATTATTCAAAAAAAAATCTTTTTCAAATATGGCAATTGGTCCCCAAGGCCAATAATTCGAATCCATCATCATGAGTGAGATTTATTTTTCCAATTAATGAAAAAGACAAAATTAAGTGTGCATGAAAGTGAGTAATATTGTAATAAAGGACACCCTTCATTAAAGTGATACATAAGGTCCGAGTAATGAACCGATACTTTAACAACAAATTTTTATTATTAAAATATTTTTAATGACAAAAATTCATTATTAAAAGTGTGTTTCGTATACGGATGGTCTGCACAAGATTCATGCCATATATATATACACAAAATTTCTTATATGGACCAGACTTTTAACGACAGTTTTTTGTCAATATTTTCCCTAATGTTTTACCGATTGAAAATCATCGCTAATAATCTTAGTCTATACATACTGATCTGTATGAGAAATAATATATATATATATATATATGAATATGTATATTTATATGTATATGAATATGTATATGTATATGTATAGTTGAGGACACATTATAATCAAATTTATGTTTGGGCCCAAAAATTAGGTGAGACTCTTTGTCCATGCACGAGAATTACACATATTCCTAGCTACATTATTCATAGGTAGCTACCGTTTTGTTGTACTTTCTCTTTAGTGAAATTAATCAAGTGGCTCACATTTAAAGTTGTGAGGACCCATATTTCTAAACGGATCTTCTTCAGCACATTAATTTAGTTAGCATTTAGTTTTGGTATTTTGTTTTGGGCCCATCAAATTTTTGAAATACACATGCAATTCATTATCATTCATTTAGCCTGGTTCAATTATCACTCCCATTAGAACATGGTTCACTCGCATTCAAAAATGTTACTAACAATTCTATTTTTACCCTACTTTTATTTATACACAATGGTTTTTACACTATGGTTAATAACGGGATATTAAAAAACTGGGTTCGTTTTAAAAAAAATCTGCAATAGAATCAAGAAAAAATATTTTTGTAGATTGAGGGCCTATATTTGACAAAACTCCAAAAAGAGTGTAACGTAATTTGCAGTCAATTTTTGAATTGTATTTTTTTATGATATCATGCAAAATTAAGTTTGCACTGCATTTTTTTTGCATATTAATATATTTAAGTATTTAATTGACCGTGCTTTAGAGTTATTTCAACAAGTCACAAATTTAAAACATATTTATTAATATAACACACATGATAAAAAAAAAATTGTTACGCAAAGTTAAGTTTGCACTCCTTAATTTATAATACAATATTATGTATTGGAGTTTATTTAATGTTGCATTAGAGTTACACGACTGACACATACGAATATACTTGTTTTAGACACATCATGCAAAACAAATTACAGTAAACTTTTTGAACTACAAAGTTAAGTTTGCATAAAACATAATTTTAGTCAAAACCCTCATTTTAAAACACAATTGATAAATATGCCCTTATTTGATAAAAATAATAAAAATTAAGCCCTTATTTCAAAAAAAAATAAAAAATATATTCTGATTTTATTTTTTCGAAAAACAATGTAGTACAATACCTTTTTACCCCATTTCCAAGGTTAATAATTAACAAAAATTTAGATCTAATTAACTATACCATTTCATTTAATGCATTTCAAAAATCCACCCCATCCACATTGAATGCATTTGAAACTCACCGTCTCATACAATTCCATCCGAATTTCTTGCTCCTCTTTAATCGGGTTATGCTTTCAAATTTGGTTATAACAATAATAGCAACCAAAGACCAACCAAAAAATTACATTGATGCAACACAAATAAACCCTAAGTTGTAGAGAATGATAGAGAAGGGAAAATTGAAACTTAACAAGCAAGAAAAAGTTAATGAATGAGAAGTATGCTTGTTTTTATTGTATTCCATGTTTATTTTGTTTTCTTAACATACACAACAAATATATACACAACGCCACACTAAAATAAGTCTGGGCATACAAAGAAAGTTACTTTAGTTATGGGGAATCGAATTTGTAACTTATATTTGGTTTCTAGAAACCGAGTTCAAACATTTGTGTGCACCTAGAGGAGAAGGATCATTCAGTCTTTAAAAACCAAGTAAGATGCTTGTTATTCGGTTCTTAAGGGCCGAGTATAAGCCTATTACTTAATTCTTAAGGGCGTTTTATGTTAAGATTGTTGATTTATTAAAACTTTGTGTGTGCAGGATGTGCGAGATTGTTCATTAATTCAAGAAATTGATTTTGCTTCAATTGAAGGAATATATCAAAATCGAAAGTTTAATAATTCACGTGTTTATTCCCTTGGACATGTACCAAAATTACTACTTAGTATATACCATCATCCGGCAAATTAAAAGATAGTACCGCGCTTCCTTCCCTTGCTTCATGGTGGAAATTTTTTCGTGTGGAGGAAGCAATCCCTTGGTTGGAAAATTATGTTGATAGGCATACCTGCCATATAGAGATTATACCAAAAAAAAGGATTTAATGACAATAGACTCACTAATGGCATTTGATTAATTGAGTGATTGGTAAGTCTATTTTTTTTATACGAATATGCAAAATTTGTCTCATAGAAAGTGCTTGTCATTACATGTAATTTTGTTTTGTTCGCGAAATTTTGAGGATGTAATTTTTGGTATATGAATGACAACAACTTGTTAATTTTTTACATATGAAGATTTTAGTATTTAAAATCTTCTTTTATCATTAGAAAGTGAGACAGGATAATATTTTAATATTTTCTAAATTTTTGCTACTTAATTAATGTTTTACTTTCTAAATAATAATTGTAAATATCGGGTGAGATAGATGTATACATCGGTCACCAAAAATAGATTTTTAGGTATTATTCATTCAAAGGAGACAAATTTTTAACATATTGTCACGTGTCAACAAATTTAGAATGGATTAGCGTGCACGTCCTGGTCATAAGGTGAGGCACCAATGGTGGAGGCTTAAAGGAATAATGGATGTACCATGTCGTGGAAAGTTCCAGAACACGCTGAAAGGTGCAAGATAAATGGAAGGGATGGAAAACCCCTTAGAAGCTACCAGAATTTTAAATATTGTAGTTAGTCAAGGAACATTCCAAAATTGTATAGATTTGTAAGGAACCATGTAATTTTTAGAATATTTTGAAAACTCGATCTAGGCTATAGATTAAATTCAATCTTAATCATCCATTGAGGAGGTGGAAGCATATAAATAATTAGGACCACTCATTTGTAAACATGTAAGAGTCGTAAAGCATTCTCAAGTATAATAAAAAGTCATCTTATCTTACTTATGTGTGTTTCCTTTCTCTCGTTCCTGGGGTCTAGAAAGTCTAACCCCGTAACATTATACTCAGTTTTTGGAGACTCTTGGATGAGATTCAATCCTTGGAAACTGAAGTAAAATGTGGACTAACAAAAGCGATAAAAGAATGATCATTCAATCCTGGAGAACCGAAATAAAGTAATGATCATTCAATCCTTGAGAACTGACATAAAGTAATGATCATTCAATCCTTGAGAACTGACATAAAGTAAACCAACAGCTGGAGGGACCGAAGTAAGGTGGACCAAGGTGCCTGTTATTCGGTTCTTGAGGACATTGCCACCCAATTTCATCAAATCATACAAAAGATCCCATGCATGATCACTATTCCCACACTAACACAACTTTGTGGGAGTAGTGTAAGGAGTCGCACATGTAGGGGTGTGCAGAAAACTGAAAAATTGAACCTAACCGGCTTGGACCAAGCCGAACCGAGTGGTTTTTCAAGCTTTACGGTTCAGTTCCACTCAGTTCAGTTCGGTTAAGAAATCGGACAACCGAAGTAGGTTGGTTCGGTTATTGGTTTTTTGGTGTATAAAACTAACAAAAACCGAACCAAACCGACTAGTACATTTATTACATTTCTATTGGTTTAGTGTATTTAACTAATGAGCTATTTCTTTAAAATAATATAGGTAAAATAATTAAAAGGAAATCCCAATAATAATAAATTTTAAGAAGAGAAAACGCCCAAATAATCAACAAGAAAATAAGGCCTAAGAGATAGAAAAATATATAAAAAATTTTGAATAATGCAAACCCATGGCCCAAAACAATAATTTAAACCCAAGGTCCAAACCGACAAAACCCGATAGCCTGAACCAACCGAAACCGAACCGACCCTAATCAGTTTTAGTTGTTCTAATGGTTTGGTTCGGTTGAACTTAGGTTTAAAACCGAAAACCCAGTTCAATTGGCAGTTTAACCGAACCATGAAAGTGGTAAAATGAGTTATTGGGAATGATAGTTGCCCTTCATTTATGATCAATGTTAATTTGTGCTTAAAAAGCCGTTAATATTATGAATAGAAGAGGTAAGGTGCTAATCTATATCTATACTAGCTAGTGCCCGTGCCTACGACACGATTTGATTTTGTCTACATATAATTAGTGACATTATCTAAAATCATATTTATTGATTTTTTTATATATGTAATTACTCGTAATTTTAATATTTTTTTTATCTTTTATTAAGAGTTTTTATTCTAATTTTTCTATTTCGCAAATATATTAATTTTAACATTATCCAAAAAAAGTAGTACTATTCTCTTAATTTAAGAGTAAGAGGAATTAAATTTTCCCATACAACACTAATTTTAATTTTTCATCTTAACCACATTTTAAAAATATAATTGTATGCATATTATTCAAATAGTGGTAGAATAAATTAAGTATGTCTAATTCCACTTCCCTTACAATTAGGGATGGGAAATGGACCGATTTGATGGATTTTCGACTAAGCAAACCTCAATATAGGGTAGACTATTTCTTTTTTCTTTTACAATCCTGAAAAATATGAGTTATAAATGGCTTAAGTTCGAGTTCACATAAATTTTATCCATTAAACTAAATCTTTGCTATAATATAATATTTTTTCTTTAAATACCCTTATAATACAATATAATTACAACGATCGAAGATTGGAAGAGTGAGTTAAAGTTTATACATATAGTACAGTTAACATGGTAGATTTTTTTTTAAATAAATATACTATTAGTCAAGTTTAGTTTCAAGTAATCATATTTTTAAATAAATCGAGTTCAAATTTGACAAAACCCTAAAATGGACTATTACTTCCTTACAAATAATGTTAATCCCAACATGAGCCCATTTATATATTTTCATTAGTACTTTTTGGGTTATTAAAATTTAGAAATTTTTGATCACATATAGGATATGTGTATGTCAGTAGAATAATCGAGTAAGTTTAAATTAATATATTCACATTTAAATCAACATAATATTTAAAAATTAGAATTAGCTTTCAGATAAAATAAACTATTATTAATCTATTTTGAAAAATAATAAATATAATACCAAATATGCTTTAAGTTTTTGGATATGCCATTATCACCTACTATTAACTTATTTTTTATTTTTATTTTTTTATCCTTTATGAGAATTAATTATATTTTCTTCTTCAAACAATTTGATATTGTAAATATCACTACTTTAATATTGACATAAAAATAAATAAATAAATAAGTGAGTTCTAATTTTTTCAATAATTAACAATGCATCAGTTAATGTGTGTGTGTATATATATATATGACATAATGCCATTTGTATTTGTTTTCTAGAAATAAAGAATGTTAAAATTCTTACATTCATAAAATTAATTTTTGCTTTTATAATAAGAAAATATAAATAATTTTGAGAACGTATAAATAATTTTGAGCAATTGAAACTTATATTGAATTTAATATAACTAAATTTAAAAATATTAATAAAAAATTGATAGTAAAAACAAAATATATATATATATATATGCCTAACAATTGAATAAGGTACGAAAAAAAATATAACTAAAGAAATCATTTTAGTAATAAAGTCTTTGTATTCTAAACAAAATGAATTAAAGCTATTTGATTTTTATTTATTAATTAAAGGTTTTAAAGACTTTAATAGTGATTTTAATTAATAAATACTTGTTTAGTTATTATAGAAATAAGTTACATAAATCGAAATTACTTAGGAGGTTATCATATAAATTAAAATTAATTATAAGATAAATATATGTTTAGATATCACAGAAATATGTGAGCCGTTAGATTAAAATATAAAAATTCAAACTAAATCTCAGCCACCAATTGAGAACATAAGTTAAGAGAGTTTCTGAGCCGTTGGATTAAAACATAAATATTCAAATTAAATATGAGCCACTACTTAAGAACATAAGTTAAGAGAGTCTCATAATATCAAGAGTGGCCTAATTTATTAATTGATAGTAATGCCCATGTCAACGGTACGAAAAAAATTATTTAATTTTAATTTGGAGATAATTATGTAGCGACTAAAGTAAACATTCTTGACGCAAGTTTGGTTAAACTAAAACTCGACAAAATCTAAGTCATATTTATACTATTTATACCTATCATTATTTTAAAACATATACCCATTAGAGTTTGGTCGAAAACTCATTACAATGGATACTTTGTTATTTTAATTATTATTTCAAAGTAGTTTTTACGTTTGCCAAACCAAATGGTGAGTTTACCTCTTCAATAATATTCATAATTTGAGTTAACTTAAACAAAAATGGGGCCTTGCAAGTATTAAAAACATAAATAACAAAAAAGGAAGAAGAAGAAGAAGTAAAGAATAAATAACTATATATACATAGCGAAATGAACTTTAAAAGTAATTAGTTTATTGTTTCCATAATTCAAAAAAATAAAAGAAAAAGAAAAAAAATGTTTGTCCACTTTATGTGGTAGTTGTATTACACCATTTCATACCCTTTATTTTAGTAATTGTAAAATTGTATAAAAAAATTTTGCATTATTTAATAATTTCTTGTATAAAAAAAATCAAGAAAAAAAAAACTTTTACACCCTTCGTTTTATGCCTTGTTTTGAACTTCTCCAATCTAAAAGATTTTAATTTGATACCGATTTTTATATCTCTTTGTCACATTTTTCAAGCCTTTTGTGACTAATAATTAGTAAAATAAATCGTAATTCAAAATTACGTTTTAGTTTTCTATAAAATTAATTTAGATGGAGTTATAAAAAATTGATATAATTTCTAAATAACCGGGCAATTTGTAGTGAATATTTTAGTTTTTCCATAAAAAGAAAATAAATTTATCAACAATTACTCAAAAATATCATGATTTAATATATTGACAATTAATATAATAGGTTACATGGTAAAATAAAATTATCATAACATATGAAAAATATTTTTAAAATTACTCAACAGAACCTAGAAGCTCATGTTCATATATTTTTAATTATTAGCATTACCATGTCAAGAAAAAATTCAAAAGAAAATATGGATGTTTCAAGTTCAAGTTTTACTAATTACACGTGCAACAGTTTTGTCCGGCCTATTAGTGTAATTATTATTATTATTATTATTATTATTATTATTATTATTATTATTATTATTAATGAAAACACAAATCTCACTTAATTTATATGATATGATATGATATTTTATTTTTTATTTCACTAAATGGATAGATAATCTTAAAATATAATCATATAATAAAGTGTTAATAAATAATAACTGGTTTATTTTACAAAATCAATTATAGATAACATATTTTTCATATGATAAGATTTTTGAAAAGATAATTTACATTTTTTTTGATAAATATAATTGAATTAGTGTAAAATACATTTTAATAGGAGTTGGAAATATATAAACAATCTAATTTAGAAATAAATATTTAATTTAACGGATAAAGTTAAACTAAGAATTTTGATAAGTTTTAAACACTATTATATTTTGTTGACAAATTAAACAAAACTCATCATTATCATTTATATTACAAATATGCCATAATAGTCCTGAGTCATTAGATCAAAACAAAAACATGGATATTAAATCCTGACCACCAGTTGGAAACATAAAGAGTCTTGTTATATTAGGACTGACCTGATTTATTAATAGATTATTATTATTATTATTATACTAATATGAAAGATGTGCATTAAATTTAGTGTCCTCGTTTAATTTAATGCTTGCACACTCATTTTTTTTCTTTAAAAGTTTTGTGATTATTTAATAACAATTGTAATTGAATGCATACCTCTTCCTTTTCTCTAAGTTCGCCATCGTTAACTAAGAATTAAGATAGGGAAATTCTATGGTCTTTCTTTCCATTCCATTTATTTCAATTTTATAAATGGCTCTTGCTATTCTCCACAATATATATAATATACTCATTTATCTGTAAGAATTAATTATTTAATTTTTTGTGGCCCACATAATTAGCTTATTTTATTTAGTGATTTATTAAGATAATAAATAAATAATGAGAGAGTGGTAAAGTTTGAACTGTACGGTTTTATTGAGGATAACAACCTATTAATTATTTGGGATAGTTCTCTATTAGTTAGAGATTAATAATAATTATCTCTAATTAGTTAGAGATAACTCCCACTAACCCACTTTTATGGAAAGTGGGAGTTACAGATAGATACGTGAGGAATTGGGTCTTCTCCTTGCTTATAATTATACGTAACATTCCATCAGTTATGTATTCCAAAATTACGATACAACACATAAGTGTATAGGCCAAGGGAGAGAAACATGTTCATGGTGTTTAGAATATTGCCATTGATATTTTCATCAATTTTGATTTGGCTATGGACCGAGGTCAGTAAATCTTTCCAATTATATATACTAACGTAGAATTATGTTAGTCCAAGATCCGTATGTTGATTTGTATAGATGCATGAAAGTCATCCGCAATTATATTTATTTAAAGATCTATGCAAAATTAATTTACATGTGGTATCAGAGCAGGTTTGAGGACTATCACAATTCTCGTATTATTTAATAAATTAGTTTTGTTATATTTGAATCAAGTCATACTATTAATATGCCATAAATTTAATCGATATGTATATGTACGAGTATGTATACTGAAATGGGATAATTAATATATATTGCATTAATTAATGTGTTTTTTATCTATGTGGAATGATTCTGATAATGAGTATTTTGAGTACCATTATTGATACGTAATTAATGGGTACTGTGAGTACCATTATTGATACGTAATAATTAATTGGTATTTTAAGTATTATTATTTGTAGGTAAGTAATGGGTACTAAGAGTACTGTTATTGATAACTAATAATTAATGGGTACTGAGTACTATTATTGTTCCCTATTTTGATAAGTACTATTATTTGTACAGAATAATTATATATATCGTTCCCTATTTGGATAAGTTTTTACTGGATCATTACCAAAAGCATGTTACGTATGTCTTTCCCAAAAATCATGTATTTTCAAAATCATGCTTACTGGATTATTTCCAAAATCATATCACGTTGTTTACTGAGTTTTTCCCAAAAGTGCGTTGTTTACTGAGTTGATTCCAAAAGCACTTTGCGTATGTTTATTTTCTTGAATAATAGTGTATAAAATTATGTTTTGTCTTCGCATGATTAATGTTCATATTATGATTAATTTGGTAATTGCTAAAGTAGTCCAAATGTAAATTAATGAATATTAATAAAATAATGTATCATTATTTATTTAATAAGTCATATTACGACTAGTTTGGTAACCACCAAAGTGCTCCCTCTAGTACAATGACTATTAAATTAAATAATGAAATAATTGGCAATAAATCATGGATTTATATATTTATAATTTGTTAAGATAATTCATGATATTATTGTATTTACCTATTTATGAATTCTCCCTTTCTAAATGAATTGTGGAGAATAATCATAATCAAAGGCCTAGATTAAATATCTAGGATATTTTAGAATATTTATAATATTCTATTTTTGTATTATTAAGTATGTATAATAATTATCCTATTTGCACAAATTAATTTTAATTGTGCTTGTCAGTTAATGTAAAGGATAAATTATAACCAAATAATTTAATATTCATATTATGGTTAGTTGGGAGCTACCAAAGTAGTCCGACTATAATTGCTTATGAATATTAAATTTAATAATGGATTGAGGATTATAACTCATGAATTGACGATTCTTATAATTGTAATAATTGTTTTATGAGTTCATTTATTTTATTTAGTTATTGAATTTGTTGTTCCCCAAAGGTGATCAATCAAATTTCAGTGATTTAATAAATATTAAAGGGTTAGAAATCTTTCTTCCACGAAGAAAAATTATATTTGATTGCATAAATACACTATTTGCATTAATAGTCATATCAAGAATTGTTGGTAACCACCAAAGTGGTTCAACTAGAATGTTAATGACTATTAACTAAATGGTAACTCTTACGTGATTAACTCATAAATTACAAATAATCCTTATCATTGTAACATTTCTCACGAGTTTAATGCATATACTATTTAATTTAGTAGTCATATTAAGAATAGTTCGGTAGCCACCAAAGTGGCCCAACTATATGATGACTACTAAATTCAATAATAAACTTATTGACAATAACACATGGATAATGATGCTTATAATTTGTAAATAATATATATTCATAGTGTTATTGTATTTATTTATTCATTTGAAATTTATTCTCCAAAGAGAATGATTTTAATGACTAAATAAATATTAAGGAGTTTAGTGTATTATTTGATTAGGTGGGTATAAGATATCCAAAGATATTGTATCTATCTAATTAATTAATATACAACTCACTAAAGCCAAATGTAAATATAGCTAAGCATCATAATTTGTATTTTATGATTACTACCCAAAGGAGTACCATAGTTATACATTGTATTTATATTACTAATGTTTGAGTTGTTAATTCAAAGCATTATTAATGATGTTGAGTTTTTATATTGTGAAATTCATTTGCATGCTTAATATGTATTATTTTCTCAAAATAACTAACTTCTCATAATGTTTTTGAGTAAGCTTAGTTTAACTTAAATGTACTAAATCTTGATTAGTGTTATTAGTTGAAATTCTCACTATTATTGTCGAAAGTGTGAAGAAAGAACTTTTCATAAAGTTTTGAAAGAATCAAATAAATTAAGTATTATGTTTATGTAAATGATTGTTACACATCATATGAAAATTAATGTTCCTCAAACTAATGATTATGTTTATGGATAATTGTGTATTTTTATTGTTTATATATCTCTTGCAAGAAAGTTAATAGCTTATTTTACTACTATGCATTTTAATGATTTCTAGTACCGTGTTTGACTATATTTATTATGCTTGTTAAGCTTGTTCAAAATTATTGAGATACGAAATTTCTTATCCAATTATGTTCAGTTCCATATCTACTCTCTATGTTATTTATAGAGGAAATAAATGTTAAGCGGCAAAGTAATAAATTTCTTGATTATCTAATAACACGGGGAGCTATAAAGAAAGTTATGAAATGCCTAAAAGGTAAATTATGTAAGTTGACTCTCTTTGACCAGTCCACTAAAATAAAAGTTTAGGATTTATTTTATTTTATTTGAAAAGGCTGAAAGTCTTGAAAAATTAGAGAATAACAAGTCTATGATTTGAATGTTTCAATCAAATTTAATATATTTTTCCTTTAAGTTAGTGGATTGACTCGGGTGGAAATAGTTATTTTTTGAGCCAAAATCGAAATGAGATTTTTGCAACTTGGAGTAAAGAAATTATTATTAAAGTCACTGTGATTATTTTATTTTGATACTAATGATTCAAATCTTATGATTATTTAAGTTTTCGTGATTTGGTTTCTCTTTTCAAACATAATCACAATGGTAATAAAGGTTTTACCTAGTTATTCAATAAATCTCATTTTATTTGTTTTATATTATTGTCAACATTTTTAAAAAATTTATGTTTTATAATGTCCTTTTAATTGAAACATTTTGGCTTTACTTCCTAATTAATGATTAGGATTGATGAAATTTTGGTTGATAAGAATCAACTTTCTTGTGGTATAAAAGAATTAGTAAAATATTCAATTGGGTTCTTTGAATCATTGATTTTATTAATTATAGTAGGTGCATGGATTTTATTAAGGGAAAACAAAAATCAAGCACACAAATTAAATCACCATGAGAAATGAAGAGCTCCTTGAAATTATCTAGATATTGTAGATATTTTATCTTTATTTTGGTAGAGAAAATATTTTATTATCTTTATGAATAAATTTTTTTTACATTATGGTTATATCTATTATTATTTGAAATAATAACGAGTTCTTCAATATTATTTAGATATAATAGTGAAAGATATAAATGACTACTAGATGTAGTGAATTTATGCCTAGTATGATAAAATTAGTTATATCTCTACTAGTATCTAAACTCCTTATAAAGCTTTGCATTTATTATGAATGTCCTAGTATAATGATACAGTTAAAAGACATAATTATACACTTATGGATATAGTTAGGATTGTGAACTAATTCATACCTATAATGATATGAATTTTCTCTTAGAACCGCTATAAATGTTTTTAACATAGTTCATAGCAAGGCAATTTCAATAACCCAATTGAATTGTGAATAGAAAAGGAACATTGTTTAAGACACTAATAAGTTTAAGGTCAATCCAGCAGAACTAAGATTTTATAATTCATATGACTGAAAATGAATTTTCAAAAATCTAATAGATATAAATTTTACTTTCTTACCTATAATTAGATAATTGTATAATCGAAAATGTCACATTTTAAGAGGGTGAAGTCAGTGAGAGTAATTTAAGTTAATGTGGTAATTCAAAAGTTAGGGTGGAAGATCTTTTAATTATAACTTTTGAATAAAATAATTGTTTATGTTTAGTTATTGGATGATTAAATAACAATGAACAACCGAATGACCACCAACTCCATAATAATGAAGCTTTCATCATTAAAGGATAACCACAGAGGATAACATTGAAACGATTTCAAAGTAAAAGTAAATATGTTATTCATAATGGTTATGTGGTTTATTTACAAGAATCTGAATTAAGATCCGGTTACTTATGTATCAAGTCTTTAGTATTAACGGTTTTATTAAGTGGATTAATATCACTGAAGAAAAGTTGGGTATTTTAGAACATAATGTTGATGTCTAGAAAGTCATTGAATTGCTAAAGAATACAGTCAAATTGTGTATAAAGGGTCTTTAAGACCGAACACAACTTTATCAGTATTGTCAAGCGACATAAAGTTATGACTTAGTTCCGAATATTTCACTTAGAAAGTAAGCATTAATTATAAAAGATTCTTCTAGAATGTTTTATGAAGGATTACCCTTATAATCATTATTGCATTAGAAGTTCATTAGAACCTTCTTTTAAGTGGAGTTTAGTAAATGAAGTATGTATAATACAGTTGTAATATACATTAAAAATATACAAACGCGGTCTGAAAACTTAGGAAGTTAACTTATATATTTTCGAAGTTAAACTCCACAATGGAATCTTAAGTCTACTGATACTATTCTTTTGGTTTTAAATTAAAATCGTTTTAATTGTCATGTATACCATAAGATTAGTGGGAGTAAACTTATTTATGATTATATAAGTTAACGTTGTTTTGCTTGCTAGTAGTAAATTAGTTTATTGCATGAGATTAAATGTTTTTATCTACAAGAAACTTGAGATAAAATATGCTAAGACTTCCACGTGATAGGAATATAATAATATTTCGTGATTGTTAGGTTGACTTATAATTAAGCATAAACTCAAAAGTTCAATAAATGAATGTTTGAGGATAAAGGAATGTTCAGCCATTAGAAAATATGGAGGTTGAATTTTGTAGCATGCTTTGAGGCTACAAATCATGATTAATGACTGTGAAACTTTATTTCAGAACTTGGATTATTTCTAACTTGGATTATTTCTAAGCCACTGAAATTAATTATGACAGTCATAATTGTCTTCTTTTGTAAAGAAGATATGTATTATTATAATGTTAATCATAATTAAAATACCTTATTCAAAAGGAAGATATTCAGAAATAACTATTGTCAATTAAAGAAGTATATAGCTTATAATAATGTTTTATTGATAATGACTATCTTAAAGATATTTAAAGAGCATGCCTAAAGAACGAGTCTTAAAGATAGCCAATAGTGACTGTTACTTGTGAATTGTTATATACTTTTGACATGAGAAATAATTAAGCTCATTGAAAGTGCTTTTGATTTTAATTTTTTGTTAATTTATATATATATATATATATATATACATATATTATGAAGAATGAATTGTAACAGGAAAAGTCTTTGATAGGACAATTATTGGACCATTAAGTATAATTCTCGTTTATAGACCATATTAGATAAATTATTAAGTGTTTTAGTACATGGAATGGAGTATGTCGTCTTATTAACGTATAACCGCCATGACCCTCATTAATAGTTTATTTAATATAGTATTTATGAAAACCGTATTACGGAGACCGCCAATCTCGTATATTGTGCACATAATGATTATTTATTTAAATCACTAATTCTATGGGCCAAGTGAGATAATGTAAGAATTAATTATTTAATTCTCTTATGGTCCACATAATTAGCTTATTTTATTTAGTGATTTATTAAGATAATAAATAAATAATGAGAGAGTGGTAAAGTTTGAACTGTACGATTTTATTGAGGATAACAACCTATTAATTATTTGGGATAGATCTCTATTAGTTAGAGATTAATAATAATTATCTCTAATTAGTTAGAGATAACTCCCACTAATCCACTTTTATGGAAAGTGGGAGTTACAGATAAGTACGTGAGGAATTGGGTCTTCTCCTTGCCTATAATTATATGTAACATTCCATCAGTTACGTATTCCAAAATTACAATACAACACATAAGTGTATAGGCCAAGGGAGTGAAACATGTTCGTGGTGTTTAGAATTTTGCCATCGATATTTTTATCAATTTTGATTTGGCTATGGACCGAGGTCAGTAAATCTTTCCAATTATATATACTAACGTAGAATTATGTTAGTCCAAGATTCATATGTTGATTTGTATAGATACATAAATGCCATCTGCAATTATATTTATTTAAAGATCTATGCAAAATTAATTTACATTATCTTCGTACACTATGTAGTTTCATATCACAGTCAAAAAGTTGTTCAAATATATGTTTAAGATTTCTTAAAAGAAAAAAAATAGAAGAGGGTAAAAGCTTGGGATCTACTCTGGTGAACTTGCCAAGATGGTTAGCTCTTCTTTAAACAATTCAAGACATTGCACTTTCATGTTTGAGGTGACTTACCATAATTTTGAAAAATCTGGTAAACAATTTGGTTATCAATATTATGGCAATTGTTCAATTATTGTTGTTCTTTTTTTATCTAGTTGTATTTGGTTCTAGCCTGCTTTATTTTTTTTGTTCAATATTTTTGTTACAAATATTAATTCGGCAACTTAGAAAAATTTTGGAGAAGTAAAAAACACACCCGGATATATACTATAGACCATTTAAAATTGCTTAGTTCATTTCGTGATTTGTGTATGTTTATGTACATTTGTATGTGTGATATATGTGTGTTTGGATTTGTATTTGTATTTGTGAGTAGCTGTTACTTTTCTAAGAAATTATCTAAGATAACTGTTGTAGCCATATGAGATTTTGCTCAAGTTTTTTTCAAAATGATATGATAAGATCTAATTGTTAGGATATTGACAATCTCATTTTTTTTATAATATAAGCTACAATATAGATTGATGTACTAAGAGCATCTCCAACCATAATGTAAAAATTATTATGTAAATTATGTGTTAAACCACTTTTATATAAATCTTGAATTCTAAAAAATGTGAGCTCTAATAGTATACATAGTTTTGTAAATTTTTGTGTAAAATTTGAATGAACCGATGAGATACCGATACGTGTTTGATGTTATTTTGTGCAATTATTATTATTATGTTAAATTTTTGTATACATAATCTTATAATAAATGGATCTTGATTTATTGGTCTTAAAGAGTAGATTTCAAATATATGTTTTTTTTTATTAAAATATATATTTTATATTAAAAGTTGTTACATTCTAAAGTTTTATTAAAGAATTGGGGAGAGAAAAAACCGAGGTAGCAATGTAAACTTGGAGTGCATTTTACACTTCCATTTTACACATAAGCCAAATTTAAAAGACTACCAAAGACTGAAAACTTATAATGTATAACTATTAGGGATAACATATAACATAATTTGGATGCCTTAGTAAATGAGGAATATTTTAAAAGATCAAGAGTAAACTGTCAGAAGTGGCAATGTAAACTTGGAGTGTATTTTACACTTCCATTTTACACATAAGCCAAATTTAAAAGACTACCAGAGACCGCAAACTTTATAATGTATAACTATCAGGGATAACATGTAACCTAATTTGGATACCTTAGTAAATGAGGAATATTTTAAAAGATCAAGAGTAAACGGTCCAAATGGCCGCTAAACTTTCAATCTAGCACCACTTTGATCATCAAACTTCAAAACGAACCACTTTGGTCATCCAACTTTTGAGTGAACACCACTTTGACTATTCCGTCTAATTATTTGGTCATCCAACTTTAGAGTAAATACCACTTTAACCATTCCGTTTAATTTGACTATTAAATTTAATACATTTGTGTAGCACATGACTTCGTGTAACCTCATTTTGGTCATATTACAATAAAACAACATTTCCCTCCAATAATTCTTGCCAAAATAAAACACACACGATATATAAAACATAACAATATTTTCACCAAACAGCACAATTTTAACTATTTTATAACCAAAATGATTAAAATATGCTTAAATGAAGTCACATGCCTTGCACATAATTTCATTTCATTCAATTTAACAGTCAAATTGGAAGAAATGGCTAAAATAGTACTCACTTCAAAGTTGAATGGTCAAAATAATTCGTTTTAAAGTTTGATGGTCAAAATAATTCGTTTTAAAATTTGATGGTCAAAGTATGACTAAATCGAAAATTTAGTGGTCATTTGAACTATTTGCTTAAAGATTAATACAGGCAAATGACATTTCCAAAATCTTACGTGAATAGGCCTCCATCCTATGCAAAATAAATTTTGGACCTCTTTGGTTACAAAACTTGATTAATTTTAATGTTACATTACTTTTTTAAATAATGAATTATAGATTCGTACATCGATAACTAAATTCAATTCTAATTGTGTTCGGGTACTTAATTGCAAAATTTCGGATGTTAAACAAAAAATGCATTAAATACTTCAATCTTACTTAAAATTTTATGTGGAGAGGTATTAAAAACATAAATTGGCTATTTTAAATCTAATTTCTCCTTTCAAATTATTTCCTCTTTGAAGCTCACAATTTTTTTTTAATAATGAAAAAAATATTTTAAAATTGCCTGCACATCATGAAAGTGTGAAAGTGGTATGCTTATAATCTAGTATGATGATGGTGTTGTAGCTAGGTAACGTCAGGATATGGGAAAGGGAGGGATTAAGCGTTTAATTTCAAAAATAATAATAAAAAATAAATATAGGATTATTGAGGTTTAAACTTTAAAATTGTGTTCACCTTTTGCAATTATCAATTTTACCCCCATGGTCTTATTTTTATAAAAAAATATGTTTTCTAAACAGCATTTAAATATTTCGTTTTACGCAGTTGAAAATTGTACTAAACCAATGGACCATTACAATTAGGGTGCGTTTAATTGCAAATATGGAATTTGCATAGAAATAAAATAAGTTTTAGGCAATTGAATTGCATGAAAAATATCAATTAAATGTGTTTGATTGTCTTAATTTTCTATCCGAAAAATATTTATTGTATTATGACATTTTTAATGTAGAAAAAAATTTTGTTATTTTTTTTATATAATTCTATAGTCATGATAATCTTGTTTAATTGATCTTGATTAGTAGATTTTAAATATCAATTTTTTTATTAAATTTTGAATTTTTTATTTTAAGTTATGGTATTTTTAATGTAAAAATGGGTAAAACTTTGTCTTGAAATTTGTGCAATTGCCTAAAAAACAAAAACAAGCAACCCCCCCCCCCCCCCCCCCTCTCTAAGAAAATATTATCATGGTTTGGGTGGAAAATAAGCAATGATTGCCAAAAAGATTGAATTTGACCATCTAAAAAATTTCGACAATCAAAGACACTAGAAATGACAACTTGGGTGGAAAATTATGCCAATCAAACACACCCTTACGTTATTTTTATTCAATATTCTTATTCAAATATATATCAAATTTGTATACACATCGCGTACGTAAAGTAAATTAATATTTATATTATTATGTAAAGGTAGAGCGGATTTCAATCATGTGAACCTCTCTCAAACTAAATTGAACTTGTAGCAACGTTTCATGCCACTTACAATTTTTTTGTGATTCAAATAAGATATATTTGAATGATACACATATTGCATGCGAGGTTAACCTATAGCATTTGAATGTCACCAAGAATGGAAAGCCCTATTTCTAATCAATTTTGATTTGGGCTCTAAACTTTAGGGCACGAAGCCTGTGCCTGTTCCCATAGAAGTCCAAAATTATGAATCAAATGGGTATTAGTATTAACTGGACTTCTCTTGACTAAAGCAAATTCTTAGCTTGGGCCCATAGGCTTCATAAGCGCGATTTTACATTATATATATTAAGGCTCCGTTTGATAATAAGATGAACAATAATAAGAAGAATATTTGATTTATTTGAGAAGTTGAAAAATAAGTTTAGATATATCGTGAGATATTCTCTTAGGCTCCGTTTGATAATAACATGAAAAATGATAAAAATAATAATAATAATAATTTGGGTGAGAAGATCAAAAAATAAGTTAAAGGATGTAGTAATATACTCTTCATCTCATACGCAATTTTGCAAGCATATGTCATCCATCCTTTATGTTTTGTAGAAAAAAATTCTTGACCACCACCCAAAGAAATTTTTTTCACGGAAGAAACTAAAAGGCAAGAGTTAATCTTACCACACTCTTCAACTTATTTTCCATATTTTCACCAAAATTAGTTATTTTTATTTTCATTTTACATGCCATACTTTTTGGATTTTTCCATTTTTTTTTGGGATGGTGAAGAAAAAATCTCAATAAAAAATAAAGAATGATCGAAGATATCTACTTATAAAATAAGTATGGGATGTAAAGCATTACACCACCTGCATCTACTCTTTTTTTCAATTTTTCACACAAAACAATACTTTCATATTATTTTTCATAATGTTATCAAACGGATCTTAAGAAATAACTCAATGATCGCTAATATGAGAGTAATAGTGTATTTTACACTAAAACAAAGAAAATGATTTGTAAAAATCCAACTATAGTTAGTGTATAGTTGGTGACTTTAAAAGAGTGCCTTATCTAGTAACTTATAATACAGAATGCCCGGGAAAAACAAGAAAATAATATATGGCTTCGCCCGGGTTCGAACCGGAGACCTTCAGTGTGTTAGACTGACGTGATAACCAACTACACCACGAAACCAATTTGTTCATTATTTCCATTATCTTTTATATATAGTTAATGGAAAAGTTTCCATTTCAGAAAATAAACAAATGAATTGGCTTCGCCTGGGTTCGAACCAGAAACCTTTTGTCTTAAACTGACGTCATATCCAATCCTTTTTTAACCTACATTTTCGACAATATCATCAAAATTACCTTCGCATTAATTGCATAAGGTATAATATACTCTTTTTTTTTTCAAAACAGGAACAAATTATTCACTTTTTTTTTTAACAGCTTTACTTGAAAGGATTCAAACAAGACATGTCCTTACAAGAACTCTCACTTCAAATAATTGCAAATCAACTCCCGTAACCTAACATACAAATAAAGATTACCAAATTTTCAAATAAATAAATAAATAAATAAAACAAAATGCGCGCCACTCTATTTTCCTCAGCCGTATAGCCACTAGTAGTATCAACTTCCAAACTATTCCCTTCAAACAAGGCATTGTTTCTATCCCACCAAATCCACCAGCACAAGACCAAAAAAACTTAGAACAAAGAGATCCATCATCAACATGACAAAAAAAAATGAGATAGCATCCTAGAACGTCAAAAAGGCAGAATTCACTCCGATAATCACAAATCGGAAAAGACAACCGAACTTAACCCGAAGTCCGAACACCCCTCTGCCGAATAAGCGTCTGAATCAAGAGACAATTATTTAAAACACACCATGCAAAATTTAAATTTTTTGGGGGGGCGATATATCTCATATATGCCATAATTTTTCCCAAAACCGCACCAGAACATTAGACTGAGGGCTCGCTCTAGAAATAGCTTTCCTCAAAGCTGAGTTGATACCTGCTTTTCACCACCATGATCATAATGTCGCAGCAAGCTATCCGAACTAGCAGAACCAACCAGCCAGATCGCTAAAATATCGACAACGTCAAGAGGAAGAACCTGAGAAATAAGCTTCACATCCCATAAACTTGTCTGATTTATAAAATCCTTCACAAGTAACTACATTATACTTATACTAAACAAATTGGATAATTGCAGCTTATATTAACTTTTTGGATAGTCGTAATCAAATCATTATTTGGTTATCGGATTGTTAATCCATATCAATATATCAACTCCAATTAAACATAGGTTTCGAATTACCATACGATCCATTGAAAGGTCACTGTGACAATAGCAAATTGAGAATACTCGCCACGGATATTTATATATACATACACATAGCACATTGCACCATGGTCTAACTTCCCGCCCTTACGGATGCGCGTATTTTTGTTCTTGATTTATGCTCATTGCTTTGAGATATTGTTTGTGCTCCTTGTATAGCACGTTTTGCTTTGCCTATTCTTTGAGACCACTGCCTATTCTTTGAGACCACCTACAAGAACATATCTTACACAAAACATGGACATATCAACCTAGAGATTACAATGTGGTCAATTGATTTTGATAAAAATGAATTTGATATAAAACCCGCATTCTAACTAACAAATGTTAGCCACGGTTACCCAAAAATAAAAATAAAACAAACTTGGGACAAAGGAAGTAGTATATAGTTTTCGTCCAGTACAAACAATGTCAACTGATTGACTGCATAACAACTACTAGGAGGTCTCTTCAGTGCATATCAACCAACAAAAACAGATATTATCACAAGATAATAACACCTGCAGGAATACAAAAATGAAACAGTAAGCAGTACAAGTAAGCTTCCAAAAGGTACAATAGCAATAATGCTTTGGCAGAGTTTATGGCGACTCTGTCAAAACGAAATTAGGGCAACTGTAGTCCTTCAAGTCCATAAGTGGCTTTGGGGATTTTGGACTAGCACAAATGGGTGAATTAGGTCCACTAGAAAGCTCAGTTTTCTTCCATTCATCTACTTCTTCCATCATTAGCTCTGGTACTATCTCCATTTCCATGAGCTTCGGCCCGCTCTCCGGCTGCAAAAATGACAAATTCGGCCTCATTTGTTTCAACAATAAAGTGAAAAAGAACGTTTAATCCTTGAACCAAATGGGACCTAAAGGAAAAAAGAAATACTCCCTCCATACCACATTAAGAGTCTACTATTCGTTTTTGGGATTTCGAAAATTAAGAGTCCACTTCCCTTTTTGAGCAACGTATGAAAGCTCACACTAGGAAATAAGTTTTGTTCTACACCATTGATGGTGCTGACACAGGGACTCTTAATTAGGGACAGAGGGAGTACTTAGAAACTTAATCCAAATGCAAACTACCTTTGATACTGTCGGCCCTTGGGTAGATGCTAGCGGCTTGAAAATATCTGGAGAGAGAAAGAAAGTGAATCAACTACAAATGCAAAATTATTGGGCAATTCTGAAGTAACATGTAGACTTTTAAATGTGGTACTCTTCATCCAATGAGGATACGCCATGTGTCCATTTTTGTTCCTCACGATGAAGATAGACATGCCTCTGAGATATGTGCTATTGGGTGTGGAGTGCCATGTGAACACCACACATGACACTCTGGGAGTACCCAATAAGGACCAAAATAAGGCAGTTTGTTGATTATAGTCACGCATGTCAACTAATGAGTGCAACTAATGCTCTGTTTGGTAGGAGGGAAAAAGTGCAAGAAAAGAAAGGGAAGGAAAGAAAAACGAGGGGAGGGGTCAAGGATCCTTTGTTTGGAGTAAGAAGGAAAAGTTAAAGGAAACAATATTGGAGGGTGCTTTTTCCTTCGAAATCCAACAATTTCATTCCCTCCCAAACTAGGAGGAAAAGACGAAGAAATGACAAAGATGACCAACAATAGTATAACGAAAGAATTGGAAAATGCTTGGAAAAAGAAATTAAGTTCCAATGAGAAGTTGTAAAAAGAGATGAATAATTAATTGAGATGTTCCCCATCTTTACCTCCTTTTTTCAAGGAAATTTTTTCTTACCCAAAAAATTAGATTCCATAAAAAACCAAAAAAAAAGTAACATAACATCGCACTAAAACAGTCATATATTCTTCAACTTCTCATAAAATCAGTAGAATTTTCTATCATTTTCCAATTTTTTAAAACTTTTCTTTCCTTTCCTTCCGTTTTTCTTTTCATACCAAACAAGGGAAAATCAATCCATCCTATTTTCCATGTAAACGCCACATGTGATACTCTAGGAGTACCCAATACGAACCAAAATAAGGTACTTTGTTGAGCAAAGCCATTTAAGTTCATTAGAATCTAAATGAAGGAGTATAATATTTTTACCATCATCATCTAGTCCAACAATCTTCAGAAAACTTTTCATATCCAGAGTTTTGGTCCGTGCTTTAACGCATTCCTGATGATTGTGTAGGAAACGCTCCCCGGCAATGTCTTTAGGAAACTTTTCTTCCTCGGCAACAGAAATCAGTTTCTTTTGCTTCTTATCATCTTGAATTTTCTTTGATGATGGCCGATTCACCGAGTTCGTAAGGTCGCTCAGTGCTTTCCTCCCACCAACTTGGCTTTTCTCTTGACCTTTGGACACATTCATGGAAATCTTTTTCCTTGACGACTGAATTTCAGAAGGCTTTGCAGAGTTTGACACGTCTTGAAGTGCTTTCCTTCCACCAATCCCACCATTCTTCTGCACCTTAAAGACGTTGGTTTTCCCTCCAATTGGTGCTCCTGATAGTCAATAATCCATCCATTAAATTAAAATTTAAAGGTGCGTTGATTTAAAAAAAAAAAAAGTTGGAAAAGTAAACACTACTAAATTATTGAGAAGTTGGAAAAAGAGACAAGTGAGTTGCTAAGATGTAAACTTCATTCGATTTGCCATGGAATCCATATGTTTGGGCAATGGATAAGAATTTTTTTTACATGGTATTATGGTAAAAAGAGGAAAAGATGAAGAGCGTCTCACCAAATCACATGTCTCTTTTCCAAATCATCATAAAACTTAATCTCTTTTCCAATTGTTTTCCACTTATTTATCAAAATGGACCATAATTAATGCAAGAAGATCTATTCAATATTCATAAAGAGTAATGGACTGATCAAATATGCAACGTACCACCATTATAGTGAACATCAAGATTTTGATCTTGAATCAGACGAGCAGTTCGTGTCGACATTTGTTCTTTTTTTGCAGGAAAGAAATCAGTTTAATGCACTGCCATTAGTAGGGCAAACCAAATAAACATAAGTGCAGTTAGTACTAGAAAAGGAAAACAATCATAAAAGATTGCAATTTTTTAGCAACAATGACCACTTTCTCATCCCGGAACCATCTCCCAGATGTTTCTTAGCAATAATCACAGCAACCGAACATGTTTCTGGCATAACATAGATATTACTAAAACTAATAAAAAAAATGTAAAAGTATAGAGGTTAGATGCATAGATGACTGATTCTTTATTTAAAACTATATTTAAGCAGACATGCAATTAAATACCACCCATCATAGTCTCAGAGTCCAAAAAATACAAACTACAATCGAATAACCGAAAAAAATAATAATAATTTTATTCTTGATAAAAGGGGCCATAGGAAATTGCAAGTCTATCGGTTAAAAGATTTAAATTCGACTGATGTCTAGATCACTAGAGGAACCTCAGAAGGACAACAATCAAAAGCTAATCCACGGTCCTTATACCGTCAACACCACCTAATTTATCCCACCGCAAATTCTTCCTATTATGACAGATTTCAATGTGCTCACAACAAGTTTGGTCTAAAAGGCTAATCTCGGAAAGGAATCCAATGTTATTTCAACTGTGAATTTACAACAAAATCTAACCCTAAACCCATAGGCCTTGGACAACCAGCTTAATCATATATTTTTTTATTTTTTATACATTTGAGAAACAAAAAAACAGCATACACTTCCCAAAATATAACCCAAAAATTCACGTAATTAGAATATTCTGCGAAATATCCAATTAAACAAACTGCGTGAAAGTTGAATTAGCCTCAAATCACATTATATACAAAGCATATCAATGTTTCATCTCTCTCGTATCCTTAAAATTCCCAAAATCTTTATAAATCCCCTTCTCAGAATTCGCCCTAAAACTCTAGAAATTTAAACTAATAACCACATGAAGAAGATGACAAAAGCAAAATTTTAGGGTTTCAGTTCATAACAAAATCATGATAATCATTCTCAATGAAGTTAAAAAGAAACGAAAACGAATGTTATTATCATCAATTTACATGTAACAACAAATAACCCCAAACCCTAATTTTCTTACTTCTCTATATTCAAATAAAACACTGACATTTTAAGGTAGAGGAAACTTACAACAAAGTTGAGATGATGAGATGACTTTATTTTCTTGGTTTCCACTTTCGAATCGCTTGTTTGTTCACGTCAATTTCTTCTTGTTTGTAATTCGATTTTCCCCTCTCTCTTTTTTTTTTTTGGTATTCTGTAATTCGATTTTCAAACGGCTAAGTTCTTCAGTATAAAAACTCCCGTTTTTGTTGAAGTGGAAGTGCAACGGTTATATTATTTTTTTGAAATTACACTTGCCTCCCCTGTGCTAATGATTAACTAAACATAAGTCCCTTGTGTTTTATAATTTCACACTAACCTCTCGTATAGGACATTGCTCATTAAAATTTCGCTAGCTGGCCATCTTACCCCTGTGCATGTTGGTCATTTAGGGTAGTGATATTTACGCTCCTCAAATTTGTCAAAAATACTCCACTATAAAATTTAATTAAAAATACACTTTAACACTACCTTATTTGTCACAAATTCTCCCCTTCATTACTTGATATTAGGTGAGTACTTAGCAACACGCTCTTCTCATATAAGGCGAGTTTATATGAGTACACTCACATCTCATTAGGCGAGCATTATTTGAAAAATACTACAGTAACCTATTACTTGATGTTAAGCGAGTTATTATAAACAAACTCTCTTCAAATAAGACGAGTATGTGCATCTGCATTCACCTCTCATTAGGTGAGTCTTAGGGGATGTTAGTTATTAAAAATTTATCTTTGGGGGTGTTTGTGACAGATTTGGTGGGTGTAAATAACGACATCCTTCATTTATTATACTACCTTTATTTGTAAGTTAAATAATTATAATTAAGTGTTAAGATATTTCTAGAAAAGACAGGCCGCTATTTCATTTTGGGATCAGATAGGACATGGACACAAATACGGCACAGCGGGGACACGTGTCAAACACGTCACATGGTGTGTCGAATATATTAAGTATTTAAAAACGTGGACACGGCTGGACACATGAGGGGTATTCCTTAGACACAACGTGGTAAGTTTTTTTTTTTAAAAAAGGGTCATTTTGTAATATTTAAAAACACTTTGCTGTCTTTTATTAAATTTAAAATATATTTATACATACAATAAGAGATATCAACATCACATCTAAAATTATCAATCAACAGAAAGAAAAAAAAAAGTTAAGGTACAATTGCTGAGCCGCTCACCTTTTCTCATTTACGCATTTTATCTTCCAGGTATTCTCTCCTCTCCCATCTTCTAGCATGTATGTCTTTAGATATATGACTTTACATAATGTATATTATATGATTATATATATATATATATATATTATTTATAAGCGAATCTCTTGCCGTGCTCGTACCTCTGTTTTTAAAATTTGTCATATACATGTGCCTTACCCGTACCAGGTACAATACCAATACACATGCGTGTGCTTCATAGAAGTACTCTTAGCATTATGACTCTTCCTTTTTTATGTTTTTTGAAGTGTTAGTAAGGTTTAATTATGTGTTATTTTAAGATCCATTTATATGGTTATTTTATATACTAACTTAAAATGATACTTTTAATTTGGGTTGTGCAAGCATGGGAGTAATGGTTAAATATTACAAATGAGAGTATATGGTGGGTCTATATCAAAAAATAGTGGGTCTACTTATCCATGGCCCCACCTGGACTTTTGGCAAATTTTGACCTAATACAAGGGCCTGTGTGTGATAATACAAAGATAAGGGGGCGTTTATTTAATTGAAATGTTTAGCGGGTATTTTGGGGGCCATGTTCTGTAAGGTATAATGGAAAACAGTCTAGTGGATGAGGGGGTTTTGTGCGACAAAATGTTAAGTTTGGGGGTTGGGTTTTGTAATTTATTGTAGGGATATTGTATAAATAAAAAGAATAGCAGTTGATCTAATTTATTTTAATCGCCACTTTTATTTGTTTAAAGCTTAGTTGTAGCACTAGCACTATTACACCAGCGTACTCCGCTTTCTTCTTCTTTTTTTGCGGCCCTTGGCCTCTTAGATTATATTTCTTTTTTATAATCTTCTACTATTTTTAAAAAAAAAATTGAATATTAAGATTTAACTGTTTTAATGTTGATTTGCTTCTTACATTGATTTATTAATATATTTGTTTGTTGATTATAGTAGGTTGAATATTGAGTTGATAAAGATATTTCAAAATATATAATTAATTTTAGTATATCATTTTCAACTTTTCCGAAATATCGAAACATAATGGAAAAGTATTTTAGTAAAAAGTTGGCCTGTAAACATAATTATTGAGTTTGATTTGACTTAAATATTTTTTAACCCCTCCTGAAAATTATTCCTGACTCCGCCACGGCTAAGATTGTTGTAAAGGCAGCATGCTTGACATAAGTTTTTGGGATATTCACTTGGAAGGGGATGTTTGTTCTCTCCATTATTAAAGCTATAGAATCTTAAGAGGAGAATATGCAGATGATTGGTAGTTTTGTGGAGGAGGAGTCAAGGACTATTTGGTTTGGCTTGAGAATGAACCAGATTTTCTTTCTCTTGATGTAATCTCTGTTGATAATTAATATGTTCCAGCTCTTCCGTTCTCAAAAACGATTATTAATAATATTTCGAGTTGATTAATTTTAAAAAATATAAAACAATAAAACAAAATGCTGGGAGTTAGAGGTATTTTCGGTTTTGGTCGGGGTGAAAATTAGGAGACCTAAACTGAAACCAAATTTGAAAGTTAGGTTTAAGTTTCTAAATCTTCCAAACCTGAACCAACCCAAACCAAACTTTTCGGTTCGATTCTTTTTATGTTTTTAAAAATAATTTAAATTGTAAGGTAACTCTTAATTTGCTCAAAAAACAATAATTTTATATTTACTCCTACTTATTTTGAATAGAAAAATATCAATTCTTATATTTATAATATAGGTCCAATATTCATGATAGTTCAAAGAGGCAAGTTCTCACTATAATGTAAATTTTAGGAACATAAAATTTTAAATAATAAAGTAATAATTCGGTTTGTTTCGGTTCGGTTTTACAATGACACGCTCCAAACCCGAACTAAACATATTCGATTTTCGTTTGAGTTTGAGTTTTTTTTTTATTCGTTTTTAACAGATCGATTTAGCTCAGTATAGTTTGGTAGCTCAGTTTTTGAATTCGCCACAATACCCTACCATTAATAGATTATATAGCAAGAAAATTCTTGGTTAAAGCCACTAAAATTTGGGAAAACAACAAAAACACTTGAAGATTGACATTAGTTTCAATTTTTCCCTAATGTTTTAATTTTGGCAATGTTATCCTTAGGGCATGTTTGGTTTGAGTTTTAAATCATTCCGGAAATGCTACATTCCATTCCAAAAGAATTACAATGTTTGGTTGTAGTTTTAGGCTAGGAATACATCATTTTAGGAAGGAGTATTCATTCAAAGTTATCTCTCTTAAATGGATGGAGATAAGAGATTACTCTAGGTATTCTTTTTTAGATTTTCTCCTAAAATTTCCTCTTAAGACCAAAATATCTTTCTTATTTACCAAGACAGTAACTTTTTTTTCATTTATATTCTCTATAAAAGAAAAAAAATGTTTTTCAACTTTTTGTTTATTATTATTATTATTATTAAATACATACGATAACTTTTCACAAATCTTAATAATAAAAACTTAAGTTTTACTTTTGTAAAATTGCTAAGACTTGTTTTCTAATTTTATAAAATAAATAACATTTTGATAGTTCACACGTATTTTATTTATATTACGGTTTAAACCAAATATAGAGACGAAACGTTTTAAGAAAGAAGAATTCATTTTCGAACCAAACGTTGATAAAGCATCTTAGATGTTAAGAAAAAAAAAATTCTAAAAATTTAAAATACCCATTTTATTTTCAAAACGCTAACCAAACGATCCCTCAAATTTGCTATTTTGTTTCTCTCAAAGGAATGGCTCCTCTGCATTGGGTAAATCCAAATCTCAACCATTGTTCCGAATTGTTGCTTTAAGATGTTTACATGTCATCAATTATATAATTATAAACAACACAACACTGATCCCAAGCTTTCGGTATTCATCGGCGTCGACCTTCTCTCTTCCGTATTCTAGCCCATTTCAATATCTGCAGAAGTGCTATAACTATATAACAGCACAAATATATAACATTAGAGAGTAGAGATAAACCCAATAATTTTTTTGGAAAAATTTCTTTGAGATTCATAAAAATACATCTATCATTTAGTGTACTTTCTAAAACAAATTATAGTTTTGAGGAAGGGTTCTTGTAAATTTGTTTCCCTATTTTATATAGACCCACACAATAATATCAAAAGTGGTAAAATAAACATTAATTCATCTTGAGATTTGTCAAAATTCTTAATTTAATCAAGAATTAAACAAAACAAGAAACAGAGGAGAACAAGGCCCGTCCTTTTTGTATCTTTTGTTTGCTCTTTTCTTCCTTTTTTGTTCTCTATTATTGGGATTGCGAGAGGTCGAGTTTGAGTTAGGTTTACCATTTTCATCCCCATTCTTACTATCAAAAAATATTCTCATTCTCGCCTCCATCCCCAATTTGGAGTTTTGGGTCCTGTAAGGATTATGCAACAAAAACATTAAAAAAAAAGAAAGAAAAGAGAAGAGTTATATTAAAGGATTTTGCAACTGATCAAATTGTAAGGCTGTATTTAGTTGGAATTTTAAATATTTAATTTTAAATTTATATTTAAATATAATTTTTTTTAAATTGTTTTTCAATTCAATTTGTATATTGTACGTTATTTTTTAAATTTTACAAAATATATAATCTTTGTTTTTTATTCATTTCTTTAAAAAATAAATTAACAAAATATATTCTTTTTATTTAAATAAAGTTTTAAAAATTAGTAAACTAAACACAAATTTTTTTTTAAAAAATAAACACTAAAAATCCAACCAAACAACACCAAACCATTTGTTCAAACTGAAAGGCTGTGAGAGCAGTGGATTTACCCACCGTAAAGGGAGTTTTTTGTCCATGAATTACTTTTTTAAGTTATTAGTCAAATTAAATCACTTTTCAACATCTTTATTAAACTAGCATATTTTTTAAAATAATTATTTTGAATTACTATTTTAATGAAAAAATAATTATTTTGAATCACTATTTTTTCATTAAAACAATGATTCGACTTAAAATAGTGATTCAAAATTAATATTTTTTCATTAAAATAATAATTTAAAATTATTATTTTAAAAAATATATTAATTTAATAAATATGTTAAAAAGTAATTTAATTTAGTTAATAACTTAAAAAAATAATTTATTTTAGCAAAAAAAACCTCCCGTAGAGGAGCCGTTCCCGTCCGTGAGAAAGCAAAATGGAGAAGGGGGGGACCCACAATCCACTCCACCGACCACCATAGCGTCACCCAATCAGATTCCTACACGTGTGCACAATACATCGCGAGTGCGCTTCCCCATAACCGGACATGTGTAGTTTCTTGTAACGCGCATCCGACTCGTACTAAGAAGTTTAACCTTAACTCTACAATTTTTCTCAGCATTTTCTTTGTTTTCCGCAGACCAAGACCAGAAGTTACCATATAAAAAAAGCTTCCTCTTTTGCATCCCCACTTTCTACAAAAAGTTTTCTTTCTTTCTTCTTTAAAACCCACAATTCTCACTCTCTTATCTTCTTTTAAGTCTCCACAAGGAAGTTGCTTTCCCCACAAATTCTCGCGTAAGTCTTCACTTACATACACCATACTTTTCAATTTCAATCTTTTCTATTAGTTGTTGTTAATTAATTCATCTTTTTATTAGTTGTCTGGTTTTTGAAGAACAGTTGATAATTGATTGAGCATCGTACCTTAATTATTTGTTGGTTGGTTTGTTAATTAATTAATGTTTGTTGATCATTTTTGCACTCTGATATTGAATTCTTGAAAGTTCTGTCATGAACTAAGCGTCCTCGCCCAGTGATATAAGGCTACCACCAAGATAGTCTTAGGGTCCACTTTGCTCGTCAGGTCGATTTTCAGAACCTGTTAAAATAATGTTTGGCCCGAACCGTGGGCAGGAATTAGTCGAGGCGAGCGAAAGCTTGTCTGAACATCCCGTGCCTAAGAAAAAAACAGAGAGTTCTGGTCATGGGTTGTGTCATATACAGCTAGAGAGTTTTGACCCTTAATTTTGATATGCTTCGCTATAATTTGATTTTTTTTTTTTTTGTTTAGTGTGATGTGACCCACTTAGCCGATTAGCCAATCTTTCCCCATCTTCTAGGAGTACATTAAGCTTATCGCTTGTACTCAAAAAAAAAAAAAAAAAAAATATTATGGGAATTGAACCCTGATGCCAACCAGCACTAGCTGTCATTGTGCACTATTGACAAGTAATTAGTTGGTGGAGTTTTTCAGCCCTTTTCGTTTTGAAAACTATATTTTTCATGTTTGAATTATGAGAAATGGTCTCTTAATCCTTTTATAGAAGAAAATATAGTTTCTTTGCAGTGTTAAATAAATTTAAAATTAATAATCTGCCGGCTAGACGTAGGCACTAGATGACTCCCTTCTGCTACCCGGCTTTCATGTAGTGCGTTTCAGAACATTGTTTGTTTCCTCTACTGTTGTTTGAATCTAATGTGAATTGGTGAGTTTTCTTCTCCCAAGAATTGCTACAGTAAATTGAAGCGAAATTATTGCAATATTCATATACTTCCTCTGTCTCTGTTTAAGAGTCCGCCAATTACCTTTTGGCTCGTCCTTAATTGAGAATCATTTTTCCTTGCCAAGTCTATATTATTTTCCTTAATGATGCTAAAGAAAGGTACTTTTACTTGTCCCTAATTAAGTGTCACGTTTTCTGTGGACTAAATCTCATGATAGTAAACATAAGTTTTATTCCTGACTATTGATTACGAAAAAATTAGTTTTTTCTGTGTTCACCAATTTTTTTCAGAAAATGCTTTTCTTCCTAGGTAATCTTACCGCCTATTCTTACCGGGTGCATTACATGAGTTGTACATTGTAATCCATAAGAATATCCGATAAGATTGCCTAGTAAGTATAGCACTACTCGTTTTTTTTTCTTTTATATGAGACTAGGACTACTGGTTTTCCTTTTTTGATTTTTATTACCAGTTGAGTAGTACCTGAAAGCATCATTACATGTGCTTGCTAGTAGAACGTAATCTATTGTGTCCTATGGCCTTTTCTGGCCTTACCAATACCCACTGGAAAGCAATTGCTTTATTGATATATCTATGTATATCGTTCCTTATTGATATGAGCAAAGATTCATAAAGTAAGTGTGTTGAAAGAAATGTTTAGATTCCCCTCTTTCTAATCGGAAAAGTATGATTCCAAAACAATTTAGCACCCTTTTTTAGGTCTAATAACTCATATATAGAAGCCTCTTTGATTTACTAGCTTAGTTTCAAAGCAGGAAATACATTGAAAAGACTTTGTTGCGTAGGAATAGAATTGTTTTTCAGCATAAATTCAGTTCTACTAAAAGAACTGGTGGACAATAGCACATTCCATTGTCTCCACCTCACAAACCGGCTTTTATATTCTCGTCCAAGTACTTAGTAGCTTATCTTGAAACTTCATCATAAGAAAATTTAATTGATTCTATGAAAGGAAATACCATCCACGGTAACATATTATTTGAGGGCAGTCCACAGGACTGAAGCCATATTAGACGGAGAACAAACAAATACATGATTAACAGATGGGGGAGGGAGGTACCAAGGCTTGAACCTTGGACCTCCTAGACAACCAAACTATGATACCTATTAGAAATGTCTTACTCAAAAGCTTAAGTTGTTGGGAAGAGGAGCCACAATGGATATCATATGCTTAACAATAAAATTTGTACGTAAGTAATGTTTTTCCGAATTATTGTTTTTCAATAAATATTTTTTCATGGACTGTGGAAGGTGTTTAGTAACCCTTTTTTAATATTCAGGTACTGGCCTTCATTGCTGTTTTCAGAGTTCTGTACAAGAGGTTCAAAATTTATTCGTCCATCTACACTAAGAATGAATTCTGAGAGCTCACATTGAGAAGATCATGCAGCTATATCATCACCCCTTCTCGTTAGACAGCCAAAAAGTGAGGCTTGCTTTGGAAGAAAGGAACGTCGATTACACATCGTACCATGTCAATCCTATCACGGGCAAGAACTTTGACACGTCTTTCTTCCGGATGAATCCTACCACTAAAATTCCTGTTTTCCAGAATGGGGCCCACATCATTTTCAACACGATAGAGATAATTCAGTATGTCTCATCCCTTTACTTGTCTTTACATTCTAATTTTGTCGAAAATATTTGAGGTGCATTTGGAAACAACTTTTAATCTTGAATGACTTGAGATAACCACTACCCCTGTTTTCTCTTCCGATTAAGAAAGGATACAAAACATACTTCCAAGAAGAACTGTACCACGTAAGACAGCCCTATTCTTAAGGGCCCTTTGATAAAGAAGTTGGAAAATTATTGAAAAAAAAAAACCCAAGTTTTACGAGAAGTTGGAAAAAGAGTTAAAGTGATTTCGTGATATGTTCACCTTCTTTTCCTTTTTCTTCGTGGAAAAATTTTCTCACTCATCTAACAAAGAACTTGATCTGTGGAAAAGTTGAAAAAGTAATAGAACGTCAGCGAATCAACATCTCTTTTTCTAACTCTTCAAGAAAACTAGTAGGGACCATTTTCCAACTTTTCATCAAACGCACCCAAAGATTTTTACTATGAGAATAAAGGATCCCAAATTTTAGTAAAGCTAGGAGCTGTTAGAAACCATCTCGCCCAAAAGCTTAAGCTGTTGGGGAGAGGAACCACAAAGGAATAAATCAAATTATTGGCAAAATGATTCTGGTAGTCACATTCTAGGTTGGTATGATTCAGTAATTCACCCCAAAAAAAAAAACATGAGAAACTTTTCGTCATATTTACAAAGCATCGATGTGTTCACAATTCCTTCTAAGATGAACCAAACATGAAACATCTCTTGACAAGTCAAAGGTTTACAGGTACATAGAAAGAATCGCAATGGTGTCCTCAGGTGGTGACAACCTCACCCCTAGTAGCAGACAAGTCATTGAATGGATGCACAGAATCCAAGATTGGAACCCAAAATTCTTCACCCTCTCCCACATCCCTGAGAAGTACCTCATCTTTGCATCTAAATTCTTGAGGCGGGTTATAATAGCCCGAATGACTGAGGCGCCAGACCTGGCTAGCGCGTACCATCTCAAGCTAAGAGAAGCGTATGACACTGAAGACATGCTCAAGAACCCAGAAGTCCTGAGGCGGAGCGAGGAACATTTAGCGAAGCTTCTCGATGAAGTGGAAATACAACTTAATGAAACATCGTATTTAGCAGGGGAAGAGTTCAGTTTGGCTGATGTCATGCTCATGCCCGTGCTGGCACGGTTAATGGTGCTGGATTTGGAAGAGGAGTATATTAATAGTCGGCCCAATTTGGCCGACTATTGGAACATGGTGAAGCAGCGACCGAGCTATAAAAAGGTGATCGGAAGGTACTTTAATGGCCGAAACAGGTACAAAACTCTACTGAAAACTTGGTTGATTCTTCGTATTAGAAGTATGCTCAAGAGATATTGATGAAGAAGATAAGAGTAAATATTACTTGCAAGTTGTGATGGCGCAGTTGAATTTTTTTGTTGGTATGCAATAATGTCAAAATTGTTTAGAAAAAATCGTTTTTTCTTTTCTTTTTTTTCTTGGGTAACTTGTCTTTTGTTTTTTATTTATCAGTTGATAAGGGTTTTAAATTTTGCAATAATACCATTATTTTAAGTATTTTCGTTTAGATCAAAGGGCCTTTTTCAAGTATATTATAAGGATGAAATGGGGACAGACAACTCAAAAGGCCAAGAATTAGTCTTTTTAGGTTCCCTATTCGCCTTTTTAGATGCTTCTATTTTTTGATGCCATGTACTTTTTAATCCCATCTAGCATTGAGGGGACGTTAGGCATAAATGCATGTTCTCCTGTGATGTTTGTCTAAGATGAATACTGTCCAAGTAAATCTCGATGTGGGAGAAAGAGAATTCTAGTTTAAACTATTATGCGCATTGTATTTCAAATGCCAATGAAGGAGCTTTTTGGAGTTTTAAGATACCCCACTAGTTATGTTCAAAACTTTGAACAAACCAAACCAATCTTTAAAGCAATTTTGGCCAAAGTAAGCAGGCAAGAGTGCAAGACTTACCCACAATGGGTGAAGCCTTAACGAATACAGGGAAAAAACGGGCTGACCCATTAGACCTGTTATGCTTAATGAATCGGGTATATTCTCGAATTGTGAATATTGTGTAGAGTTGAGACCACTTATCTCATCTTGGCCAATAGAAATCTTACATGTAAAAAGTTTTTACTCAAGTTTTCCTCTTTTTTGTACCAATTTGTGTTTGGTTGTGTTGATCTATTTTGGTGTTCCAATTTCAGAATTTCAACTTTATAATTATAATTATGAAACAAATCGTGTATGTGTGAAGCTACTTTTTACCGAACATGAATTTAACCCAACCCTTTGTAAGGCCTAAAAGTAAGTCATCCTGTGGGGATTGTGTATTCCGTTTACATCATGTACGTTATTTTTGTCATAATTGCACGTTTGCCTACTTTGTATAATCTAGCATCTACAGGCTCATATAGAGTGAAAGAACACTGGACTGTCAATTCAAAATTAGATGGTTCAGTTTTGACTAGAAATTTTTCCTAAATGAGTCCTTTACATACGCAAACACTATTGGTCGAAATTTAAGTCATATAATCTTAAACAAATCACCCAAATTTACCATATATTCTTTGGTTGATTGTGTACTTATTCATAATTTCTGGCAATTATGAATCAAAATCGAAATGGGTCGAATTTAAACTGTTAATTCATGGATTCGATTGTCTTTATCTGTTTCGCGGCTATGTTTGATTTTGTGTAGGAGTGAGAAATTACACTATTAAATGCGTTTTGGTAGTACTCAGAAGTACCATCAATTCATACTAACTGCATCTGCAAAAGTCGCTTTATACATTTCTCAACTCTATGTTACATTGAACAAAAGAAACCTACAAAATAAATAAATATAGAGATCAATACGAACATGATGGCTTACCTCACAAGGAAAGATAATGGCACGCAACATAATACGTTCGGGTTTATAATATCCAACAAGCAAGTTGAGTTGATTGGTATGTATGCTGATCAACATTATTGGCCAGTATATTATACAAGAGTAGATGGCCAAACCATCTCAAAAGAGCTTTCACAAGTAAAACTTCTAGAAGAGTAACACTTCGATGACTAATTTATTCGGTCAAATTTTGTAATCCAAATAATACGATGGGCTCTGCTTAAATCTGGTCAAATAAGTAGCTGTTCAATAACAAAACCTTCCTCGCAAACAAACGTTCCTTATAATACAGAGACTCTTTGAAATTGGTGGTTGAGGACATCTTATAACTGTTTGTAGGTGTCTACTAATTCCACATGTAGGTAGAATTGATAAACACCACCTACAAAAAGCTATCAAATGTCCTCAAAACACCAATTTGAGGACTAATTTGCACCCCATTTGCCAGTACATGTCAATAAGCTCAAAATGTTTCGGTGTGCTTTGAACACTTGCTAAATATATATATAGCTTCAGGAAGCAAAATCTAACAAAATTTTATAACAGCGTAGGAGTTGACTAGAACCAGTTAGAAACACTGAAGTCGCGTAGCTTGCTAAGATATCTTTCCATGTCTTCCCTACTTTGGCCCACTCTTCCTTCTCTATCGCCGTGCGTGGTTGGATCTTCTCTTTCGCTCTATTAAGTTAAATAAATAAGCAATCGGAACAATTCAATTTGGGGGTAAAACTAATCAAAATCAGTCAATTCCATTTCAAGTTTCTGAATAATTATCTTTTTTCCAACAAATTCCATTAATTGGTGAGTTCTTGTATTGCATCATTTTCATGTTTGCAAAAGTCTAAATACAACAATAAATGCTACATCACATCAGAAAAGAAGAAGATTCACGTTAAGATTATTTGTTCCGTTTGCATCACCTGTCAATCAAGAAAAATATTTAGAAATGTCTCATTTATTTGCTAAACTTGTTTTTTCAAATTCTGAATCATAATTTTTATGATAAGATTATGTGTTGAGTTTATGTTTATCTTTTCACCAAGGGCAGATCCAAGACTGATCTCGGGAAGAGGGGGAAGGAGTACTAAAGCACTAAAAAAAATATTTAAACAATGCGGAGACAATTCTTGTCTCCGTGATGTTTCTCATCCGTACCAAGATTTTACTTGCATCCACACAGAGACAAAAAAAAAGATCTTCGATTATCTTCATGTTAAATTCAACCACTAGCCTAAACAAAGCGGGCGAAAACAATCCAATTGGCTGTTACAAGCTCGTTTTTCTCTCTCAATTTTTATTTAATTTTTTCTGATACAAGCCTCTTAAGGTCTTTTAGTGAAGCACTATGGGCTCACAGGAATGCGGTCCAACATCACAAGTGCATTGTATACTACATGCTCCACTCCAAATTACTGTCTGGGCAAGAGGATCAATTAGGTCGATCCAGAATTTCAATCATGGCCCTCTGTATGAATTACCAAATTGGGGGTGTGCGTGGTTCCTTAGTTGCACCGTATGAGTGACATGTCAACCGAACCAACCAAGTTGGACTCAGTTTGATCGGATTTCCAGTTCGTTTCGGTTTGGGAAATAGAATGGAATGGATAACAGATCATAAACAAGAAAGCTGAATTCACCCGTATTGAAATAAAATAGAAAACCCTATTTGGCTGTAAATTTTGTACATCAAGTTATATATATATTATAACTTGTATACCTAGTGCCTCACCATATACTCTGTTTTACAACACAATAAGCATATCTGATGTAATAGGTTATGCGGTTAGAGCAAGTGCTTTTCTTAGTTCAGGTCATGGATTCAAATCCTAATTCTTGCATTATTTATTGATAAAACATTGAAGCAATTTCGTAACTTTTAAGAGCATATCAAAAATCTTCCTCTCACATGCTACTACATAGTAACGGATACTAGCTGTTCAGTTTTAAGGGGGCTTTTTCACGTTAAGGACAACCGAATTGACCTTCTTCTTCCTCAAGAACAGCTGACTAAGCTGCCAGATATACCAAGTGCTGGATTCTTGGTAGAGTAAAAAAATGAAAAAAAATACATAATAGGAAAATAAAGAGAAGTTCTATAGATTCGCATACCAAACAACCAACCAAAGAATCCAGGATTTAGTTCATTGACAAGCCAAACAACATTAAGCGGTAATGAAACATATCCCATTTTTTCCTTTGTGAAGTTTTTTACAATTTCATCTATCAAACCAAAGGTCTAATTCCGGCCAAATGCCAGAACCATTAGCTTGGTATGCTAAAACTCTAAATTCATTTTCTCTGAACACATCAAAAAGAATAGTGTAAATATACTAAATCGCATAAGGGCAGACATGCAAGATAATTATAAAATGCAAGCTTGATTCTTTAATTAACTTGAACTTAAATTTACCTCGCAAAATCAATGCTTGGTAATGATATACCACTCTAGCTACTCCCCAATTAAGTCAAAATGATCAAATGGCAAACGTTAGTTGAAGCGATGGAGAACAATCATCTCATTTCTTTTCTATGAAAGACTTGACATTTCCCATCCACTGCGTAAACTCAATTTTATCTTTGTTCTTCATGTATCCATGCAAGAATGTGGCTAGATCATCGGTTATACCCCTTGTTTCCAAGAATTCATAAAGCAAATTCTGCAGCTCCTCATCCAATTCCCTGGGAAATGACCAAAAAGAAAATCGGTAAATTACCGTTGAAAGACAACATGATACTAAAGCATAATAAGAACCAACATACAAATAAATAATTAAGCTATAGAGTACTTCGAGAACTTGACGAGAAAGGCAATCAATTTTAGAATCTTCCTATAAGCTTTAGCATCGTAGATACTGTAACGAGGCAAAATATTCCATATTAGTAATGTAATGGGAAGGTCCTTGGTATATATACGGGTGCAAACAACTTGGACTAGCAATTTTGGGGGAGAACCCACGTGGTTACATATGGTATCAGAACGGATCCAGGACCACTACCATGTTACTGTGTCGATATTGTGGGTTATGGGCAAGTTTGTGCTGCTAACAACGAGCCAGCCGAGATTGTTTGTGTGTAAACCCAGCCTCTCTAGTGTAATATGCGGCTAGCAAGAGCCGAAATTGTTTGTGTGTGAGACCGTAATTATCCCACATCCGTAGTGCAATATGCAACTGGCAAGAGCAGAGATTGTTTCTGTGCGACCCTGGCCTGCTGAGTTTGTCAGGGGCAGGAGGTCCCTGGTACATATGTGGGTGCAATGAGTCCAAATTACAACTTGGGCCCCCATTTTGGTGGAGAACCCGGGTGGTTATAGATAAAACAACTTGGGCTAGCCATTTTGTGGAAGATTGTAACGACCAAAAATATCGCACATCCTTAGTGTAATATGCGGCTAGAAAGACACAAGATTATTTGTGTGACCCCGGGCTACCGAGATTGTTTGTGTGACCCCGATCTGGGGATAAGGAAGGCCTTGGCATGTATACGGGTGCAATGAGCATAGATTACAACTTGGGCCCCCATTTTGGGGGGATAACTTGGGTGGTTATAGATAATACAACTTGAGCTAGCCATTTTAAGTAGTATAATGGGAAGGTCCTTGGTATATATGTGGGTACAATGAACCCAAATTATAACTTGGGGCCCATTTTGGGGGAGAACCCGGGCAATTAGAAATACAAGTATATATGTGGGTGCAATGACCATAAATTACAACTTGGGATAACCATTTTCACGAAAACCCCGGTGGTTACAGATACATAGGAGATTCTTTAGTTTTTTGGCTTCCAATTTACAAAGAGGAGACAATTTCAGTACATACATTCCAAATGCTGAGGCTATGTTTATCACAGTTACACCATCATTTGAAATGAAGATGCCAACTCTTTTGCTTTCCGCTTAAAACACTGAAGAGAACAATCAGCATTGTTTTTTTTCGTTTCCATCCTAAATTTGAATTAGGACACGCGTTGAGTTGATCAAGTATTTTGAACACAAAAGGCTAAAAGTACAAAAATAAAAAAAAATAAAAGGTACATACTTAAATCCAGGACCCAAGTAAGGGTGACCGGCCATCCTTTCATGTCCGCGAGTGAAAACTTTCTGAATCTCTATGCTATCTGGCCATGCAGAGCATACAAACTCCAACACATCACTGTTTTCTCCTTTAAAGACATCAACAATCATAGTTATGTGAAGCTGTACATCTTCACCTTTGGCAACATCACCAACGGGAATAAAGCGATCAAACATTGTTACTTCAACTTTGATCTCTTCATTTTCCCCAAATTTCCTACTCAATCTAATCCATTGCTCTCCAGGCCGTTCATCTACTTTAAAAGAATCAAATTCCTGGACAGGCTGCAATAAAATACATACAAGATCAACATTGAATAACCACGCCGCTCATCAAGAAAAATTGATCTCAACAAAATTTTCAAGTTCATCAAAAAAATGTTACCCAGAGAGATGAGAGCAGAAATTGTCAAGATATAACCATGAATACTGAATAAGACCAGTTGTTTGACAACATAAGCCAAGTAAAATAAATCAGAAACACGATTTCAATAATGGTTCATATTCAGGCTGTTTTAAAAACTTTTTTTGTCCACCCCAATTAGGTATAGGTAATGAAATTCTAACTTTCAAAGTTCAATTTCATTTATATTGCTTCATTTTCTCAAAAACCAAAAAAAAGGTGAGGGTACCTGGGTAGGAGGAGAGCGTTCGAGCTCGTACTGGATCTCGTTGCGTAGAAGCCTGAGGATGTTTCCTTCGAATGCCGATTTTCGCATCTCAGATATATAATTTCTTCTTTGTTCATAGAGAGGGTTGAGTTTGTGGGTGAAGGATTGCTTTTCCTGTATAAAATGACGGAAAGGGCGGGGTGGTTGTTGAATTAGGGTTTTGGAATGAAAATAGGAAGAAACATTAGGAGTTGTTCTTCTTCTCAAGGATCGGATTAGACAATGAGCCATTGGTGATCTCTCCCTCTCTCTCTGAGTGTTTGATTGGTTGGTTGCTTATTATTAGAGTAGGGGTAATCCGTGCCTACGGCACTAAAATGTAATTCTTGTTAAGGCACTAAAGCGTAATTTGTTTATTTAAATCAGGATGAATCCTACTTAAAATTAAATTGTGTAACTAAATCAGGATGAATTCTACTCTAAAAGTGTAGTATGCATTCTGAAACATATCCGTAAGAAACTGGGACATTCCCTGAAGGACAGCATCTTGTAACATCAACGATCTTCAGTCTTGAGCTCAACCTATTCATACAATTAAATGCACAATTAGCCAAAAAGATCTTTTTGATTGCAGATTCACTGAAGGAAAATATCCAAAAAAATATAGTTTTCAATGTGAAAAAAGAAAAAAAAAGGTTGTTCCAAATAAACAAAGAAGCGATAAAGTTACTTGGAATTTAAAATTGAATTCTGAAAACAAATGAAGGGGTAAAAAAAGCTGCCTATTATCTTTTGTTATGTACTGTCGTTCGATTTCACAATAAAGACTCAAATTCTCAAAGTTCACTTTTTATGGCTTTCTAAGTAAGTGAAACTTGTAGAACTTAGCCCCATAACTTCAACATGAAACGTAGAAGTGCCAACATTAACTCAATTCCGAATCAGCCATGAACATAATCAAAAGTTAGTAATTTAAGCTATAATTATAAAGCCACAGTTAATGCTTTAAAGTTCGAACATTCCTAAGCTTCCTTTGATAGATATGTAACTTGAACATTTCTAAGCCTCCTTTGATGTTGATACCAATTTTAAAGGAAGGATTTTGCATCATCTTCAAAGCTGTAATAGAGGTGTAGCCACTACAAGAAATGATGTTGATACAAATCATAGTTCTTATTATCCATTCTCCCTTAAAGAAAGTTAACCAAGTTACACAAAGTAAAATTGGAGAAAAATAAAATCAATACAACAATTAACGGAAATGAGTCGATGTTTCTTTTCCAAAACTTGGAAAAAACAATATGTAACATGGCAATAACCCATGATGAAGAAAAACGTACTTCCTCTGTCTCAAACTAAAAGTCATATTTCATGTCTTATTAGGAACGTCTCAAAATAAAATACACTCCCTCCATCTCAGACATTTAAGAACACTTATTTTAACGTAATCCATGGTTAATTAAGAATTTGTTTTTATTTTTTTGAGGAGAGGGGTTGGCTCGGCGGTAGGCAACTCACCTCAAGGTAAAGGGTTCGACTTATGGGAGTGGGAGGGTTTTTTTAATCAATCATTCATCGAAGAGCAGAGAAACGCATCAAACAAAAGTAGATTTGATATTAGCCCTTCAAACAAAATAAAAAACACAGAGCACAATAAGTAAACCCACATCCACATCCATAGAGCAGTAGATTTCTAGGGCAAGTGCTAAAAAAATTAGACAATGCGAAAAAAAGTTGCGAGTGTAGAAATTTATGTGAGAAATATCTATTACTGGGGTGGCTCACAGTGAAGATGTTGGTCAAAGCGCTAAAGAATGTTCGTCGGATAACTTAGATCCAGAGGGGCTGGAAAATGGAGACATCGAAAAGATAAGCCTAATAATTAGAATCCAAGACCTCAAATTTAGAAAACCCTAAATCAGATTGATCGGAGAGCAGAAGGGGGAGAAATTACAGAGTGAGGAGGTTAGCAGATGGGCGAGAAGTTACATAGAGTGAGGACGTACCGTCGCCGTGTTACGGTGGTGCCGGTCGATGGAGTGAGTGCGAGCTCCCTGAATCAGAGTGCGAGAGCAGCGTGAGAGAAATATTACAGAGAGAATGAGAGTCTTGTCTTGTTATAACACAGAAATAGAGAGACAATCCCAAAATTCGGACGGTTGAGATCGCTCGGAGGTTTAAAAATATTCGTATTTTTCATTCGATCCTTAGTAACCAATATCCGAATAAAGTATACTTATTCGGTTATAAAAAACTAATTATAAATTTAATAATGTATTAATGTCTTACTTAGTTATCAAGAACTAAATATATAGACTTATACTCTAACTTTTCATTCAATCCTTAACAACCGAATAAAACATTTGTTATTTAGTTGTAAAGAACCGATTATAAATTTGATAATTTCTTACTCGATTGTCAAGAACCAAATACATGGGTTTATACTCGGCCCTCAAGAATCGAATAAAGAGAGAATGAGAATTTTGACAATGCCTTTTTGTATTTTATTTTTTCCCCTCTAAGTGCCCTTTATAACTAAAATACATATATATTTATGTGGACACTTTCCCTTTGGTTAGTATTTGACAAAATTTCATGATTTGCTTCGTAACCATTTGTTGTCTATTGAAGGCCCCAAGTGAAGTTAGACTGCACAATCTTAAGTTCATAACTACGCTACACTAGAGGAAGAAGAAGCTAGACAAAGAATGAAGTGGTACTTGCCGTTCTTCTACCATTCCACTGCAAATCGTTAGGATGGCTACGCGAGTACGCGCCATAGCTCAAGAATGAAGTAGTACTTGCCGTTCCTTTACTTTTTCCTGATCAAAGATTTATGCAGATGGACACTAGTTTTTGTTAGACTAAATTTTGTTCAATTGTGTGTAAACGTTGTAATGTTTTCTTACAAAGAATGCTTGAATTGTTTCTTTTCAGGTTTGGCCAATCTTTCTGTGACGGGTAAGAGATCACCATTAAACTCAAGTGTGTATCTACTGGTTATTTACCATCTGCATGTACCATAGAGTTTGTTCATATTGACAGATTTCTGCTCATTAATCATCCCATTCACAATTTTTCTTTCTATGTGGCCTGAAAAAAAAAATTTCATCAGTGCTCAATACTTCAAGGCTTTATCATTTGACCTTTCAAGAAGCCTCTTTCATGGTGTTAACCTCCATCCAATGTGTTCCTCTAAATCTTCTATGGCTGTTGAAGTATGTTTCTATCGTTTTATCATTCATGCCGATATATATTTTAGAAAAGTTGTTCACAAAATCTATAAGAAATCTATACTAGTATTATATAAAGACAAGATAAATTTCAAATGCTTTGAAGCTTCATCATACTTTTGATTTCCAATTTTACTACTGCAATCTTCTTTTATGAAAAAGTATGATTTCAACATGATTCAAACCCTCACCACCATGAAAGTTAAACACACGTTGAATCACCAGGAATCACCCGGCAACTTATCATTTGTATTAATTATTCTCTTCAAATTAGATGTGTAAGGTTTTCTTTCAAGTTAACCGATCTTGAGTGAAACGATAGATGATCATCTCCATTTGTACATCCCCCCATTTTCACTTTCTATCACAATGGTTCTTGAGTGGAATCTTAAATGAAATTACTAATTAATGTTGTTCAAGTAATTGTAAGTAGGTTTAACTCAAGATAATAGTTTAGAAATGTCTCATCACGTGCTTAACATTTTTTTGCAAAATTCCTTGTCATGATTTAAGAACTGATTTTATTTGCTAAGCCATAGAAACTAATAAAGAAATACATAATGACTGTAATTTCTTTCGCAGGGATAAACGTACATCAACATATGTTTTTAATATCGTTGGAGACGAAATACCGAGAAAAATTAATTATCTTTTTTTAATTAGTATAGTAAAAATAGTATTAAACTTTTTGTAAATTGATGGAACATATCAAATATTATTTGTTAAAAAAAACAATCGGAACAATTCAATTTGGGAGTAAAACTAATCAAAAATCAGTCAATTCCATTTCAAGTTTCTGATTAATTATCTTTTTTCCGACAAATTTCATTAATTGGTGAGTTCTTATAGTGCATCATTTTCGTGTTTGCAAAAGTCTAAATACAACAATAAATACTACATCACATCAGAAAAGAAGAAGATTCACGTTAAGATTGTGTGTTCTTTTGGCAAGCATCACTTGTCAATCAAGAAAAATATTTAGAAATGTCTCATTTATGTTCTTAACTCATTTTTTTTCAAATTCTGAATCATAATTTTTATGAAAAGATTATGTGTTGAGCTTACATTTATCTTTTCACCAGGGAAGATCCAAGACTTGATCTCTGGGAGAGGGGGAAGGAGTACTATAGCATAAAAAAATTATTTAAAAAAAATTAAAGGAATGTTGTAAAATTAGAACTATATTATTTAAAATCTAACTTACTTCACTTGCAATAACATTTATTGGTGGTTATAGCACGTATAAAACAAACTTGTACAAAAGTTAGAGAAGGTCAAAATCTCTTTTCTTTATCGTAATAACAAAAGTCTTTCCACTCCGGATGAGACTCAAACTCGGGAAATCTAAATTTAATGAGTACTATACAAACTAGGCTAATGATAAGTCGATCACTTCTAACAAATTAGATCAAAACCAAGAAGGTCTTGAAGTATCTAGTTTCAACAAATCCCAGGACATTGAAAACTACTAAAGAAAAAACAGAAATTAAAAGTTAATTTAAAACTTAATTTGAGACAGACAGACAGAGAAAGTAAACAAATAAATAAAAACTAGGGTAATATAAGCGATAAAAAAAAAATTATACAATCCCGCTCCCAATCCAATCTTGGTACAAAGAAGACAATTCTTGTCTCCGTGATGTTTCTCATCCGTACCAACTACCAAGATTTACTTGCATCCACACGAAACAAAAAAGTCTACGATTATCTTCATGTTAAATTCAATCACTAGCCTCCTAAACAAAAGCTCTTTTTTCTGTCTCATTTTTTTCTGATACAAGCCTCGTAAGGTCTTTTAGTGAAGCACTATAGGCTCACCGGAATGCGGTCCAACATCACAAGTGCATTGTAGACTACATGCTCCACCCCAAATTAGTGTCCGAGCAGGAGGATCAATTAGGTCAATCCAGAATTTCAATCTTGGCCCTCTGTATGAATTACCAAATTGGGGGTGTGCGCAGTTCCTTAGTTGCACAGAATGAGTGACATGTCAACCGAACCAACCTAGTTGGACTCAGTTTGATCGGATTTCCAGTTCGTTTCGGTTTGGGCAATAGATTGGAATGGATGACAGATCATAAACAAGAAAGCTGAATTCACCCGAATCGAAATAAAATAGAAAACCCCATTTGGCTGTAAATTTTGTACATCTTCAAGATATATATATATATATTAGAACTTGAATACCTAGTTCCTCACCATATACTGTTTACAAAACATTAAGCATATATGATGTAATTGGTTATGTGGTTATAGCAAGTGCTTTTCTTAGTTCAGGTCATGGATTCAAATCCAAATTCTTGCATTATTTATTGCTAAAACATGGAGGTAATTTCGTAACTTTAAGTGCATACCAAAAATCTTCCTCTCACTTACTACATAGTAACAGATACTAGCTGTTCAGGTTTAAGGGGGCTTTTTCAAGGAAAGGACAACCGAATTGACCTTCTTCTTCCTCAAGAACAGCTGGCCAAGCTGCCAGATATACCATGGATTCAGTGCTGGTATCTTGCTTGAGTAAAAAAATTAAAAAAATACATAATAGAAAAATAAGGAGTAGATTCGCATACCAAACAACCAACCAAAGAATCCAGGATTTAGTTCATTGACAAGCCAAACAACATTAAGGGGTAATTAAACATATCCCATTTTTTACTTTGTGAAGTTTTTTACAATTTCATCTATCAAACCAAAGGTCATATTCCAGCCAAATGCCAGAACCATGAGCTTGGTACGCTAAAACTCTAAATTCATTTTCTCTAAACACATCAAAAAGAATACAGTGTAAATATACTAAATTGCATAAGGGTAGACATGCAAGATATTTATAAAATGCAAGCTTGCTTCTCTAATTAACTTGAACTTAAATTTACCTCGCAAAATCAACGCTTGGTAATGATATACCACTCTAGCTACTCCCCAATTAAGTCAAAATGATCAAATGGCAAATGTTAGTTGAAGCAATCAAGAACAATCAGTGCATTTCTTTTCTATGAAAGACTTGACATTTCCCATCCACCGTGTAAACTCAATTTTATCTTTGTTCTTCATGTATCCATGCAAGAATGTGGCTAGATCATCAGTTATACCCCTTGTTTCCAAGAATTCATAAAGCAAATACTGCAGCTCATCATCCAATTCCCTGGGAAATGACCAAAAAGAAAATCAGTAAATTACCGCTGAAAGACAACATGATACTAAAGCATAACAAGAACCAACATACAAATAAATAATTAAGCCATAGAGTACTTGACGAGAAAGGCAATCAATTTTATAATCTTCCTATAAGCTTTAGCATCGTAGATACTGTAACGAGGCAAAATATTCCATATCGGCAATGTAATGGGAAGGTCCTTGGACTAGCAACTTGGACTAGCAATTTTGGGGGAGAACCAGGGTGGTTACATATGGTATCAGAACGGATCCAAGATCACTACCATGTTACTGTGTCGATATTGTGGGTTATGGGCAAGTTTGTGCTGCTAACAACGAGCCAGCTGAGATTGTTTGTGTAAACCCAGTCTCTCTATTGTAATATGTGGCCAGCAAGAGCCGAAATTGTTTGTGTGTGAGACCGTAATTATCCCACATCCGTAGCGCAATATGCGACTGGCAAGAGCAGAGATTGTTTCTGTGTGACCCTGGCCTGCTGAGTTTCACAGGGACAGGAGGTCCTTGGTACATATGTGGGTGCAATGAGTCCAATTACAACTTGGGCCCCCATTTTGGTGGAGAACCCGGGTGGTTATAGATAGTACAACTTGGGCTAGCCATTTTGTGGAAGATTGTAACAACCAAAAATATCGCACATCCTTAGTGTAATATGCGGCTAGAAAGACACAAGATTATTTGTGTGTGACCCGGGGCTGCCGAGATTGTTTGTGTGACCTTGATCTGGGGATAGGAAAGGCCTTGGCATGTATATGGGTGCAATGAGCCCAAATTACAAATTGGGCCCCCATCTTGGAGGGTAACCCGGGTGGTTATAGATAATACAACTTGGGCTAGCCATTTTGAATAGTGTAATGGGAAGGTCCTTGGTATATATGTGGGTGTAATGACCACAAATTACAACTTATGGTGTAATGGGAAGGTACTTGGTATATATGTTGGTACAATGAACCCAAATTAAGTTTAAACAGGCAAACACCACAAGAACCAGGGCAGAGTACTAACTTCAAATTCAATTTGATCCGACTGGAGAGGCTAATCTGTTGCATGCCCTTGTTAAACAAATTCTAACTTGATCAACTAAAGAAGCTACTCTTCATTTCTTTTCATCTCGAGAGCCTACTACATGATTCTTTTGCGAAGTATCAGTAACTACCGCCAATACACTTGTGTCCTGTTGACCTGAGCTCACTGCTCTTCTTCCATTGGATGTTTGTTTACTATGATTGTCTGCAGATGCAGATTTGCTGGGCTCAATTGTTAGTTGTTTCTTCTCATTATCGCCTTTCTCGTTTTTGGCTATGGCACAATTGCCTGATTGTTTCTTTGATTCAACCACAAATTCCTTGACTAGCTCCTCCAATTTACCTAGCCTCTCTTTTACTTCCAAAATTTCTGGATCAGATCGTGCTTCTTTTTCTTCAGCTTCCTTTAATTCCATTTCTTTTGCTTTTGCTTCTTCTTCAGCTTGTTTTTTCACCTCCAATTCCTGAGATGGAAATTTTGCGCATTACTATTCTCCTAATTCAAAAATTGTAATACAAGAGATGTAGGGCCACCAAAGAATTTGGTACAAATATAAATGCATTGCAATTCTATATGAGGAGAGATAAGGAAGAAGATTTATTTTAATCTGAAAATTGTAAGGTGAAATCGACTATAAAGGGGTGCACGTGCATATCCTTGTAACATTGTCAAAATTCACTTTAGAGCACAGCTGAAAGTTCTTATAAAGAGAATTAAAAAGACCACATGCACATGCGTATTATTAATTATAACGATGAAAAGCAACACAAGATTGAAGTGTCATTACCGCTTCCATTCTTCTCATTTCATAACGAGCATATTGAGCAACCAGATATACAGCTGTTACAAGAAACAGTATCCTTTTAGATAGCAGCGCTAAACCAAAAAATGGCATTTCTAGCATAGAATAATATACTTGTGAGTAGGGATACCCAATGAAGGCATGCAGACAAAGAAGAGTTGTACCAGATGGAAATCGATCCTGAAAATTACAAAGATGCACGAGTAAGTATATGTTCCAAAAATTGAAACAGTTATGCCAAGGGAATCAGAGATGCTACACATGTATGTATATATATACACACAAATAATCAACGTTCCACGAACAGGATTATATGAAATGATTACAAAAGGTTCTTGTGCAAACGGCCAACAAACTCAAAATGTGCAACAATATGATATCATAAGATTATACACATTATAAAAGGAACTTGAATATCAGGCCCGTAGAGGTTACCTCAGATTGACACTTCTAGTCTCTTATTCATTTTATTTATAGAATAATAGGCTGATATAAATAAACTAAAGAATAAACTAAAGAATACAAGATCTTGGAGGATTTTGGAAAATAACAGCTATGAATAGACCTGGCAAATTGACACCCGACTCGATAACCTGACATGAATCGACACGAAATTATAAGTTAATGGGTGGAACCTTAACGAAATCGGGTCACTAACGGGTCAACCCATTTGACACAAATTGTTAACGAATCGTGTGCCGGTCTACTGGCCAAACCCGCTAAGACCCGTTGAACCCGTTAAGTAATTGTAAATAAACTATATTATTAGGGGTGCTATGGTTATTTCAAGGATTCAACTCTAAAAAACTCCTAATATGTAAAACCTAGGTTTACCACACATTCTTTCTACCGCCTCCAACTCTCACTATTACGCTGATTCTCTCACCCTCAAAGCTTTCCAACAATTTCTCTCTCTTAATCTTTCATTCTCTTATGCCTCCATCTTCCTCGGCATCATGTCTCCATCTTCCCTTAACACCATCACGAGCTCACAACAATGGTGTTGAAGCCCATGAAGATTTAATGGAAGATGAATATGGAGAGATCTAGATTTTTAAAAGGCAAGATCTTGAAGCTCATCACCAAGTTCAAAATCTTCATCTTCATCTTTTTCTGATTTATACTTTTTATTGTTGTAATCTTTGAACTTTGTTGTTGGATTGGAAGTTAGGCAAAAATTTTGAACCAATAAAGATCAATTGTTAAAAATTATCAGTTGACACCCATTATTATAACGAATCGTTTGCGAGTACAAAAAACACACCCGTTAGCCTTAACAAATCGTGTTCATGTTTGGCTTATTTTTAGCTTCACCCGTTAAGACCCAACACAAACACGATTCGACACAACCCATTGACAGGTCTAGCTATGAACACATCAACTTCACATAGAAGTGATTATATGTAAATATAGAGCTAATAAGAAGTGCCTCTAGTTAAGAAAGATCAAAACCATGTAACGTTTAAGCACAGGCAGAACAAGAAGCTTGTACTAATGTGACTGTGAGTCACATGTTTCATACTAGGGTATACTTGCCAATTCGGCACGGTGAAATAAATAAGATTCGATAATTGGATAAAAAAGAGTAACGTGTGACGAATCCAAATCGACAAACATCAATCATATTATTTTGAGCCCATTGTCTAGCATAATCCAACATTTTGAGCAACTGAAGCATAGGTTCAATATATCTTCATACTGGAAAAACTAAAAGTAGACCGGATTAGACCGACTTATTTTTATTTTTAAAGAATCTTTTAGTCATATTTTTTCTATCTTAATTTGATTTCGGCAAGATGATTTTTTTAACAAATTTAACTCAAGGCCATATGTGAAAATAATCCAACCACATTTGTTAGTATGATTTGAAAATAATCCAAAAATTGGACTGATATACCGTGAACACTCCTAAAAACGACAAACTGAGATGACCAAAAATATACAAACACTCCTCAATAATTTTTCATGAAATTTTTTTTTACATATTTCTATAGTCATGATGGATCTTGTTTAACTGATCTTGATTAGTAGATTTTAAATATTAAATTTTGAATTTTTTTATTTTAAGTTATGGCATTTTTAATGTAGACAAAAATTATTGATGTGTGAGAGTTGATTGTGTATATAATATTGGCGTGAATGTTTTAACTTTGATTTGACATCTTGATGTGTGTATAAAACTCATCCAATGGAGCAGAACTAATACACACCATAACCTATATATTTTTCACCATTAGATTCTTATACTTTTTTAAAAAATATTTGGTCAAAAATGGTGTTTTGTAACATAGATACGCCTATCAAGATTTCAGACTTCCCCATATCAAAAGATGAAAAGCAAAAAGCCCTTGGTCTACCCAAGATTAATCCTCATCCGGGAAATCATTGTGTATTGGCATAAGAGGATGGAATTTTAACAAACATGAATAACAATCAATTACCTTGCATAAAAGTTTGCAATTTGGTGATGCTTGTTTCTAATGACCACAAAGAAATGTCTCTCGGGATTTAACATCGGCTTAGCAACGTTTCACCTATGAAGCTCCCATACCACTTCACTTCAAATCAAGTATAAAATATAATTTACATGATTAATTTGGATTAGTGAAATCTTGGCAGTACAGTTTTCATTTTAGTTTGTACATTTAGTCGAATCCAAATAACAATTAAACATTACAACTTTTACATTTATCTTTATGCATATAAAAACCTAGTTACTTGGTTGAAATCAGATGTCTTACACTTGAATATGCTAGTCTAGATGAAATCTTATTTTATACATATTGTGTTAGTATCAGAACGCGGAAATAAAGGAAAAACACAACATACTTGGTGAAAATCATATTGTAGCCACAGTGTTCGATAAATAGCATAAATTTGAAAAACTAAGAATGCAAACGCAAATTAAAGTGCGGTAAGTGAGAGTAGGTACCCAAATTTCTTCTGCTTAGGGGGGTTGGTGAAGAGGATCTTAGCAGCAGTCATGAAATCAAGCTTGTCTAGGTCTCTATAGGCGTCGTACTTACTCAAGGACCCATCACCATCAGCAGCATTGTTGCTGTTAGTGATGGCTGGTTTGTTTGCATTGGAGGAGAAGGGTTTTCTCCAGATGAATCTGAATCGATGATTTGATAATCGGACCAAAACCTCTCTCCCGCCAAATATTCTTCCCATCTTTTCTCAACAACATCAGACAAAAAGAGAGAAGTTGGAACTATGCAATATTTAAAACTCAAATAATTAAAGCAACTATGCAAATACACTATATGCATACTCTAACAAAGAAACAAGTTACACCCTTTTGTAACCACCAAACGATTTATCATTGTTGTTAAGCATTTCTCCTCAAATTACACGTATAGCTAGAATATATATTATATGTATAGTTAATTCAATATCATATATAGGTCAGTCATTAGGATTTTGGGTCCACAGTTTTACTGAAGTTGAGTTAGGAGTCCACAATTTTTATTTTTTTTAACTTGAGGTCCATTTTGGATGTTTCTGTTAGTCAAACCATCAAAATCGCTAGTCAATCAAAAAAATGATGCAAACTACCTATTTTGCCTCTTACATAAATCCCCAAACTCGATTTCATCAAACTTATGTACCCCAAAGTCCAATTAACCCATTTTTTTTCCTTTTAATATTGTATTTTATAGAAAAACAAATTCAACAAAATTATTGATTCCTTTTTAACTAATACATGTCATGAAATTCTCATACCAAATTATCAATTTCCTTTTTCTTTAAAAAGAATGATCGGCACAATAGTCTAATGGCCAGTAAATAAAAGCGAAATGAATCTCTCTCTAACTTAATATAGTGGTTACATTCATCCTCTAGAAATTAAGTTCTGGACACCCACTGAAACTAGAATTGAAGATGCCAACTTTGATTAACAAATTTTAATAATTAAATTGTGTTATTACAAAATAAAAATAAAAATTTAGCTTAATGAAATTGTAAAAAAGATAAATAAAATAAAAGATTATGGTAAATATTTTTTTTATTTAAAAGTATAGATGGCTAAAAGTTTGAGTATTCACATAGGGTACCCAAGTTTGAGCTTCACTTCTGCTCACCTCCTTCTACTGAACCACGTGGATCAATTTTTTGCTTTTATTTATTAAAAAAAAAAAAGAATCAGTAACTTTGTTGATATTTTTTTCCAGCATAAATGCAATATCAAATAGGAAAAAAAATAGTGTTATGTGGCCCGGGGTCCATAATTTTGATGAAATTGAGTTTGTGGTAGTTTGCATGAAGGGCAAAATAGGTAGCTAGCATATTTTTTCTTAGTTGACTAACAATTTTGATGATTTAACTAACATAATAATTCAAAATGGAACCCAAAATTCAAGAAATAAAAATTTTGGACCACTACCTCAATATCAATTAAACTATGTACCCAAATCACCCTATATAGATTGAAAATTTCAAAAATTGCTGGCAGGCACTAGCTCCCTCTTGGCTCCACACAAGTCCACTCTTGTATACTCTTTATTTTTATTTTGTTAAAAGGGAGGTATAATTCTCATCCTTTAATTACAAACAAAGAAAGCCCCCTTCCCCTTAGTAAGAGTCGAACTTGGGAGAGAAAACCAACTCCAATCTCTTGTTAGTGAGATTCGAATCTAAAATCTCTCCAGAGGAGCGTATGTCAAACCATATTTGCATTAACATGATACTTTCGAATTTTCGTGGTGACGGAACTACTATGAAATTACCAACCTTTTAAGGTGGGTCATTGAAAATTTTCACATCAGGTCCTCATAGAAGTGACTCTAAAATTAAGTAATAATAAGTTCACCACCGATATTAAAAATATCACTAATACAAAAAATATATATATATTTTATCGAAAAGGAATGAAACCCATGCTTTTTTCAAGAGGGAAGTAAGCGCAATTTCACTTGAAATAAAAGATTTGGGCAAAATAAATTACTTAGATTTTTTAGTAAAATAAAAAACAAAGCCAAAAATAAAAATTAAAGAAGTAATTTTTTTAACGAGAATTCATTTTAAATAAAAACGAATTTCCAAATTTAAACCGCTAAATGGCAACTAGAGTGATTTGTAGGGCATATGACGTTTTATACAAATGAAAAAATAAAGGACGATATGATATGAGAGAGAGAGAGAGAGAGAGAGATGTCTAGGCATAGTAGTAGAAGTTCAGGTTCAGGTTCAGGGCAGTGGCGGATGCGGTGCTGTTTGGTTGTGTTCGCAATTGCATCAGCTCTCTGTGTCTGTGGCCTTGCCCTTTATTCCAAATTCAACAACAACAACAACAATAATAATAATAACACCCTCACCTTCACTAACTCCCTTTCTTCTTCTTCTTCTTGCCCTTGTTTATGTGACTGCCCTCCTCTCCTCTCTTCTCACAATTGTTCCTGGTACACCCCCCCTTTCTTTCTCTCTCTCTCTCTCTCTCCCTCTCTCTCTACATCTATTTTTTTTGTTTTTGATAAGACTCTCTCTACATCTATTTATATATATATTCTTGTGCCCTCGAATTTGTTTTTGGAATGTATTTGATGTCTTCCGTATATTGATTTTGCATTAGCTTTGGTAATTGTTTCTGAAATTCAATCCCATTTGTTTTTGGAATGAATTTGTTTTTCATGTTAATGTTATTCCATTGTAGCTGATTCTTTCTCTTCAACAGAATTACTTTTATTTGGAAATTTCAATTGCAGTAGTTCCTAGTAGATTTACGGATTCTATTTGGTATCTTAATTGCCTTTCCGTATTTTATTTTTTCCCATCTAAGTGCCCTTTATAACTAAAATACATACATATTTATGTGGACACTTTCTCTTTGGTTAGTATTTTGACGGAATTTCATGATTTGTTTCGTAACCATTTGTTGTCCATAGAAGGCCCCAAGTGAAGTAAGACTGCACAATCACAAGTTCATAACTACACTACACTACTTGAGGAAGATGAAGCTAGACAAAGAATGAAGTAGTACTTGCCGTTCCTTCTACCAATCCAGTGCAAATCATTAGGATAGCTACGCGCCATATATAGCTCAAGAAATCTACTATGACTCACACGGGTTGAGTGGCAGTGGCACCCCAAGTCTTGCCAATATAGCTATCCTTGATTCATTACCCATCGCAAGTATACATGTGCCTACTAATTGTCCCCCACCCCATAATGATCGATTTATTTCTGTTTCCTCTTAGTGAGTTGACTTGCATTGGGATGACAAATCCACCATCCAATTTGAGATGAACCAGTCTAACCACAATAACTAGCCTCCTTAAGCTCCAGTTAATACATAATTTGTAAAGCCACCTACTAAGAGAGCCTGATTAAATACTCCTAATGCCCTTGATCCCTATGCCACCCTACACAGAAAGCTCATAAGATTTACCCCACCCCTCAAAATGATACTTTAGAAATTATAATCCTTTCCATTCTTTTTCCATAATAAGCTATGAAGCATAGACACGACACGCAACACCCAATTTTTCTAAAATGTATAACACAACACGTGGAGGGGACACGTTCTTAATCAATTATATATATATGTGCAATAACATTATAAATATTTAAGAATTCAATCAAATGATTAAATTAATCAGCTTTATCAATTATTTCTCACATATCCACATAATTCAAATCCAAGTGCTCTGATTAATTTTCGAAATAAATCAATTTCGAAAATGATTAGATGAATCAAGCTCCATCAATTACTAACTTAGTACTAAACCTGCTCCATTTAGAGAGACAAAGACAGCTGTTGTAAAACATGTATATGTAGAAATAGACAGAGCGATCAGCTATGGTAAAACACATACATGTGTATATGTAGAGACTAGAGAGAGAAGGAGATAGAGATAGATAGAGAAGGAGATGGAGATGGAGATGGAGATGGAGATGGAGAGTAGCGTACCTTTTATGGGATGCTAGAGAGAAGTCGTCGACGGGAAGTTGGGGCTGAGAAGTTGTCGAGGGCTGAGAGTTAAGGCTAGGGTTTTGTTTCGATGGTGGCTGGGGGGAGTGGGGGCTAGGTTTACGGGAATGACACACAGAGATTTGTTACATCATGTTTTATTATTATTTTGATATTTTCCCTCCATATATGTTTTAATTATTTGACACCTTTTCACATGTACCTCATATGTTTGCATAAAAAAAATAATAAAATGTAGGACGCTTTTTGACACGTTTGTTAGAACGTGTTTATATACAACACATGTCCACATAATTTTTGAGAGAATGTCCCTGCATCAAAGTTCATCTCTTTACTTGTCTTTACATTCAAAAATATTTGAAGTGCATTTGGAAGCAACTTTTAATCTTGAATGACTTGAGATAACAAATATCCCTGTTTTCTCTTCCGATGAAGAAAGGATACAAAACATACTTCTAAGACAAACTATACCATATAAGACAGCCATTCTTAAAGGCCTTTCGATAAAGAAATTGGAAAACTGTTTAAAAAAACAACCAAGTTTTATGAAAATTTGGAAAAAGAGTTACAGCGATTTCGCGATATGTTCACCTTCTTTTCCTTTTTTTTTCGCGGAAATTTTTTTTCACACATCCAGCAAAGAACTTGATTCTATGAGAAAGCTAAAAAAGTAACAGAACATCTCAGAGAATCAACATCTCTTTTTTTAACTTTTCATAAAATCTAGTAAAGTTTTTTAATCATTTTCCAATTTTTTATCGAACGCACCCTAAGATTTTTAGTACAAGAATAAAGGATTCTAAATTTTAGTAAAGTTATGAAGTATTAGAAATGATCTCATCTAAAAGTTTAAGCCGTTGAGAGAGGAACGACAAAGGAATAAATCAAATTGTTGGCAAAATGATTTTGGGAATCACATTCTAGGTCGGTATGATTCGATAATTCACCCAAAAAAAACAAAATAACTTGAGAAACTTTAAGTCATATTTACAAAATGATCGACGTATTCACAATTCCTTCTAAGACGAACCAAACATCTCTAAACAAGTCAAAGGCTTACAGGTACATTGAAAGAATCGCAATGGTATCCTCAGGCGGTGACAACCTCACCCCTAATAGCAGACAAGTCATTGAATGGATGCACATAATCCAAGATTGGAACCCAAAATTCTTCACCCTCTCCCATATCCCTGAGAAATACCTCATCTTCGCATCTAAATTCTTAAGGCAGGTTACAATAGCCCGAATGATTAATGGCGTTGTCAGAAAATTTCGTTAGTGGGTTTATTAAATAATGTATCAAAAAAATTCATAGATTATAATATCATATATATATACTTACAATCGGAAGAACAAAAAAAAGTATTAGACTTTTCGTATTTTAAAATTGTTGTATAATAGCCTGATTACCTATGCTATCAAATATATATTTCTTAATGAAAGTAATCAAGCAGTCATTTATCCATTGATCTCCCATTTTATTGTGCAAGCAGTCATTCATCCATTGATCTCCCATTCAGTTGTGCAATTGGTTCTTAATGAATTTCATTGCATAGAAAGATTTTTCCATAATTGCAATCATTATTGGTTAAATTAATGTCTTAATCACTAGCACGAGATTCTTGTATATTAGATGTATCTTGATCATGGGATATTAGAAATTTTCTTTTCAATGTAAGGTTGGGAAATGAGACAAATGTATAAAGTAAAAAAATATCAAAGAAAAGATAAAATGTCTCATGTAAGCTACCTTTATTAATATTATTATTTTAAGATTTGACCCCACTAATGATTATTTTATTTTTTAAAATTAAGTTATGTCAAATATACACCACAAAACTAGAAAGTATAAAAATATTATATATTGCCCCTTTATTTTGGGGTGACGTTATTTACACCCTCAATATTTGTTGCAAACACCCCCCCTTGTTACAAACACCCTCTAAGATAATTTTTTAATCACTAACACTCCCTTAAGATTCGCCTAATGAAAGGTGAATGCAGTCACACACACTCGCCCTACTTAAGAAGAGTGTGTTTGTAAGAACTCGCCTAACATCAAGCAATAGATTAATAGAGTGTCTTTCAAATAAGGTCCGTCTGATAAGAAGTGAGTGCATTTACATAAACTTGGCTCACATGAGGAGAGTATATTACAAAGTACTCACTAAACATTAGGCAATGGAATGGGGTGCTTGTGATAAACAAAGAGGTATTAAAATGTATTTTTAGTTAAATTTTAGATGATGGTGTTTGTGAGAGATTTTGGGGTGTAAATAACAAAACCCTTATTTTGTTAAGTCAAGTGGGTCAACTAACCCCACTAACCAACGCACATCCATGCCCCTGCGAATGATTGAGGCGCCGGACCTGACTAGCGTGTACCACCTCAAGCTAAGAGAAGCTTATGAAACTGAAGACACGCTCAAGAACCCAGAAGTCCTGAGGCAGAGCGAGGAACATTTAGCGAAGCTTCTCAATGAAATAGAAATGCAACTTAATGAAACCTCGTATTTAGCTGGCGAAGAGATCAATTTGGATGATGTCATGCTCATGCCCGTGTTGGCACGATTAATGATGCTGAATTTGGAAAAAGAGTATATCAATAGTCGGCCCAATTTGGCCGACTAATGGAAAATGGTAAAGCAGTGACCAAGCTATTAAAAGGTGATCGGTAGGTACTTTAATGGCCAAAACATGTACAAAACTCTACTGAAAACATGGTTGATTGTTTGTATTAGAAGTATGCCCTATAGATACTAATGAAGAAGATAGAGTAAATATTACTTGCAAGTTGTGATGATGCGTTTGAATTTTTTGTTGGTATGCAATAATGTCAAAATTGTATAGAAAAAAAATCCTTTTTTTGGTAACTTTTGTCTTTTGTTTTCCATTTATCAGTGGATAAGGGTTTTAAATTTTGCAATAATCCCATTATTTTCAAGTACTTGCATTTAGATAAAACGGCTTTTTTCTTTATTTTTATAAGGATGAAATGGGGACAGACAACTCAAAAGGCCAAGAATTAGCCTTTTTAGGCTCCCTATTGGCTTTTTTAGATGCTTCCTTTTTTGAGGTTATGTACTTTTCAAACCACATCTAGCATGAATATTGTCCAAGTAAATCTCCTGTGATGTTTGTCTAACATGAATATTGTCTAAGTAAATCTCATGTGATGCAGGAGAAAGCGAATTATGGTTTAAACTATTATGCACGATGTATTTCAAATGCCAAGAAAGCAGTTTTTTTTTTGAGTTTTTAGATACCCACTAGTTATTTTCGAAACTTTGAACAAAACAAACGAATCTTTAAAGCAATTTTGGCTAAGTGAGTAGGGGAGGCTTGACGCACAATGTGTGAAGCCTCATCGGGTACAAGGAAAAAATGGGTGGACCCATTAGACCTATTATGCTTAATGGATCAGGTATATTATCGAATTGTGGATATTTTGTATAGTTGAGAAAACTTATCTCGTCTTAGTCAATAGAAATCTTACATTAAAACTCAAAAGCTTTTACTCAAGTTTTCCTCTTTTTTGTATCTATGTTTGTTTGAGAGCATCTCCAATCGTCTTGTATAAATTTTGTGTAAATCCTACGTGTCAAAGTGAGATTTACATAAAAATAATAAAGAATATGTTTTGTACTCCACCAATCTGTTTTAAACTTTTGTGTAAATATTAAACTACCAATTAAATACTCAAGTGAAACTTATCCTATATTTATTCCCTTCCTTTTCAAATTCATTTACTTCTAGATACGGGATGAGAAAATAGATACTAGATTATCTGACGTGGTTGTATAAATTGGATTTGTATTTTGCACAACATTTTTACACAAATCCTAAGTGTCAAAATTTCTTAAAAGACTGCTGGAGACATTTTTTTACAAAATGTGTAAATTTTACGTAAATCAAAATTATACGCTACAGTTGGAGATGCTCTGATTGTGTTGATCTATTTTGGGGTTCCAATTTTAGAATTTCAACTTTATAATTACAAGTTAATAGGTTAAAATGGATCGAATTGTGTCATTTCCTAACTTTACGGGTCGCGTTTGAATTTATGTTTTTCTATCTGTTTATGAAATAAATCGTGCATGCGTGAAGCCACTTTTTACCTGATAAGAATTTAAACCAACCCCTCTGTAAGGCCTAAACGTAAGTCATCCAGTGGGGGATTGTGTATAAAGTTTACATGTTGTACATTGTTTTTGTCAAAATGGCATGTTTGCCTACTTTGTATATACTATCATCCACCGTAATTTTACAGGAGCCACTATCTGTTGTATCGGGCTCCTCTAGAGTGAAAGAAAACTGGATGGTCAAATCAAAATTAGACGGCTCAGTTTTGACAAAAAAACCTTCCTCAATGAGCCCTTTAAAGAGATACTATTTGTCAAAATTTAAGTCATATAATCTTAAATAAATTGTCCAAATTTACTACTCTATATTCTTTGGTTGATTCGAGTACTCGTTCATAATTTCTGGCAATTACGCCATGGGTCGTTGAAACAAAAATGACGTATGTCAAAAGAGTTGTCTCTGATCAAAGTCGAAATGGATCGAATTTCTCTAACCATAGTGCACTTTTGATCAATCAAGAGGTTTCCCTCCATTAGTGAGAGTTGGGTTTCCGGTTAGTTTGCCTAATTCATGGATTCGTTCTCTTTATCTGTTTCTCAGCTACGTTTCAAGAATTTGTGTAGGAATGAGAAATTAAACTGTTAATGCGTTTTGGTACACAAAAGTACCATCAATTCATAGTAACTGCATCTACAAAAGTCGCTTTCTACATTTCTCAACTCCAGGTTACATTGAACAAGAAACCTACAAAATAAATAAATATAGAGATCAATACGAAAATGATGGCTTAACTCACAACGAAAGATAATGGCACGCGACAAATTAAGTTTCAGGTTTATAATAGCCAACAAGCAAGCTGAGTTGATTGGCAGATCAAAACTATTTTAAAGCACAAAAAAGTATGGGCAACTATATTACACAAGAGTAGCTGGCCAAACCATCTCGAAAGAGCTTTCACAATTAAAACTTCTAGAAAGAGTAACGCTTCGATAACTAATTTATTTGATCAAATTTTATAACTCAAATGATATAATGGGCTCCGCTTCAATCTGGTAAAATAAGTAGCTCTTCAATAACAAAACTTTCCTTGCAAACAAGTGTTTCTTACAATACTCTTTGAAATTGATGGTTGAGGGCATTTGATAACTTTTTGTAGGTGTTTACAAATTCCACATGCATGTAGAATTGATAAACAACACCAACAAAAAGGTATCAAATGTCCTCAAACACCAATTTGAGGACTAATTTGCTCCCCATTTGCCAGTACATATGTCAATAAGCTCAAAATGTTTGGTGTGCTTTAAACACTCGCTATATATAACTTCAGGAAGCAAAATCTAACAAAATTTTATATCAGATTAGGAGTTGACTAGAACCAGTTAGAAACATTGAAGTCGCGTAGCTTGCTAAGATGTCTTTCCATGTCTTCTCTACTTTTAGCCCACTCTTCCTTCTCTATCACCGTGGTTGGATCTTCTCTTTCACTCTATTAAGTTGAATAAATAAGCAATATATCAGCCAATGTGTAATGGACAGGAAAAAAAAATTGAGCAAAAAGTGCTTTTAGGAGTCAAGAGTAGTCACCCTGGGAATAATTTTGAAAGAGTTTCCGTTGTCACGAACAACAAGCAAGTCGTCCTTTCTATCTCTGTCTCTTCCTTCTGGAACTGTGACCTGATTAAATAAGAGAGTGAGTTATCCAATTGCTTTGATTAAAAAAAATACAACAGTTGAAAGACAAACAAATGTTGCACTGGGAATCAAAAAACGTCCACAGCACCATTAAAAATGGTTGAAGAATTGCACTATTGGGAGAATAGGTTGGATTGGTCGGTATGCGCTTTATAGCAAAACCAAATGCGAAGATGTTTCGTATTTGTCTATTTGAAAACGTGAAACCAATACCAAACAATGTAGGCATGTATATATATTTGAAATATATTATAACATGAACAACTAGATCTTCATACATATGAAAAGCAGACCCAACTAGCACATCGACTGGACAAATCTCAAAGAATCTAGACATGACACAACAGGGACGTGGAGGTATAAAAATATGTTCCAATAATTATATACAGGATTTGTTTGATTGCAAAGTTAGAACATGATTGGAAAGATAATCAAGTTTTATGAGAAGTTAAAGGGGGTGAGTGATCTGGTAAGATATTCTCAATATTTTTCATGGAAAACTTTTCTCACTCGCTGCTTAAAGAAATGGATTCCATAGAAAACTGAAACCGAAAAAGTAATAGAACATCTCAACAAATCACTCATCTCATTTTTCAACTTCTCATAAAATTTAGTTGTTTTTTTCAATCATTTTCCAGCCTTCCGATCAAATGCAACCATAGTTTCATGTTTTAGTCAAAGTCAACCCATCTGAAGCATTAGATTAGTACTAAATGCAATACTACCAACCAAAAACCCAAAAAACCTAGGTAATTTACACATGCAATCTCAAATTTTTGCACTTTCGAAAGTACGTTTACACCCCTTCAGTGTTGTGTCCGTGTCTCTCAATGTGTGTCGTGTCCCTCAAGTGACGTCTATTTAAAATTGCTTTAACATGTCCAACATGCCACGTAGCGTGTCCAAATGCACATTCCTATCCAGCCTAGTAAGATATTGTCCACTTTGGGTCTAATCCTCACAGTTTTCCTTTTATCTCCAATAGGCCTCTCACTAGGAAGGATTAGTGATCACACCAATGTTCTAAAAATTGGGATTTTTTGCCGACAAATCGGCCAAAAATCGGAAATAGGGAGTTACCCGATTCGATTTCCATGAATCAGTTGGGAAAATCGGCTAGGTCAAAAATCGGACCAAAATCGGGAATTGGACCAAAATCGGAAAAAAATCGGGAAACAAAGAAGTTGTGGCGGAAGAAGTGGCGGTGGCGGAAGAAGCAGCTGTGGCGATGGCGGTGGCTGTGGCGGGCTAGGGTTTCAACGGGCAGCTGTGACGGGCTAGGGTTTCAACTGGCTAGAAGAAGAAGAAGAAGAAGAAGAAGCAGCGGCAGCAGCTGTGGCAGGCTAGGTTTTGGGAGAGAGCAGTCTCAATTCCTTTTAAGTTTATTTTTTATTTTTGTATTCAAGCCCAATATTTTAAGTTATTTCATTTTGATCCATTTTAAGTTTTAAATTTTACAAAAGCACTCATTATATTTTGGGTATGCATATTTTGTTACTTGAATGTTGAAAAATTAATGTTAATTTGAAAGATATATTATATTTTATTAGTATTATGTTATTTTGAAAACTATTTATGAGTATGGAAATGTTATTATATTTATTTAATTCCCGATTTTTTAAATTATGGGTTTGCCGATTAGTCCCCGATTTTTTCTGATTTCTCCAAAAATCCCGAATCCCCACCTCGCCGATCTAGGTCCGATTTACGATTTTTAGAACATTGGATCACACATGTACATAACATTGATTTACCACACTCAGGCGATATCGGATGAACACCCAGAGTGTGCAGCCACACTGGGGGCACATACAGCGGCAGCAAGCCCACATCACTAGGGTGATAGGGTCGTTAAACCAAAGTGTTTGGGCAGATACATCATCTCGGACGAAGTGTCCACACTTCAGAGCTACATATAGGTGTGTGAGTGGACAAAGGATGTGCATTTGCAAAATCAAAGATGCTTCAGAAGAACAGACATAGGAAAAATTACATGTAGGTATATTCATAATCTACCAAGAATCCCAACTGAACTATGGAAGAGTAAATTTACATACCAAAACTTTTCCTCTGGTAATTGACTTTGTTTTGGAATCAATAACGTAAATCTCTTCAAAGTCTAGCACAAAATCTGGATCGCCCAACCGTCGATTCCTATAGTGCTTTGTCAAGAAAACCTGCAACAGGAAGAACATATTCACGGTGCTCCAGTGCTCCCTCCCCACAGTTTGATATTAAAGCATTAAAAGTGATACAGATAGGGGTTAAGATGTGTTGTAAGTTGCATTAAAAACGATAGTTTCATCTCCAGATCAGTTAGACATTTATTTTTATCTATATAATAAACACGTCAAAGGGGTTTGATATGTACATAAAATTACCAAGTTGCCCCTCTTGCATTGGAAATTACTATAAGATGATGCTAAGGGGGAGATTTGAACTCATTACCTTAAGCATGAAGAAAACATTTAATTACCACTACATCAAATGCCACTATACATTCTTAACGTGACGAATTACTAAGCATCCTATGGCACACACGTAGAGCGTTCCACTAGGCTAGTATCATTTAATTCTTGATGAATGTTAGCCACCAATTAGACATTCAATAGAGAAATGAAAATAACCAATCAAATTATATACAAAGTTTTAAACTCAGTGAATTGCTACCAACCAAAATTGCAAAACGTAGGGAAGCTGTGGGTTCGATTCCAGCCACCCACCCCACAAAAACCCAAATTATACAAGTTGTAAAAATTTACAAACTTCAACCTTGCTTTTTTCTGTATAAGAAAGAGAAAGGACCAAATTCAATGCTACACTTGATTGTCTTGAAAAATGAAAACTTAATTCTTCGATACCTTTCCATTAAACCAAAATGATGGAACTCTTGAAAGTTTCAAAATACTTTTCATGGACATCAGATAAAAACTTTACCAAAATCTCGACCAAACTTTTTAGGCATGTTTATATTTGTCTTTTAACGTGTAAATAACATCACAAATCAATTCACTCAAATCAATTCACTGCTAAGGTGACTGAGGATACAATGTACACACACAGATTTGGAATCTATTAGTTTAAGTGCTTTCATGAGATTATTTCGTATGATGTCAGAGAGATTTATCAAGCAAAGTTTCATATACAAATGCCACAGTATATTTGCAAGAGCAGTAAAGGGTCAGCTTAGTTGCCCTAATGGCATAGTTTGGTATAAACCTTGAGCATTATCAGGCACCAATGCTAGACACAAAACATTGTACTATATTTGCACCAAGCTTGCTAGATACAAACATTGTACAATATTTGCACCAAGCTGTTAAATTGCTAAACCGAAATGAGTTATCATAAATTTATCTCAAAATAAATATTTAGCTAGTACCTTTAAGATCTCCCTCTCTGATTTATACATGGGATCTCTTGGTGCATCAATGGGTGGCTCAGTTACATTATAGCATCCGTAATCCGAAATTGCACATCGAATATACTGTAATTTGAAGAAATGCAACACCAAAAAGTTAAAAAACCAATGCAAAGATGGGTTCTATCACCCCACTTATTCCCATCACATTTAAAGTTTCATGAAGAAAAGTAAATGATTTCATGACATACATTCATGAATATCACAAAATCATGTCATTGTAGCACCATGAATTTTGTCACTCACAATTCCATTACGTGCGCTATAAATTGAGCAAAAAATTATGAGTCCCTCCTAAATGAGTGAAGTCAAACTTACACTGTAACTCTATAAGTTTGAACTCATGGCTCTGCAAGGGTGAGAGTAGCAACACTTGAAGTAAACTATAAGTACTGTACCTCAAGATTAAACCAGCAGACAGATTCTAACATTATATGCTCAACATGAATTAATTACCTCAAAACAATATAGCAATAACAGCTACTAACCTTTTGAGGCATTGGTGCCAAAACCCTGGGAATTGCATAAATATCCGTGTCTGGAGGAGTAACATACATCTGTACACAACCAAAATAAAAGGAGCTTTTAGGATCCATTTCCTCAAAACTTTAAAGGATGCTGTCCATGTTTGAAAATTTTAAAGGATGTGGGGTTTCTAGTATCTGTCTCTCGCAGTATCTACCTCACACCAACAGTATACATTTCAAGTTACATCAACAGTATCTACCTTAGGTTCCATTCACGCTATCTACCTTCAGGTACTGCAAGCTTTAAATGGACAAGATTAGGATTTGGTCCTCGAGATAGAAACTTTTTAGGATACAGTCCTCCCAACTTTTTTTTAAAAAAAATAATGCAATCCAGGTAGATACATTTTTTTAAAGAATGTGGTCTCGACACTTTTTTTTTAATACTTGTATCTACCAAACAATATCTATGTATATGAGTTCTCACCATAGCTACACATGTTTTAAAAAAAAATGTGGATAGTATCCTAAAAAGTTTCTATATCAGGACCCCATCCTAAAAAGGCCCGAGCTTTAAATTTTAACAAGGTGGGCGGCATTTGAAAAAGTTCCGAACTTCAAAACAGATTCCAATTTTCTCAAAATAAACCCTAAATTGACCAAAATTCACAAGTAATATCTTCCAGTAAGCCTAGATATAACGTCCCTATCTCATGACATGTATGTAATAAACAAATATATAAAGGGCCCGTTTGGTTGTCCTTCAAATTGCGAATTAGATAATTTACAATTAAGTAATTTACAAAATTTTCATTTATTAGTGTTTGGTTGTGTAAATTGAACAATTGTAAATATGATAATTCAAGTTGATTGACAAAAACTCAAATTAAGTCATTTCAAGTAAAACTTGAAATTGCCTAATTCAAGAATTAGATAATTCATTCCAACTCTATTTTTCGAGAAGATCTAGTTTCTACCCGTGATATTGATACATCTATACAAAATTTTAAATAACATAGAACAATAGAGAACCAGTGTTCTAAAAATCGGTTTTTATCGCCGATTTATCGGGGATTTATCGGAAATCGGCAGTGTGCCGATCGGATTATGCATGATCGGTTCAAATTATCGGCTGGGGAGAAATCGGCATTTTATCGGCAATTTATCTCCGATAAATCGCGATAAATCAAATCGGCGATAAATTGAACCGTTTTTTTTAACGTTCCAAAATCAAACGACAACGTTTTCAATCCCAAACCCTATTCGTTCTCTCCTCATCGACGACTCCCACACTCGACATCGCCGTTCCTCTCTCTCACTCTCACTCTCACTCTTCGTCGTTCCTCTTTCTCTCTCTCACACTCGACGACTCGACGACGAGCTCGCCATTCCTCTTCTATCTATCACTCGTCCAGTCGTCCTCAACCTCCCTGTACCTCTCTCTATCTCTCACAGTCTCACTCGCTGTTCCTCTCTCCCAGTCGACTGCCGTGCCCCTCTCCCACTCGACACATGCTGCTCTGCCGTGCCTCTCGCTGTTCCTGCTCTGTTTGGAGGGAACGAAGAGAGGAGGGAACGAAGAGAGAGAGAGAGAAAGAGAGAGAGAGAGAGAGAGAGAGAGAGAACGACTAACGAGAATCACCGACTTAGCACGATGAAATTTTATCTTTTATTATGTTATTTTAACAAATTACGAAACACCCCCTTAATTATTTTCATTTAACACTTTACACTTTAATCTATTAATATCTATTTTGCTACCCCTACAATTATGTTTTATTTAGCATATTGTATTATTGTTATATAATATATTATTTATAGGGTGAACAGTGCATATCCGATTTTTTCCGATTTATCCCCGATAAATCCCCGATAAAATGAAAAATCCCCACTCCCCACCTTGCCGATCGATTTCCGATTCACGATTTTTAGAACATTGTAGAGAACATATTTTTATTCTAACAATCGGAATTTCTCATTTAAGTTTTCCAAACACTACTTAAATTAAAATTGAATTATTCATAAATGAGCAAATTCACAATTTTTCAATCGAAAATTAACTAATTCTAAAATTAGGTAATTTATACAACCAAACGGGCTCAAAATGTATGAAAAAGAACTACAATACTAGTGTAAAATCCAAACCTCTCTGAAATCATAGACATCGTCATCAGAATCAGGCGCTTTCCTGATGAAAAAATCGCAATCCATCAAACAAATCTTATGAAACTCATCCTCATTGATCTTATAATCCACCACCATCTCCGAATCCCACCCCTTGGTAGACATAAAGCTCTTACTATACACCATCTGAATATCATCTCCGCCTTCAACAACGGAAGATGATCCAATTAATGGTTCGTACTCTACATCGTAGTCCATCTTATTGTCGACCGCCACGGCCTCGTCGTCGTCCATGTCGTAGTCGTCGAAGCTGAAGTCTCCGTCGCCGTCGTCATCGTCGGCGAAGACTTTGAAGTCCGGCCGACGGAAGAGGGTGAGGAGGGTGGGGTAGGGTTTCGAAAGGGAGAAGGAGAGGGTGGAGATTGGGTGAGGTGAGGGTCTAGGGGATAGGGTGGGAGGTTTTAGGGGGAGTGGGGGTGGGGGTGAGAGGAGGAACAGAGTGTTCATGGTGGTGGGGTGAGAGTGAGGGAGTGGACATGGGGGAGGGTTTTGGGGGGAATTAAAGTGGATTGGGTTTTTGAGGTTTTTATAGCATGTGGTAGGGAACAATGGGGACTCAACTCCCTTTACCAATAGGAAAATGCCACGTACTACATCTTTTGCAATGAAAAAAGTTTACCAAAATTTCTCCACAAATGAGGTGGTAAGTGCTAATACGGAATCACATTTTAAGAGTATCATTTACTATATCATAAGCTTCCGTTTAATTCAGGTATTAAAAAGTTGGATGAAATTGTTAACATTATTTTTTTATAATATTTTATTTAATTCGTATAAATATGCTAGAATTAGGGGTACTAACTTAACACCACTCTTTATAGTATAATTTAATACCAAGGAGAGGTGGTATTGTTTATCTAGAATAAAAAAAAAGGAACCATATATTTTTAAAAATGCCATTACTACTATAATATTTTCAAAAATGACACTACTACTAATAATACTATATTATTATTATTATAATTTAATTTAATTTTTTATTTTTTTTTTTTACTTTTTTTAAAAAAAAATATTAAATTTTATTATTATTATTATTATTATTTTAGTCTAACATATAATCCCATATACGAGTTAAAGAATCAAACATAGTATTAATATTAGCATGAGATATCCCAGTATTAATACTGCATTAATCAAATAGGCTATTGGTATTAAATTAATACTATGATTAATAATTCAGTATTATTAATACTGGTATTATTAATCCCACTAACGACCCTAATACCTTAATCAAATGAAGCCTAATAGTATTATAGAAGAAGTTATACTTTCTTTCTTATTAATTGTGATAATAATTACTGTAATAATAACATACTTAATACTAGAAGAAGCAATACTTTCTCTCTTATTAATCGCTATAATAATTGCCCAAATAATCTATTATTATTATTATTATTATTATTATTATTATTATTATTATCTTATACAATACATTATTATATAGTAACATGAAGGAAGTATATATGGCAAATAGTGCAATATATATAGCAATTAATGCAATCTTTAACTATTTTTATAACTCTTTTGTCTTCCTTTAATTATGATAATATATATGTATTTAACTTTTTATTGTTTATAATTCTATCATTTTCTCTTAACTAGGTATATTAGTTATTTTGCACTAATTTAAAAGTCTTTTTACACATATCAATTTTTATTTTTATTTTATATAATTGAGTGGTTGAATTACTTGCTTATTTGTAATTAATTTACCTTTATATTTTTGTAGTTACATTACATGGTTTTTTTCCATGACTATTTTTGTTTACCATTACACATTATATTTTTTTTATATATTTATATAATTTGAAACATTTACATATTCCGTTAATTAAAACGTCAACGCATCACGTAGGTTATACACTTGTGTTTATTATTATTGAGACTATTTATAACATAATAGTAAGGTTGTACAAAATAAATGGGTTAATTTTTTTTACAAGTATGTGCGATGATTAAAGAAGATAAAGTAAAACACATGTTCCATGTCATATGAAAATGGTGAAATTAACTTCAAACTAAATTTCTTAGCATGTATTATGCTGTATGGCTTTTAGGGAAGAAGCATGGGACGCCCAACGGTTTTCGGAGTGTTTCTCTTTTATTTTTATTTTTTTTCCTCTTTTATTCGGGGTGTTTTTAGTTTCGGTCGAGGTAGAAACTAAGATACCTCGAACCCAAACCAAATGTAAAATTTCAGTTTCGGTTTTGTTCGGTTTCGGTTTATAAATCTTCGAACCCCAAACTCGAACCAAACTTTTCGATTCGGTTTTTTTCGGTTTTATTCGGTTTTGACATATTTTCTTTCTTTTTTTGAAATCAATTTAATATAACAATATAATACTAATAATAACATAAGACTTGTTCATATTTAAATTAAAATCAAGATTTTTTTATAAATAAGGAGCAAATATATAGATACTATGTTTTTTATTTAATTACTATTTTATTTGTACATTTATAAGAATAAAACACATTCAATAAAATGATGAATTATCTTACCATCATGTGAGAAAAAAATCTTAGCATTGTGTAACTAATACAATAATAAGGATACGCGTTAATGATTTTAATTACTATTTTATTTATACATTTACAAGAATAAAATACATTCAATAAAATGATGAATTATCTTGCCATCATGTATGTGATAAAAAAAACTTATCATTGTGTAGTTAATCAATAATAAGGGTATGCGTTAATGATTTTTTTTAAAGATTATCACAATATGCAATTAATAAGGAATATATTCTTACAAAAGGCCATATTTTTTGTATTATAGTATAATTAACGTGTGCCCTTAGAGTATATATTAATATATTTTTTTTATACATAATTCGGTTCGGTTCAGTTTAGTTCGGTTTTTGACTATCTTGCCCCAAACCCAAACCAAACTTTTCAGTTTCAGTTTTCTCATTTTCAGTTCAAAATTTTACGGATCAGTTCGGATCGGTTCAGTCCGTTCGGTCGGTTTTTTGATTGACCTTAACACCCCTATCTCTTATACTTTTATTCTATCTCTATACTTATTTATTCTAGCATACCGCTATTTTAATATCAAAGTGAATAAGATAATTATATATTATTTGCTATACTACTAAATTTTTCATTTTTATCAAGTTTGGAACCCATGATTTTTGTTGTCTTGAGCACATATCCACAACGAACCACTATTCGATTACAATTAGTAAACAAAAATACTGTTTTCTAAATTAGTGTTGTGTTAAAATTAAATTTCTATTATCTGCTAAAATGAAATGCGGCTAACTTTTTTTATGAAAGAAAGAGCGTTTGAACATCTCATGAATAATTGTTATGCAGTTAAATACATCACGCATAACTAGGGATGTAAATGCCATCTCTAATGATATTTTATATAAATTCATTTATATCTTATGTGTCATGATGTTTTTAATGCATTTCTCTATCTATTTGGCAATATAATTATGTAAATAAAAAGTCTCAAATAAAGTTTATCAAATCATGTCATTTCTATCTTACTTTTCTACCTTAGTTGGCACTTTATTTTTAAAATACAATTAATTTGAATGGGTAATGTATTGTGGAATCCATTTAATTATTGCCATGTATGATATAAATTTATATAACCATTTATATGTGTAGAAATGGTGATAGAAACTTTTCATGTCACTAATTTGCCATGTCACATGAAAATGTATATAGAAACTCCCATTAGAGAGAGGTTTAACTAATTTGTATTTCTATTATGAAAATTCTATTGATATAAATAGCCATTAAAGATGGCCTAAAGTTAATATGAAAATCGACTGAACGTACCGAACCGAACCGGTCCTTAAAACCCCGAACCGAAAAAAATTCAAAACCGAACCCAAAACGAATAGTTTGATTTGGATTTTGAGCTAGATAGTTCAAAACTGAACCGAATTGTGTAGAAAAAAATAAAAAATGTTAATATATAATTTATGGGCACACGTTAATTATACTGTGATGTTAAAAAAATGAGTCTTTTATAAGAATATATTCCTTATTAATTGCATGTTGTGATCATCTTAAAAAAAGTCATTAAAGTGTGCCCTTATATTGAATTAACTACATAATACTAAGATTTATTTTATCACATAAATGATGAGAAGATAATTCAATGTCTTTTATTATTGTAAATATACAAATAAAATAGTAACTAAATAGAGAACTTGGTTTTTATATGTTTGCTCTTTATTTATAGAAAATCGTGACTTCAATTTTAATATGAATTAATCATACATTATTATTAGTATTACATTATTATGTTAAATTGATTTAGTAGAAAAAAAATATCAAAACCGAATCAAAAAGTTTAGTTCAAGTTTAGGTTTAGTAGATTTAGAAATCAAAACCGAATTGAAACATAATTTTTACATTTTGTTTGAGTTTGAGATACTTTAGTTTATACCTTGACCAAAACTGAAAACACCCTTACTCATAAAATATGTCACCACCTCTCTCTCTCTTTTCCTCTTGTCCCTTCCTTTTTCATTATATCTTCCTCTCACTTTAGTATTTATTTTGGAAATTGTTTTTCTTACCAGTAGTTCTTATTATCTATTTTTAACGGGTGTATTATATGAGTTGTACTCTTATTGTATCTTGTAAATGTACAATCCATGTAATGCATGCCGATAAAAATATATGATAAGAATACCCGATAAATATAGCATTACTATTTTTTTTACTATTATATACGCAAGGTATTGTAAATTTCAGCTTATCATTATAGGCGATGCTCTAAGGAAGGGTGTATAAAAAAGAAATATATTGTTGTACATGTGCAATGCACAATATTTACTAGTTTAACTTCTTATAGATTTCTATAAGTAATTGTTGTTTTGTATTAGTTTTAAATATTGTAATCCTAATTTATTTAAATGCGTGATACTTGTTAAATATATTGCATTTTGTCTCTTAACAATTAAACAATGATATATGTACCAACTTAAATATCTAACTAAATAATTAAAATGATGTGTACAAGTAGGCTCCACACAACAATCAATTTATACTTACAAATTATGGCAGATCACTTAATCATTTAAATTGGTTCATGCATTTTTAATCCCTCCGACATGTGAAATTAAATTTTCATTCAGCTAAGCAATATTATTGGTTATTTTCTATTAGCATTCCTCACTTTGTGATAAAATATGATGAGTTTGACTATTTGTGCGATTGAAATTAAAACCAGTATCTCATTTGATAAAAATTGTAAAAATGACGATACTTTGAACAAAGTAATATCATTTAAAGTAAGTATAAAATGACCGGAGTTAATAATTTATCCTATCACACATGAGTAGGTTCAAGATTTTTTTAATGGGGTGGGGTAAACTATGACAAAAAAAATTACTATTTTTTTTTAAATTTAAAGAATCATTTGATTAGAGTATTAGACTATAGAAGTTACTTTCACATTATTTTACAAAATAAGCTAGTAAAATAAAAATGTAAAATAATATAAAAATAATAGTGATCCTTAAAATGATTGAAATTGGTATATATATTTTTTTATAACTGCTAAAAATAAGTGCTGAAACATGAAAGTATTTATAAAACATCATGAAGTTAAGACCATTTGCGATGCAACGTGTATATATATTAATATTGTAGGGTAAAATGGTAGTGTTCAACACTAGGCAAAAAAATTTGCACGTTTTTATTTTGTTTGAAAATAAAACATAAATGTGCGTGAGAGAGAGAGATAGTGTGGTACCGTTTGGGTGTGGGGCCGTGGGAGGAAATAGACATATTGGACGGATAGCTTTTGAATATATATTTTATTTTTTATTTCCTTTTATTATTATATTTTAAGGGGATTGTTATTAATATACATTATTTTATTCTTTAAAACTCGCTCTAAAAAAAGATTATGTTGAAAGAAATTACACACAGTGTGCTACCGTCTAGATATAATATGTATTAGGAATTTTACTATGTAAATTGTGTATTATGGGCCATAATGTGTTTCCCTTGTAAACCCTATTTACTATTGTATTTGTACCCTATTTAAAGGACTTATCTAATGAAGACTTGAGAAGAGTTATTCCTACAACACGTTATCAGCACGCTCAGAGCTAATAACCATACCCTAATAACCTAAAATAAGCAGCCGTACAACTATTTAGAATTTTTTTTGAAGAACTCAAGTTCTTGGGCAATATTCCGGCGGCGACTACGATAGTCCATCTCCGCCCAGCCCAGTCGGAGGTGCGACTTGTAGCAGCGGCTCCGATGAGCGAGTAGAGCTGTGTACTACAGATTACTGCTGTGTTTTGATGTTCTTTCTTCTTCAGATCCGGCGTCATATCTCTGTTCTTGCGTAATTTTTCTCATCCTAAACTCGGATTAAAGATCCGAATCTATTGTGGCTATCTTTCTCCGTAAATCAGGTAATACCTTTCTAACATCTATATAGTTTATTGTTCTTATTTTTCAAGATCTATTCTTGTTGCTTTAAACTTCGAATTTGTGCAAGATTTGTTCTTGAATTGGTAAATATAATATTCTATTGCTATTATTGTTGATTTTGCTTGTCTAAACTATTTTTTTATTGCTGCCGATTGATAATCTGTTTGTAAAGTTATTTTGTGCAAATTGTTTTTGGAACAGTAACATTTTTCAAATCTTATATATGCATTAGTTAAGTGAAACTTTGTTTGTTTGTTTTTTTTTTATGATAGTGCCGAATGGAGGTATACATACATATAGATATATAAGTTTCAGTTTGTATTAATATTAGTTTTTTTAAAAAAAAAAAAATTGTGGTCTGACATTTGATATAGATGTGTAAATATATATATGTATTATTATTTTAAATGTATATTATATATTTTTCTGCCAATTGATAATTGACAGATAAAGTTACATTTATATATATATTTTATATATGTGTACGGTTGATTTTTTTTTTGTACATTTATATATATTTTGCCATATTCTTTCTTCTTTCTTTTATTTTTATCAAGCATAACTAACCAAAATTTTATTATTATATGTTGTTATCTAAAAGCATGCACGGTTCTCTAGGAGTTTTAAAAATGTTATTACTTTTAGTTTCTTTTCTCTTTTGTTAAGAGCAATTTTATTTAATTTGAAGTGGACTGCATTATGCCATTAATTTAATATTATTAATATTTTTTTTTCTTATTTGCCCAGCACATTCTTTTCTTCTTGGTCTTTTATTGTTGATTAATTTTTGATTTCTATCTGTACATATATTTTTATTAATTAGCTATAGGACAACCAAGAGATATATTACGCTTTTTTTTTCTTTTTTCCTATATTATTTTCATTACTTGCCTAATTACTATAATTATGATCAATTAGTATGCTAAGAAAAATTAAATATTACGTATATAATTGTATTTCTCACAATTACTTATATTGTCAATTATTTTATTCAGTATGTCATAAATTCAATAATTGCTATGATGATGAAAGTTTATGCGCATTATAATTATTATGATAAAGTATTTTCATATAGCATCGAAAAAGGTAACCATTATCGATCTTGATTTTTGAAATCTAATTCATATTCCTAAAACATAATTAATATGGATGTACTCATAACTGTGTAATATTTTATTTTTTTAAGCTGGCTGACCCAACTCGACCCGAATTTGACATTTTGGACTCAAAAGGACTTGAGTACCACCGGTGGATTTCTGATGTAGAAACCGCTTTTGTGGCCAAAGAATATTCTACCACACTTGCTGACCCCAAAGACCCCACAGACAATGGAACGTCTGACAAGGTGAAAGCAAATGCATTAATGTTTCTAAGGAAACATATTGATCCCAGTCTACGTTGGGAGTATCTTCAGTTAAAAACATCTAAAGAATTATGGGATGCCCTTAAGGGACGTTTTGGGAACATTCATAATACTTTGCTCTCATAATTGACCGTTTAGTGGAATGAAATCCGCTTGCTTGATTATAAAAGAGTTAACGACTTCAACAAGGACATGCTGCGCCTAAAGGCACGTCTTAACTTCTGTGGAAAGGATCTCACAGAAGATGATATGATTCAGAAGACACTTTTCACTTTTCCTACTTCAACACTTATACTAGCGAACCAGTATAGGCTCGAGTATGATAACAAAAGAATCACAACATTCAATAAGCTGATCAATCTACTGCAAGTGGCTGAAAGGCATAATGAAATTTTTTTGAATAACAATGTCAGGCCCGTCGGGACAAAGAAAATTCCTGAGGCTAACTACGGTAAGATGAACAGTGGAAAGAACCCCAATGCAAGAGGAGTTGGCCGTGTTGATCCCTACCCACGTGGCAACAAGGCATAACGTGGAAAGGGACGTAGGAGTCGTGATGCGGGTTGTGGATGCTCTTCCAAAGTATGGAGAAGAAATGATACTATTGGACCTAGTAGTCAGGAAAACAAGGTGAAAAATGCACATAATAATCATCTGATCAAAAAGGAAAGAGTTGGCGACGAGCCATGTTATAAGTGTAGAGTTGCTGGGCATTGGTACAAGAACTGCCATGCAAGCGCTAAAGTAGCAGCCAATTACAAGAGATATCGAGAATCTAAAGAACAAGAATCTCACTTTATGAACGAAGAAGACAATGACGCTTATGTTAACTTCACAATCGCAGACATTAGTGGCAAGAAGGACTTTGCTCAGTCAACGGATCCACCCGATTTTGACTGATTTATTTTTATTCACTTTATTTTTCAGAAGTAGCTGAACAGGCATATTGCCTAATTTTTAATTAGACTATGGTTTTGTCTTAAAGTTTATGTTAGTTTGATGGATTAGATTTCTAAACAAGATACTGGATTGATTACTGTTAGTTTTATTCGAGTTTTATTATAAAGTAATTGAATTTGTTTATTTTATTACTACATAGTTCGGAATTTATACTCGATTTCATTACTGTAAAAATGAATCGATGATAACTTTAATGATTGGTTGGTAGTGAGAATACTATAGCCATCCAATGAAATAGGCAATTAATAACCTATAATACATATGTGATTATGATGATTAAATCATTATAAGAGAGAAGAACTGCTCAACCATTTTGTTACTAAAATGGTGTTTACAGCCACATACGCTCTATATGCGCCCAGAGCGACCCGAACTTTGTTAATGATATTCATACCAACAGTAATCATATAAAAACTAAATGTAAGAATGGAACAAAAATATATTTATTTTACTTCTAAACAAAAGTGTAAAGAAACGCATTTTAAAAAAACTTAGGAGTCATTCTAGTATAATGTACCCTACTAAGATAAGGATTGTCAAATCCTATGATGTCACTAATAATGTACCGTGGGACATAGACTCATATAGGCTTTGGCATGCTTGCCTAGTGTACCTTGGTCATGATAATCCATGCGTTAAAGTATTTACACGGATATCCTTTCTTTTGAGTGACAAATAAATGGGACAAAACTTCAACACATTGCAACGTGTTGATACTAGTAATGCTCAAAAATAATTCTTGATTTTCGAAGTATTGAAAGCCATATTCCCCTTCCCATTATGCCTATTTGACCATGTCAAAGGAACGACACCCCATTTTTTAAAACCTGTTATTTAGTAGAAAAATAAGATCGAGACCTTCTTATGCTAAAGATATAAAATAAAATATACCATTCTTATAATATATATTTGTAGATAAATCTATCCAGAGTGCGGAACCATTCAAAGCACTTTATGGATCTGGTGGATAATTCGATATTCTTGTCACATGTCGAATAATTGTCTATAAGAAATGCTGCATTTACAAACCTCTTAGCACATATTATACACTTAATGGCTCACCACCCTGATTAATGTATCATGTCTATAAGACTCGATAAAGTTAGAGAGTTTACATCAAAAGTACTTGATGATCCTTGCATAAAATCAAAGTAAAGAATTCCGTTCTCCATGTGCATACGCAAAAGGTCTCATAAAAGCAACCATCAAAAGGATATATATGGTAGATAAGGCATTGGTTATGCGCACTATATTGCCTATATATGCCCGGAATTTATGCAATATTGCACGCAACTTTACTTATTTGTTTCAAGGTCCACTATTAGACAACTATTATATGCGTACCAGTTGATAACTGTATATTAACCTGATATTTTACGCATATGTGCCGATTGCGCTCCCACAGCGCACCAAATTGGGCTCGCCGAAACAATTAAGTATTAATGTTGAATATGAATTCTCAACGATAATCCGCTATTTGGAATCCTTGTCAGGTGATCGCTTTACCGCTAAGAATTGCGGATTGTCACTTTGATGAGACAGTCTTCTCGTCGTTAGGGGGAGATAGGAAAAGAAATTTCCAAGGGAACGACAGGAATTGTTGTGGTCCCTACTCTGTCTCATCTTGATCCCCACACACATCACAATGTACAGTGAAGTGAAAAAGAATAACCGATCTTTAAAATGTAATAGATTCGATGCCTGATATATTTATTGATATCGAAAAGTGACGAGATCAAACATACTAGCTGCAATATGCCTACAAAGATAAAAATTCCCAACAAGGGACACAGTGTCGCTGAAAGAGACGCTGCAACCACACTTAGTGGAGGTGTGGTTGAGGCCATGGCTCCTTAAAGGAATAAAGGAATGCCATTTGGTTCGACAAACACTCACATAAAAAAAGAGGTGGAGTAAGGCACAAATTGATCAATTAATCATTAATGTAAAAGCCTCTTTTACGAGATTATCTCTGATTATACTTTTGTCCATGAATCAATACTGAGGATCGCCCCGAAGTTATAATGATTCCAGAGAATAAACAAATCTCAATGGGTTAAAGGATGGCATATGAGTTAATGGATGCATTAATGATACACTGTTGCTCAAATAATTAAAGAGCACGATGATGTCGAACCTCGCTCTGTTGTAAAATGTCAACAAATGGCAAAATTGGCCTAATTAAAAGTAAGCAATCCATATAGAATTAGATTCTCTGGCAAAGAGACAGGTATTTGGTCCGATAGTGCTAACCGCGCCAAGTGTAAAGCATGTATGACATAAACAATTAATTTCCATAAAGCGTAGACGAGAAAAAAGAAGTTCTAAAGTAAAAGGCTCACCTTGTGGCGCAAGGTTTCCAACAGACGCTTTGGAATTGCTTAAACGTTATAACATTCCACTACTTAGTTAGCTTGGTAGTTTTCGAAGGACTGAAAATGCAGCTCATAGATGTGGTTATTGTATATCTCTACGGGGATCTTGATTCAGAGATATATAGGAAAGTGCCTGATGGCCTTACATTACCCAAGTCAAGTGACTCTAAGCCACGGAGTGCGTTTGTAATTATGTTCAAACGCTCACTTTACGGATTAAAATAACCCGGACGGATGTGGTATACCCGTTTAAGTAACTACTTGATTGGGAAGGGATATAAGAACGATGAATTATGCCCATGCGTATTTATAAAGAAAACAAGTTTTGGATTCGCAATTGTAGCTGTATATGTCGATGATATGAACATAATAGGTACTCTTGATGAAATAAGAGAAACCGAAAGTTACTTGAAATCCAAATTTGAGATATAGAATCTTGGGAAAGCTCGAATTTTGTTTAGATCTTAATCTAGAATATCGAGCTTGTGGAACACTAATCCACTAATTTACGTACGTTCAAAAGATAATCAGGCAATTTAACCTGGATAAAACGCATTCTACTAGTACTCCTATGGTCGGTTGAAATTTAGATTAAAGGAAAGATCAATTTCGTACAAAGTAAGATTACGAAAATATGTTGGGAGATGGGAGATGAAACTCTCTATCTAAATGCAATATGCGCATTATTGCACTTAACACAAAATACTCGACTAGACATAATATTCGCATTGAACTTGTTAGCTAGATTTAGCTCAGCGCCAACTCAGCATAATTGAACACCTAAAAGGAACCATTGGCTTGGGATTGTTCTTTCCCTACAGAGAGAAAAAGTATATACGACAGCAACATCTAAAGTAAATGATTATGCTAAAATGGCCACCCCCACATTGAAATCCCAAACAAAATCTTGATTGATTTTGTTGGTGTTAGGTATCTCTCTGGCCCACACAAAGCTCTAAGGAGAGTATGGTAAACTTGTTCACCAAGTCTTTTTCTAAGGCCATAATTGAAAAGCATGTGACAAATATATGGGTGCTTAGGCTTTCCTAACTCTCATGATCGAAGTAATGATCAAGGGAATGTGTGAAATATGATGGAATTTTCACACCTACGTTGTACTATTTTTCTTACACTAAGGTTTATTTTTCCCATTGGGTTTTGTTACTTGATAAGGTTTTTAACGAGGCAACAATACATGCATAAGCTTTTCAAATTTCTTGATTAATGTAAATATCAGGGGGAAGTATAGACTTCAGGGGGAGTCTAATATCCACATGACGTTACGTTATACTATTTTTCTTAAACCAAAATTTATTTTTCCCACTGGGTTTTGTTACTTGGTAAGGTTTTTAACAAGGTAACGATACGTGCAAAACTCTATTGATTGAAGTAAGGATCAAATAGAAATATAGACTCAATGGAGGAAGTCTAACAGGATTGTCATAATATTGTACTCTTTTCCCTTCGATCAAGGTAATTTTTTCCCATAGGGTTTTTGTTACTTGACAAGGTTTTAATGAGGCAACAAGACATGTATCATTCTATCTCCGACTTAGCACAAGGGGGAGTATTGAAGGAAATTACACATAGTGTGCTACCGTCTAGATATAATATGTATTAGGGATTTTACTATGTAAATTGTATATTATGGGCCATAATGAGCTTCCCTTGTAAACTCTATTTACTATTGTATTTGTACCATATTTAAAGGGCTTATCTAATGAAGACTTGAGAAGAGTTATTCCTACAACAGATTACTTATTTTATTGACACACACCATTTTATTTTTTTAATTAATGGTTAAAAAAATTTAATAATAATTATTAACTCTAAAACACTTAAACGTAAGTTATTAACCCCACTAAGTAAAAACATTTTTTTTCATCATTATTCATCCAAATCGTAATCTCTTTCCACCTCCATCGCCGCCACCACCATCTTCATCACTTACCTCCAAAAGAAATAAGATACTTATATTTTTTGTTATAAACAAATACGATAATAATAATAATAATGAAGATGAAGAAGAAAACACAGAGCATAAAGAATGTTTACTGATCGACTCCTAGAAACCAAGTAGTGTTCATCATACTCAATAAAAAAGGAATCGAGTAAAGTACAAGTCACTTAATCTTAAGGAATCAAATGAAATTGAAAAAATGACCAAAATCAACTCGGTGATAATCAACCGAGTATATGGTTTTAGACTTGGTGATAGGCAACCGCGCAATATGAGCTCAACTCAGTTACAGTAGACTGATTAATTATACCTTCATATCTTGATTATCCACGGCGGCCATCTTTGAATAAAACCGTGTGTGCTTAGTTGTTTGTAATAAAGAAGATGCGTTTCAAAATTATGTACAAGATGAAGAAGATGTGTGAAAGAAAAAAGAATAAGATAAAATGTCTTTTTGGATGGGATAGAAGAATATAACAACAACTTGGTTAAAAGAAGATAAGTTATTGTTTGGAACGTAGAGAGAGTGGAGTGGTTGGAGTGAGTGTATAAAATTGAATCTTTGTTTTGTGATTAATTACTATAAGTTAATACTAATTAATCTTTAAATTAAATAGGGAGTATTAGGAATGTTAAGAAAATAAAATATATGCTTGAATTGTGTTAGAGAGTAATGAAGTGTGAGAGAGTTATTTAGTGTCTGTCAGTAATAAACTCCTATTTAAAATGAGGGACATATGTATTATTTTATGTTTTCCCAATAGTTGAGACTGGACTGGGACATTGGTTTGGGAGGGCTCTAAGAGTGGGCAGGGCAACAAAGTGTTTTTCATCTTCTTACATAGTTAACTAGTTACAAATCTATGCAATGCACGAAACGATAATCAAATTATTATTAAAAATAATAACGTAATAACAAAAAAAAATATTAAATAATATAATATCAGTATAAATCCATTTAAAATAGCCCTTATTATACAATGAAACACACAATTAATTTAAATAATAAAAAACATTGAATAACCAAAATAATGCATATAAACTGATGCATTTTTGCTAAAAATAAAAAAAATGATACAGTTTGTACTTAAAAAAATTATTTGAAAAAAATAAAAATAGAAACATTACATAGTTCAATAAATAAGGACACTTCTTCTTCGTCCTTCCATATATATATATAAATATTAAAAATAGATGTAAATATGAAAATGAAAGATTTTTTTTAAAAAAGAAGTAAATAAATGTTTGATAATAAAAAATATTTATTACTATAATTAATATTCTTCCTTTATTCTATTATTATAATAATAAATAATATTATTAATAAAGATATTTTTTCCATTTTATTATTATAATAATAATATAGATAAGCAATTTATTTTTCTTAATCTGGGCTAGAGGCCGCTAGACCGAAGTCCGCCCCTACCGTCAGCCTATCACATACTTGATCACGCAACTGTAAAAGAACCGAGGCTTGATTTATAGGTTTTATAATTTTTATTACAGGAGAGGAGGACACGTGCGTATTTGTCTCAAATGATGCATTCCGATTTTTGTTAGCTAAGACCATCTCCATCGGTAAAGATAAAAAGGTGAAAGTAATATTATATATTTATCTTATTAATATTAGTTGTGTAGTAGCGAAAAGGTGTAAAAATTATTTATACGATATATTGGGTTATACATCTAACTTTCTTCCGACATATGATATTTTGGGCCATACATGTGTCTCCCGACATATAATATATCAGGCCATACATCTAACTCTCTCACGATATATGATGTGTCGTGGGAGACTCCACACAACACATCATGTGTTGTGAGATTGGTGCTTTTCTATCCTGATAAATGATATATCATATAAGATAAAATTTTGTTAACTACTATTTTTAACTTTGTTTTATATTTTTGCACTACTAAATGAAGCATCACAAAAATTAAAATTAGCATTTTAACTTATTCAATGCGCATGGTCTAAATCCACTAACTATTTGAAATATATATAATCGGGGACAACTAATTATGGTAACGTACATAGATATTGGGGAAAAGGTACAAAATTTATACTTTTTAGAGGTCTATTTTGCTTCAACTCAACCCAAAAGTGGATCGTCTCTTTTCCCCTCTTATTTGTCCTTTGCCTTTTCTCATCCATCCCAAAAAGCGTGTTTCTTTGTTTGTGTGGCTTGGGTGTGGGGAGGTCAATTTCACCGCGACAACCAAGTATTTTATATAGGTAGATTATCAAGTGTTGTGGCCTAGCAACCAATTTAGTATCAAGGGAGGGCATTCTTTTTGTTTAATACTTGAGAGTTAAATTTTTTTTTTTAAGATGTTTGGTGATGCTAAACTTTGGCATCATCTGTAAAATTATAAGATAAATTATCTCATGTTCGGACTATAAAATTTGCTCTTTCAGTGGGTTTAGCAATAAAAGTAAATAACTTTATTGAGTTTAGACTCATGATGTTTGCTCTTTCAGTGAGTTCAGCAAGAAGACCCATTGTGTCGGGTAAGGGAGCTCATAGAGTTTACTTTCTTTAGTGGGTTTAACAAGGGAAATAATTCACTGTGTCGGGTAAGAGCCTAATATTTCCTAACATATTTGTAAGGTGCCACTCTAACTCATCCATTTTATATAACAAAAAAATAAAATAAAAGTACTAGTAGTTCATATTTTCAAAGAATTTTGTCCTTGACTATATGTTGTGAGGTTACTGTTCCATGTGTTATTAACTTATTATTGTTTTTTTTTTTAATCAAACTAAGCTTGTTAGCTTATTAAGGACAAAAGAAAATAAATTTACATTTCAAATGATGGTAAGTTTGTCGCATTAGATTGGAATCGTAATCAACAACTCTATTTACCTATTACTCCTTATCTAATCTAATAAAATATTTTTTGCATTAGGTCCAACTTTTTGCAATTTTGCTTTTTCTCCCAAAAGCCTTTTGTTAAAAAGAAATAGTGACAAACATAGCACATTAGTTCAATGAGAGAGTGAGATAAACATTAATAAAGTATATTGTATTCATACCGCGACATATATATCAGCTCGTGTAGAAATACTAAATTTATTATTATAAAGTGCTATAAAACTTTCAATAAACTTAAAAAAATAAAAATAAAAATAAAAATAAATTTAGGACCACAAGCCAGGATCGAATATTTTTTTCTTTTAAAATATAACCGATCATAAGTACACTCAATATTCAATGGCCCGATCATAAATATACTTGGTGTTCGATACTGGGTCATGATCTTAAACCCAACAACAAGAAGGGAATAATGGGCAGGCGAGGCAGAATACTATTCGGGGCCAAGGTCTAACCTTAATCCTATGAATATTGTTCAAAGCAGAGTACAATCTGGGACTTAGAATTCCTTCCTAGGAAAGATCTCACTTCTCCCTCCTCTCCTTCCTAAAACACTAATACCATTTTCCCGGAAAGAAAGATAAAGGAATATTGGTGAGGAAATTTTGCCCAAGCGGAGCCGCCGGTAGAAAAAACCCAAAAAAAAAAAAAACAGAAAAAGAAAAAGAAAAGAGAAAAAGAATTCCATTAGCGGTTAAAAAAGCTACAGAAAGCTTCACTATCCCGCGCAATCAAATTTGTTTCTCTCTCTACTCTCTCTTTCTAATTCTATACAGACACTAACTCTCTCCGATCGAATTTGTTTCTTCAATCTAGGGTTTAGATGGCCCCTCGGTCTCTGTAAATCGTCGATAAATTTCGATTTTTGATGGAAGAAAGCGGCGGCGGTGCCGCTAACGGAGGTGGAGGAGAACCGGCTAGGGTTCCATTGGGGTCCCGGCAGAGGTTTGAGGTGGAGCTGAGACCAGGAGAGACGACAATTGTGTCGTGGAAGAAGCTTGTGAAGGACGCGAATAAGGCGAAGAAGCAAGTCGCGGTACCTGAGGAGCCTCCTCTTCCTGTTGTTCATCCTGCGATTGAATCTCGTATAGCTCCGGTATGTTTGACGGCTTTGATTCAGTTCAGTTGTTGATTTGTTTGTGTTTGTTGAAGTTGTTTTGTAAAGTTAATTTAATTGATTTTCAGTTATGCCATATGGACTGATTGGCTTGTGTTAGGGTTTACCTGAGCAATGCTTATGTTTACTCTTGAATTACTTTGCACACCCATAGGGCTAGGCTTTAGAAGTGAAGAGAATTGTAATGTAGCTCCGCCACTCCGGTATTTGAGGATTTGATTCAGTTCAATTATTTATTGATTGGTTTTTGTATTTGTTGAAGTTGTTTTGTAAAGTTATTTAATTGATTTTCAGTTTATGCCATAGCCCATAATTCTAGTTGTTTATCTTGTTAATTGTTTATATAGACTGATAGGCTTGTGTTAGGGTTTGCCTGGATGGTCATATGGAAGCTAAAGTACGACTGTATGAGCATTGCCTACTTTTACTCTTTACTGTGTACATCCTTAGGGCTAGGTTTTAGAAGTGAAGAGATCAAAATGTAGCTGAAATATGTTGTTTGTTCACTGCTTTTGTTGATAGTGGATTGTTTCTTATGCGGTTTGCTTGATTACTTCTTATTTGGTTCATTGGATTTCCTGCACAAAGGAAGCAAGACTGCACTATCTCTTGTCATTTAAGGTTGCTAGGTAGTTTTGAATAACAAGTCCTTTATTTAGTACTATCGTACACTTGGTTGGACCGATTTGCATGAAGTGGTTATCTTTGGATGATATGGAAACCTATTAAGTGATACTCATTGCATATTGGCGGTGGGAAAGGAATGCCTTTTTTGGATGTAAGATTCTTACGATGTGCATGTTGCACTTGATGAACTAGGGTTTTAACATATGTTGGGTGCCCATATTGGGGTTCTCATAATATCTCATTACATAACGAGTTCATAACACAAAAGATTTTGTGACAAAGCTTTATAGGTTTTACTATTCATCAGAAGATCATTAGCGTTGAGTGTGCGAGAAACAAATACCAAGTGGAAGCCTGAACGGATATTTTCACTTTCCATGTAAAGTTGGCCAAGTAAAGATGAGAACGACAATAACTAAGAAAATTGAAACTGGACTTGGTTGAGAATATGCATATAAAGTCTGAAGACCATAATTATCTAGAGCCATGTTAGGATAGAAAGAAACAAGAGAATCAAGCAAACGAGAACCTCCCCCATCTACCTTGAAGTTAAAGGTCTAGAAAAAGTGAAACTCACTAATCGTATATGATGAACTGCCTCTCTGGATTAGAGCATTAGGAAAGGAATCCTTGACTTACGTGTCGTGCATCCACAATTTTAAAATAAAAATAAATTATTGGTGATTGCCACCCACAAAATATATAATCAGCGAAATAAAGGATGTGTTGTGACGGTTGTTTATACTCTGCCCAAGCCAAAGAAGTTCCAATATGTGTATATCATTAGGGTCCTTGCCCCACTTGTGAATGTAAATAATATTTTGCATTGTGGTATTAGTATTTTGTGTACATGATTCGGATGTCAATTATATCACCTTACATGCATTTTATGTGAGTTTAGTATCAAAGTTTATGTACTTAGGAGGTTATTGGAGGCAACTGTACACTAATTGTAATTAATGCTTTGCTTTCATAGGCACCTCCTGCTGAAAATGAAGCAAATGATGCCCCCCCTGCAAGTCGTTTTAGTGCTGTTATCGAGAAGATTGAACGCTTATACATGGTATGCAAGGTTAAAATATTGGTTATGTGGGTCTCTGTGAACAATATGCATCTGAAAAATTCTCTCTTTATCTAGATAAGAGTCTCCAATGAATGATCTGGCAACTGGTATTTTCAGGGTAAGAATAGTAGTGATGAGGAGGATCTTAATGATGTTCCTGATGATGACGAGTATGACACAGAAGATTCTTTCATAGATGATACTGAACTGGTTGGTATTACTATCTCTAATCTGTATTTTCTGCAAGGGTTAGTTGATCTTTGTGCAGCGTCAATTGGTTGTATCTTTGTTATGGTAGCTTTTTGTAAGATTTAGGGCTCATTTGATAAAAAAATTGGGAAATGATTGAAAGCATTACTAATTTTTATGAGAAGTCGGAAAAAGAAATGAGTAATTTGATGAAATGATCAATATGTTTTGTTTTGGTTTTCCATGGAATAAAATTATTTGTGCCCCTAAGACAATTTTTCCCTGAAAAATATGGAAAAGATGTTGAACATCTCACCAAATTACTATCTCTTTTTCCAAATTTCTCAAAAAAACAGTGGTAAATTAGTAGTGTTTTCAATCATCTTTCAACTTTTTTGTCAAACGAACCCTTAATGATGTTAATTCATAACAACCGGCCACAAAATTTTGTTGTGCAGGATGAGTATTTTCAAGTTGATAACTCAGCCATAAAGCATGATGGTTTCTTTGTCAATCGTGGGAAGCTGGAGCGAACGTTAGTTTCTCTAAGTCACTTCCTGTTATGATAAATACATTGACCATCTGAGTGTAGTTTGTTTTTTTTTCTTTCCACTACCAACAAACATAACCATTAGTATGGCCATTCCGAGTTTGTTTGTGATTCAACTGAAGGATAACTCATTCCTTAGTTTGGACTTGATTTTTTTACCGGATACATTACTTTTATCAAAGATAACAAATGATAATTGCGTCAACAAAGGTTAAATGAAAATTGGTCCACCAAAAAGAGAACATGTTGAAAATATGTAGAAAAAACTGTGAAATGCCATCCTGCATCAACCTACATACCCCAAAACAGTAGACAGACTGATGCAGAACACAAAATAATTTATTGTAATTTTATTTTCATTGTATGTCCTCAGAATTTAGGATAGATGTCTAGTATTTATCCCTATTATGATAATTTGGTCTGTTTTAATTAAGTAATTATCTTACTAGCATCATGTTGGTATTTTAGCTTAGATTAGAATTTTTTTTAGGGTTTTCTTGTTTATCTTATAAATAAGGGTGTAACAATTCTTATTAGGGCAGAGTTGGGTTATGATTGTTTAAGCTTGTGTGATTGAAGGCCTGTGTGCCATAGCCTGTTGGTTTCTCTACTATCATGGATGTTATAATTATGTCAGTGTATGTAGTATATTTGTTCTTCTTGTCTACTATCATGGAGGTTATACTTTTGTTGGTGTATGCACTATATTTGTTATAGATGTATGTGGAATTTTTTTGCCTGATTTTCTTCTTATCGTCTACTATCGTGGAGCTTATGATTATGTTGGTATATGTAGTATATTTGTTGTAGATGTATGTGGATTTTTTTTGCCTGATTTCAATTGGTTTTGCCTTTTGGTAGCAATGAACCTACCTTATCACCAACCCAGCAACCAAAAAAGAGGAGACGGAAAGATTTGGCAAAAGGCCCCGGTGGGAGTGAAGATGGACATGTTCCAAATAAACATGTAAAAGTAACAAAGAAGACTGCAAGAATGTCAGTGCCGTCAATCGGAAATAACTCAATTAGTTTCTCGCATGTTGTGGCATTGCCATCTGTACACCGTGAAGATATGAAACTCAAGAATCCAACAAATACTTCCGAAGTGTCTGGTAAAAAAAATTCTGTCGATACTAAAACTACATTGGATCCATCTCCTTCAAGAGTTTCAAATGGTGGTGCTACAGTGGAGGACAAGGATATTGACAAGCAGAAAAACAAATTGAAGGATGCAAGTGTATGCTCTGATCCTTCAAATCAGAGGTCAAATGACAAAAATCCTAATGCACAATCCAAATCCCAACCTGGGAGATTAATGAACAATGCTAATGACTTAGATCAATCAGCTCAAAGGAGAGAGAAAAATAGCGGTCGTGATCGGTCCGACATCAATGTTCCCGAGGGCAAGAACTCCACGCAGACTGTGGTATGCAGTTCTTTTTTCTTTTATTTTCTTTCTCCTTATCCTTTAGGGTAGTACAACAATGAAATTTGATTGACGTATGCAAACTGCATGCTTGTGGTGCTTTTGGCATTTTGAATCCAATTTAGGAGTTTTTTCAGTATGGTTCGGTAAATATTGACTTGTTGAATTGAGTTTGTTTACATTTGACGTTATTATTTTCATAGCTACTGTGTGCTTGCATATCACCCCCTAAACAAAGGCAGACATTTTCTTAATGTTTTGGAGCCTTGCAAGTCTAGATAATTATTACGGAGCTCGTGAATGTTGTCAATCTTAATATTTTAAAATCCATGTTCTCATTAGCTTGTTTCAATGTTTTAAATAGCTATAGGCTGAAGGCTCTCACTATGAGCAAGCCTACGATGCCTAAGTAGCTGGTTATTTATTTACTTGTTGCTTGTGTTTAAAATACAAGACCATACGAAATAAAACTTAACCAATGACTACTAGCTCACACGATATAGTTACCTACCTTTCCCAAGAGTGAAAACTCCCACCCATCCTTCCTAGTTGCTGTCCGCCCCCATAGGCGGGGATTTTAGAACACTGGTCGGTATTACCATCAATCTTACTGCATATATAAATCTTTTGGGTGAGCTTCTTATGTTAGAGCATCCTTCGACAATTATCAGTAGTACCTAGCGTGATTTGGGGATAAAAAGAGAAGTCTAGAGTGCAGTTGGGGCCTCCATTTTTTTCTCCCCTTTTTTTTTTTTTTTTCTATTTGTGGTTTTTCCTAATTTTGTTATTTGGTGGATAAATACTGAAGGAGGCTAGGATGAAGGCTATGGCAATTACTTCTCCTTTTTAGTACAGTAAGTACATTCATATATAGCTTATGGTTGGAAAATTAGAAAAAATACATAAAAAATCGAGTTTCACTTTCTCCTAGCATTATTTGAGGTGCATTCATATTTCATATCTAGCTTATGGTTGGGATGCGAATAAAGCAAGCAGAGGTACTTTCATAACCCTTGGAAGGCGATTGCAAATGGGATGGAGGCCTTTTTGGCTAATGTGAATTATCAAGTTGCAATGGGTCGAGAACAAAATTCTAGTTGGATAGATGGGTTGGTGATATGGTTTTAAAGGATCATTTCCCGGGACTGTTCAGAGTTGTGTGTAATCCCAGGGCTATGGTTGTTGATAATCTTTCTTGGGATTCTACCCAATGTCATTCATGGGATGTGATGTTGCGAAGGAATGTTAGTGAAACGGAGGAGTATAGGGCTATGCTGGGAAGGTTACATGGTGTTGAAGTGTCTTGCGATGAGGAGGATAGTAGAGTTTGTGGAGGACATAGAAAGGGAATGTTCTCGGTGAAGTATTTTTTTAAAATTCTTACTAAATCTGATGTAGGTTCTCTCTTTGTTCCAGCGGATATTATTTGGAAATCAGGCATTCCTCCTAAAGAATTCGTGTTTTGGTCTAGTTAGCTGCATTAAGGAAAGTCAACACAGCGAATTTAATTCAATTCAGAAGGCCTTTTATGCATCTATCTCCTTCATGTTGTGTGTTGTGCAAGCGGGACAGAGAGAACATTGATCATTTGTTATTACATTGTTCTTTTGCTCAAGGAATCTGGAACAAGGTCCGAAAGGAATTCGACTTGATTGCAGTATTTTCGGGTTCTTGGTATGAAGTGCTTACTATCAAGTGGTTTTTCATAGGTGACAAAAAGAAATGCAAAACATTATGGACATGTAGTTGCATGGCTGTGATTTGGTGTATTTGGATAGAGAGAAATAAGAGAATTTTTGAAGAAACTGAAGAAGAATTAGAAAAGACTTGGGACATAATCAAGAATCTGGCTTCACTCTGGACATTTTCTTCGAAGAATTTTGGAATCTTGACTATATCATAGATTGCTAGGGATTGGGGTTCGGCTATGCAGTAGCCTTATTCAGGCGTTAAAGGTTTGCCTAGTGCCTAGGAGTATGATTGTTGTTGTTAGGGGCTAGTGCTTGTTTTTTGGGCATGGGGTCAGTTTTGATTTGTAGTAGGGCTTTCTGTCTGTTTTGTGCTAGTGATGATGGGGCTGTTTCTATTTTGTTTTTGTTTTTGTTTTTGTTTTCTGGGGTGCTTGGTGGTGGATTCCTCTTCCACTTCCAGCCCCTTTGCTTGTATCTGATTTTGCCAATCAATATAAGGTTTGTTTCCGATAAAAAAAATTAAAAATTACACTATTCAAATTTAAGTTTAGGACCCGAACTGTGTAGTGTGAATTTAAATCCATACAGATGTTTGAACAATTTGTTAATGATATTATAAATTGACGGGCAAATTACGCTATTGAGTTGACAAGTTGACTTCTTTGACACACCCCCACTGTTTTTTATTTCAAAGTTATGCACATTCTATAACCTAATCAGCATTTGAAACATGAGAAATGGAATTTTGAGCTTCGAATGGTTAGCAGAAGTCCTTTTTATTTTTATTTTTTTCTTAATATATAAAAATTATAAAGATTTGAAGAAAATATTTAGTCAAGTCATGAGGTGCAGTGAGAAATATAGAATGAGAATCATGAAGCAACGAGGCTTTTACCTATGAACTGTTTGTTTTGGGGCATCTACATTTTACCTTGTGGCAAACAACTGCCTTAATTTTTAGTACAATCATTGGGCTGAGAAAAATCCTTTACGAGTTTAATGCTGTACAAATGCTGCTAGGCAATTTTCTGTTATTTTCTGTTTTTCATGATGATGTTACTGATACGTATTTGTATTAAAACTACTCAGAAGACTCCACTTGTGCAGAGGAAAGAAGGTTCTGGTGTTAAACAAAAAAGTTCGATGCTTGAAAAAGCTATCAGGGAGTTGGAGAAGATGGTTGCAGAATGTATGTTTGCCTGAAATACTGTGAGCGTTATAATCATTAGACCTTTTTAGACTTTACCCCCATTTTATATGAGATTTACCCCCCGGCTTTCACGATCATTAGAGTATTACACTTTCGATGCATGTGGGGGAATATGTATTCCTCTGCCTGGCAAGATGTAATGATTACGAGAAAGAAAGACGGTGGGGGGAGTCTAATTTGGCTTTCAGAATAGGGGGCAAAGTAAAAAAAAGCCTAATCATTATTGATGATATTTTGAGGAAGTTTGTTATATTGGTACATTTGCCCTTGTTCATTCGTAACAGCAAGACCACCAAGCATGGAAGTTTCGGATGCTGCTGATATTTCAACTCAAGCTGTCAAAAAGAGAATGCCGCCTGAAATAAAGCAGAAGCTGGCTAAAGTTGCTAGAGTAGCGGTACTGATAACACCTAACTTAAACTATTCATTGTTTGTAAATTTGGTGCTCAGTGGGAATTGTTTGATCATCACGTTTTCTGCGTGATGCTTACTTTTATCCAAGTAATTTTGAAATCAAGCATGCTGTTTTTTGGGTGCTCACAGCAGGCCAGCCATGGAAAAATATCCAAGGAGCTGCTTAATCGTTTAATGAGTATTGTTGGCCACTTGATACAGCTTAGAACATTAAAGGTACCATCTCTCAATCTCTCCCCCCCAAAACCCACCCCCACACCCCGAAAGAATAACATATGTACTTGATTGTGTGATAATAGGCAAGAGAAATCTACTGGAGAGGTAAAAATAGAGCTCTTTTTTTCTTTTTCTTTTTCTTTTTTTATATTTTGCCCTGTATTCATAATGGGAAATTAAACTTACCCCCTATTTTCATAATTATTAGACTGTGCCCCCTGCGTATTGGGGAATCTCAAAGAATTAAGTAAAAATGGGGGCAATGCCTAATTTTTTAACGTAATCCTTGACTTAACCCCCTTTGTCTATTTATTTCTTTGAGATTCACCCACATGTAGTGGGCAAAGTCTTAAACAATTTTGAAAACAGGGGGTAGGTCTAATTTTGCATATAAAGTTTGGGGGTGGGGGGTCAAAAAAGTCCAATTTTTTTTTCTTTACAAGATTTCATGACCAGAGCAGATAGCTTTTGCAATATACCTAAACAAAGTTGAAAAAAAAGAAGAGAAGTTAAATTGTGAAGACACTTGCTAGGCTAACTTTTACAAGAAGTTGCCACACGCTTTTTGTTTAATAGCCTTTTGTAACTTTAAAAGTTACTAGCTATTTGTTATTGTGATAAAAAACAAAAATAAAAGCATTATTTTGTTTGAAGTTTTGTCGGTACATTCAACTTCACTAAGCTTGTCGAATTATTTGGAGTCGGCTGCATGAATCTCATGTCTAAGCTCTACCCTGTCAATTGTAATATTTTGTATTGAAGTGGATACTATTTTTTTATTTAGTATCCCCATCCAATGCAATTTAGGGTTACCTCTTCCTTTACCATTGCTGTCATAAAATTATCTTACTTTGTTATACAGTAACTTCTAAAAAAGGAAATTACTAGCACTCCAAGTTCTGTATTCTTACTTATAAGTAAAGTCACAACTTTAATCCTCATCTTTTACAATTGATTTATGATTATTGATTACTTGGCATGTTTTTGCAACAGAGAAACTTAAAAATCATGGTTAATATGGGGTTGTCAGCAAAACAGGAGAAAGATGCTAGGTTTCAGCTGATCAAAAAGGAAGTTGATGAGATGGTTAAAGTGCGTGTTCCTTTTATGAAGTCCAAGGTACCCTTTATTTATTTTTTTTACTATTTTTTCTTTATACGAAGTCCATTGTGTTTCTAAATAATAATTAAATCATTGATGACTCTGGGAAGGGAACTGTTTTATCGTAATGTTAAAAAGATTGTATCCACTGGATCGGTCATCTTGAGTTTGTTATTTCCCAGTGGAGCTTGCAGAATATATTTTCAAATATTTTGTATTCTCCTTTAATACCAAGTGCTCTATGTGTCATCTCAGGCTATTGAGCAACAAGGTGGAGCATCGGATGATTTTCAGGAGACTGGAGCTGAAGAAAAAGAAATATTTAAAAGAAAATTTAGTATTGATGATGCATTGGAGGACCGGATCTGCGATCTCTATGATCTATATGTTGAAGTACTAATTCTTGTTTCAATATCCAAGTTTAAATATTCATATCCATTTGACAAATTTCCTTCTAGTGTATCTTAATTGGGAATTATTTCTTGGTTCTAGGGTCTAGATGAAGATGCAGCTCCGCAAGTTAGGAAGCTTTACACAGAGGTAATTCTACAGTGCTTTTTTTTATATATTCAAGGAAGGGCTTTTCTGTAATTACCAACATCTTTCATTTTGTTTCTTGTTAAGATCTTCATTAGAATGTAATTGTGTAATTGCTTCTGATTTCCACAATTAGTAATGCTAATAATGTTTTGAGGGAATGGGTTTGAAATGTTCCCTCCACAATTAAAACCCAAAGGAAGTACACCTTACTTTTCCCATTTCAAAATAGAAAATATTTAATCTATGTCGTCCGCTTGCTGTTGTCTGCCCACTGCTGGAGCTCTGGTGACCATTGCCAGAGCTATGGTGACTTCATGTGGGGGAAGCATTTTGAAAAGTGGTGTGTCCTTATAGTGCACAAACATTGAAAAGTGTCCTTGAGTCTAAAAGCCTAAAACAAATTGTGGAGGAAGCACTCCATGTGTTCTGAAAAATTAAAGTGCCCTTTCCTTGGATATAATTGTGGGAGGAAAGCCCTTAGAGCATCACAACGGTACAAGCAGGTTAGAGAAGAAGGATAAGTTAGCCTATATTGGTTTGCAATGGATAGTATCAGTAGGACAAATCCTGTTGCCTAGTATAAATGAAGGATAACTTTAAGTTCAGCTAAATTTGTTAACCTAGGGATGAAAGAAATCTTTTGGGTGGTGAACGGAAAAAATGGTTCATCCAAACAAAAGCCGGGCAAGTAAAATCCATTTGGTAAAGAAACGGTCGACTTAAATTCTTTTCAACCCAGTAAGACGCTTCTATACATATTAAAACAAAATAAAATCATGAAGATGCTGGGCCCACTAACCTAAACAAGCTGTTAAGGTCTGTCTGGCTGAAAGAGGACTCAAAATAATTCTTTTTATGCCTATATAATGTGGATCGTTGCATAATGTATCAAGCAAGTACTATTACTCTATACTATTTATCACTCTCGTTTATTATACTATTGTGGATGCTCTAACAACCCATTTTCTCATCTTTTTACTCACTTAATGCCCATTGCCTTGTAACACTAGATTTTTGGCACATTTTTCATGAGAGGAGGATTCGTTTTGGGACTTGGAATATAGGCACACTCACAGGAAAATCTATGGAAATAGTTGACACTATGATCAGGAGGAGGATCAATTTCATGTGCCTTCAAGAAACTAAGTGGGTTGGAGCTAAGGCGAAGGAATTAGACACTTCGGGTTTTAAGCTTTGGTACACTGGCAAGGTTAAATCGAGAAATGGAGTGGGTATAATTGTCGACAAATGGTGGAAGAAGGACATTGTAGATGTAAAGAGGGTAGGAGATAGGATCCTAGCCCTAAAATTTGTAGTGGAGCAGGACACTTTTAATGTGATCAGTGCTTATGCACCTCAGGTCGGGTGTGAAGAACACCTCAAGATAAAATTTTGGGAGGACTTAGAAGGCTTGATTCAGGATATACCACTTAGAGAAAAGATTTTTCTAGGAGGGGATCTGAATGGGCACGTAGGGAGCTCTTCTGATAACTATAGGGGGGTGCATGGAGGTTATGGCTTTGGGGTGGTAAATACCGAGGGAAAATCTATCCTTGATTTCTCGTCTGCTTATGATCTTATGGTAGCCAATACATGTTTTAAGAAGCGGGAGGAGCACCTCATCACATACAAGAGTGGGACAACATGCTCTCAGATCGATTTCTTCCTCTTTAGGAAAGGAGATCGAAAGAGTTGTATGGACTGTAAAGCCATACCTGGAGAGAGCTTGACTACCCAACATAGAGTCCTTGTAATGGATATACGAGTTAAGGGGAAAGTGAAGAGAAGGGGCCAAGGTAAGGTTTCAAGGATTAGATGGTGGCATTTGAAGGGTGAAAAACAAAGGATCTTTCAACACAAGGTGCTGGAGGGTGGGTTTTGGGAGGCAAACGGAAGCGCAAATGATATGTGGGACAAGGCGGCCGAGGGGATCAGGAAGATAGCTAAAGAGACGCTGGGTGAATCGAGAGGATGTGGACATAGGGATAAAGAATCTTGGTGGTGGGATGATAGTGTACAAGATAAAGTTAAGGTAAAAAGGAAATGCTTTAAAGCTTGGTCTTTATGTAAGAATGCGGAAAATTGGGAATCTTACAAAGAAGCAAAGAAAGAGACTAAGAAGGCGGTGAGTGAGTCGAGGACTAAAGCTTTTGATGGATTATACAAATCTTCAGGCACCAAAGCTGGGGAAAAAGCTATTTACCGACTTGCTAAGGGTCGAGAAAGGAAGACAAAAGACTTGGATCAAGTGAGATGCATCAAGGACGAAGAAGGTAATGTCCTGGTTAAAGAACAAGACATACAAGAGAGATGGAAGGACTATTTTCACAAATTATTTAATGAAGGTTATGAGATTTTAGCATGTGGAGATGAGCTGAACATGCGAGAGGATGACCAAAATTTCACCTTTTATCGCAGAATTCAAGAAAAGGAAGTGAAAGAAGCATTGAAACGAATGGATAGTGGTAAAGCAGTTGGGCCAGATAGTATACCTATTGAGGTTTGGAAGGGTCTAGGTGATAAAGGCACTGGTTGGCTCACAAGGTTTTTCAAAGAGATATTGAGGTCAAAGAAGATGCCGGAAGAATGGAGGAGAAGCACCCTAATACCGATTTATAAGAATAAGGGGGATATACAAAGCTGCGCCAATTACAGGGGGATTAAACTCATGAGTCATACTATGAAGTTATGGGAAAGGGTGATTGAGCGGAGACTAAGAAAAGAAACCAACATTTTAGATAATCAATTTGGTTTTATGCCCGGAAGGTCGACCATGGAAGCAATCTACTTGTTGCGGCGTTTGATGGAGCAATATCGGAGGGATCAAAAGGACCTACACATGGTTTTCATTGACTTGGAGAAGGCGTACGATAGGGTACCCAGAGAGATTTTGTGGAAAGCTCTGGAGAAGAAAGGGGTTAGAATTGCCTATATTCGTGTTATCAAGGACATGTATGAAGGAGCTATGACTAGTGTGAGAACACATAGTGGGTCCACAGAAGATTTTCCTATAACTATAGGACTACACCAAGGGTCAGCTTTGAGCCCTTATCTGTTTACCTTGGTCTTTGATGTACTCACGGAACACATTCAAGAGCCAGCACCGCGATGTATGCTGTTTGCAGATGATATTGTCCTAGTGGGTGAGTCCAGAGAAGAGCTAAATGGGAAGGTGGAAACTTGGAGACAAAATTTAGAAGCGCATGGCTTTCGTTTAAGCAGAAGTAAGACAGAATATATGGAGTGCAAGTTCAGTAAAAGGCGGAGCACTACTAACTTAGAGGTAAAAGTTGGGGACAATGTCATACCACAAGTTACTCGGTTTAAGTATCTTGGATCCATTATACAAGAAGATGGGGAGATAGAGGGAGATGTAAACCACCGGATTCAAGCAGGATGGTTGAAATGGAGGAAAGCTTCGGGTGTGTTATGTGATAAAAAGGTACCACTCAAGTTAAAAGGAAAATTCTATCGTACCGCGGTTAGACCAGCGATGTTGTATGGGACTGAGTGTTGGGCGGTCAAAAGCCAACACGAGAATAAACTAAGTGTAGCTGAGATGAGAATGTTGAGATGGATGAGTGGCAAGACTAGGAAAGATAAGATCAGGAATGTTACCATCAGAGAGGGAGTTGGGGTGGCACCTATTCCAGAAAAGATGGTTGAATCTCGACTTAGATGGTTTGGGCATGTATGGAGGAGACCTGTAGATGCCGTGGTAAGGATAGTTGATCATATGGAGGGAAGCCTAGTTGTTAGAGGCAATGTTTTAAAATACGATAGGCGTATTCGAGGCGTTTTGTTCGAATGAGGCGAGGCGTACGCCTCAAGGCGAAACGAGGCGTAAGCCTTAGTTTTTTTTTTTTTTTTTAAATATAAAAAATTATAAAATAATAAACCAACACAAAGTTCAACAATAATAATTAATACTACTAAAAGTTCAAAAAAAAAACCTAAAATAAAAATATCAAAGTCATCCCATGATTCATCATCAAACCCCTCAAAACAAGTGTCTTCAAATAAAAAGTTATGAAAAGTACAAAATAAGTAACTTCCCCTAATCAAATTGAAATATTGAATCATTCGTGTCCAATAGTTTTAATAAAAATTGCATAGTATTCATAAATTGTGTAATAGCGTAAATAATTCAGATAATGAATAACGTAGTAATAAAAAAAATTAAGAATAATAATATAATATTATACTCAAGAATTTTAATAAAAATCTAAATATAGATATTCACTGTTTTTTTAATTTAAATATTCACTATTTTTTGTAATATAAATATTCACAGTTTTTTAATTTACTTAGGCATTGTATAAATAAATTAACTAGAGGCATTAAATTAAATAAATACTAAATAAATTAACTAAATAAATTCATTAAATTAAATAAATACTAAATTAATTATAAAATAAGCATTATATCAAGCAAGTCAGTCAAAGAAAAAGGAACCAGTGAAAGGAAAAAATCTGCCACCGACTGAGAAAAATGGGAATGGGAGAAGAACGGGAGAAAAATGGGAATGGGAGAAGAACGGGAACGGGAGTAAAAGAGATCGAGCAAACCTTAATCTGCCACCACCGACTCCACCTACTACAACCCACTACCACCGAGAGAGAAGAGCAGCAGCGGCGTAGAGAGAATGGGATGGAGTTCGTCGTTTTTTGGGAGGGAGGGTTTTATCTCGTTTAGGGTTTGACTCGTACGCCTCTTGCGAGTCAACTCGTAACCGAGTTGACTCGTCCGCCTCAATGAAATAACTCGTAAGTATCTGAAATATCACCTGACTCGTTCGCCTCGACTCACTACCCGTCCGCCTTGCCTCGACTCGCGAGTCAACTCGTACGAGTCGAGCGTTTTTTAAAACATTGGTTAGAGGCAGAGGAAGACCTAGAAAAACTATAGGTGAAACTATTAAGAAGGATTTAGAGGTGAATGGTTTCACTATAGATATGATTCACGACAGACCACTATGGCGTCGTTTGATCCATGTAGCCGACCCCACCTAGTGGGATAAAGGCTTGTTGTTGTTGTTGTTGTTTAGCCTTTTTCTGTGATTTAATTTCTGTAATTTAACTGTTTTCTTGCCTTTGGTTTTCAGTTTATGGATCTTAGTTATTAGCTGCTATGGCTGTTTAGACTAGATTCAGTTCGGCTTTTATATGTTTCATCTGACTAATTTGTTTGATCTGTTCCTAATGCAGCTTGCCGAATTGTGGCCAAAAGGATTCATGGACAACCATGGCATCAAGCGAGCTATATGTAGGGCAAAAGATAGAAAGAGAGCACTGTACACCCGACATAAGGTATGTATTGATGTTTTCTATCTTAAATGTTGTTTCTTGGGGATAAAAATTGGCGCGAAGCATATTATTGAAAAAGAAAGAATAAAGAGAAACATATTACATCAAGAAAGCCAACATCAACCAAACCTAGACTTGGGTCTACTCATCGAATCATCAGAAACAGCAACTCTAATAGCTTGAACAACAGTCCCACAACTGAAAATCATCATACTCCAAAACCACGTTGGAAAGGATGTCTGCTGGGACATTTCCTTCCCTAAAGATGTGTGATGCTGTAATCTCCTTGTGTAACATAAGATCTTGACACCTCTCCCATCTCATTCGGATTCTCCAGTGAGGCCTATATTCATTTCTGAAGTAATTGTAGAGAGTAAGAGCAGAGTCCATCTCTAACTATAAATGAGTCCACCCCTTATCCGTAGCCAATTCCACAGCCAACTTAACTGCATAAACCCCCACAAAATAAGCAGATGCAATCCCGAAATTCTTCACAAAGATGCCACACCCCAGAGCCTTACTGTCTCTGAGAACCTCACCACAAGCAGCATGCCCAGAAGTCTTATATGGATCATCCGTGTTACAATTTTTTGTTTTTTTTGTTTTCTGGACAGTCCGTGTTACATTTGACCCAACCATTAAGAGGGGAATACCATCTCACTTAAGTTACAGTAGGAGCTTTTCTATAGTTGCCTATAGTTGCATTGCACTCCCAACTTCTAAATAATCATTAAATCCCCAACTATGTTGAACATCACCCCTTTTGAAACTGCTCCTGCTTCTTTGATCCAACAAACAATAGCATGTCTAAGCCTCAAGCAATTAAGTTCCTTATATCGAACTTACAGTCATTATGAGAAGTCCAGATACCCCATGCTAAAGCAACAACACCAGCCCAGTCATAACCCCTTCACCTGAGGGCTCATATTCCGATCAAGAACAATTTGAAAAAAACTGAATACAATCACCATCAAGAGATGAAGAAACTTTGAATTGATCAGGTAACCAATACCTAAGAGACTTGGTGGAAGTAGAGTCAAGAAACATTGAACACTTCTATGAATCTATATTTCATACTTTGACGAACTGACGGATTATTCAATATTAATTTTTTTATTTTTTGTGACTTGATCTAGCTATAGATTAAGCTGATTAACAGTATTCTATTATAAAGATTGTTGGGTAGGTTGCTAATTTCCAATACTTCCTGCCTGCCAAGCCATCAGCTTAAGATTTTGTGAATTCTCATGGAACTTACACCTTGACAATAATTATCCTATTTCCCGATTACAATTTTTAAATTCAATTTTTATAGTAGATTCTTGACAACAACTGAAATTGACTAGGATCAATGATAGTTTTCAAACCAAAGTCCAATATCCACAGGCCAAAGCAAAGCTACGAGCAGAAATATTGTCCTATACTCCTATGGGTTTTTGATGAGAGAGAGGTGTATTGAAGCTGTTTTCCTATATCTGGACTTAAAACTTTTGGATTCAGCAATGATATGCGCAGAGTGCACTTCTTGAAATTTTGTGAATCTGCTGCCCCTATGCTGCATCAAGTCCACCGTGCAAAAGCTTTTTCATATGCAATTCTGTATGTATGTTTGCAATGAGGTTTGGTTTCCAAGGGCTGATGTCCACCCCTTCCCCCTTTAAATGTTCAGAATGAAGAGAAAATCAAGAGAAAGAAGTCACTGCTAGCGAAGGCAGAGGAGCCCCCTGTTCGAGTAGATGCTACTTCTGTTCAACATGTACAAGAGAAAATGGTCACCGATTCAGGTAATCACAACAGCAAGACAGTGCCAAGCACAACGTCAGCAACAGCAAATACCGCCTCACGGATTCCAACAAACGGCCCTAACACTGACCGACAAAAACAAGACAAGGCGAAGGCAGGAATTTCTACTAATACTCCAAATGACGCTAGGACAACAACAGAAGTAGTATTGGCAAAGAAGAAAATAAAGAGAAAGCCCGAGTCTGAGCTAACTGAAGCCCTTGCCCAACCCCGTCCTGAGAAGCTGACTGCAGTACAGGGAGAGGAAAAACACAAGCCCCAGAAGCAGGTTGCGGGGAACACTCAAAAGTCAAACAATCTTCAGCTTACTGTTTCTTCTTCCTCTGCTAATGCTACTGTTAATGCTACTGCTGCTGCTGTTGCTCTTCAGCCGCCGCCTCCAAGCTCTGAAAATCCAAACTGACGGTTATATTTTAGGCTGAATTTGGAAGTTAGGGTTTGGAATGCAGATGTGTTGCTGCGTTGTTATGTTCTTAGGAAATGTTTTCCTTCTTGGGAGCCTCAATTCACAATGAACAGTGACCTGCTGGTATTGTCATTTTAGTTTTTTTGGCTTAGGTAATTGTTGTTGACATGATACAATCTGTGGATTGGATCAGAGTTTTTATCTGGAGTAGTAGAGGTAGTAAGAAAGGATGTAATTCTAAGTGCCGATGTGAATAATTTGGGTTTTTTTTTTCTTCCTTTTTTTGGTCAGTAGTTGGATGTTTTTATAATTTAGCTATAATACCATGTATACTTAGGCGAATGATATGTTTAAGTTTGACCAAATTTCTTGATGTCCATTAGGTTCCAAACTGGGAACATATATCAGTATGGGACACCAATCGAAAAATTGATGTACGTTTGGGACTCCGGTCACGTGTCAATTATGTTTGTAACCCTTATATGGGCATCAATTGTCCGTTTGGAACCCATTATAAAGAGTTGTTCAATTCAACCATTATCTAGACATCGTCTATTAACTCGTCTCCTTATACTGCTGACAATACACAAATTAGACTGTTGTCGTCCTTGTGGATACTCGTACAAGCAGGTTTCATTAATTTCTTGCATTTTTCTCTTGGTCTAGGATATCTGATGCATTTGAAATCACAGGGACTGCACTCTCTCCATATTCATTTGGTGCCTCTACAATTATTTAATAAAGGGTGGGGCTATTGCCACGCCCCATATCTCTCAATAACACTCCCTATATTTGACTTGGTATATTTGGGTCGAGTATATAATCATTTACTCGGTGCAATAGAGCCGAATTATTGTTGAGAATAAAAAAAATACATTGACTCGGTCATGTAATACCGAATAATATGCACATATTCGGTCCTATTGCACCGAATCAATGTGCACATACTCGGTCTTATTGCACCAAATCAAAGCGGAAGTGTTACGGAGAGATATGGTGGGTGGCAATAGCCCCACCCTTAATAAAAGGTGGTAAAACAAATTAGAAGCTGCCTCTACGGTTATAGTCACACAAATGGAATAATGGATGCTGTGTTCAAGGGTTTTCTGTTGCTGGTCTCCGAGGTAGCAGATAGTTCTTTCAGTTTTAATGACTGCACTTGGTCTTCAAAGTGCTGCCGATTTTTGTGTACATACTCTACAAACAATTAACTTGCGTATTCGGAGGATAAAGTGCTTCATTCATTTTTGGATCTGTGTTTTTACAAGTAACAAATTTTGTCTTCAAAAGGATGCGATGAATCTCTTTGAGATGTTTATGTGTAGATGGAGATATGAAAAATCATCAACTACATTGCCAAGTGAAAATGGGGTTGGGGTTCTCAAAAATTTGTATGAAAACCATCAAAAGTTATTTTAGGTTGTTAATGTATATAATATATATTTGCTATTTGTCATTTATATAGTTGCTGTTTATAAGAGTTCATTAGCAATATTTAAATTTTTAGATTGATTAGAATTTTATATTTTCCTTATTTATATCATTCTCATAACCCTTATATAAGGGTCTCCATTGTAATAGTTTTATATCAATTAATTCAATAATATTTTTCTCTTTTCTATATCTTTACATAGTATCAGAGGAATAAGATCCTCCTAGTCTGAGTTTTAAATTATAGTTTCGCTATCACTGGCGAGCGATACATATTGTCGCCCGCCGGGCCACCTTCGGCGCTAATCTTACCATTCTCTTTTACCGTCGTCAATACCACAATCACTACTCAACCAATCTACCATCATCCTCTTAGCCTCACCTCATCCTCTTACTTTGTCTCTCAACCTAAACCATTAATCAAATCCTACCTTCTCTTGGTGGCCTTGTTTCTTTTTATTTCCATCATCTATTTTCAAACTCAAGTTAATGATATTAAACCATAGCCGCTGTGTTTCCATCCCAGTGCGTAAACCCAAGCCACTGTGTTTTCATCCCAGCGCCTAAAACCTAGTCGCTGTGTTTTTATTCCAGCGTGTAAACCCTAGCCATCGCCATTCTTTTCCATTAAAACCTTAGCCCCTATGTTTCTGTTCCAGCGTGTAAATCCTTAGTCGTCACCATTCTCTTCCATTAAAACCCTAGCCGCTGTGTTTGTTCATCGGCTTCATCTACTTTCAAGACATACTTTCCAAACTCAAGTTGGTATATTACCATATTGAGTTTGAGGGGGGATGTTAACATATATAATATATATTTGCTATTTGTCATTTATATAGTTGCCATTTATAAGAGTTCACTTGCAATATCTAAATCTTTAAATTGATTAGATTTTTATATTTTTCTTATTTATATCATTCTCATAACCCTATATAAAAGGTCTCCATTGTAATATTTTTATATTAATCAATTTAATAATAATTTATCTCTTTTCTATATCTTTACATAGGTCATTTATGTCATTTGATAAGGCTACCTTGGAAACAAATATATTTTTAAGGGGTGGTTCAACTAAGAAAATTCGGATTGTAATTAGAAATTTTAGTTTATGTCAGAAGTGTCTGGATTAGTTTTCACGCATCTCGTCTAATTTTCTTTACGGGGGTGCCGAAATTACCTTAATACAATTATGGCTTGTCTAGAGATAAAAGGTCCTGGGTGTGGGGGGGGGGCGTGGCGGATGAGGTACCTAAATCAAAATTTTGAAAAAAATTATATTTACATCCTTTTATGCATGCATATATCTAAATTAGAATAAAAACATATTAATAGTGAGGTTTAACTTCCTTTATAACCATGAGCACGTGAGTTTAAATCCCATAATATTTTTTCATTTTAAAAAATAAGTGTAACAGTAAAATAGGCAAGTTAAAAACTGAGTGTGTTAGATTTAATTTGCACAATTATTCAAATATACCTAACAATCAAATGATTAAAAAAGAGTCTAAGCCTGTTGACATTCTCCTTATTCTCGTAATTTGAATATTTTGGGTTTGATCTATATAGTTATGGTTGTCGAACTTGTTATTGTGTCCATCCTTGTGATAATTATGTGTCAAACCCAGTGTTATGTCCACTCTTATGGTAATTGTGCATCAATCCTTTGTTGTGGTGGTTAAATTAAAGACGTGTAAGAGATTAAAGTTGGGTTTGTTTTATTGTCTAAATTTGAATGCTAAATCTAAAGTTTAAAAACTGAATTCTAAATCTGAAAATTTTATTTGTTTTAGCTTAATTGGAGATTGAACGATGCAACCAACAAATTAGCCATCTGGTTAGTTTAGGAATTCTACTTAGCCACATTCAGACCTAAAATAGTGAATAAGCTCGGAAAACTTAAACCAATCAAACATCTATACTAGTTATAAATTTGTGAATGAGGTGGATTGATTTATACTAAAAATATTCTACGCTTTTATCAATTAGTTAAGAGGATTTATTATACACTAACTATTAAATAAAAAGTACCACATTTAATTTGACATTAAATTCTACTTTATTTACTCTTCTAGTTGGAATTAAAAGTAATTTGGTAAGTGGTTTTTAAAATTTAAAGTAACTTTAGTTTCTATTTAATTTTATTAGGAATTATAATCTAGAATACCATAAATTAACATTTGGATACCAATCATTTATACACTTTTATTCATTGGTTAAGAAAATTTATTATATACTAATTATTCAATGAAAAGTACCATCTTTGATTAAACATTAGATCCTACTGTATTTAGTATTTTTTTTAAATAAGAATAGGATAGATTAATAATTGAGGATTACATCAGAAATAAACTGAGGGGGAATAAGCTCCCAATCCTCACTATCAGACTCAAAAAGTGACGCCCTAGCAATCCTATGAACAACAACATTTGCTAATCTCTTTACGATCACTATCAAGCAAGACTTTAAGGTTCTTAGCGATAATATGATAATCCTCAACAATGAGGCCAAATAATGACAAGTCTTCGCTACAACAATTATTAAAAGCATGAACAAAAGACTGCGAATTTGTTTCAAGTATGACATTAGCCTCATTTTTGTTTTTCAACCAGCTCAATGCTTCCCTAATGCCTATATCTTCAGTAACTTTAGAAGAAAAAACACCACTTTTACACCCTGAACCTCCGGCTATAGCCCTGCCCGAATGATCTCTCAATACAAACCTAAACCCACTAAAATTATTAGTTTCATTAAGACTTGCGTCCACATTACATTTCATCGAACCAAGAGGGGGACATTGTCACGAGACCTCCGCTTCAGAAACATGAGGAGGTTGCTGAGATTGAGTAACAGCTTGAGCTGCACTGTTAGAGTGATATACTAAAAGTTATGATTTTACTATTATTGGTTTTGATATGTTATATAGACTTGATTTTGCTTATTTTAATGAGAATCTTTATGGGTAATTATTGCATTATATTATTTATTTAAATATTGTGCATGTGTATCTTTTATTCCATATAGCAGAATGATTTGGTGTGTAGAGTGTAACTTACACACATAAGATCATATAATCGGTTCTTGTGAAATATAAGTTTATTGGTTCATGGTCTTAAATATAATTGGACACTTATCGGTAGGATTGCAGCACAAGTTTTAGTAATTTATCTTGACTACAGGAAACTTTATAGTTTTAACTTGTTGTGCTAGTACACTTTATGTGTATTGAACATGACCAGTTTAGGTTAATTATTTTTATATCCGACTATATAAATCAATTTAAAATCCCATAGTTATTATGATTGCTTATGCTCTTAATCTTTAGAATAACTAATAGACACACACACACACACACACATATATATATATATAGTGTTTGTTGTTTTGACTCATTAATAGTGAAATTTATTTATGGATCAATAAGCTCTGTGAATTGGACAACGACACTATATGTATGATGAATATTAATTGTTGACGGAATTCACGTCCCAATATAGGGATTGATGATAACCCCTTGAAGAAGCTTATAAATTTTGATGATGTCAAACCTTGCAGGTGCATTATTGTTAATCCGACATGTCAAATAAGTTAAGTGCTAAGCTTCAAAGATTAAGAAGTCGTTTAAATATAATTGTCAATAATTTAATTTAAATGACGGTTTTCTATAATCTTAGTATGGGGAGAATAATAAGCATTTAATAACAAAGAGCTCAAAATATAATTTTGAGATAAGGACGAGAGTGCAATTATAATTTTTTAGTAGGTGTGAATTATAATTTGTGGAAGGAATTAATTTATAATCGAATTAGGATTCCAGTTTTTTATAAGTAAGCCTAAACACGTATTTCTCTTTAAAGTCCTTATTGTAGCCATATATATACGCCGTCCTTGCTTTTTCTCGTAGTACAAGAATTATCACAAATTTAGGGTTTGTGCCGTAGAGAGAAGAGAAAAAAATCTTGGTGATATCGCAGCTCACCCTTAGTATAAGATAACATGGCGAAATGAAATACAATAGAAGATCGTGAGGTTTCATCAAGCTAGTGTTCTTATTCGTCTACACCAACTCCTGTTCGTGCTGAGACGAGATCAAACCAGAGAGATCTCGGAGGTAAAATTTGATTTCACATTAGGGTTTTACGTAAAATTTTTTGTTCAGGTCTATTCGCAATATTAAACGATTATAGTATTAAATTTCCATAATGCACGCCATTGCTGCTGGAAGGTCGTCCGCCTTTTGAACAATATTTTGCGCATTAAATGATTTATGGTTCTAGACTTTATCATTCCTACTAAACCAGATGCACCACAAAATCGCAGCCATACCAGCAAGTTCTAGCCGGCTGAAACAAACCCTGACAGAGTTCCACCATCCTGCGCACGAACGAAAACCTGCAAATTGGTCACTAAATTTAGATTTAACCACATCTAACAAGCAACAACACACTCCAGAAAAATATGCACGTCGGTCTCGTTTTCTACATTACAAACTGGGCATATTTTGTTTATATCTACCCTACGACTTGACAACGACACTTTTGTAAGCAAACATTGCGCAAATAATCTCCACAAAAAATTGTGATCTTGTTCGAGACTTCCAAATTCCAAACGGTGGACCACAGTATTAATGATGGGCCCATCACCAGCAAAACATAAGCAATAGCCAATAAGTATCTACTCTTTACCGTGTATGCACCCTTCTCGGCCCAATTTCATCTCTATTTATCGGCTCTAGTAAAACGGGACACCAGAATCGTCAAAATATGTTAACAATCTCTAAATGAGAAAGTGTTGTAAATAAAATTAATGTCCCATTCTTTGGTGTTCGTGTTAACCAAGTCTGCCACTCGAAGGTCCTCTAAACCAGTCGGGCACGGAGTTTCAATCAACGGCTAATCGTTGTCATCGAGCCACGGCGCTGTCCATATGCTGGTTTAGTGGCCTGAACCAATACGCACTCTTCTACCTTGTTTAATAAGAGATTGAGATGCCCAAATACTGTGCTAAGCGTAGCTTGGGTTAGAGCGAACTTGAGCATTTAGAAAGTTATCATTGGGATAGTACCTTGCTTTATAAATCTTGCTTAACATAGAAGATTTATTAGGGAGGAGCCTCCACCCTTGCTTCACCAAAAAAGCTATATTAAATAGCCGAATATTCAGAAAATCGAGCCCGCCATCGCGTTTATTAATGCATAAATAATCCCATTTTTTCCAATGAAGACCTCTCTCATTTAAGCAGCTAGAACCCCACCAAAAACTGTTCATCATCTTCTCAATATCATCGGTAAGAGAAACCAGAAGAAAGAAGACACTATTATATAACTGGGGACCATTTGCACTACCAACTTCAATAAAATCTATTTACCCGCTCTCTAAAGAAGCTTATTTCTCCACTTGTTGAGTCACTTCCAAACCTTCTCTCGAACATAGTTAAACACCTCCAACTTATTACGGGCAATAAGAGATGGAGCCCCTAAATACTGGCCGTGATTATCACAAATTAGGACTCCAAGGACCGCACAAATATCATTTTTTAACTCTTCTTCTACATTGCCGCTGAAAAGGATTGAAAACTTATCATAATTGATCTTCTGCCCCGACGCCTTCTCATATCTAATTAATGTATCCTTCACGACTTGACTCTCTTGAATCGAGGCTTTGAAAAAAAAAGGTTATCATCGACAAAAAATAAGTGCAAGACGGTGGGCGCGCCTCTATCCACTTGACATCCATGTAAATCCCCTTGGCCGACTTAATAATTAATTAATAAAAAGAGAAACCTTCTGCACAAATCAAAAAAAGATAGGGCAACAGAGGGTCACCTTGTCTAAGGCCCTTCGTCGGAATAATGGGACCTACTTCGTGCCCCCCATGGATTATATTGTACCTCACGGTCGTGCAAATAGCATCAATAGATTAACAAACTCCACTACGAAACCTAACTTTAATAGCATGTGTTTAAGAAAAGCCCATTCCACATGCTCATAAGCCTTTGGCATGTCAATTTTTCAGCGATACTACCCCCGAAACCCCACGAGTTTTGGGATGAATTTAATGACTGATCTCGAATGCAACTAGAACATTATCTATGATCAATCGGCCTGGTATAAACGCACTTTGTTGCTCCGCAATAACTGGATTAAGATCGAACTAGCTTCATGCGATTCACAATCATCTTTGTCATGATTTTTATAATTACGTTACAAAGTGAAATAGGTCCTAGCTCGATAATGTTTATTAGGCTTTTTAACTTTCGGGATCAGCACTATAATAGTATCGTTTAAATTGCCCAGTAACACCTTATTGTTCAGACACTCTAAGCAAGCTTCCATGACCTTAGACCCCACCTCTTTTCAATAGCCCTGATAAAATCCCAGATTAAGTCCATCCGGGCCTGGACTTTTATCTCGGTGCATCGATTTGACAGCTTTAATAACTTCTACTTCAGTGTATGGGCATACTAAAAAAGCATTTTGACTATTGGATAAAGAGCAATGAATTGAGGTTTTTAATTGTAGCATTATCGTACCCTCGAGTCATAGATAAATCAGAAAAATAGTCTCCAATCAGCCTTGGCAAACCTGTATTCTAGCTTTACCATGCGCCGCTGCTGTCTAATAGGCGCTGAATCGTATTTTTGCGCTTCTTTGACGATGCATAATTATAAAAGACTTAAGAATTAATATCTCCGAACCTTAACCAATGCAGTTTTGCTCTTTGCCATCAAAATTCTTGTTTTTGCCTTAACAAAGTTTATAATTTCGTATTCTCAGAAATTGCCAGTAACTGCGCAATATGCATTCAGTCACGACATAGGGATTGAATGCGTTTTCTGCAATCTTCCACCTGTTTACCAAATTTTTTGCATTGGATATTACCTCACTCTAGTAGCTCTATACTGTAAGAAATAATACTTTGCTTGATGTCGATATTTAGAGAATTACACCACTCCCTTATAACCACATTTTACAATTCGGGTCAAGCTTCCAATAATTTTCAAAACGAATTTTTTTTAAGTTGGACTATTGGCCTATTATCAAGGACTAACAACAAAGCATTATGATCAGACGAGGCAACAAAGATATTTTGGGTAATGGCGTTACCGAAATTAGCAAGCCAATTCTCTGAAGCGAGAGTTATATCAAGCCGTTCTTCAACAAAATCAGTTGTACCTCTTCATCTCTCTCATGTAAAAGGATACCTCGACATACCTACTTCGCAGAGACTGGTATCTTCTAGTGCACTCTTGAACCCTGTAATAAGATGAACCGGTCTAAGTTGCTTTCTTTTTTTCTCCAATTTTCTTAAAATGTCATTAAAATCCCCAATGCAAAGCCAAGGCTATGTAGATTTGTTCGCCAAATTTCTAAGAATATCCCAAGATTCCTGCTTACATGTATTTTCCGGACATCCATTAAACCCAGTTAGTCACTATACCTCGCCAGTCGAATTCGTAATAAGAACGTCTATGTAATTCGAAGATAATCCCTGTAACACCCCCTTAATTAATAGGATAACAGCTGTAATTAAGACCTAGAGCGTTACTACTCCACTTTGGACGAGCTAAAGTAGGTCTAAAACAAGTAATAAAACAATAAATTCAAGAAAATCACATCGCATGGAACAAACAATCGTGATACTTATTCTTAGGGCGATAATATAAAACATAGGTGTAATATACATTTATACACTTACATAGAATCTGAGAGACATACATACCATGTCAACATGTATTACAAAGTAAACAATAACTCAGGCTACCCGTGGCTTGCTATGTACACACCTACACAACAAAAATGAGTCGGTATCAGAGCTCCTTTACTTCGTTCCCGACCCAGTGGCTTCTTCTGTTTTATTCGTCTCCTGGATATCTGAATTTGTTTACATAAAACGGGGTGAGCTCACAACTCAATAAGGGGCGATATAACAGGCAATATTACATACAAAACGTAATTAACTATTTAATCATAAATCATGACTTAACTGATAAAACAATGCATGCATGTGCATATGCAGGTTACCTCCCTTTTGTCAACCATTACATCGAGAAAATACCGAGGCCGAACCGAATAATAATAATAATAGTAACAATGGGCCTGATCACCCCCAAGAGATACCGAAGTTGGGCCGAACCATAATCATAAGAATAAGAACGAGCCTGATCGCCTAGAGAATAAATTGAACATAATCGCGATATAACATTATCCAGCACATAAAGTATCATCATCATACTATAATAGAATTGGACTACATGTCCATCCATATCATATCACAGAATCACAAGTGCTTTGCCGATGTTTAGATTTTCGGGCTACTTCACCGCTGGCTCTAGACGGTCGACCTCATTGCTGTCCTTCGAGAGTTTAGAAATTTTTAACCCAAGGGCACCGAGCCCTACTTATTTTCACATCGGCAAGTATTAGTCAATACATATTTCTTTCATTATCAAAGGGCCACGATAACAATCATAATCGAACCCATCACCGGACCATATCACGTCCCAGAATGATACGAACAAATATAAGAAACTTTCGGTACCATAAATACAAGATATATGCCCATATGATAGGCCATAAAAATAGTCTTAGCTTGCCGAAAGATCTCCAAGAATCCGGTTGACACAATAACGATGCACAATATGCATAACATGCTAATAAATGAATATTTGAAATAACTTATGCCATATAACTACAACAAATCTCTATACATGTCCTTGATGTATATAATTCATCAATTAATCAATTTCATCAATACACAATATTTATACATCTAAGAGATACCTCAAGTATATCAATTAAAACATATATATTAAGTATAATGGCACATCTTGCTTCAAATCACATGCCCATGGCTTTATAAATCATAAACTATCAACATCCTCATCATATAATAATTCTTAAAACAAAGATAATTAAAATATGATGATTCATATATAATAAAATTATATTATCGGATTTTAAAAATAATTAAATCCATGCCTCAAAATATTTAGCTCCAAAAAAATAAAATTTGAGTTGATACTCAAACCCCGACCAACACAACTCTAAAAATTTTTATACTGTTGTGTAGCCCTCGACACATAGAACAATTTTTCTTTAAGACTTAACTTGATTCCGCGGAATTTGGATGACCAATTTATAGAAAGAAAGCTTTCGTACCTAATTTTTTTTCTCTCTGTTCTCTCTCCCATAAGAATGGAAGAATGAAAATGAAAGAAGCCTTCGTTTTAATCAAGGCTGAGTCGGTGGTGTTAAGGGAAAAAAAATATAACTTTTACTAAATTACGGCATTTAACCCTGAAGTTTCATAACTTTATTATTTTAACTCTGAACTTTTGCAACTTTACAATTTAGTCCATACTAAACTTATAAAGTTTTACAATTTGGTCCATACTCCACTAAGATTCCTAAACTATTCAAAAAGATTCACTTAGTCGAGATTAATATGTGTCTAATTTACACTAATTACATTACTGAGTATTATAATCCCAGCAACCTCATTGCCATTTTATCACGCCTCAAAAAAGACAAACCGCCCCCGTTATTTCTTCCTAGAACAAAACACAAACCTTCAAAACATAATTGATTTTGCACGTACTCCACCCTTCTTCTCTCCACCTTCAACTCTATAAGAAAAATAAAAGCGAGCAAATATTTGGAATTTAATTCCCGTAAATCTTGAATCGTCGTGTTGTTGCCTATACTGCTACAATTCCAACTTAAGAGATAAATAATGCCTGGCGGGTCTGCTTTGCAGATCCCACCTTAAAAGATTTATTTGAGTTATGCCCACTCCTGACTGACCCAAGTTTCTTATTACCATTAAGATATTCGAGCACTGATACCACTTCATCTTCCTTGCATTTTCGTTTTGAATCGGATAACTGAATCTTGCCATCACCTTTATTAATATTCTCCTTGTCGCTGCCATATTCCTCCCCTGACCCGCCATTAAGTACCATATTAGAATTCAGTTGTACCCCATTTTTACCCTTTTGAATCTCAGTCATGTTCTGTACTACTGGCTGCACCATAATCCGGCTGCTACTTCCTGCAATTCTGCTGAACTTCATTGTTGGATTTGCATTAAGCCACTTCTCACCTCGTGCCACTGTTTGCTTGCGTGAGGCTGCTCTAAGCTATGTCCCCAATTTTTTTCTATGAATTTACCTGGGCATTTTAAAAAACAAAGGGCAGAACTTATCCATATGTCCAATCACTTCACAGAAGAAACAAGAATTTGGAACCCGTTCGTATTTAAAGTTAAGCCATATACCCTCCTGACCCCATTATATCTTTATTTTATATTTATAAAGTTTATTTATTATACTTTATATTCTCAAATAATATATATTAATACGTCAGCATTATCATCAAGTAATTATAAAGACTTGATTTATGCTATGTAATATTAAAATTTAGATGTCAATATATGTCATAAGTGTAATTAATATTTACGGCCATGCACAAATGAGATGTCATTTGCTTATAAATACAAGAATGACACTTGCCAGTCTAATCTGGAAATATCAAAAAAGTTGGTTTGTTGACCTCTGATTTGTTTTAGGAACTAGTATAATAAAATGAGCTGATATACAGGGTCGACACCAAAACGAGTTGGATCCGATATCTTTAGCTCAGATATTCTCTTATAAAAGGGAACCTTACAACATAGGGACTCAGGCAATCAAACTTGCGGAGCTTTATAAAGATGATGACCGTAGAGGCTATGAACTTCGATCCATCAAGGATTTGTCATCTCGTATTGATATCGTTTTGATTAAAATTAATGCGATTTACATGGCCTAATTCCCTTTTGTTTTAGATTAATTATTTAAACTCATACGATCAAGAAATTTTTGATATTGAACATGTGTGTTCTCTTTTTGACAAAAGGAGTTAATCATTTGTTCAAGGTCGGGCTTTAATGAATGACTCCCTTGGAAGACCCTTAAATAATGCAAAATGTGCTAAACTAAAGAGTGTAAAACCTAAAAACCCTATCAATCTCATGCGAAAAAGAAACAGGTTAAAATATGGACTGCAATTCTCATAACTTTGCAGTCTATTCATTTCACTGCAATATGAACTTTGCAGTCACAAGCAAGGATATCCTTTACGTGCAATGTGTAACTTTAGTCCATATTTTTAGTGCATAAGTTGTCATTTTATTGAACAGTCCATATTTTACTGTGTATGCAATGTGAACTTTGCAATACCCTCTGACCTTATATTTTTAGGCGCAAAGAATTCATATTGCAAAACAAACACGTACATATTACCTTCAAAGTTCTGACTGCAATATGAACTTTGCAGTTCATATTTTAGCATTGCAACAAAACGAGACCAACACGAAACAAGGAAACGTGAACTTACATGCAGTCCACCCTATAGTTGGATGGTTCCAAAAGCGAATTTCATTCAAAAAGGGGTAAAGACCCTTGTAGAATAAACTGTTCGGTTCAAGATCCTTGGCCCACATCCCTATAACAGACTGTTTACTTCATTTGAAAGTTATCAATGATATTTACTAAATTAGTATTTCTTCAAGAGAACAACATTCATAGTGACTATAGTAGAGAACATTAAGGTTGAAAAACAAGGAAAATTATGAATGGAAAAGAAAAAAAAGAAAAATGAAATTGCTGGTAGTGCTTCATTCAAAATATCTTTATTCATTTTTTTCAGGATTCTAAAAATAATGTATGGAATAAGCAATATGGTAGTCTTCTTAATTTCTAGAATTAATATTTAGGATTAATTTCACTTTACCCTCTCAATTATAGGGGTAGTGGCACTTTGCCTTATCAACTATTAAAATTAGCAATTAATGCTACCAACTATTCAATTTGTTGCACTTAACCCATTTTAACTGACGGGGTTAAAAATTTTGAACAATTTGGAGCTCAAATATAATTTTATATAAATTAAGACTAATTTTATATAAATTAAGACACTAAATGTAATTTTTAATTTTTGTCACCATTTGTACATCGATCATCTCCATTCACCTCTTCTTCAACCATAAACCTTTATCACCTTTTCCGGTTAATCTCTCCTGTCGTCATCTCCAACCACCACCATCTGTGGCCACCTCTGAAAATTGAAGAGGAAAGAAATAGGGGTAGTAACGCATGTACAAGGGTAGTAAAATCAAGAGGAAAGAAATGGAGAAAAGATGGTAAAATCAAGAGGGAGAAAATGAAAAAACCCATCATCAAATTCTGCTTTTTAATTCATATTAACGCATATATAATAATACATACACACAGGTGGTAAAATGAAACCCGGGAATTAAAATCAAGAAGGAGGACATAGCAAATTGAAGAAAACCCATCATCCGATTAACACCTACATCATATATTTGATTCTTATATATATACATATATATATATATGTATGTATAAGCGTTATTACTGATGCCTCTGTTTTTGCTTTGAAAGATCATCAGCACTCTGCTTTTCTCTTTCCAGCACCATGAAGGACCCAACAGAACATTCATGGCTTTAATATCTCCATGTAAGATTCTAGGCACGCAGTCATGGTGTAAGTAGGCAAGCGTGTGGGCCACACCGAGTACAACCTCGTACCTAGCCTCCCACTCTGCTCCTCCCTTTCCAGCACCATGAAGGAGTGAACTCAAGCTCAATAATACTTATACATACATACATACATATATATATATATATATAAATCAAATATATGATGTAGGTGTTGATCGATGATGGGTTTTCTTCAATTTGCTCTGTCCCTATTCTTGATTTTGATTCCCCAGTTTCATTTTACTGCCCATGTGTATGTATTATATATGCGTTAATATGAATTAAAAATCAGAATTTGATGATGGGTTTATTCATTTTCTCCCTCTTGATTTTACCATCTCTTCTCCATTTCTTTCCTCTTGATTTTACTACCCCTGTATATGCGTTACTACCCTTATTTCTTTCTTCTTCAATTTTCGGAGGTGGCTGGAGATGGTGGTGCTCGGAGATGACGATCGGAGAGATTAACCGGATATGGTGATAAAGGTTCAAAGTTGAAGAAGAGGTGAATGGAGATGATGTGCAAGAATGGTGACAAAAATTAAAAATTACATTTAGTGTCTTAATTTATCTAAAGTTATATTTGAGCCCCAAATTGTTTAAAAATTTTAACCCCGTCAGTTAAAATGGGTTAAATGCAACAAATTGAATAGTTGGTGGCATTAATTGCTAATTTTGGTAGTTGATAGGGCAAAGTGCCACTACCCATATAGTTGAGAGGGGCAAAGTGCAATTAACCCTAATATTTAAATGCCAATCACATATTTTATTTATTTATTTTAGGATTCTTGCCAAAAAAATCTTTGGTTAATTTTGTAAAATTATCTATTTTTTTTTAAAAAAAGGTAAAGCTATCGTAATGCTTAACCAACAATTTATTATATTATATTTGGATCAAAAAGTTCTAATTTATGTAGTTCTATTTTATTCCCATTATAATTCTAATCTAAAACCGTTAAATTAACATTTAAATATTTCAATACATAATAAAATCCACTAAAATTGTATCAATCTTTTAGAAGGTATTCAAAGATAAAAATAATATATATATATATTCATATTCTATAAGTTATCTTTGTGTAGAATTTGAATATGTATATGAGATAAATAAATTAAACTCTGAAAAATAACATCACAAGAACTGGCTAGAATAACTATATTTATCAAATTAATTTTGTATCTTTTGCTAGAGAATCATGTTACATAATGTATAATCACCTAATACATATTTGCTTTGGTAGAAACCGAAAGTAGTTTAGTAACAATATTTTTCTTATTAAATTTATATATACTAACACAATAAACTATAAGGGGGCGAATTAAAAAGAAAACAAAAAGTATTGATGCTCCTACGATAAAAAGAAATATTTAGCAAGGTTTTATTTTCAATTTTTTATTATGTACCTTAATTGTTATCTTCAAATCATAATATTCCTATAAAATTGTTTCTAAATTTAAGTTCGAACATTTAATTTACATATATAATTATCTCTTAACTTATATGTGATTATCATTATTTTTTTTACGCATTTATTAGTCGTCAATAGTCGCATGCAACACGCATGTAATGTGACTAGTAATTAGTAATTTACTACATCTGAAATCTGAATGGGCTTCATTCTATATCCATATATTGAAACAAACCCTAAGGCTTCGTTCGATAGTAATATGAAAAATAGTAAGGAAATTTTTTAGAGATAATGGGTTATAGGGCATCGCTCCGTAATGTTTTATAGCTCTAAGGACGGACTCATGTTTAATAAAGAAAAGTAATACTAATTTCTTAATTTGGTTTTATAATAAGGACACTTTTCATAATATTAATTTATTTTAAGAAAAATGATAAATGTTGATAGACAAATATACCCCTAATAAGTTTAAGTTAATGTTAAAAATAACAAATCTCTCTCTCTCTTCAGTTCTCATTTCTTCTCTCCTCTCTCTCTTAAAATCAAATACATTGCTATCTCTCTCTCTAAAATCAATAAACCAACTTTAGCTCCGACCAACAATCTCACTTCCTCCTCCTCCACCACCACCACCACTTGACTTTCCGATCGTTTCGCCGAGAGGATCGGAGCACTGTTCTCATTTTCTTCTTCTTTTTTTCTGCAGAGGTAATCATAAAGCAGATATAACTTTTGATTAAACTGTTGGATCTAGCTAATTTTCGAATATGTTGTTCAGAAGACAAAGTTACTATACCATCGCGTAAATCAAGTCGATCGGAGGTCGTTTTGTTATCAAAATTGACCAATTTCAACAGCCCAGCGGGATATTGAAAAAAAAAATTCTGATCGTAATTGTTTTTTTCTTTTACGATCCCTATATCGATCCATATATATATGTACATATATATAAATATAGTGGATGCTTAATCTCATCAATTTTGTTATTCTATGTTTTGTAATAGTGCTAAAATCATTTTAGCACATTTTGGTTGTTGTTCAAGCGGTGCTAAATGCATTTAGCACCTTCTGGTTGCTGTCCAGGTGGTGCTAAATGCATTTAGTACTTTCTGGAGCGCATTTAGCACCTTTTGATTGCTGTCCTGATTGCTGTCCAGAAGGTACTAAATGCATTTAGCACCTTTTGGAGTGCATTTAGCACCTTCTGGTTGCTGTCCAGGTGGTGCTAAATGCATTTAGCACATTCTGGAGCGTATTTAGTACTTTTTGATTGTTGTCCAAAAGGTGCTAAATGCATTTAGCACCTTCTGATTGCTATCTAGGTGGTACTAAATGCATTTAGCACATTCTGGAGTGCATTTAGCACCTTTTGATTGCTATCCAGAAGGTGCTAAATGTATTTAGCACCTTCTGGTTGCTGTTCAGGTGGTGCTAAATGCATTTAGTATATTTTGGAGCGCATTTAGCACCTTCTGGTTGCTGATAGTGTCATAATTAGACGTGAGATGTTATAAGGAAGGAGTATTAGTGTCTTTTTTGTACAATGTCCTTAATTTACATGTCTAAATTTTAAATGTCCTTTATAATTATATTATTATTAAAATGAGCCCTTATGCCCAATTGTCCCAAAATTTTATTTGTGATAAATTAAAAAACAAGATAAATATGCCCTTAAGTGTTTTTTCCTTTTTTGTAGCGACAAATATGCCCTTATTTTTAAACACAAGATTTTAAGATTTACATAAAAATAAAATAAATATAACTTCATATATTTTTATATTATAGTATTAGTATTCTAAATAAATTTAAACTCTACTTTAGTTGGTTAAACTAATTAAACAAGTTAGAATTATATTAGTATTAGTATATCAAATAGTGTATAACTCCATATATTTTTATATTAGTATTAGTAGTTTAAATAAATTTAAACTCTACTTTATTTGATTAAAAATAATTATATAAATTAGAGTTTGTGTTGAATTAGGTGTTTTTCAAAACTCACCGCAAAAGTATGTATATTTAATAAACCGTATTAAAATTACAAAGCTATTAATATTAACTTAAACATCAACAGGCTATACAATCTATTATTTATGAGTGTTATATTATTTTAATATTCATAATAATCCACATTCGTTTAATATATTAACTATTTATCAATTCTAAAAATTTATTAAAAACTATTACTCTCTTATATGTTTGATCATATTTTATCTTGTATCTATAATAACATCTTTATATAGTTAATCGATTTTATGATTTTCTTATAATTATTAATTTAATTTTACACTTGATATATGTTTTTGCTTATTTGTGATTATTTTTATTTCATATTAATTATTCAATTCTTAATATATGTATTCATTAATGGACTTAATTAATCACCGGCCTTTATTAAGTTCTAAAATCACATTCAACGCACGTGCACAAAAATTATTATTCATAAAAATGATCAGTACTAGTCTATTCTCCAATTTTTTTTTTCCCATGAATGAATTGTCGCATCAATGAATTGTTTCTTTTATCTTTTTCCACCCCTCCAATTTATGTTCTCACTTAGGTTGCATTTGGATGACGGTAAAGTAAAGGAAAAATAAAGAAAATTACATTTTCCTACACTCTTGACACATTTGGTTTGCAGCAAAGAGTGTTCATAATTTTTTTACGACGTTCTCTCGGGAAAACTTTTCATCCAAATTACATCATGCAAAAATCACAAGATTTTTGAGAGAAAGCCACAAAAAAGCTGAGACAATTACGAAAATATAATTAAATAAATAATTTATTAATTTGTAATTATTAATTTAAAATTTTCAAAAAACTTTTGTTAAAAAGATAGTTTTATGTGTTTAAATGTATTGTAACTTCTATCAAAATGTTTGCTAATACTAATATCACATTCTTAATAGTTTATTTATTTATTTTAGTATGTTAGTGATTGTTTTGAATTATAATAAAATCATAATCACTAATTTTTTAATCTAGGTTCTTAATTTTTTTTTATTACATTGTCAACCAAACGCATATTGTAAAGTAAGGTTATTTTTTTTTATAACACTTTATTTTCCTTTTTTGTAAAATAACTTTTTTACTCAACTTTTCTAACAACCAAATACACTAAATGTTATTTTGTGTATTTATTCATTTAGCAAATTTTTCGGTTTTACATTCTGTCTTTATGTATTTTTTTTTTAAAATTTAAATGCTATTCATATTATCGTACATTTAATTTCAGTGATTTGATGACTATTTAATTTGTCAAGATTGTTTCCATTGCGAACAAATTTAAATACCTTATGCTTTTTATTGATATTTATTGTAATTTATGTTTTACTGATTTTAATCTTAAATGAAAGTGTCTCCCAATTTTTCTTAACTAGTTTTAGGTGTCTTTAAGTATATATTTTTTTTCAAATTTCAGTGTTTTTTATTTCATTTAATACATATTATTGTAAATTAAATTTAGTGATTAAATTTAGTTTTAATTTTTTTTATTATATCTAATTTTTAAAATTTTAACTTTGTTATTGCAATATTCGTTTATTCAATTATTAATTCTCATTATTTTTTATGTTGTGAAAATCCTTCCCGCGTTTATTTTCCCCACAAAACAAAACCTAGGTTTTCTAATTTATTTATCTCTCTCTTCTCTCTCTACAATCACTTTGTATATTTATTGTATACTTGTATAGATATAGAAGAAGAAGAAGAAAGATGATGACGAAAACGTTCAAAGGAGCAAATGTGTTCATGTCTCGGAATTTAGTGCCCCCGGAGATGTTCGATTCACTTCACGACGCTCTCAAGCACAACGGAGCCGATGTTTTTCTCTGCTGCGATCCCTCTCGCAATGGCCCTAACGATTATCACCTCATCTCTTCTCTCGATCATGTATGTAGTAGTACCAATTCATTATTACTTACACCATCGCTACTCCAGTTCCAGTTTCACTCCCAGTTTCACTCCCAATTTGCACTTGAATTTTGAATTTTAGGGATCACTTTGTTTTTCTAATTTCCGAAATTCTTAATGCTGAATGGACCTCTGAACAACTGAATGCTGAATAAATGACATTTTATAATTTTACTCTTATTGTTATATTTTTCGATAAGATCTTATTGTTGTTATATTCATTAATACCTAATGAATTAAAAGAATAGTGACTATGTTGGAATAAAATTTCATTAAAGTGAAATTAAGCATTAGCACAGGAGTGCTTAATTTTAATCCAATTCAGAGGTAAAAAACATACACCACCTCAGTTTATGATGCATGTCTTTTTTCCCTTTTTTCCAATTTACAGGAAAAGTTCAATCACCTCCGTGAACAGGGTTGTAATTTGCTAGGTATGTTAAGCCCTTTTAGTTTCCTACAGAAAATCTTAACATTTACATCTAATTACAAATTACAAACTACATGAAAGTAGTCATTTCCTTTTCTAATTTATTTTTGCTGTTGAATTCTTGGATTTGGATTATGGATTACTAAATTTGTGTGTAATATTGTACATTCCTTTAGACTTTTCCGTTCCGGATTTTTGGAATCAAAAGGAGAGGAGAAAATAAAGTGTTCAGTTAAGTGCAATTACTTGTTCTCTATCCATTTGAAAACAAGTTGGAAAATGATACCAAAAACCATTGATTTGTGTGAGAAGTTGGAAAATGAGTTGAGTGATGTGGAGAGATATTTCTTACTTTTTCTCTTTTTCAGTGGAATAAATTTCTTCGGTGGCGAGGACGATTTTTTTTTCACAAAAAATAAGGAAAGATGGAGGATATCTAACTGACCCCAAGTGCTAGGCAGAAGGCAGGAGGGCGCTAGCCACCAGGCAGTATTAATATTTCTAGATATATACTACAAGAAATCCAACTTTACTTCTTAAAAGGGCACAATAGTTCTCCAACCAAACATTTCCCATAGTTCACATTCAAACAATAGGACTTCTAAATGAAAAAAGAGTTGGAGAAGCCACCCAACATGCCTAGTCAGTAGTCAGCCGCATAGCTAGTTGTGGCTGCTACTGCTAGGCAACAACTGGCGTCTAGTCAGCCTAGATGGCCACCTTTTAGAACACTGACATAATCTACTCTTGTTGGATGATTCGACCATGTTGTTTTTAGGCAATTCTCCAAAATTTCAGTTCCTTGAGCTGACAAGCGAAATGAACATGTAAATAACCTATAATGTAACTAGGATGTTATTTGAAATGAATCAAGTCTTATTGTTTGCATGATCAACATGTTAAATGGAACGTGTTAATGAGAGGGTGTTGAATAATATTAGTTATGATACATGGTTGTACATTTGCAGGCCCTCAATGTGTTCTTTCTTGTGCAAAAGAACACAGAATGCTGCCTAAACAAGGTTTCACTTGTTGTCTTGCAATGGATGGGGTCAAAGTGCTGACATCTGGTTTTGAGATGAATGAAAAGGTATTGCAACTTTAGTACGTTCTTGTGATTCTCGTGTCTACAACTATCATAAGGAGAGTGGGTTTAAAATTTGAATGTTTACCCTTTTTTTCCCCAAAATGCGCTTTTCCCTTCTTTAGGTATGAAATAAAGGAGGAGAATCATTATATATATCATTTCAGACTTTTTCACCAGTTTGTATATCTCTAAGTGTTGGTAAGTTGTACTTCTTTGAGGCTTTGATCACACACAATGTCCTACATTTTTTGCTTTTTTAGTTAAGAGGTTATGCAATCCAAGAATAGATGATAGATTTTGTATTTCAAGTGTATATAATTATTGCTGAAATGCTCAAGAGCTACGTGCCCCATAATTGTTTAAAATTTAATCTTTTCTTTTATTTGAAACGAAGTGGATTGTTATAGTGCTCTGTTTTATCCATTCTATTTTGATGTTTAGCATAAATCGACTCTAAAGTTGTAGGACAGACTTTGATTGGCTTGGAAGTGGATGTTCTAAAATATTTTGGGTGGCCTTTGAATGGAAACACCAAAGAACATTTGATACTTCAATCGTAGTTCATTTAAAAGGTTGTCCCAGAGCAATGGCTCCCACATATAGCAGAATTTGGGAATGGTAAGATGGTAGATTGACATACTTCTGAGTTTTGGCGGTTTCTAGAATTTGCACCTGCTCCACTGCGTTTATTAGGACAGAAGCTGGCCATCGTTCTAGGGAACAACCTAATAATTCTAGTTCAATATGCTGTCACTTATTTTGTTAAATAAACTATAGCCTATTTTACGTTCAGTACAAGAGAGAGTTAAAGTGTTGCCAGTCATAATAGTAAGAATGTCAGCATCTTGAGAGTGTCTGTACTCGAGAGATCTAATTTTTTTTTTTAAGTAAAACTGTGTTCACATGATATATCTGTTGCATGTTACATACTAATATTTGTTAAATTCTAGCGCGTGCAATCTTCTTAAATTGGGTTATGGTTGATATCCTAGTTAAAATTAAAAAGGACTCTTTGAACAAACTGCTACGTAGTTCATTGGGAAGAAATTATTTTCAGCTAGTACAAGTGGTGGGTTCAGCTCTTCATATATGCAACTCACTTATTACCCCACAATACACATGCATGTTTTGGCAATGCAGTCAAAGCGTTGACTTGGGAATGCATGTGAATACAAGTGTATGAATTTGCGTGAATGTACACCATGTGCCAATATGTGCATACAATGCAAGGTTTTAGACTCTCACTGGCTGAAATTTGAGTGCACGTACATTCCATGTGTCAGACCCAATGAAGTTGAACGTTTTTTATAATTAAATTTCAAATCACATTATATTTTGCATACAACCTGACAATCTGCCATTTGAGTGTGTGTTAGCCACCCTAGGGTTATAGTTAGGCATTTTGTACTCCCCCCAAGTAAACATTGACACTGCCTTGGTTGTGGATGATGATGGTAGAGGGAGATGGAGAATTCTTGGTTCTGTTCTCCACCTTAAAGACAGAAAAAAGGATTGAGATTGATCAAATTCTATTCAGTCTGACTCATAGTAGAGGTTGTAGTGGTTATATTGGTTTGTTTTCAGCCTCCGAGAAAGAGTGGAGAGGGAAAAATGCAAGACAGGCCATAAATATTTCGTAGTTCAGTTGAGCGTATTTTTGTAATATACGATGCATTTTTGTGGTTATAATGGATAACTTGTCATATCTCTGGATAAAGTTATCCGTTTGCTTTGCCAAGTTGGTCAAACTATAAGTTTAATTGCAATTGATGGTAGGGGAGGAATAATGCAAATTGACAAAATCTCAGAAAACGGATTTCAACCTATATTAAAAGTTGAAGAGTGAAGGCATGAGCAATGTTTTCTTTGTTTAGTCACCATCACTTATTCTCATGTTGGGATTTGTTTAGCAGAACAGAATTTAGGGTGTGGTCGAAGGATGGTGCTTTCTTGTCACTTCTCTCACTTCGTTATCTTTATTGCTTATACTGGAACTTGAATGATTTGGAGGCGAACTAGCACTTGATGTTGCTTACCAAAATCCTCTTTATTTATGTTTTGATAGGTTCATAAGGGATTGAATCAGTGAAATGACATGTTTTTTGATACTTTTGGTTTATTGAACTTAATATATTCCTACTCTCTCTCTCTCTCTCACTATATATATATTTTATCTATAAAAATATGATCGTCTTTCATTCCGACTTCCCAGAGATCTTATCATATATGCTGTTTCCTTGTATTGTGTATGTCTTGTAGGTTGAGATTGGAAAGTTGGTGACGGCTATGGGAGGTGTATTGCTTTCCAAAGCATCGTCAGATGTTAGCTTTGTCATTGTGAAAAATGTCTTGGCTGCGAAGTACAAGGTTCTTGGTTTTCCTTTCATTTTTCTTTTTGCAAGTGAGAGGATTCCATCTAGTTTTCTCCGTGTCCCTCTTCTCATCCGTAATTCTGTATATATCTGGATAAGTTTTTGAGTGCCTCATAAAGAATGATTTCTCAATGTTCAAAGTTCTCACGGGTTTCGAATCGCAATCTGAAGAGAGGATGATGTTGGGAATTGAAACTGAGAAAGAGACATAAATGGTCTTCTCACTTGAACCTTGTCTCACGTGCTCACTTTCCCCAAAGGGGCCAACCATGCAAACACTTTTATTTTGGTAGGGATTCCACCTTTCCAAATAACGCTGAATTGAGGGAAAAGAGCACTTGAAGAAGAGCATGAAAGAATTTCGAAGAAGGATTTGCAAGAAAACTCACCAGAAGGATGCCCCACCCAAATTCTTTTGTCCAAGGACTCACGATTAATTTGAATATTATCAATGGTATTTAATAAGGATATGAATTCATCACTTTCTCTATCATTGAAATTTCTAGAAAAGTTCAATTCCCAGGAATAATTGAAATGAGTGTGCCAAGATAAGATTGATTGAATCTTGATATTACGATTGCTAGTTAGAGGATATAGACGAGGAAAAGACTCTTTTAGAGGACAATTACCTCCCCATAAATCTTCCCAAAACCGAATTCTATCACTTTTTCCTCAACCCACTTGGTATTTCCCACAAAGGAATCCCAACCAGTCGCGGTGGATTTCCAAGGGAAGCGAAGAGAAGCTTTGAAGCTAACATTCACGTCCCATCCATTAGAATGAATGCCATACTTACTCACAATAATAGAGTGCCAAAGTGAATCTTGTTCCAATGGAAATCTCCATAACCACTTACCAAGCAAAACCGAATTTCTTTGAATTAAATTTCCCACCCCTAAACCCCCAAATTTTTTAGACTTGGTGACTATTTCCCATTTAACTAAATGATCTTTCTTACCCTCACCTTGACCCTTCCAAAAGAAATCCCTCATGCCTTTTTCTAACGAACGAGCCACCTTGGTCGGAATTTTAAATATTGAAAGGAAGTATGTGTGGATACTACCTAGGACCGATTGGATCAAAACCAACCTACCACCCCTAGAGAGACAACCTTTATGCCACCCATCTAACCTTTTTGATACTCTCTCTACAACCGGATCCCAAAAAGCAGAGCTATTAGGATTACCACCTAAAGGCATACCTAAGTAACTCAATGGCCATGACCCACTAACACATCCCAACTGATTGGCTATACTAGACAGCTTCTTGGAATCAATATTAAGACCAGTGACAATGCTCTTAGCCATGTTAATTTTCAAACCCGAAAGGAGGGAGAAAAGATCTAGCACGCCCACCAAATTCTCAATGCTAACTTCCTTGCAAGACGTAAAAAAAATACTATCATCTGCAAATTGTAAATGGGAAATCCTCACTTTATCACGTCTGACTACAAATCCTTCAATTAGCTCTTTATCACACGCTTTCTTCACCAATCTACTCAACACGTCGGCTACCAGAATGAACAAGAAAGGAGACAATGGATCTCCTTGTCGTACTCCTCTCAATGCCTCGAAGTGCCCTCTCGGATTACCATTAATTATGATAGAAAAATTTACCGATGATAAACATTCCTCAATCCACTTCCTCTGATGATAAACAAATTGAAGAAAGCCTTAGGTCAGAATTGATTCCTTTAATACCAAGAAGACGAAGTAATTGGTTTGGCGTACTCATTTGAGAGGCAAGAGCTCCATTTATATACAGGGAATAGGGTATAATTTAGGAAACCAAATAAAAGGAAAGAACATAAAATATGATGTGATCCCATGATTTTGGGGATACTAATATTGCACCTGAAAAGCTAAAAATAGCCTATAAATGAAATTAATGACGATATTTCAACAGGAACCAAAGTAACTTTTGATTTTGAACAAAGGAGAAAACGAATAAAAAAAGTTTATTAACAACAATAAAAGTATATTAGAATTGTTTCTATATTAATATAAGAAAAATATCTCTTAGCAACCTTTCCTTGTTGTTAGGCTATGTATACAGTACATATATTTTATAGACTTATAGTACTATTACAATAAAAACATACACTCAAAAGTTCCATGATCAGAAGCAACCAAGTCTCACCAAACTGTACAGTTTTTTGGTTCATTGGCATCTTGAACCCACTCTCTGATTCTTGAAGTTTGAATGATATATTTGGTGTCTGTTTATCATGCACCTATATGTATTTGAAGACTAGTGCCCATTCTACAATTTTGTCCCACTAACTTCCAGTTGAATCCACAACTGATTCTCTGAGTTTTCTGTTTAATTTTGCAGTGGGCCTTAAACATTGTAAAGAAACCAATTGTCACTATAAATTGGCTACATCAGTGCTGGAAAGAGCACCGTGTTGTTCCTCAGGATTCATACAGGGTTCTTCCTTTTTCTGGATTGACAATCTGTGTCACCAAAATCCCCGCAGGTTGACAAGTTAAATAATAGTTTTTAAACTTTATGGAAGTAATATAGTCAATGTTGGGGGTGCTGCTTAATTATTGTCATTCGCCTCGTATAAGACTAGTATGCCTTTTTATTTCAGATGAACGGAAGGAGATGGAAAAAATTATCATTCAAAATGGTGGCAAATATTCTGCTGAATTGACGAAGAAGTGCACGCATTTAGTTTGTGATATATCCTACATATGTTTTCCTAGAGCAAAATAGTTTCATATCTGTATTGAGTATAATACTACATGTGCTTTCTAGTGCTTATTTTCATGTTTTTTCAAGTTCAAAATTCTTACTCTCTTTTTTAGCACCACTTGCTGGTACAATTTTAATATTTCTGTGTCCTCAAGGCTTCATGTTTCACCACTTCTATATAAATATTTTGATACCTGTTCTCATTTGTTAAACTTTTATAACCTTTCTGTACCTGCGGAGCCATATGCATCTTTTTCAACAGTGCAGTTCACAAAATGACAAATATGAGGCTGCCGTAAAACTCGGAATTCTTTATATGAAAAAATTGGTGCTAGTATGCTTTGATATTTTATGAAGTGTGCTTTCTTCATCATTGATCATCTTGATAAAATGTTTCTCCTTAACTGTTAATACGTTCCTGAAGGTGACAAATACAAGGTTGCCAAACGATGGGGTCACATTTATATTGTTGCTAGGAGATGGTTTGATCAATCTGTTGCTAGAAGAGGTAATGCATTCATGGTGCCTGAAACTCTCAAGATATCAAGTAAACTACCCATCCACCCCCTAAACTATGGCCAGAGTTCCAAAATTCCCCCAAACTAAAAATTGTGCCTATTAGACCCTAAATTATCTCCTGCATTTCATTTTGCCCCTTTCATCCATTTAAAGTAGGGGAAAATGGTCAAATGCACCACACATGACCATTTTGAAGGGTTTTTTGATCCAGTTTTTGAAAACTAACATTTCCCTCCATGAGTTAAAAACAGAAGAAAAAGCACGAGAGAGCAAAAAACAGAAGAAAAAGCACAAGAGAGTTGGACCAAAAAGAAGAAAAAGTACAAGATTTGCCTTCTCTTCCATGGAGGGAAATGTTAGTTCTGAGCAGTCGGACCAACATATCCTTAAAAATGGTCGTGTGTGGTGCATACGACCATTTTCTATCCACTTTAACAATCAAGATGGACGGAAGGGGCGAAATGAAACACGGGGATTAGTTTAGGGTCTTAATAGGCTTGATTTTTAGTTCAGGGGGTATTTTGGGCACATGAGTAGTTTACCATTACCTTTTTGTTTCTGTTTGTAGAGTCCACAGAATGGTTGCTCACCTAAATTTACTTTCTTTGGCGAATAGCATATCTTAATGAGGAGTCCTACCCGGTCCAGACTAGTTCTACTCCTTCAATGAATACCAGAAAAAATACTCTGACAGCACAGCGTAGCCAAGACGTTGGAAATTTTCAAAGTGCCCCATCTTCTGTGGCCACAGATGCAAATGTACAAGCTGCTTTATGCAATGGAATGTTGGATCCAGACCTAGAAGCTACTCTCTCACAGAATATGTCTTCTACGTTTTCAGATGTTCCTGTATTTGTAAAGGAGGACAGTGGAGTGCAACAAAGAAATGATATAAATTTTGATGGTTGTGTTGCCGATGATTCTCAAACTGATGACAACGATTTGTACCTGTCCAATTGTAGAATTCTACTTGTTGGTTTTGATGCCTCCGAAATGCGTAAACTAGTCAACATGGTTCGCAGAGGTGGTGGGTCCCGTTATATGGCGTTTAATGAAAAATTGACGCACATAGTTGTTGGAACTCCTTCAGAGAGGTAAGAAGTTCTTAATTTGTGCAACCTTGAAAATGTGGCACACGCGATGCGTGTGTGATATTGCACCTGGTAATTCTTTCTACTTTAATTCATTTTAAGATCTTTTGAAGCAATGTAATCATGTTTGATGAAGTGGTTATGTTGCATGCTCTCTGAAGTAAAGGATACGGGTTCAAACCCTACTATAACTATTATTTGTTTTTTAAAATTAAGGGCAATTTTGTAATTTCAACTATAGTTATAGATGAATAAATAAATAAAATTACAAAAAGCTTTTCTAATACTTTTCCCTTTGTCCTTGGTTTGCTTTTAAAAAATTGTTTAAACACATTGACATGCTTGTGAATTGAACAAGTTGACAGTGATTGCTTATTTGATTTGTTTTCAGCTAATGCTTTAACATTTTTCAGTGAGAAAAAAGAAGTAAGGGGCCTTGCAGCTTTGGGTGTTATCTATGTTGTTAGAACCGTGTGGCTTGAAGATTGTGATCGTGAAAAGAAAGAGATTCCTGTATCTCAAAGGCACATTGCATCTGACTTGCTTCTTCCGAAAGGTTTGATAGCCATTTAATTTACTCCACCAATTGTTCTTGTTCGTTACCTTGCAGTGATGTTTTTACAAAATGACTATTGATTTAGCTGTGTTTTTTAACCATTTTTTTGCATGGAATTCCATTCATGGTCAGTATTCTGTTGAGTCTCTCCATTTATATGTACTAGTTTCTGTGCGCGTGCGTTGCACGTGGTTTTAGTGCTTAATAAAGGTGATTAATTAAGTCCATTAATGAATACGTACATATTAAGAATTGAATAATTAGTATGAAATAAAAATAATCACAAATAAGCAAAACATAGTATCAAGTGTAAAATTTAATTAAGAATTATAAGAAAATCATAATATTGGTCAACTATATAAAAATGTTATAGATACACGACAAAAAATGATTAGATATACAAGAGAGTAATATCTTTTAATAAATTTTTAGAATTGGTAGATAGTTAAAATATTAAACGTATGTGGATTATTGTGCATATTATCACAAAATAATATAACACTCATAAATAATAGATTGTATAGCCTGTTGATGTTTAAGTTAATATTAATAGCTTTGTAATTTTAATATGGTTTATTAAATATACATACTTTTGCAGTGAGTCTTGAAAAACACCTAATTCAACACAAACTCTAATTTATATAATTATTTTAATCAAATAAAGTAGAGTTTAAATTTATTTAAACTACTAATACTAATATAAAAATATATGGAGTTATACACTATTTGATATACTAATACTAATATAATTCTAACTTGTTTAATTAGTTTAACCAAATAAAGTTGAGTTTAAATTTATTTAGAATACTAATACTATAATATAAAAATATATGCAGTTATATTGTTTTTTTTTTAATGTAAATCTTAAATCTTGTGTTTAAAATTAAGGACATATTTGTATCTACAAAAAAAAGGGAAAAACACTTCAATTATTTTACTTTTATATATAGTATAGATAGATATAGATTTAACATTTTGTCTTGTTCTTACCTCATTTCACAGATTCTAAATCCTACAATAAGGGAGTTGTGTTGGGCATGAACGGAATGAAAGAAGGGAAACCCTATAGCGTTCACTCTATCCTGCCTGATGAACAGTTACAGAGAAGTATGAATTCTGGAGCTGTAATGTCATCAGAAAAGAGCAAAGAGCTACAAAGGGACAGCTCTCTAGGAGCAACAACGAGGTGTACTAACCAAAGCCAGATTTGTTCTCTTAATGGTAATGATAAGGGTCAACATAAGATAATGCGTGGTTCCAGCAACCTAATTCAGGATAGGAAACCAGGTGTTTTCTCGGGGAGGCTATTTCGCTTTTCCAGTTCCTTTCCTGAAGATCGGGTAAGTTATGTTATTTAATTTCTATAAATACCTAAGCCAATGATGTCTAAATAATTGCATTTTTTTGAAATGTGCCCTTTTGAGCCTTGCACGGTTCAAAAGTATAAGACGCATTATCCAGGTTCTACATAGCAATTTTGTACCTCGCAAAAAAATATAACAATTTTGAACCTCTGGAAAAGCTATATCAATTTTGTGGTTTAGTGAACTTAAGTTTGTGTATAATATGGGCGGCCTAAAAGATGCTGGGGTAGTAGGGGGGCGCCTAGGCTAGGCTGGGATGTTAGAATATTGAACTTAATGATTTGTAAATAGTAGAACATGGGGGACACTTGATGTGTGTGCAGTATTGTACCTGGTATTCTTGTAATTCTTAAGTCTTAATACTTTAATTTTTTCTTTTTAAAAAAAATCTATAACACAATGTGATAATGTTTGATAGTTGCCTATTGTTAGTATCAATGTTTTAAAAGGCGAGTGCGTAGGTCAAGGCGTTTTCTTGTTGAAAGGCGAGGCGTAAGCCTCAAGGCGCTAATCCGCAAGCCTTTCGTGCATTATATATTTAAATTAAAAAAACAAGAAATAATTAAAAGAGACGTATAACACTAAACATAAAGAAATAATAAACACATAATCACCTTTTGAAGTAACAAATAAAATTCAAAGAAGTAAATAGATAAATATACACTGAGCACTTTGTCTTATCTTTCTTGCTTATGTTTTCTAATGGCAATAAGAGTGCATATAACAGCAAAAAGTTGAAATTTTATGTTGAGGTTTCATACATGTAACAAGAATGACTATAATTATCAATTTATATCTATATAGCAGCAACCAATATGAATTTACGGACAAAAAACTATATATACATGTAAAAGTTGCAGCAAAGAGAAAAAACTCAAAAAGCGTCCAAAAGGCGTAAAATGCGCAAAAAGTGTATGAGGTGTACAAAAAGGCGTAGTAAAGCGCAAGCCTTTTGTGCATCACGCACTTATTCATGAGCTTTATTGCGTTTTCTAAAAAAAGAGATGTGTAAAGGCGAAAGCCTTTTAAAACATTGGTTAGTATAAAGGTGACAGGTATAAATCCCATTAAACTTCTTCTTCTGGTGTGGACCCAAGAAGAAAATTCGGAATATTGCGAAAGAATTTTTTTGTAGTGGATCATTCAAGTAAAGTTGTAATTTCTAGATGGTTAAAAGTCCTTGACGAGGAGAATTATAATGCGTACACTTTCTACTTTACTTTGAATCTGGTGCTTGATGTTGGTGGCATAATATGAAGGATCAAAGTTTTCTACCATGGATTCTAATGGTATAACTAAAATTCATTTGATTGGTAATTAACATTTTAGACATGAATAGATATGTCTGATCGTATGTCTTGGTTCATGCTGATCGGAGGGTTTGAATGCACCCTTGGGGATTAGTCAGTGCTCCAAGAGACCTTCCTACCCCAAGTTATAAATGAGATGGTTAAAAGTCCTTGACGAGGAGAATTATAATGCGTACGCTTTGTACTTTACTTTGAATCTGGTGCTTGATGTTGGTGGCAGTGGGTGATGGTGAGGCCTAGTGACCACCCATGTGAATAAGGAAATAAAAATTGCGGTGAGGTTATAATTGACCATTCAAAAAAAAGATGTGCCTTTTAAATGGACAAATGTTGTGAAGTGTCCTTATGGCTAGAGCAAATTGTAGAGGAAGCACTCCATTTGTTATGAAAATGTAAAATCTTCCGTTGAATAAAATTGTAGAAGGAGCCCTTCCAACTCGTTTCTCTTTTATAATTGTTTTTCCAATTCACTTTTTTAATTCTTTTGAGCTGTTTCCTTCACTAAATAATTCCTCCCACTTTGTATGATTAAAAGATTTGGATTCTTTATCTGGCCAGAGAATGGAAATTGTGGAGTGGATTAACCAAGGGGGAGGAGAGGTGGTGGTTGATCCGACTGAAAAAAATGTGCACTTCACTGTTGAGTGTCATGGTGCTGTACACACCCCTACTAATATTTCAGGAAGTATCAACGTGTCCAGTCACTGGATTCGGTCTTGTTTAGAGGTACTTATTTCAGTTTTAAAATGAAATTTTCTACTACCATGATATGATTTATCTTTAGATTGCATCTTGATTACAGTGATATAAAAGCTGCTTTGTTTTCATCTGAACTTTAATGTTTCTTGAGTGTACCTAATTTTCCATTCCTTTCTTCTTCGTAGGTTTAAGTATTGTTTGACATTTGGTTTTGCTCTTTCTATTTTATGTTTTCGACTGTCTTTTCTTTCTCACAGAATCCCTCTTTGTAGTTCAAAATAATTTGGAAGGACAAGGGTGATGGTCATTATTTATAAGAATCATGTCTATTTATGAATAATTATACTCCTTATGTGCTTTTGTTGACTGATCTGTTCCATTGTCATATATATGCCACGTCTGAAAGTGTTCTCATATATGTATATGGCCATTCATTTGAGTACTTAGAATTCATGTATCTAGAATGGCATATTCACGATTGATGTATCTAGCATGCTAATCGCCAAGGACAAATTTAAGCAGTATTTATAATGTTTCCTGCATGTTAGTTACATTTATAAATTGTTAAATTTGACACCTAATTGGTTTTCATGCTTCATTTTTATAGGTTTTTGTTCACTAATGGATAAATATTTCTCAGCCGTTGAAATCCACAGTTTCACATTTGTAATTGTTTGTTTGCATGCATACACACATTTATGTGCTATAACAATTTTATTGGACATGGAGATTGCCAATTTAGTTGTAAAATTTATTGATGATTGTATGACATTTACCACACATTTGGTTCAAGTTTTTGTGCCCATTCTGGGAATCGTAAGTTGGTTAATGCAAATATAATTCATGTGTAGTTGATTCACAGAATCCTATTCCTTTGCTGAAGCTCAAACTTTACATGGGAAATTGATTGTTAACATATATAATATATATTTACTATTTGTCATTTATATAGTTGCCATTTATAAGAGTTCACTAGCAATATCTAAATCTTTAGATTGATTAGATTTTTATATTTTCCTTATTTATATCATTCTCATAACCTTATATAAAGGTCTCCATTGTAATAGTTTTATAACAATCAATTCAATAATATTTATCTCTTTTCTATATCTTTACATGGTATCAAAGGAATAAGATCCTCCTAGTTTGAGTTCTAAATTATAGTTCCACTATCATGGCGGGCGATACATATTGTCGCCCGCCGGACCACCTTCGGCGCTAATTTACCATTCTCTTTCACCTTCGTCAAAACCACAATCACTACTCAACCAATCTACCATCATCCTTTAGCCTCACCTCATCCTCTTGCTTTGTCTCTCAACCTAAACCATTAATCAAATCCTACCTTCTCTTGGTGGCCTTGTTTCTTTTTCTTTCCATCATCTATTTTCAAACTCAAGTTAATGATATCAAACCCTAGCCACTGTGTTTCCATCCCAGTGCTTAAACCCTAGCCGCTGTGTGTTCATCCCAGCGTGTAAAACCTAGCCGGTGTGTTTCTATTCCAGTGTGTAAACCCTAGCCGTCGCTATTCTCTTCCATTAAAACCCTAGCCGCTGTGTTTCTAGTCCAACGTGTAAACCATAGCCGTCGCCATTCTCTTCCATTAAAACTCTAGCTGCTGTGTTTCTGTTCCAGTGTGTAAACCATAGCCGTCGCCATTTTCTTCCATTAAAACCCTAGCCACTGTGTTTGTTCATCGGCTTCATCTACTTTCAAGACATACTTTCCAAACTCAAGTTGGTCTATTACCATCTTGAGTTTGAGGGGGGATGTTAACATATATAATATATATTTACTATTTGTCATTTATATAGTTGCCATTTATAAGAGTTCACTAGCAATATCTAAATCTTTAGATTGATTAGATTTTTATATTTTCCTTATTTATATCATTCTCATAACTCTATATAAAGGGTCTCCATTGTAATAGTTTTATAACAATCAATTCAATAATATTTATCTCTTTTCTATATCTTTACATTGATCATTCAATTTCTATGTTGTTTTTAATCTAATGCTTCTTCTAACTTGTCTTAGTACATAGTTTTTGAGATCTTTGTTACTGTTAATTCAATATTTGGTTGCTAATGTTGAAAATTTCTCTCTAGATTTTGGAAAATCCTCTATGAAATCACATTGATGAAATTTTATTACATTTTTATTGAAGGATGGACATTTGCTGGATGTAGGCGGCCACATTCTCTATACTCCACTTCCGTGCTGGGTCCCATTACCTGGATTTCAAAGCTTTCGCTTCTGTGTTTCACAATACGATGAGAAGGATAGAGTGTTACTAAGAAATTTATGCTTTGTCCTGGGAGCCAAATTTGTTGAAAAATTAACTAAAAAAGTCACCCATTTATTATGTAAATTCACTAGTGGTCCAAAATACGAGGCGGCTTGTAAGTGGGAGATACAGTCAGTTACATCGGAGTGGATTTTTGAGTGTGTTAAGCAGGTTAGTTAGCCCTTGGCCGTCTCTACGTTTTTCTTGTGTGTATTACAAGTTTCCCTATTCATGTTTTTGGTTCATATTAATGGGATATTTTACTTCCACCATCTCCCCCACCCCCCACCAAGAAAAAAAAATCGTTTTTGTGATATTAGACTTATTAATCCTTAGGCATCGCCTCCTGCAATAATTGGACATTACCCCCCCACCACCACCACCACACGAGCGTGCGCGTATGTTTACGTTGATACAGTGGGTGAAATCTAATTATAAAACAGAGGGTAAGAGATGGCATAATTAAAATTGGATAAAAGCTTTTAATTATTCTTCTACTATATTATTAAAGTTAACATGATTGGTCTTCACAATGGTTATCTTTTCTCAATAGCCAAAATTGTGGGGCCCACCATTTTGATTGCCCAGAAATTAACCAGCCTAAAATTTCCAAATAAAATGGGAATTGAAGATTATCTAAATTATACAAGATTCACTTCTTTTTCTTTTCTTTTCTTTTCTTTTTATTTACCAATAGAACTAGTGGACCTGCCATTTTGATTGTTGATTTTAATTATAGAGAGGAGGTAGATTTGATTATTGGTTAAAGGATTGCTAAAATTTGATCATGCTATTGGGGTGAGGTTTTTTTTTGGCAATTTTGTTGAAATTGATTATAATTGCTATTTTGATTGTATCATTGGAGATACTCTATCTTTGACATAAAACAGGGGTCTAAGTTTAAATATACCCACATTAATCTATTCTACACTCACTATTTTGAACAGAATGCGGTCATTGGTACTGGTCCATTTTGTCCAAAAGAAGTTACTTCTCAAGACCGAGAGGCTGGATTATGCACTATGAGCCAGTATCCTACACAAGCGGTTAGAATGTCCTCTGGTGAGGATGCATCCCAGTTCCCAAGCCAATCCCATGACCCAAGAAATATTCAAAACCAAGTAAATGGTACCAGGAGCGACATTTTCAGAGAAGACGCCAAATATTCAAACACTTGCACTAAAAGGGCAAGGCTTTTGGAAGATGTCCGCCTAAAGGATTCTATACCTTCTGCAGTAAATTCAAATGATCGAAATATTTTCGAGAATAAGATAATTGGCAATGGTGGGGAAGTTTTCAATGCAGTTCCGGATGTAGCTGCTGCTATTGAAGATTTGTTGGAGCAAACGAGCAAGGTAGAAAAGTAGTATTTTTTTTTTCACTCTGAAATACTGTGCAGATTTTTGCTTGTTAGAGAGTACTGACACGTATTTTTGTCTGCTTTCTGGTATTAGATTCATGACCAGAACTCGCCAGAGAGGAATGGATGCGATAAAAGTGTATCCTTTTAGACTATTTTGAGTTTGATTGTTCTGTTGTATTTAGGGGTGTAAACAAAACTGACAAACTAGTCTGAACCGAACCGATTGGTTTTTTAAGGTTCACAGTTCGGTTCAGTTGGGAAGTATGAAAATTGAGTGAATTGGTCGGTTTTCAGTTTTGAGGTGCGAATAACAGACCAAAGGTGAACCAACCCAAGATATACATGCGTCACATTTTTATTAGTTGGGGTGCATATTTTTCTGTCCTATGAGAAAGATAATGAAGTGGGTCTTGCACAAGACCAAAATAAATAGGCTCGTCTACAAAACTAGGATTAAATAAGCCCATGAAAAAAATGAATAAATTCAACAATGAAAAAGGCCAAAAACTAGAAGCAGGTTCATGCCCCAAAACCTACGGAACGAACTGACAAAACTGACCGGGTTTTGTTTGGTTTAGCTTAGCTTAGCCATCGGTTCAGTTGACATGTTAGGCAAAACCGACATGGTTGGTTTGGTTGAGACGTGCTCAAAACCGAACTGATCTGTGAACACCCCTAGCTGTGTTGTTACTAATGTGCAAGCTTTTGCTTTTGTTTCAATCCTTGATTGTGAAACAGCTTTTTTCGTCTGATTGTCCCATCATTGGTCAAGACCGTGTGGATCCTCAACCTGCCTTTGGATTGTCTAAGCAGTGGATAAACAGGTGATCTCCCCCCTTTCTTGTCCTTACTCTCGGTCATCCAACTCTTGACTTGGTATTGGTTTTGTGCGATAAACATAATTTAAAAGGTCAAAAGAATTTGGAAAAATGTTAAGAGGCGTGGTGAGTCAATGAGGGGCCTTGGCTAATTGACCTGGTTGGTCGCCAAATTTTGGGTATTTTTAGCCAAATTTTTGGCAGTTATGTCGGGTCTGGTTGGTTTGGTTAATATATACATTACAGAGACAGTAAAAGTTTCGAGTCAGGGTACTGGAACCCAATTTTGGATTGCTTTTGGCCTTGAGTTTGAACCAAGGTATTTATTGTATTGGTTTTCTTGGAGTGATGGTCCTACAATTTTCTGGATGAAGAATTAGTTAATTTTATTAATGCTTTGTCCAAACAAGATACAAGATTTGAAACTAATTTATATATGTTCTGTTCCCCATTTTTTCTTCAGGAGTGACAAAAAGGATGAGAGTAGTAATCGTTCAAGAGACTTAAATGCAGGCATTTATGATGGTTTCAGTGAAACGCAAACAGAATCACAGGTTTCTGCTCCTCATCACCTTATTATTATTATTATTATTTTTTTTTTTTTGATAACCATGGGTATCGGCTCCCCACCCCCACTAATCCCATGAGGCCCTGGTTGCTCGACTGAGAGACGCCCCCAGTGGCCCAAGAAAGGTTTCACGCAGCGGGGAATCGAATCTGAGACCGTGCGCCTACCCACACAGTCCCAAGTTATAACATTATTTCTTCCTCAATCTCAAATTAAGAGTCCATATTTGAGTTATACACTTTTTAAGGATACACTAATTTCAACCTAATCAATGGTTAAGAACATAATTTTTTTTCCCTAAAAAAAGGAGGTTTTGCCTTTCACCATTTTACTTTTCACCCGGATGAAAATTTCTCATATAACACGTATCAAAGATATTCTCACTTGAGCGCCTTACAATAATTTTTTTACGTGTCAATAATGATGCTACATGTTAAACTGTAGGTTGTCGGGTATGAAGAAGATTTGTCTGGCAGGCAAATGATAATAGACAGAGTTCGAACACGTAGTAGCATGACTTGAACTTGTTTATAGCAAATATCCATTGGGATAGAAAATGAGAATACGAGAAGTGAAGAAAAGGAAATCATATTGACACTGAGCACAAGTAAATTCGTGGTGAACTCTAATCATCCTAACCTTGAACCGCTTTTGGCTAATGTAAGGTAACACTTCTCGTGTTTTAGCATTTGATTTGAAGTTCTTGTGTTTTGGCTGTGTTAGACGAGAATATATGTACACCTGCTGGAGTACCACTAGGGTACTCATAGGCCAATGATGATGTGCCATGTAAGCATCATCACATGCATACCCCCCCGCCTATATGAATGGCTGGTGCCACATGGAGCTTCACCATTGGCCAGATATAACACCTTGTATGTACTTATCTTTCTTCTTTCTAATTTGTCCATCTGTTATTCACTTATGTTTTAATATTTGAATTTGAAAGTATATATACTATGTAGTCTATTTCCATTTCTGTCTTCTCTGAGTTTAATACTTCGTCTAGTACTTCAAAGTTTAATGTCTGAATATAATGTAATATTTCCAATTTACTAATTGACTTCCAACTGATTTGTTATCAAGCTTCTGACCTTTTTGCACTGATATTATTGTTATGCAGTCTCTGTCCATTTCAAAGCTATAAGAAGAGGAATTTAGTTGATTTTAGGTGAGATGGTACAGCCATCTCAACCAACTACACATCTGTAGTGCAACACGTGTATAATTAAATAGCCGAGAAATAAACTCATGGAATGCTATAAAATGTACTCACTCCATATCAAATATGAAGTTACTTTTTGGAAGTTAAATATATCAAGGACTGTAATTTTTTTTTTTTAATAATTACCCTTTACAATTAGCTGCAGCTCCCAGGTGTCACCATCTGCCTTTCACAAGAGTAGGCATGTGTTGAATAGGGTACATATTATGGACCCCACAAAATGCAAAATAGTACGGACTTGGATGAGAGTATCAGAAGTAATATTTATTCGGACTTTGTTCTTTTTATTTATGGGTTTTTAACACCCGCCTTTAGGGCATATTAATATATGAGCCTAATAAAAATATCCTTGCCATAATGGAAGTCTTGGGGGCAGAACTGACAGTTGATCCAGTTAACAGGGTAGTTGGCCTAAACAGACTTGGGCAACTGTAAGACAAGCCCTAGTTGCCAGTCCACCTTGGATCTTGAACACATGACTTTGCCTTGAAACAAAGGAACCAACATAAACCAATTATATTATTACTATTGTTACAGAAATTGAAAGTACAGAGAAAACTGTAGCCCTACCACAAAGTTATTATTTATTTATAAAGCCTTTATTATTAGTGACTTACAGTAACATTAAACTAATACATCTCATTTTTAATATTATAAGTTTGCTGTTGCACATGGATCATAAACAAGGCCTTCCACATGCATGCTAGTCCCATGTAGGGTTGGATTTTTTGGCCTAGGGTAGGCCCGTCAAAATGAAGCAAAAATAAACACATAATTGAGCGAGTGAGTTGTTTCAGTGATACAAGATTTTCTGGTGTGCATGAAAGTCTACCTGTTTCAAGTGCAACATTATTCTCTCTTCGCTTAATGTAATGGTGTACATGCTACAAAGAACACGGGATTATCAATTTTGATGAGGTCAAAGTTTATTATGTCTAGCTTATTAATGGGTTGAACCATTAAAATATGTTTATATAAATGAGTGAACAAAATAAGTTACATGTAGCGAAAATCTATTGACACAAACACGACATTGCACATTCAACGAGGGTGTGGCGAAGGGCCCAAACCCTGGGTCCCACAATATTATTCTTTGTCCCATTGTGGACGCATGCAGTCGTGCAACCATGTCACGTCTCTATCAGATGTAGTGTATCACATGTATTCACATCGTTCTTTAGAAGCGTTTATTGTCTTCTCGTATTTACCAAATTTTGTGGATTCTTTTTTCCCCTTTCTGTTAGGAGAAACAAAAAAGAGAAAAAAAAAAGAAGACGAAGTTACATATTTTTTTATCATAAACAAAGCTTATATTGATTGGCAAAATCAGATACAAGCAAAGGTGCTGGAAGCGGATGAGAAATCCACCACCAAGCACAACAGAAATTATGTTATAATTTACAGAACAAACTATAACAAGTACATCAAACACCCAAAAGGAAAAAAATACATAGAAACACCAAAAAGAAATAACCATAGAAGCCAAAAAGGTAAAAGAAAAAAGGAAATAAATGACATCAACACCCACTTAAGCTTTCTATCATAATTCTACATTTCTAGTTGTAGAATGAGAAGCCAATATAGCATTTTGCCATTTTTTTGCTAAACTTTGTCACTACCCATTAATCCCCACCCCACCCCACAAATACAAACAGAAAAGACAAGAAAAGAGAATCCCCTCTCTCCTTACATTGCCCTCAAAGCTTGGAACCGTGGTTCTTTAGGAAGAAACTTCTGTTCAGCATAAACAGACATATAATCACCAAACACAAACTCGGGATAGCCTTGTTCCACCTCTTTGTTAACCTTCTCCACAAGCTCCACCGCCGGAGCTATGGTAGCGTTTAGGGACGGATTGTAGAACGAAGCAACTGACCTCCTATTCCCATCGCACATAGCCAAAACACGGTGCCAAACACTCTTATACCTCCCATTACTCAACACCTCGATCTGATCGCCGGTGTTTATTACAATGGCGTTTGGCAATGGTTGTACGTCTATCCACTCCCCATCTTTGAGGATTTGAAGCCCTTTCACCTTGTCATCTTGGAATAGTAATATGACCCCTCCCGCATCTGTGTGGGCCCGGAGACCGTTCACCTTCTCTGGGTGAGGGCAGGGTGGGTAATGGCTCACCTTTGTGCCGAAAAAGGCATTGTCACCTTCTCCGCCGTTGAAGGCCCTTTTTATGTGTCCTTTCGTTAAGCCCAAGTTTTCATCCATCACTTCCATCACTTTCTCTGCCAATTTCTTTAGTTCGACTCGATATTCTGCCATAGTTTCCCTGTCATTCAAGTAGTCATGAGTTAGGCTATGTTTTTATTCATATTTTGTTCGTCATTTGTTCTCTTACACTAACATCTCCATGCTTTAGAAAATTACAGTGACCTCTACTGTATTTGATAATTTTCATTTTCCATTTTCTTTCTATCAATTTTTTGAAAAGATAATATTTCTATGTGATATACTTGAGAAATTGCAGTGATATTTTCATAAATAGAAGGGCGTTCTCTGTAGTTAATATATCAAAAAGTTAGGAGGGGTTACTATAATGAACTTGAAAGTAAAGGGAGCTAGGTTACTGTAATTTTTCAGAACTCATTGTGGTGCTTAGGATAATCATTTTCTTGACAAGATCAGATCACATTGTTCCTATCTTGTTGGTCACTTGTCTATATTTGTATTGATGTGATGAATTTGAGTGATCTTCAAACATTTTCTCTAATGAAAATGTTGTCATTAATGGGTAAAAGTGCTTACTTGAATCCAAGCGTATTTGATGGCCATTCGTTCGAATCAGAGAGGAGAAAGACATCCTCCCAATCTACATTCTCCACCTTGCCTTCGCCTTTGTTTTGAACCAACTCTTCCAATGCCTTAAACGGCTTCGAGTTCTTGAAGTTTCCTTCTCTTTCCGTTTTATAACAATCCGCACACACCTTTCTAACCCTCTCGAGGAGTTCTTCCGAAATCCCATGATTCACCAACTGTAACAAATAGTTACAAAAAATCAATCTATATATAAATATATTTGTACACATCTATGCAATGTATAGTAGGATGATCTTTATTGTAGATATGCTGAATTGCTCGAACTTGTACCTGCATATATAGATAGTATATGTGCGAGTTTGAGCATATCTACCATCTTTATATATACATAAGGATAATATATATCTTTACAGATATATATTTCTTCCATGTGAAATGCTCAAACTCATGCCATCTTTATATATATATAGATAAATCTTGTGATGGCATGAGTTTGAGCATAGTGCATGAAGAAGGATTAGTCCTTCTTTCATAAGACAGCAGAAGGGTTGAGAAATGGCAAGAATCCATGCATGCTAATCGGATATTGCATCTTTTATAAACCTTAGTTATGTATAGAATTATCTTAATTTTGATAATGTATGTACCTGAAAGAATCCCCATTCTTCGCACCCATTAGCGAGTTGAGCCATTGTCTTGGCTCTTTCCTCCCCGTTGAGCTTCGAGAAATCGATCACTGGAATTGCCATTGGAGAGAGAGAGAGAGAGAGAGAGAGAGAGAGAGAGAGAGAGAGAGAGGAATTTTGTGCTTAAAAGTGGAAGTGAGAGTGTTGTTGTGAAGAGTTAGGGTTGGCTTTGGGATCTTATTTATAGGCAGGTTTACATGGTTCCTGCCACCTTTGGATGTCAACTGTTTTTAACATAAATAATTAATTGCTTTTGGTTCAATAATTTTTATTTTTAAAGAAAATGGAAAAATAGGGTAGCCGTCAAGTTAAGGTGTTGGGCGGTGATGCTTTAGTAAAGTAACCAAGGGAGGTCTCAATGTTGTATTAAAAAAAGTGATATTTATATATTATTAGTTAATAAATTGGTCGCATATTAATGTTAAATGAATTCATCAATTAGTTGCATATGATATGATACTCTAGTTTAGCTTTTCTGTTTAATTTCTATTAGTAGTAAAAAAGTGATCAGTTAGTTAGGTTTTAACTAGTTCTTTGCTTAGGCACGACACAACACGGTAAGAAACATTCAGACACAAACTTGATGAAAAAATTTATTTAAACAGGGTAATAGAGACATGATTGCAATCTACACGAAAAAGGTTTGTGCAGACTTATTTATCTGACATAAAGAATTGATATATCTAGCAATTTTTCATTGGTTGAAATATATTTTATAAGGATGAATGTGATATAAATCTTACATTCTAACCAATAAATGGTAGCCGCATTAAATGTGACTTTTTTCGAATATATATGTCCCTAGAATTATTGTACAAAGAAAACACAAATATCTCTAATTTTTAGATACGGCAAGATATGAAAAAGGCAACTCTAATTTTGTGTCTGCTTGTAAAGTCATATTCTATATTTTTAATGTTATACATTGCTTTGACAATAATACCATTCAAAAAATATTAGACACAAATATGACATTTCTCAAATCAACTTACCAATATTAAAAAAAAAATGGCAATTCTCCAAACTTTTTAACTCAAACTCCCTATTTTCTATGCTTCAATTTACAAAACTGTGTAATATTTTATTTATTATATATATATGTGTGTGTGTGTGTGTTTTACTTTGGTGTTGGGCAGCTTACGTATGATTCAAATCTCTGCCGACTACCTCCGTTGATCATGTTGACTGCCGCAATAATCTTTGTAGCCTCCCCCTCCCTTTTGACTTTTTTAAACACATGCATGCCATGCTTTTTGTATAACAATTAGGGATAAGAATGATTAATTAATTAAACTAACACATCATAGCTTATTTTTAGCCATAGTTTGTGGGCTAAGCTATAGATGACTTTGATTAACACAACCAAACCAACACCCCCCCCCCCCCCCCCCCCCCCCCCCGGGCACCCCCAACCTATTAATTTATTATTAACTTAACAAATTGTCAACCCCATTATTATATTTATATTATTATTATTATTATGTGAAAGAAGTTTGTTGTACACAACTTTGGTTAAATACACTTTCATCCCTCAAGGGTACACGTGTCATCTAGTTGTCTTCTGTTTATTGTCTTTTTCTTTTTTTTAAGCAGATGAAGAAATGATTTTAATTTGACTGAATGACTACAAATAAAATGTATTTGCAAATAAAGTAAATTTTAGAAGGAAAACAGTACATTTTTTAGGTAGGTTTTAAGGTACAAGGATTATGAGAAAGTGCGTGGAGTGAATTTTCTCGGTTGCATTGGTTGGAAAAAAGTTGAGTCAAACTCATAAAGAAAAGGGGTCAGTTTGTTTTATTATTTGAATCTAAGTATTGAATTTGAATACTAAAATTAATTTTGAAGTTCGAAAATTTAATCTAAAAAAATTGTTTGTTTTCTTTTTGAATTTTAGGCTAAATATGTATTGTTTATTTGAACATATCTTCTAAATAATGAATAAATGTTATTTTGGCATTTTTGTTCTTATTTTTTTATTTATTAAAAATAAAAATGTCTAAAATATTTTTTAAACTCGTCAAACGTATTTGAAACTTCTGATTCTGAATCTGAATCAACTATTCATTCAAACTTTAAAGATGCAAAAGGAAAAAACTGTCATTAAGAACTCAAATGTTAAAATAAAAGGGGAGTGGCATTTGCAAAATGGACCACTATAAGAGGGTCCAATTTTGACTTAGTAACAAAATTAATCGATTGATACAATAAATAATGGAGTATAACTAGTCAATGATTTCATCTTTAGTTCTTGTCTATCTTACATTATTATTGTTACAATTAATTTTTCACATTACACTGCTACAATTAGTGCATCGTCCTGCTCAAATAGTTATTTCACACCTACAATTCATTATTGGCGATCTAACAATATAATTGAAATATTAGCTATAAACAGATCATGATCACACCATACAGTCAAACATACATTAAGGCTCCATTTGATAGCAATGTAGAAAAGAAAAATAAAAGTACTTAGATTAAGTAAAAAGTTAAAACATAAGTTGAGGCATGTCTTGTTCATTTTATGAGTAGACTTCTTCCATCTTTCATAATTTTTTGTGGTAAATTTTTCTTCCTTAACCGCTAAAGAAAATTTCTCCACGGAAGAAGTTACAAATTAAGCAAGAAGACAATTAAAGTATTCATTTCTTTATTTTTGGAATACACCTATATATATTTTTAGAGTCAAGATTTGTTGACTTTTTTCATGAATATGGCTTCAAGTCTAATATATTATATTAAAAATAGAATAACACTAAGGTGGTCGATCATATTAACTTTCGAATAAGGAGGGTCAATAAATTTGGACTCACACTTTTAAAGGGTATACTCAATAAGCCATATCCTATCATGATAAATAAGTTAATTTTGTTCTTAACACTTTATTACGTCAACGTCGAAATTAGCCCTTCTCTCTAAAGTGAAAAGGTTGAGGAAAAACTACAAATTAGAGGAGCAGGGAGTATAGGTAGGCCAGTCAACAGATTTGATTTGGATTAAATCAAGGTTAATCCAAATCTATTTACCAAAAAATAAATGAATTGGATTCGCATTGGATCATATAAAGTTTAATTTCTAATTTAAGAAAAAAAATGGGTTAATGGTATTTAAGTTATATATAGTTATTATTTCAAGTACGTGGGTTAACCTAGTTGGGAAAGACACCCAAATAAATCTAGGAGAGATCCCAAGTTTGAGTATTACTAGGGTATTTCTTGGGGATTTTCGTAGTTGGTACTAAATACTAACAATAGTAATAAATTAATCATTAATGTATATTTTGCATTGGAACATATTGTAAATTGATTGGATTAAAGTATGTCTATATCCAATTTGTTAATAAAATGTCTAACTGCAGATTCAAATCAAATTAGGGTATAAATCTAATCCATTGACAGGCTTTAAGAGCGAGTATTTAGTGAAAATGATAGGGCATATGCATTTTAAGGATGCATGACACAAATAAAAAGACTAAAGCTTTGAATTAGGGGCGTTGTCGCGAACGGGAAAACCGAACGACTTAACCATATCGAACAGAACCAATCCATAAAAAACCAAATCGAAACAAAGAAATCAAATATGTTTGGTTCGGGTTTGGGGTGTGACATTGTAAAATTGAACCGAACCAAACTAAACCCAATCATTGCATATATGACTTGATAATAATATTACTTCACTATCTAAAATTTTATGTTATAAAGTTTACGAGGTCTAATGATAAATTAATTCTTTGAGTTATCATGAATATTAGAATTATATTATAAAAGTAAGAATTAATATTTTTTATGTCCAAAATAAGTATGAACAAGTATAGAGTTATTATTTTTTTGATCAAAATAGGTGTTGTCTTATAATATTTTTTTTTAAAAAAATTATATATAAAAACTAAATAAAATCGAATTGAAAAGTTTGATTCGGATTTGAGTTAGAAAGATTTAAAAATTGAAACCGAACTTTCAAATTCAGTTTGGATTTGAGTCTTTTATTTTTATGTCGACCGAAAATAAAAACAACCCTACATTATATGCATAATTGCCTGCTGGAATTAACATTTCTTAATTTTTTTATATACAATATTTATCATGTGTATTTAGTGCACGCGTTATCATAATTCAATAAATTTCAATTATAAGCGCCAGCAGCAATATTGTGCTGTATAGATGTACACTTGTCATATCCTAGGCCATTTGATTTGATTCTGATTGTTAATATGTTAGGGTACAAGTTCAAACTAGACAGATAATATTGACCGTCCGATCAAGAACAATGATTAAATTAATCATCGGCTTGGTGGTACTTGTATTAGTACTTGAAAAGGTGCGCTTCTGTTTTTACAGATAGATCATAGATGTTCAAGTGCTTGACAGTTTTAAGATTAATTAATATTATCTTTGTGGTTTTAATTTGTTTATTAGAGTCTATAAGCAAAAGTGACCTGTTTTGTAAGAATCAAAGTTGACTTGTTTAATTACTTAAATGCTGATCAGAATCATTAGCTCTTTAGTATAGAATGCGTTGATCATGTCAACAAATATTAGGATTAGGGTTTTCGAAAAAGATGTAAAAATTCTATTATGTGTTGCATTATTGGAGAGAGAGAGGCAAGAATTGAAGGAACTATACCGCCACATTGGACCGTTGCAAGTCCTCCAAATAAAAAAACGGACAACACTATATTGCTCGCATGTTTACAAAATGTTGCTCGTAGCGATTTGATCGACTCCATAAAGTTGTTTACCTTCGATTTCACGTAGGCACAAACATATCCAAACTATATATCCTTGCTGTTGAAAAAGAATAAATCATTAATTTTACGTGTCATACCATTTTGCGGATATCGATATATATCATTTTGTGAGGTTCTTTTATTTATTTTTGTTTTTAAGTATTTCAATAATCACAAAATGTCTCATTCCATTGCTAAAACTTGAAATTTCGATTTGATATTATTTTTAAAGAAAATGATATAGCATGAAAGCTCAAACCATGTTATTACTTAGAAGTGTAATTTTTAATTTCCATTTGATGTTATTCTTTTTAAAGAAAATGATAGAGTGAAAACTCAAACCATGTTATTAGTTAGATGTGTAATTTTTTCTCCCAAAAATAGTAAAGAGAAATTATCGACCAACAAGTAGATGTTAAGCAAGATGAAGTAATCAATAAAACTGTTGAATTGATTATTGATGCATGGCTAGATAGTCACATTTATTTTCAAAACGTTTATGTTTTTCTCTTCTCATGCACAATTTTTTACATGTTCATTTCACTAATTTAAAAGTTCGAGATGAATTTGTAAAATAGGACCTCTTTAAACTAGGTACGCTATATACATATGCAAAAATTTATGACCCTAAATTATCCTGATTGAAAACAGGGACCTAAAGCGATTGCGCGCCTTACTCATGTCCAGCCCGCGAAAGCCCTGCATATCCTACAAAGAATGCTTGAAAATGGTGTCAAATCTCCATATAAAATATAGTTGATATGTATATATATATATAGATATAGAGTGGAGTGAACACGATTGTTCCATTATTTGACAGGGAGAAGTGGTCTCCTTTAGGCTTTAGGTACATCAACATGCCAACTGTTAGATATATATATATATACAAAGAGTTGGTCCTTAATTAATTAGGTTCTTTTGGTACAATACTTGTCCTTGTGTTACACTCTTTAACGTTTTATATATGTATATAGGATCACTTCGACAAGTATAAGGGTTTTATATAAAAATTAAAATTAATTTTTCTTTTATATTAAACAAAATATCGGATCTTTGCACGCAAAAGACCGAACTTAGTAAAACTTTTATTGCAACAAGATTATGTGTGTTCCGTTATCCTGTACACTCATAATCAACCTGAATATATAAATACAATGAGAGAGAAAGAGACTGTCTCGTCACAACCCGCGCTAGACTACGTTCAAATTTGGACGTAATATGCAACCAGTAGTGCACTCTTTACTTTGGAGAAGCCAAAAATAGTTTTGACATTAACATTTCCTTTATTTTTATTTATTTTTTGTCCATCCAATGTGTTCTCCCTCTTCTATTTCCTGATCTTTTCATATTATTATGGCATCAAATAACAATTAATTAGATTTGGACTTAAATTTAGTGGGCTAAAAATGCCAGTATTTACATAGGACACCTAGATAATTTAGTTATAAACTCAATTGAGTGGAAGTTAATTAATCTAATCAATACGGATTAGGTTAATTAGAGGTTTTCAAAGATGGTAAGTGTCAAACCATCAAAATTATCGATTTTTTTATAAAAAAGAGAAAATGTTGGGGTTTAATTTAATTAATTTGTTGAAGAGAACATGGGGGTTTTGGTGGTCAAAAGGTCAACTCAACCTGTAATTAGATAATCATTAATGCCAAATGGTGTAATGAGTAATGACTACCCTCACCACTTGTACTCAGTTGACCCGGCAAATCTGACCCGTTTCCGAACTCAGAATTCGGGTGAGGTTTATCAAGGTAAATCTATTTACAAGTCTGGTTACTTTGGCTTGAGTTACGTTGTGTCATTAAAATTATTTAAATTTTCAAGATATGTTGGGCATTAATTTATACATGCGTCATGCTTGGTCTGGTTTGTGTAATTCAATTTTTTTAGTTCTATGTATTGAGTTGAGTTGTTTATGACCCAAATTATATTAAAAGTAAGTTTGATGCGGATAAAATAGAGAATTTAACTAATTTTGGGGAGCAAATTTTATTCATGAGTACACAAGTAGACATCATTCTCTATATCAGTGGGCTTAATGCAAACAAGTAATTGTTGAAGTATGGGACTAGAAATGACGAGATTGAGTTGTAACTCGGACAATTGTCTATGAGTTTTGAGAGTGGCGTCATATATATATAACTAATGATATTAGTTTATTTTTATGAAAATACACAAGAAAGCGTCTAAGCTGTTATATAAAATTACGGTTAGACTCATTTAATGCTAAAATACTTAAATACCGATAAATGAGATTCTATGTGAATAATAGAGAGAAAAAAAAAGAGGAAATTCATATCAAAGTGTTCAACTACATATACAGTTGCACTTCATACTTGTAATTTACTTTAATAATTCCTTGTTAATGATGTGCCATTGTTAGATTGACCTAGTCCAAACCCTCCATAATTAATTGTTTAATCTAAATTAATTTAGTTAAACGTACCGCATGCATTAAATTTCATTTTCCTAAGTATTTTTTTTGGGAGGAAGAGAAGTCAAAAAACCCCCCATTAAGTTTAGTCCACGTTCTTCACTACAGCAACAAAATTATGACCCAAATTATTCTTCTCCTTCCATTCCAAATTAGGAGCTCAATTAATTTAATTTAAGAATTACTTAATATTTAAAACAAGTATTATAATATTCCCAAAAAAATATGTACTAAAAAATTGCTTATAATGTGTCACAATAATGTACTAGCATTACATGGTGTTAACAATATATGTAGGCAATTGATAATGTACAAGCATATATGTATATACACTGCTCTAGTAACATATATTTTGCTTTGGCAATATCCATTGCCTATATATATAGTCTCACTGTAAAGAGGAAGGTCCTCTATTCAAGAAAGAATCATCCATTATGAGAGGTTAACGTATCAATTTTTTTTATGGAACTTTACAAAGTTGATCTTTATAATGAATAGATTATTTTTGGCCTCTGGAGTTGTAGATGATCATATTATCCATTTCTAAACTAAATATATTTTATAAAATTTAGTGGAATGAATTTATTCATTACAAATATCATTTATATAAAATTTTATGAGTTAATTAATTTGTTTATTACTCAAAATAAATGGTTTTAATTTTTCTTAAAAAGAAAGATCTTTCTTTTTAGGGTGGAGTTGCATATATATATATATATATCAGTCTTCTTCTTTTAAGAACTGTCTTTAAGTTAGTTGACTTAAAGACTTTTTATTTTGAGAGATAAATAGATGATTTTTTTCATAAAATTTAATAAAAATAATCTCTAAAATAAATACACCATCTATATTAAGTGCAAAAGCATATATATGATGTGAAATGCATTTAGACATAACCAATTATAAACTAACTAACAAAATGTGTAAATCCAAGCATAAATTGTCCTTCCTCAAATGATGCCTCCTATATTATTATTATTATTATTATTATTAGAAGGTAAACCACATCAAATTCATCCCCCCAAGACAGGGTTCCCTAGATTGGAGTTGCCTTGAAATTTGTGAAGTTAGAGTAATGTTCATGCATGGTGGTTAATAGTGATTCCTTACATTTCGCGAACTCTCTCTCTCTCTCTCTATATATATATATATATATACAATAATATAAATTATACGTTATATAAAACAAAAAATTTAGTTTCCATAAAGCCGTGATACTATTTTTAATTGCCAATTTTATTATTTATAATTTTTTTTTTCATAAAAAATATGTAACCAACAAAATTTGAACAATTGTTCCTTTAAAAATTAAATAAATGTTCAAACACTAATTCACTTACTACTTTTATTTTACTTCTTTATTCATATTCAAATTAGATATATATAAATTACACACGCGATAACTAATTACTATACTTCATGAAGTTACATACAAATTTCGACCGGCCGGTTTTGAAGTTTCATTTTATTATTTTTGAGATCTAATGTTACCTCTACAATATTTTTCATAAAATAAAATATAATTATGCATGTGACAAAATTTAAACCCAACCCTTACTATTTAAGAAGATACAATAGTTTTAAACCTACTCGCAACTTTTTTCTAGTATTATGAATTTATCAATTATATGTTGAATAAGATATTGTGTTAACATATCTATATTATTAATTAAACACATGGAGACTTTTGGTGGTGTATATTAAATTACTAAAATGCCTTTCATATTTTAGAAAACATAATAAAATGTTACTAGATTCAAAATTCAATTGACGACTTCAAATACAAAGGAAACATACCCTTAACACTTTACCAAACACTAATGCATGTTCTTAAAATATTTTAAAAGTCTAGGTAATGTAATGAATTACTAGGTATAATATTATACACGTATAGCGTGTGCCACATTTTTACTGTTTATACTCATATGCAAAACTTCAATTGAATGAAATATTTGTTACCGTACGAGCACTATATTCATCTTTTTTATAAGGTAGATTATTTAGTTTAAAACATGATATATAATGAGGGGATATATTGTGGACCGATCTTTAGTGCTGAAAAACATCTCTCTATAGTTTGGAGACGAAAATTTGTCATTAAAAGCCAATTCGTACCTATATATATATAATGTGTGTCTATATTATCATGTTGCTGACTAATGGTGTCCCTCACAAAGCACTCATATTTCATGAGGGGGACAAAAGAAATGGTCCAGGGTGCCTGTACACAGATTTAGTTTAAATATGGTCTCTGACTTTTTATTATTTTCTAATCAAAACTCATCAACATTATAATTTTTTTTTTTTGCTAATCAACAAATTATTAATTTGGGTCGTGGGCATGCATCATCATCTTATTTAATTAGATTTATAATAAATGGGCCTATATTATATTTAGTCCTTATTGGGAAATCAAAGAATGTGTGAATGACTCCAAGTATTTGATTAATTATTTTTTTTCTTTATAATAATTGATCAGTAACTGACAGTCTTAATTGTAATATTCTTGCTTTGGAAGTATAAAAGAAGTGTTCCTTTTTTCTTTAAAATTTTTAAATCAAGCAAAATGAAAGAACATATATATGTGTAAGTCAATAGCCAATAGTTAAGTTATGACCTTATTATTTTTTTCTTGATACAGTTATGACCTATATATAGTATTGATTAAATATTAGTCGAAGAATATTCATTTTTTAGGTTTATATACTATGCTCTGTCTTAAATTGATAGTCATTTTTTTTATATCCCTTTTGAATCACAATCAATGTATAAGATCTCTCACTTAATTATCATTTATCTATACCTTAACCCGGAAAAACTAGGGATGGACAAGATCATTAGAGATTAAGTACCTAAAACTAGTTTTTTTTTTTTTAAAGGTAGCACTTTTGCCAATGTTTTTATAGCCTAGTGACATTCTCTCTGATCTTGTATTAGAGAGGTCATAGGTTTGAAACTCATGGACGGATATTCAAACCTAACAAAGTGTTTAACTTAATAAAGTGGAATATCTATCCTTTGTGGGTGGTTCTTAATAAAGTGGTTTGTCTATCCTTGATAGGTATTCAAACCTAACAAAGTGGTTTGTTCATCATTTGTGGGTGGTTCTTAATAAGGTGGGTTGTCTATTCTTTGTGGGTGGTTGGTGATATGTTTATTTCTTATATATGAGAGTGATGCGAAATAAAGTTTATTTATTCATCTCTTTGGTCAATGAATTTCGTGTAATTATTTTTGATATGAATGATTAATAATAATAATAATAATAATAATAATAATAATAATAAAAAGTAGCACTTTTAGGATGCATTTGGTTGAGAGTATTTATGATAGAAAGGGGAAAAAAGAAGGAAAAAGTTTGGGTTATATGGGCCAAAAAGATAAAGCCCAACGGTGGAGGTAGGAAAATGATTAAGAGGACTCCACGATTGTTTCGGAACGACACCGTCTGTGTGGTAGGAAAATGAGAACGAAAATCAAAATATTCAATTTGGCTTCGCCCGGGTTCGAACCGGAGACCTTCAGTGTGTTAGACTGACGTGATAACCAACTACACCACGAAACCAATTTGTATAATGTGTACATTATATTTTATATTTACTCATTTTTTAAATGACCAGTACAAAAAACTAACAAACGAATTGGCTTCACCTGGGTTCAAGAGACCTGCAGTGTGTTAGACTGACGTGATAATCAACTACACCGCAAAATCAATTTGTTCAATTTTTTCATTGGAAAATTAGGATTTAGCCCAATTTTATAGGATTGTTTTTACTCAGACCTAGTCCGTTTCCAAAATTAGAATTTAACCCACTTTTTTGTTTTTATCCCAATTGTTTTGCATTTGGCCTGGTTTTCTTTTAAAATTAATTTCATTATTATTATAGGTTATAATTCATGATATTACCATCTTGCCCTTTGTTGATTGATCTTTGTTGTTCTGTGATTTTGCTGATTGTTGCTTGGATTAGTTATATCTCCTTATTTATTGCCCTCTTGCCTTTTGTTGATTAATCTTTGTTTGTTTTGTGAATTTTCTGATTGTTATTTGGATTAGTTATATCTCCTTATTTATTGCTTGGTTCGGTTACACTAAACAAAATATGTTAAGCACAAAAAACATATGATAATGGGGAGTTGTTTTAGAGCATATCTATTTTTAAACATATTATAGGATTAATCCTTATCATTAAGTTTTGTCCTTTTATTTTATTGGTAGTGTGTTTTATTCTCAAGCCATACGTAAAACAACTATTTTCCAATTTTATCATCTGCTTAGTTCATTGTTACAACGGTCTTCTTTGGTCAGAGGTACGTTTGCATTTCAAAAAGTTTCCTTGTCATTCGATCAAGATTTTTGTCACATTATTTCTTCATTCATTATGTTTTTGTATCATATGTTGCTTTTTATTTTTGTTGATTGATGGTTAAGTAGGTTTTTGTTTACATTATCAATTTATTTTGTGGATGTATATTATCGAGATGTCCCTCCGTACACTTACTATTGTAATATGACTGTTTCAATTATTTCTGGTGTACCACATCAATAATATGTCTACATCACTAATATGATTGCTTCACTAATATGCCTGCTTCCAAAATAGTCTGGTGTGTCACACTAATACATCAATATTCCTGGTAATATATCTATTTTTAAAACTGTCAATATATCTGCATCAATAATATGTCTGCATCACTAATATGCCTGCGTCAGAAACAATCTGGTGTATCACACTAATACATTAATATGCCTGGTAATATCTTGTCAATATATCTGCATCAATAATATGTCTGTAGTAATATGCCTGGTGTTACTATAATGTATATGCTTTTTATTACTAAAGTTCAAGAATCGTCCCAATCTTAAATATAATATGCATAGTGGTTAAGTTTTACACTAGAGACATAAGCACCAAAATACTGTATTATTTTGTACATATCCTTAATATGTTATGATGGGTATAAACTAGTTTTACTACCTTCTCTTTTTTTATGGTAAGATCAATTATAGTACACTATTGTAACCTCATAAATTCTCTACTATAATAGGTTGTGGAGCCATACATTGAGGTACGATGTAATTTCAGCGAGCATGAGACAATTTTTCATATAAGGAATACTACATCTTTCAATGTTTTTTCTGATGTGATCTATTCCATGTTTCCCCAACTAGCTTCATTGGCATTCTTGGCCACATATACCATTGCAGGTTATCCGCCGCATCCCTTGAATAATGACAATGACATGGAATACATGTATGTTGCCCTTATTCTTGTAGACTCTAATATAGTTGACATTTCCATATCATGCCCCGAAGTGGAATCCTTGGCAACTCAAGATATTGCTGATACAATAGACAAACCCCTCCAAGAAGCACCTGATTATGAGACTGGCGACCCAATAGAAAGGAAGGCCCTACTATCAAACGAATGGGGTGGGTATATTAGCCACGTTGACCAACTATTCCCTGGTGGAGCAGAAGAGTTTTGTAGGAAGGTTAAACTATAGGCAACTGAAATCGGTTTTCAAGCAAAGTTTAAGAAAAATGAGTGCGGACGTGTTACTGCAGTTTGTACTAAGAAAGAATCTGAGAATTGTGATTAGAATGTACATGCTATAAAGTGTCGGTACAATGGCATTTTTAGAATCAAGAAATTGAACAACGAACACACCTGCATAGGAAGGTTGCAAGAAAAACGCAATAAAATAATGACATCAAAAGTGGTTGCTTTAATTATTTTTGATTTTGTTCACAAGTGCCCGCGTATATCTGGGAAAGAAATTATGAGAACATTTAAAGAGTCATACGGCGTTGAACTTCCATACTGGAATGCCTGGTATGGACAAGAGGTTTCGAGGAGTGAATTTTTTGAAGACGATGAGAAGTCCTACAAGATTCTTTTTCGTTATATAAATCAGTTAATGGAAACCAACCCCAGAAGTTTATGTTCTGTCCAAGTTGACAACAACACGTACCAATTTCAAAGGTTATTCATCGCTCCTGGTGGAACTATTAAAGGCTTCGCATGGTGTCGACCACTACTATGCTTAGATGCAACTTTCCTTAAGCACAAATTTAAAGGAACACTATTGGCAGCAACAGCTATGAATGGAAATAGAGGTTAGAAAAATTTTTGGCCATCATTTACTTTTGTATAAGATTAATTTTTTTTTACTAATACTTAGTTATATTTTCTATTGAATTGTGGATTAATGTAAACAAATCAGAATTTTGTTAATCTTATTTGATTTTCATTTTCAGGTATATATCCATTGTGTTACGCTGTGGTTGATTCTGAAAACAGTGATAATTAGGCTTAGTTTGTTGAGAAGTTAGCTGAAATATTGAATCCACAAGGCCGGACTGTTACCTTCATTTCGGATCGTAATCAAGGTCTTCTTGATGCTGTCCGACGTACCTTCCCAATGTCCCCTCATGCTTACTGTCTATTCTATCTTAAAAACAATCTCCAAGCAAGATTTCCAGGGTCCCAGTTGCATGACAGGAGGCAGAGGGTTATCGACATTTTCAATAAATGCGCATATGTCTACAAGCCATATTCTTTCCAAAAATATATATAAGAATTAATTACAGAAGGTAAAGATACTATTAAGGATTTTTTGAGTACGTTGCCTCCGATCTATTGGGCTAGTGCGGACTTCCCTAGACAAAGGTATGGTGAACTGTGTTCTAATATCGCTGAATCTTTCAATTCTTGGATTGTTGAGGAGCGGCATCTTCCAATTACGCAGTTAGTTGATGGTGTTAGGGTACGAATGATGAGGTTTATAGGTGAATGGCAAGCTAAAGCTAGCAGATGGAAATCAGTCCTATGCTCGGAGTGGGAGAAGAGTTTACTTGAATTAAATAAGAAGGGTAGGCATTGGCTGGTCCACCAGGCAGGCGAGTTCTTGTTCGAGGTATCGGATAAGAGGACTATGTCAGTTAACATTGCATAATGTACTTGGTCTTGTGAAAAGTGGAGGGTCAATGGTTTTATATGTGTTCACGTGTTTGCTGTTCTCCGTCAAATAGATGGCAATGTATACGATTATATTGACCCATACTAATGTACTGACGTGTTTAGGAAGCTATATTCATTCCCAATATACCCAGTTCCATCACTCGAAGATGATTTTACGTTCCAACCAGATGAAATTTGCCCACTGCCTCCTATTACAAAAAGCAGCCTGGGTGTCCACGTAATTGAAGGTTTAAATCTATCGGCGAGGTACCTGAAGCCTTGAGGAAATGTGGACGGTGTAAACAACTTGGAAGTCACAATCGTAGGTCGTGTAAAGTAGTGATATAATAAACTACTTTCTAAGAGGTTCATTTGTAATAAGCTAGCTTTGTGTGGCGGGTTCTTTTCCTCCCATTTCAAGACAATACTTATTTCTTGTGTTTTTTTGGTCATTTGAATCGTTGTCTTCTTTGTCCTATTTTTATTCTTTGTCCTTTCAATTTTTGCTTCATGGTTTCAGTTGTTTCCTTTCAAAATTTTTAAATAAATCTATCTATTACTATTTCCTAGCCAGGTCTATATTATTACATCTGTTGTTTTGTTGGTATTTAATTGTTTAGTATTTTCATCTCTATTTTTCTCTGATAGATAATTTCATGCATCATTCGATAAACAACCATTTTCACATATCACCAATTTCAAACAGAATACAGGAAAATTATTGTGTTCCTTTAGTATGGTATTTTTTTTGCCCCATAACAGTTTTCATTATCTGTTAGTTCATATGGCAGTTGCCCTTTCATATTACATTGTATTGATAAATATCAATATAAGGGGCTATCCACCCTATGACTTAGTGTATATTTTTATTACATTATTTGTACAGCGAATCACTAATGGATATGAACAATCTTTGTACAAAACTAGTGAATCTGATTAAAAGTCTTAGGTTCTGTTTGATAACAAGGAAAATGATAAGAAAATATTTCATTTGTGAAAAAATGCTTCCTAAAGTACTAAACAAAATTTTCGCATAGAAATAGTATCACAGTAAGAAGACACACCATATGTTTCCACTTATTTCCCATCATTTCACAAAATTCATTTATTTTAATGTATATTTTTTTTCATATTGTTTTCAAACAAATTCGTATTTATAAATATTTTAATAAGAAAAATTGTAATGAAAATATTCTTTTGTTGTTTAATATATAAAACACTTTATGTGTGATATGCCTGCAAGATACATGCAGCCATATTGATTATGGAGATCGTCGATGCACTTTTATATGGTTACTTACACATAGTACACTCTCACCATTAATAACAGAAACATCGTAAAATATCTATTTAAACACATTTATGCATTAAATCAAATTTGAAAAATTGCAATCTCATAGATACTAGGCGACCATACTCGTGAAGGAGTGCAGAAGATTGAACAAAAAACTATTTACACCTTCCAGAAAAGTATAACCACCAAATAGATATTTAAAACATATTCCAAAGTCATAGAAATACCCAAAAGTAAGATCACCTTTATTAAGTATATAATAGAACTTATACTTATCCAAAAACTTAATACGATTCTAAGAAAGCCTATTTTCTGCTACTTCTTAACCATGTTCTTGTATGGGTCTATGCTGCCTTTGTTCTTCAAGAATGTCTATATCATATGCGCTCGGAACTTCACCATTTGAAAGTCTTTTCAATTGCATTTCTGAATGCAATTTTCCGTATGAAGTAAAAAACAACATTCCCACAGTCCACACTGCAATGAAATGTGTTTTGTAATCTAGTGAGCATTTTGTGTTGTTATAAATACAGAACCAAAATCATAAACATGCGTATGGTGTAATTCCTTTAAGTAATGCAATTACATATGTACTTGCTATCATTTTGTCTTAGGCAATTTGCAAACACATTCAGTTTGTAATTTATGTCGGCCTTAGTTATCCAGTTTATCGTTGCAATCTTTTGTCTACTCAAAGCTTCCTGTTACTTTCTAGATTTCCCGTCATTTGATCACATTATTGTCCTGAATCCATTACGCAACATTGATTCTCCATGCATCTTTGTCTCACGCAAGAATCCTTGTATTACATCATACTGTATTGCAATTCACTAAATATCAATCCATATTCAATTTCTTGTATTCATAATTTTCAGTTGAACGTCATATTAACCAATAAGTAAATACATATTCGATTACCATTCTTTTTGCATCCTCGAAATACTCATCCTTGCCACCTGCATGCCGTGGTTTCAGTGGGTTCATGTGGTACCACCCATCTTCATCGAGGTCAAGACACAGTAAACTAAAGTACGTTTTTTTTATCGTGAATTATTGGTACGAATACGCGCAATGCTGTTTACAAAGTATTCAGGAGTGGGTCATGTATCATCTTCTGAATTCCTAAAGAACTCTGCATCTCAACCATTCTCTACATTCATTTAAATTACAATTTAACTGTGATTTGATTACATTTGCAGATACTCTTAATAACAAATATACATGTAAGTATATTCAGTAAAACGTATGTGGATTCATACCCAGGCAAAAGTAGACAAAAAGGTACATAAAGCTGGTTGTTTCTGTAGCATATCTTTATCCGTCCCCAAAATCAAACCATATGAATCAATAATCTGGAACATATACCAATGCATAAAGTTCATATCGTTCTTACAAGCATAAACCAATTTGTTTTAGCAAAAAAAAAATCTATAGTTAGTGTCAGTACACACCTTTGTTGTTATCGCTCCATTGCAAAGAATTTTGTGGATATCATTACACGAAATGGTATCTGTGCCACACTCCCATACCAGAGCCCTGTGAAATTTGGTTTAACACTATCAAATCAATGATATTTTATTAAATCAGTATATCGGGTAACATATTATCAATAAAATAACGTCATTGATTTTTTTAACAATGTCGATGTCGACTGGCTACTTACTCAGGGGATGTTGTTTCCCAAAACTCCTTTATTAGCTCCTTCACCTCATCAGACAAGTGTTTGGCAACTTAAATCTTTAGGAAATTCAACTTCTGTTCCGATTGAATTACTACCCCAACCACAACATCTGTTTCACTCTCGTCCCCAACCTCTATAGGTTGTGTCATAACATTCTTTCCTTTAGGCCCACGTCTGATCCTACCACCATCTGTTGTTGGGACATCCTCAATTATTTTCTTGCCATCACAGTTCTTAGTACCCCATAAATCATTACCGCCTTCATTTGAATCGTTTTTCTCTAGATTATTACCGTGTTTTCGTCGAGCTTTAATATCCTTTACCATCGTTTTGGGGACAAGAACAAATCCTCTTTCAATAAGAGAGGTTCTAAAATGTCGACCTTCATCTGCAGAATCATGTTCTTTAGGATCATCTCCTGATTCTTGGATTCTATGTCTGCCATCTTTTGCGTATGCTCATCTTCCTTTTCCATTATTTTTCGTTTATCCCCTAACAACTGCTGTTTATCATCATATAGTATTTTTGCTGCATCCCTTAGCGATTCATTAACTCTCTGTTGTTCGTTCAATTTGGATTTCAGACGCTGATATTTTTTCTCTAGTTCATTCTCATTTTCAACCTTCGATTCACGGAGTACCTCGAGCTAATCTTGACAAATTAACAATTGCGCTTCTAGTTCATCCACCCTAATTTGCAGCTCCTTTTCGTACTCACTAGAAATAATCATTTTACTATTCGTAGTTGACGATGTTCCCTCTGATTTACCTTTACCCCCACTACTCAGTGTCCCTTGTGACAATATTTCAAACGATAGGCAATCAGGTTTTGGTTTCTTTACTGCACCACTCTGAAGATGGGAGTGAAATGCACTCAACTTAGCAGTGACAACCTCCTCCTCTCTAATTGCCAACTAGGCCTTGGTTGATTCGAGTGATTTTCACAATTTTTGATTATCGATCTGTAGACCTTCCACCAGCTGCCTTTCCCTCGCAAACTCATCTTTCAATCTTTTTATACGCATGTCACTATTCTTCGACCCCCTCTCCCAGTATTTGCATTCATCACGACGTTCTTTGAGCAATATTTCAGTCCGTACTCCATGATCGCTTAATTGGATATTTGTCTTTAGTAAGTCCGTCCTGTCAAACTCAAGCTTACAGACATATGAGATGTTGAATGTTGGAACAAACCTGAGATTGCAGGGAGTTTTTCGTATTTCTTCATCTTTGGGGTTGTAATTAACGCTGCCACCTTGAATACTAAAGGCTTCCTTATCGGACTCCCTGTAGGGTTAGATATATGCACTGGTTCCATATAAGAATTGCAAGGGACTGTTCTTATTTCTTCCTCTTTGGAATTGTCATTAAATCCGCCATCTTTAATACCAAAGGCGTCCTCACCCATCGAACTCCCTACAGCCTTGGATGTGTGCACTGTTTCTGGATCAGGAGTACCATTATGTGCCTGATAATCTTTCTGTCGTGAGTACATTCCTTGAATCTGTGATTGTTCAGCTTCGATTTTCGGTCGCGTGTCTTTAGATACAAGTGTCTTTAAATAATAATTTGAATCAGGTTTTTTCCTATTCTCCTCGATTTCATCGTTCAGAGTAGTTTTAATGAATGGGTCATCCTCATTAGCAATTACAGTTTCCACGCTTTTATCACTGTCACTTACGTACTGCCGTTGCATAGCCTTGCTAAAATTTCTCTTCTTCCTAGCAATAATTTTTATCCTGTGCTGTTTACTATTATCTTTCTTATTGGCGTCTTTAGGAACATCACCATCGACATTCGTATCCACTGCATCAGTAACATTTTCATGCGACTTTTCTAGAGTTTGACTTGACTTCACAAACTCATCTTCAGATATGAAACAAAAATCATTGTCAATCTCGGGTGTACGCGCTTTACTCAACCTTTGTAGACGTCTCCGTGTCGAGCGCACCTTAACTGGACTGGTTTTCTCAGTTCCCACTACCCTAAAGCCACTAGAAATTGGACTTTTAGACAACCTTTGCGCTTGTGGAGAGTTTACAGGTGTTGGTGTTGTGCTTACATATCCGCCATCCGATGCAGTCCGTTTTATAACATCACCAGGCTGGTTGAATACATTATTTTGTTGACCGACTGGACTGGGCTGCCCTTGCAACTTGGCGGGGTTTTCGGGGGAAGGTATGTTGGTCCGCAATCACGATGGCAAAAGCTATCTCCGTCGCATGGATGGCCCTTGGTGCGAACTGGACCTTGAGCAATATCATCATTGGATTTATCATCATCCGCATTCTGAAAAATAATAAATATTTTATCAATAAGTAAAAACTTCGATATATATAACGGCGATTCATCTGTTAGGTGGTAAGGTTATGATGTATATGACAAACACAATTAAACTAAATACTCTACCTCGAAAAAATTCGGAATTGTTGTAACTTTATCGATACGAACCAGGTTACCATCCTTGTGGGGTATTTCTTTTGCTTTCTTTTTTGGTCTACACTTTTTCATAGGGCTTCGCTGCCTAACGCGCTTCGACTTTCTTTCCTTCTCCATTTTTGCATCATCACTATCTTCACTGGAACCATTATATATATATATCCTTCCTTGATGGTGATTTAATAGCAGAGCTCGATGGTGCATTTGCCTAGAGTAATGAAACATAATTCCATAATCAATTTAGTACCATATAATCACATGTGGCAGATAAGATAAGTAACGACTATCAGTAGGAAAATTACAATGAGATTGTCTAGATCATTAGTTGAAAATAAGGCTACTAGCTTTGAAAGGTCCCATCGCAAAAAGTGGGGCTCCATATTGCAAAGGTCTTCTATTGGCTTTATTATTGATGTGACCTCACACAGCCAAAACTATAAAAAATTTAAATCAATTGCAAAAAACTAAGTTAAAACATATGCACGTACCAAAATAAAGAGTAAATTACCCTAATGGCCCCCTGAACTATTAGAGTAGTGTCATTTTAGCCCTTAAACAAAAATTTGCTCGACTTTGGCCCTTAACCTATTAGCGAGCATCAATTTGGCCCTTCCATCCAAAATTTCTGTTAATTTAGATGGAAACACCTCACATGCAGTGCACATGACCCTTTTTAAAGGGTATAATAGTCAATTGGCACAAATATGCAACCAATACGACAAAATGGACGTTTTTTTCATCCATTTCCCTTTTATTCATCATGTAACAAAGAAGAAGTACACAACACACACCACACATAGAGAAAAAGAGAGAAATAGCTCAAGACATTGAAGCATATAAAATAGGAAAAAACCAAACGACGAAGCATCAAATGTAATGGATTGGGCGATAAGGGTTTACGAAGATCCTATTTCTGGAATCGAAGATACATACTGTAAGTGCATTTATCTATTTTTGGTTAGGATTTTGATGTCAATGCAACTGAATGTGAGTGAAAATTTTGACTATGTTCTACGGATTTTCTACAAATGGAAAAAGTATATTTATATACAAATTCTATTTTTTTTGGGGGGGGGTTTAATTTTTGGGAAATACGGTTGCTCTGTGTTGCATGTTTTTAGGGATTCTTTTTCGATAATGTTTTAACAGAAGAATTCGTTTTCATTTTTGTTACAGCACCTAATTCAGATAAATTCATTATCATCATTCATCATAGTGAAAAGTTTGAATATGCACCCTATTTAGTTTACAGTGGTGGGTCGATAGCCTTTGCTGATAACTATGACCCAGATAGAATGTCAATACATGAGATTATATTAATGGCCAATGAAATAGGTACACCATTTGTTTCATCTTGTTGGTATAGACATCCTCAAAAGGATTTTAGTAGCAGATTGATTCAACTAGTTAAAGATAGGGATGTTTTGGAAATGACAAAATGGTTCCAGCATATAGGGTGATAGACATGTATTTAGACCATGGTGAAAAAGAATGTGTAATGAACGACTTTGAACCTCTAAATGTTATATATCTCGAAGAAAATGATGAAATGAATAAATATTATGGTGGAATGAATGAAAAAGAGGGTGGACAGTTTGGAGAAATGAATGAAGAAGAGGGTGGACAGTTTGGAGAAATGAATCAGATTTAGGAAGTCCTTTAGGGTCTGATGTGAGGTGTGTGGTGATAATGATGGTGTTTGGGAAAATGTTGAACAACATGGGATGGCCGACGAAACAGAGGGTCCTTGCAATGTGAATGAAATAGAGGGCCTTTACAATGTTAATATGAATGTGAGTGAGGAAAATGCTTGGTCTGACGTGGGTGATTCTGAGGAATTATTAAGCCTTGCCTCTTCCGATGATGAGGGGGTTAAGAAGCCTAGCTATCCAATGTACAATGTTAAAAAAAATAAGAGTAATCCTCAATTTGAAGCTGGCCAATTATTCAGTTCTGCTGAGGAATTTAGGAGTGCTATTGCTGAGTACTTCATTGCACATAGGAAGGAAATCATGATGCCCTGTAATGAAAAATGGAGGGTGAGGGCAAAATGTAAAGCCCTATGTGAATGGTTTGTGTTTGCATCAAGACAGGGTGCAGATAAGGGGACCACACTACAAGTGAGGTCTTTAAATGCTAAGCATACCAGTTGTAGAAGTACACATCATAATAGGCATGTCAATTCCACTTGGTTATCACATAATTACGAGGGAATGTTTGGTGCAATCATAGATATGCCTTGGTAATCATTAAGAGAGATAGTGAAGAAAAATCATAAAGTTGAGATTATGAAATCTCAATTTTACAGAACAAAGAGGAATGCACAAGAATTAATTGAAGGCAGCCATAAGGATCACTACAAATGGATTTGGGATTACTGTGCAGAGATCAAAAGGGTCATGCCAAATTCAACAGTGGTGGTACACAAAGATGAAATAAATGGTGTCATAAAGTTTAAAAGAATGTATTGCTGCCTTGGCCCACTTAAGGATGGCATTAAAAAGTGCAGATCATTCATTGGATTAGATGGATGTTTCCTCAAAGGGCCCTACCCAGACCAGTTGTTATCAACAGTTGGTATTGACGCCAATAATGGCATGTACCCCTTTGCGTATGCAGTTGTTGAAAAAGAAACCAAGTCCTCATGGATATGGTTCTTGAAGTTACTATATGTTGATCTTGGAATTAAAGAAGAAAATCAATCAAAGTACACTATGATGAGTGATTAATAAAAGGTACATTTAAGTAATTCATTGATACTTGCACACTTACACAGTTGGCACATTTACACAGTTGCACACTTACACATTTGTAACTCCAGTGAAGTTTACACACAGCTTACACGCAGTTGCCATTTACACACAGCTTACACGCAACATTGATCTATTTTATTACTGCCATGTACATTGCTATCTTCATTGATACTTACACTTATACACTTATACAGGGGCTGGTTCCTGCTTTAATAGAAGTTCTGCCCAATTATGAAGTCAGATTTTGTGTGAGGCACCATTACAATAACTTTAAAAAAGAGGGTAATGGTGGAAAAGTATTGAAGGAGGCTTTCTGGAAATGTGCTAGGGCTAACACAGAATAATACTTCAACTATTGCATGGAGGAGTTAGAAAAATTGAGAAAATAAGCCTTTACATGGTTAAGCACATGTATTGCACCAAAGTACTGGTCTAGGTCTCACTTTCAAACAAATTCAAAATGTGATGTGCTCATTAATAACCATTGTGAGATTTTTAATAGCTTTATTCTTGAGGCTAGAGACAAGCCAATCATATTTATGTTTGAATGCATTAGAACACTATTAATGGTTAGGATCAGAAAAAATAGGGAGAAAATGAGGGCTCATCCTACTGAAGTTTGTCTTAAGATAGAAGAAAAGTTAGAACATCTTGGTAAATTTGCACCTAACTTCATAAGTTTGTGGTCTGGTGGGAATGAATACCAAGTTAGCAGTGGTTTAGATTTGTAATTTGTGGTTAATTTGAAGGATATGACATGTAGTTGTAGAGTTTGGGAGTTAAGTGGTATACCATGTGTCCATGCTGTATGTGCAATCATTAGCAAGCATAAGAAGCCCATAAATTATGTAGATTCATATTTCACAAAGGGGAGGTATATGGAAATTTATCAACACATTGTGAGATTAATCAATGGCAGACCTATGTGGCCACACATTTCATTGGCTCCACTTGTACCACCTGATGTTGAAACACAAGTTGGTAGGCGTAAAAAGGAAAGGAATAAAAAGGGGGATGAACCTAAACAACATTTAAGGTGCAAGTTAGGGAAGAAAGGTATTGCTATGACTTATAGAAAATGTGGCAATAGTGGCCACAATGCAAGGACTTGCAAGGGACAGAGAGCTGCTAGAAGTAGCAGTGCTGGTGCAGGTAAGGGAAGTGGTGCTACAGGTAGAACTGGTGGGGGAAGTGGTGGCAGTGCTGGTAGAGGTAGAACTGGTGGCAGTGGTGCTGCAACTCCAAGGCAGTTTATAACTGCTAGTGCATTGGTTAGGGGATTACATGAACAAATGTTACTTAATTTGCTATCTTCATTGTAGCCAATCATTCCACCCACTGATAATGAGTAATTACCCTTTTGTGTAGGCAAAAAGAAAGAGAGGTCAATCCAATCAAAGTCAAGAGCAATACAGCCAATCACAAAGCCAATCAGCACCAAGATCCTCATTTACTTGATTATCTAGTGGGAAATGTAAGTAATGGAATAGTAGTGGTGGGTATTTTTTTGGAAAAATGTAAGTAATGATATAGGTGGGCAATTTTTTAAAGAAATGTAAGTAATGGTGTAGGTGGGCAGGGCAATTTTTTGCGGAAATGTAATTAATGGTATAAGTTGGGTTATAAGTTTTTGGGGATGAAATTCTGGTTTGATATAGGTTGGTTATAAACTTTTTAAGGATGAAAGTATGTTAACTCTTTATTGCTACTGTTAAGGCAAAGAAATATGAATTTCATGTTCTAGGTGTTTTAGTGTTAAAACAATTGCTTTATTTTATTGGTAGTTGTTGTCTTGTTTTCATTACATTTTTGCCATTTATTGTTAAACACAGGTCTCTTCATTGCATTATACAAAAACACTTTCATGGTTACAAAAACAGAGCATCCATACTGATTTTCATTCCATTACAAAAAAAAATACAGAGCATTCATAATGCATTTCACTCCATTATTAAAAAAAAAACCCCGAAACAAAGCATCAATTTATCCCTCCTCCACAGTTACAAAGTTGAGTGGAGCTTTCTACATCTTCGTAGGCTTCGTGGGCACTGTTGAAACAACACCAAAGTATTACGAGACAAACAATCATGGCAATCCACACTTTTTTTGGAGTTCTTTTCTCAACTCTTCCAGCTTGAGTTATCCATAGGTACATGTCTTCCCATAAGAAAAACTCCCATCCAATCTGTTCCAAACATGTTATGAACCTTTTACCCAAATTTTGTGGAGTTTTCGAAGTCTTCACAATAGCAACCTTACCACAATAACAATGAAGAGTCATTTTTTGTTATTGAGGTTCTCTCTCTCTCTCTCTCTCCCTCTCGATATATATGTATATATCTTCTTCACTTTTACTACAAAAATATTTCTTCCCTCTGGTTTTTGTTTTTGTTTTCTCAGCTATATACAGTGTTATATAGTACATTGTTGAGATTTAGGAGCCAAAAGATAAGGGGAGATGGAGGGAAACATTTTTTTATGTGTTATGATGTTTTTGCCCTTTAAAAATTGGAGGGAAAGGTGTTTCCGTCTATATTAACAGAAATATTGGACGGAAGGGCCAAATTTATGCTCACTAATAAGTTAAGGGCCAAAGTGGATCGAATTTTTGTTTAAGGGCAAATTCAGCTTTCAATCTTTTTATATGCATACCACTATTCTTCGACCCCCTCTCCCAGTATTCACGTTCATCACGACGTTCTTTGAGCAATATTTCAGTCCGTACTACATGATCGCTTAATCGGATATTCTTCTTTAGTAAGTCCGTCCTGTCAAACTCAAGCTTACAGACATATGAGATGTCGAATGTCGGAACAAACTTGAGATTGCAGGGGGTTCTTCGTATTTCTTTATCCTTGGGGTTGTAATTAACGCTGTCACTGACGTACTGCCGTTGCATAGCCTTGCTAAAATTTCTCTTCTTCCTAGCAATAGTTTTTATCCTGTGCTGTTTACTATTATCTTTCTTATTGGCGTCTTTAGGAACATCACCATCGACATTCGTATCCACTGCATCAGTAACATTTTCATGCGACTTTTCTAGAGTTTGACTTGACTTCACAAACTCCTCTTCAGATATGAAACAAAAATCATCGTCAATCTCGGGTGTACGCGCTTTACTCAACCTTTGTAGACGTCTCCGTGTCGAGCGCACCTTAACTGGACTGGTTTTCTCGGTTCCCACTACCCTGAAGCCACTAGAAATTGGACTTTTAGACAACCTTTGCGCTTGTGGAGAGTTTACAGGTGTTGGTGTTGTGCTTACATATCCGCCATCCGATGCAGTCCGTTTTATAACATCACCAGGCTGGTTGAATACATTATTTTGTTGACCGACTGGACTGGGCTGCCCTTGCAACTTGGCGGGGTTTTCGGGGGAAGGTATGTTGGTCCGCAATCACGATGGCAAAAGCTATCTCCGTCGCATGGATGGCCCTTGGTGCGAACTGGACCTTGAGCAATATCATCATTGGATTTATCATCATCCGCATTCTGAAAAATAATAAATATTTTATCAATAAGTAAAAACTTCGATATATATAACGGCGATTCATCTGTTAGGTGGTAAGGTTATGATGTATATGACAAACACAATTAAACTAAATACTCTACCTCGAAAAAATTCGGAATTGTTGTAACTTTATCGATACGAACCAGGTTACCATCCTTATGGGGTATTTCTTTTGCTTTCTTTTTTGGTATACACTTTTTCATAGGGCTTCGCTGCCTAACGCGCTTCGACTTTCTTTCCTTCTCCATTTTTGCATCATCACTATCTTCACTGGAACCATTATATATATATCCTTCCTTGATGGTGATTTAATAGCAGAGCTCGATGGTGCATTTGCCTAGAGTAATGAAACATAATTCCATAATCAATTTAGTACCATATAATCACATGTGGCAGATAAGATAAGTAACGACTATCAATAGGAAAATTACAATGAGATTGTCTAGATCATTAGTTGAAAGTAAGGCTACTAGCTTTGCAAGGTCCCATCGCAAAAAGTGGGGCTCCATATTGCAAAGGTCTTCTATTGGCTTTATTATTGATGTGACCTTGCACAGCCAAAACTGTAAAAAATTTAAATCAATTGCAAAAAAAAGTTAAAACACATGTACGTACCAAAATAAATTAAACTCGGAAATCCGATAATATAGGTAAAATCTTACAAGAAGTATTATGACACATCTGGTAATTGAAGATGGTTGGTCCTGCTTCTTGACAATGCCATCTACAATCCAATCGCGTATAGCTCTTGCCCAATTATAGCTTCCAATTTTATCAAGGTCTCCAACAATGTCAACGATATACCATTTTATAGTGTTCCCACAATTGGCGAATAAAAGTGATTTGCAGAAGTGAAGGCATATTAATCTCACAGTATTGCGCACTTCACCCGTGTCGTTATTCTCAATTATGCTCTTCATCGTGCTAACAATGTTATTTAGGAATAACTGATCCATACCAGAAAAATAACGTAATGCAAACTCATGGCTCATCCCTTGATGTGTGTGTATAAGTAATCGTTCCCCCTTATTTGGCAATCCGAGCAGACAAGAAATTTGGCTCGAGGAAAACTTGAACACCTTACCACCTATTCTGAAATCCTTTAATTTTATGTCATAACATTCTATCAACCTTACAAATAACTTGTCCGATTTGTGGTATAAACTATTTGGTCACCAATTCTAACTTGTAAGTAGAATACATGTTCCAGAATGGCGTTAAACGTAATAGATTCTCATGAAGCAGCCCAATTTTGTTGTTATTATCCTCAGCTAACTTACCTATAAACTAAACAAAAGTTACAAATGACGATCTGTATTGGTCGCCGTTGGCCAAAACAACCTCCTTCTCACATCCCTGTGCAAATATTTTATATATATTATTTCATTTAAGTAATAACTAGAATACTTTAATCAGCACTATTTATGTTATACTTATTACATACCCCATATAGTGCATGTTCATTATTATTAATTGCATTGTCTCCAACCATATGTTTAGCTGCTCTACTTGTCTCGGTTTTCATCTCCTTACGTGTGACTTTGGAATTACGATCTATGCCACCTTCAAGTCCACCCTTGTAACATAAATATCAAATTAGATTAGAATTTTCTTGGTTAAAGAACACTTTTACAACACAAAACGAATTATAATACAACAATTCAAATGCAAAAACTGGATGAACACAAAACACTTATAAATATAAATAAATTACCAATCCTTTCCGGTCATGCTTTTTTGGACTCTTTCGGACCTTTCGAGGGCTCGGTTTAGTCATCTGCACAATGAATCAACTAATTACAACAGTTAGGGTATGTACTAAATACAAGAATTCAATAAAAGGGTTTAGATGACTATACCACAAATATAAACTCTTGTTTAGGTCCTGTTATACAATGATGATAGCGATGCAAACCAGCTATGGGGGTTTGCGTTGGTTTAACATATATTGAGTTTTATTAATGTAATGTGTTCATGATTCAGCGTTAATAACATATTACCTGTAACTAATATGTCTACAATCCATCGGTCACAAAATATACAATAACACATATAGACATATCAAAATAATATGTCTACACTGGACTGTCTAATATGTCTAGTATGTATAATATGTCTATGTTGCAAAGACATATTAAAACAATATGTTTAAATGGGTTGTGAATCTTATATATTTCAGTGTTGTCCATGCATTCCACTGGTTTTCATCATCAGCATACTAGTCTCCTAAATTATTGCCAACCACAAAATTCATTGGACATACCCAAATTAATAAACAAATTTATTGTCACATCAAATTACACATGTACTCCTATGACTGATATACCGTTCAATGAAAAAGATAAAATTAAGTGAAGTAAAAAATAAATTGAAGCATGTATTCAAGCATGGACACTAGTATAAGATTAGGTGGCTGTTGACTAAATCATACCTAAAAACTTTATTTAAACTGATTATACTTTTTCATTAAGAATTATATATTTCATTTTAGTTCAGTTTGAAGTATTGATTATTACCTGTGCATCTGAGTTACAAATACCTATAATTTTGTAATTCAAACACCAAAGACCAAATGCATCAAATGTTTCAACTTATAAGGGTCATTCGATATTTGTACATGTTAATATGTAAGGTTCCAACCTTCAAGGCATGAGCGTTGATATGATTCCCAACTCCCACCGATGATGAAATGCTGTATAACTATAATTTGAAATTTAAAACAAAAACTGTTATTATCGAGATAATTTTGCGTGCATATCATAGAGAGATTATCTAATAGAAACATACAAGAGAGATTGTTCCCCTTAAACTACTATTATCAACTCTCACCTTTGTCGTAATCTGTAGTCTCCGAAATAGGACGGAAATGGTTGGTGGATTCCACATTAATTGATATCCAAATACCAGACGGGTCTAAAAATGAAACCTTGCAATTAATTGGGCCAAATTTTCCATGGGTTAGGACTAAAAAGCTGATTATAAATCATAAAAAATAAATTATGGGCCCATAAGAATATTCCTTGGCCCAAATAAAAGTGTATTGATAGTGTACTCTTAAAACATTATCATGCCTATTTTTGATATTTTTCCAGCATCCCCATGTACATTAATTTTAAAATAATATGCCGCGGAATGCATTTTTCAAACATTGGTAGCATTGATGAATTTGTATGGAGGTTCATTGATGTTAACAATATATGAATCTGCAATATTACATCAGAAAATAGAATTCATTCATGTACAATACATTCTGTCAATATCTTTTGATAGGATCAATTTGTAAAAGGGGTAAATATATGCGCAGTAACAACATCCATCATAAATCAGAGATGCAACAAGTAAATCAGCGATATATGTGCATGTGCTCGTACAATTTTGCCTGCTATTGGTACTTGCAATTGGTTCCCGCAAAGTGCCATACGCTTGAAGTATATTGCACATGGGCAATAAACAACATCAATTAAAGCATTCTTTTGATCATATTAGACATACAAGATATGTTTGTATATCAATATCTAAATTCTTTGCTTCCAAATCACCACCATTATATACTTATAGTTATATTTACGTTGAATGCATGTTGGTTTATCATGTAAAATTAATTCGGATGATTATGGTGGCCATCAAAGACAACAGTCAAGGTCAGCAACACTTTGAACACATACTCACTACGCTCTAAGAATTTAATACGTCTACCATGTAAATAAAGCTATCTATATAATATGTCTCCCAAAAAATAATAATATGTCTAATCATATTAGATTAGATAATTCATTTAGGTGTAAAAAAATTTGAAATTCAAAATCAAACTAGATCATATGTGATTAGATATTTCTGTTATTTTTTAAAAAATATAATTTTAAAATAGTGTTTATCCAGTTAACCAAAAAATTATATTTGAATATTTATTTTTTCCCTTGGATTACAAGAAGCTAGAATTTAGGAGATTATGAATATTAAAATTAAATTTCAACAAAAGGGTAATCTCGGAAATCAACAGAATAATTTCTAAAACAAAAAAATAATAAAAAAAAATAATTAGTAATTATCCAATCATTTGGGCTAATTACTAATTTCTAATTCGGAATGGGATAATTGCAAAATAATTTAAAATAATTGGGCTAAATACAAAAAGCCCCTTTTTTCATTATGTTGTATATCACTCGTAATCTTATATGACTTTCAGTATCCAAAAGAGAATGTTTGTCTTTTTTTTTTTTTTTTTTCCTTTTTAGCAAAATCTATCCCATTACAATTAGAATTTATGGTAGACTCAATGCATATACAATATTAACCTTCTTTTAATTTTTTTTTTATATCATATGATTTTATTTGCTTAAGTGACAGTTGCATAATGTGAAGGTACTCCCTTTTTTTTTTTTCAAAATAAAATAAAATGCAAGATCCAAGTATGTTCCAGTTACTACGTAACAACATAAATTTCCCACCTCACCTTAAATGTGAATCAAATCTGGGATCTCCTAGATCTTGGTGGGCGTCCTTACTGTTAGTCTAACCCAATCGCAATTTTTTTTTAACAAAATAATTGGCAATTTAAAAATTTTAAGTTCATATTAACCTTTTTTAACAAAATAATTGGCAATTTATAGAATTATCCTTTAAGGAACAAAGGAAAGAGCATGACGTGATTGGCACTTAAGTAATTAAATATGGACACTAAAATGACAGTTGACGCTTAATATATACTAGTGTCGGGATACATTTTATGTGCGTGCAAATTACATGGCAATTAATTACATTAAACGTTTATGATAGTATTTGATTTAGTGATGGTAATCTTACGAATTTTATGTTTAATTTCAGATAAAGGATTTAAGTTTTAGCATTTGCATTAATTTTGTGTAATTACTTCATTTACTACTGATTATACTCTGCAGGGGCCAAAAGATGAAACAACTTCCCTTGGGTTAGAAAATACCTTGGACCAAAGCCCAGGACTATCAAAAACCAATTCTACGGTGGATCCAACCCATTTGAACTTTTTCAAAAAAAAAAATAAAAAATTAAAGATGGTTTAAGTCTCTCCTTAATCTTACAAATAAAGAAAAACCTCCCACTCACTCCATGAATCAGAGGGTGGAGGTTGCCTACCACTGGATCTAACTTGGTTGATTATCACATGACAAGTACGCCGAGATGTCTGGTACTCAAATATGGACAAAGTGGTCCTAAAAAAAGGACAAGACACCCCTAAAGTATTAGGGTGTGTTTGATTAGGAGTATTTTCTATGAAAAATACCAATTTTTCACTTGATTTAACAACTTAAGGTGTTTGATTGGCTTTTTTTTCTAGGCAATTCAATTATCACTTTTGGCTCACACACTTACATTTTCCTTGTAAACAAGGAAAATATTTTCTTTGGGGGGGGGGGGGGGGGGGGGCTAGTTTTTATTTTTCAGGCAATTGCACGGTTTTCGAGATAACATTTTACCCATTTTCTACACTAAAAATGCTATAACTTAAACTACAAAATTCAAAATTTAATAAAAATTTTATATTTAAAATCTACTCATGAAGATCAATTAAACAAGATCCATCATGACTATAAAATTATGTAAAAAAAAATACCCATAATTTTTTTTACATTAAAAATGCCATAATACAACCAATATTTTCCGGGTAGAAAATTAAGGCAATCAAATACATTTAATTACATTTTCCATACAACTCAATTCTAGGCAATTCAATTACCTGGAATTTATTTTCTTTCCATGTAAATTCCATGCTTGCAATCAAACGCACCATAAGAGACTTTAACCAATAGAAATAAGGGGTTATGTCGACCATCTTTTAAGTACGGTGAATAAATTTAGACTCTTCAAATTAAGAACGTAATTTTAACTTTTGCACTACTTAAAGACTACTAAATTAACATCTAATAAACAGTAACATGTCTTTAAATATCTTGTTCTATTGATAGCAAGGTTTTAATTTTGAACAACGGTGGGTCGGCGTCCCCTAAATACCCAACATGCACGAGGGTAAGAGTGTAGGTTCAGAAATTTTTGGTCAGCATGTCCTATAGGGGTGTTATTGTAATATTAAAAACACAAGGGACTTATGTGTAGTTAATCCTTAACACAGGGGAGGGAAATATAATTTTAGAAAAAAAATATAGTCGTTGAACTTCCACTGCAACAAATAAAGGGGGGCTTTTAGACTGAACTTAGCCGTTTGAAAATCGAATTACAAACAAGAAATTGGCAAAATAAACAAACGATTTCTTAAGTGAAAATTGAAAAGTAAGGCTTTGTTTACTTGCCATTTAATTTGTCATTTTAATTTAAAAATTTAAAATTTTTAAATTTAAATAATTGTCAAAATTGTTCACTGACTAAAAAAATTAAATAATCATTTAAATTTTACCACTTAAAATTTAAAATTTTTATCCAAAATTTTAAATAGCAATAACACTTAAATTTAAAACTTAATTTTAAAAAAAACAAAAAAATCCAATTTACCCTCTCTTTTCTCAAAATTACGCATACTTGTCAAAATGAATCAGCCTTTCTTTCTAAGTCATAACGTAACACAAATAGATCTCTCTCTACCTGTCTACCCACGCCGCTCTCCACCTCCATCGTCGCGGTTCTCCACTTCTATCGTCGTCGCCGTTCGCCGTTCTCCACCTCCACCGTCGCCGTCGCCGTTCTCCACCTCCACCGTCGCCGTTCTCCACCGTCCGGTAAGATCACTCTCTCTCTTTCACACACACACGCACACACTCACACAGACGCAACATGTACAGATCGCTCTCTCTCTCTTTCACACACACGCACACGCACACAGCAGCTCTGATTGTTGAGTTTTTCACCTAAATTCTTGAAATTTTTTTTTGAGAAAACCATTTCCCTTGTCGTTGTTTATATATATATGACGAAATTGTTGGGTTTTAAGCAAAATTTTCAGATTGATTGCCTTTGTTAGATGAGTATGCTATATGGTTGTTGGGTTTTAAGCCGGAAATGTTCACCATTTCCAGATTGATTGTTTGCTGCAGATTGATTGCCTTTGTTGATTGTTCTATTTAATATAATATTATGTCTTTCTTATTTTCATTTGAAATCATGTGTTCAAAATAAAATAATAAAGGCAAAATGATCATAATAAAAAAAATTCAGTTTTCAGATGTGTTATATTCAAACAAACAACATTTTTTCAGATATAATTTTCAGAAGCAAACAAACAGCTTTTTCAGTTTTCAGTTCTTTTACTAAACGCCACCTAAGAAAACCCATTCATCTCAGCGTTGTTGTAAGTTTCCTCTACCAAATCTCACTGTTTTTATTCTGTTACTTCACAAATTTTTAGTCCATTTGTTGAGTTTTTCTCTCAAACCCTAATCGTTTAATTAGAATTTAGAAAATTAAATTTTGGGTTATTTGTTATTATATGTAAATTCATAAATTTTTTTATTTATTTTTAACTTCATTGTGAATGACTATGATGATTCGTTATAAACTCAAACCCTAGAATCTTGTTTTTGTCATATTTTTCTTGCGGTTGTTAGTTTAAATTTCTAGGGTTTTGGGTGAAGTCTGAGAAGGGGGTTTATAAAGATTGTTTGGAATTTAAGGATATGATAAAGAGATGAAACAAACGATTGATATGCTTGGCATATCATGTGATTTGAGGCTAATGCAATTTTCTTGCAGTTTGTTTAATTACAGGATTTTTTTTTTCCTTTATTCTTATGTGGAGTTTGTTTAATTAGTGATGATTCGATTGGATGGGAAAGAAGAGGAATAATAGGGGTGGTTTAGTTGGTAAGGACTTGAAAACTTCGCTTGTAAGACTTAGATTTAAATCTTGCTGCCATTGTGGCATGCCCTGACCGTGGACTGGGGTAGCCTCCCCTCACCTAAACTTTTTTGTTCAAGGCCTATGGTTTAGGCTTAGATTTTGTCGAAACAACATTGGATTCCTTAACGAGATTGGCTTTTTAGAAGGAACTTGTTATCATGAGCACATTGAAATCAATCATAATAGTATGCGTTTGCCTTGTGATAAATTAGGTGGTGATGACAATTTTAGGACCCTGGATTAGCTTTTGATGATCATCATTTTGAGGTTCCTCTAGACATATGTCGAATTTAAATCTTTTAACTGATAGATACGCGATTTGCTATGGCCCCCGTTTATCAAGAATAAAGTATTATTATTTTTGATTTTTTTCATGTTATTTGATTATAGTTTGTATTTTTTGGACTTCGAAATTATGATGGGTGGTATATAATAACATGCCGGCTTAACTGTAGTTTTAAATAAAGAATCAGCCGTCTATGATTCTAGCGTCTATGTTTTTTGCATTTTATATATGAATTTTAGCAATATCTATGTTATGCCACAATGATGGGATTTTGTGTAATAACATGTTCGGTTGCTATGATTACACGAGTTTAATGAGCTTTTTAAGTAGACTAATATGGATTCAAGATTCACCTCATTTCTTGCTATCTTTTTGCTTTTCTAGTTTTAGTGAGCTTCTAACACGCCTGCTTAACTATAGTTTTAACTTTGAAATAAAGAATCAGCCATCTATGATTCTAATGTCTATGTTTTTTGCATTTTATATACGAATTTTAGCAATATCTATGTTATGCCACAATGATGGGATTTTGTGAAATTACATGTTCGGTTGTTGTGATTACATGAGTTTAATGAGCTTTTTAAGTAGACTAATATGAATTCAAGATTCACGTCATTTCTTGCTATCTTTTTGCTTTTCTAGTTTTAACGAGCTTGTAGTTATTTGGTTTGTTCTACTGATTGCAGAGCATTAAACTGATTTTTTTTCCTGCAAAAGAAAGCACAAATGACGACACGCACTGCTCAACTGTTTCTAGATGAAAATCTAGATGTTCACCATATTGGTGGTACGTTGCATATTTGATCAGCCCGTTAATCTTTATGACTAGATCTTGTTGCATTAATTATAGTCCATTTGATAAAGAAGTGGAAACGATTTCAAAAGCGATTTAAGTTTTATGATGAGTTGGAAAAAGTAACAAGTGTTTTGGTGAGATGCTCATCTTTTCCTCTTTTTCCATGGTAATTTTTTCTTATCCATCAAATTGAAATAGTTATAAAACATCTCAACAAATCACTCCCATCTCTTTTTCCAACTTCTCATGAGTGTTTTCAATTATTTTCCAACTTTTTATGAAGTGCACCAATATTTAATTTAATGGATGGGTTATTGACTATCAGGAGCACCAATTGGAGGGAAAACCAATGTCTCTAAGCCCCAGAAGCATCCCCAGAAGCATGGTGGAATTGTTCCAAGGAAAGCACTTAAAGATTTGTCAAACTCTGCAAAGCCTTCTGAAATTCAGTCGTCAAGGAAAAAGATTTCCATGAATGTGTCGAAGGGTCCAGAGAAAAGCCAAGTTGGCAGGAGGAAAGCACTGAGCGACCTTACAAACTCAGTGAATCAGCCATCATTGAAGAAAATTCAAGATGATAAGAAGCAGAAGAAACTGATTTCTGTTGCTGAGGAAGAAAATTTCCCTAAAGATATTGCAGGGGAATGTTTTCTCCACAACCATCAGGAATGTGTCAAAGCAAGGACCAAGAATCTGGATATGAAAAGGTTTCTCAATTTATTTGGACTAGATGATGAGGGTAAAATCTGAGCCGAAAGTATATTCTACTCCTTTATTTACATTTATGCATTTGTCACTGATTCAGTTTCTTTCTGCCCAGATATGCCTCTAGGATCTCCCCGAGCGCTTAAAATATCTAAGGTACTTTGCATTTGGTTGTCTTTCTAAATATTCCTTCCGTCGTCCCTAACTAAGAATCCCTGTTTGACACTTAAACATTTTTTTCAAATTGCACTAATTTCTTCACTATCAATGGTTTAAAACAAAACTTGGATTCCTTTATGAGTTTCGGTATGTTGATTATGTGTTTGAAAGGAAATTGGATTATTAATTTGGGACGTCCCAAAACAAAGAGTGGGCTCTTAATCTTGGACAGAGGGTAGTGTTACTTTTTCCCATGAGGCCCCATTTGGTACACGGGTAAAACTTTATTTTTCTCTTCTTTGTTGAGACAAATGAGGCTGATTTTGTAATTTTTGCAGCCGGAGAATGACCCGAAGGTCATGGAAATGGAGGAGATACCGGAGTTGATGAAGGAAGAAGTAGATGAATGGAAGAAAATTGAGCCTAATTCCCCAATTTGTGCAAGTCCAAAATCCCAAAAGCCACTTATAGACTTGATGATGGACTACAGTTGCCCTAATTTCATTTTGTTAGATTCACCATAAACTGTGCCAAAAACATTATTTCATTTTGTACTGCAAGATGTTTGATTTGTATTTTTGTAGATATTATTATATTGTGCTGTGTTTTTTTTTTTTGGTTGGTTGATCTGCACTGAAGAGACCTACATCTAGTTGTTACGCAGTCACCGGAGAAAACATATCAAATTGACCATTGATTATAATATCATTTTCCAGCTCTCTTTTTCTGAGTTTGTGTGTTTTGCTATTGATTAAGTTAAAATCAGCGTTTTCTTTTAAAATAGTACTAAAGTGAAAGTGGAATTATTAATACTAATGGTACAAACATGGGTATGTGTTGTGTCGTATATTACATATGAAAATTTAGAAAATGATTGAAAACAATCTGACACCATCAGGAATGAGAAAGCATGGACCATGGATAATGCTATGATTGCGAAATATTTCTCCATGGTGAAGGTAAAATCTCAACTAACCGCCTCATTTTGGTCCATATTGGGTACTCCTAGAGAATCATGCGTGGTGTTCACATGTCACGGAGTCTGTCTTAGCTGTACATGAGGGACAAAAATGACACATACATATGGAGGTGGGGTCGGGTAGGGGGATGCATTCTCACCGGGTGCAGAGTAAATGTTAAAAGTCAACGCGTTACTTTTATTTCTCGTTTGGTTCACGGATTTCAGGGATTGGGAAAGAAATTTTTTTTCTTTTTTTTACTTGGTACGCACAAATTCTGAAAATATTTTCGCTACAGAAGAAAAAGTAGAAGGTAAAATCATTACTCTCAAAACTCATGAGATTGATTTTACCATGTGATTTTCAAGCATTTATTATAAAAATTTTGGACAACCAAACACAAGAAAAAAATCTTGACAGAAAATTTAGTTTATTACTTTCATAGAAAAGATAAGGGAATTGATTTTTATTCCGTGAACCAAACGAAACCTAATAGTATCCAAAATTTTTGCATTTATCATTGATTCACTTGCTTTATGTCCACATTATTCCACGCCGATACTATTTACCCTTGCGCTTACAGTATCGACGGTAGTTTGCATTTAGGCATTTTCCTTTTAGTTGTATACCCCATTTGGTACAAGGGGTCAAAACTTTTGAACAATGACACATGTGCCAACTAATTTGTCAGAATAAAATTGCATACTTGCATATTTACATCTACTGCTGAATGTTTCATTTATATATTTTGCAGATATTAAAATCTTTTGATAATATATCCTCTTTTTTTTTTTTTTGGTTAATCTGCATTGAGGCAGTCAATTATTTAATCTAGAACATCTAGTTGTTTTGTTTTGTTTTATTTTGTTTTTGGTTATCAAATAGACGACTTGTTAGTTTAAAATTAATTTTAAAACACTGAAGACCTCAAGTTCAAACCCGGGTGAAGCCATACATTTTAATTTCTCTTTGCAGCTCAAGTAAGGGATGGAAAGCGACATGCCTTAATTTTTTAAGCCATAAAGCAAAAAAGGAAAAAAAAATTTCTTAAATACCTTATTCTTGATCCGGTTATCAGCCGAAATAGGTTAAGAGTAGTTTATCCATACGGGTATTAGATAGAGATGGCAATCGACTAGTTTTAGGCCGGATTTGGCAAAATCACTTGAGCCTGACCCGGCTAAAAATGCACTTAATTTGAACTATATTTGAATAAATTAAACAACAGAGCTCGCCACTTGCTTATATACTTTGATCTGAACCCGTTTCATCCCGTATTAACTCTCGTTGACCTGATATAATTATGTGGTATTATGAAAGTATTTGAAGGTAAAATATATTATATTCGGAGTATATCAAATTAAACAAGTTTCGTTTTACACAAACCAAAATTCTATCTAACTCAATAAAAACCTACCCCATTACAAATAGATCAAGCCATTTTACCATCTCTACTATGAAAATCTAGTGGGACATATAAAACTAAATTGCAAGGTTTAGAGTTCAAGTACCCACCGAATCTCGTCACTGCTTGTTCTTAAAAAAATAATAATAATAAAAACTTCTTATTCTATGGGACGGTCACAAAAAACATAAATTTGATTGTTTGCATGTATTTATTTCTCTTCGGTTTTTTCTCATTAGATTCCTTCGCTGGAGGACCAGTTATTATGGTAATTCAGTTTCATATAAAAGTGTCACACATATCATTATGTCAAGTTGTTATTAGCTGAAGAAAAAAGAGACAATAAACATAAATGTAATTATTATTGTTTATCTTTTATGGTGCTGGTGATGCATCTTGTTTTCGTCACAAACACCCTTTAATTATTTTTAAATTATTAAATTAAAATGTTATCTGTTTGCTAAAAAAAATAAAATCTTTATCAAATGGTTAAAAACAACCAACCTTTAATTAGTCACTTCATTAATTTAACTAATTAACAAGCTTCAAGCAACAAATCCACCACCACTCACCACTCCATTCACAAGCTTCAAGTAAGAGGGGATGTACTCTCTCGCTCCCTACCTTCATCACCAGTGAAAATCACTTAATTTTTGAACAAGAAATCAAACTCAAATAATATTATTTGAGTTGCTACATTTACAAGAATCATGGATAGTGAGTGTAGAGAGAAAGATGTAGAGAATTTAAAGATGGCGAAGAAATTAGAAATATATATATTTTCTTCATTATTAGCTTAATATTTTGTTTTCTTTCACTCCCATATGATTCCATTGGAAACAAAGAAGATAAAACAAAAATAGAATTGTATAGAGCTCAAAATTTTGAAACCCAGGTCATACTTGGTTCATTACAGCCAAGTTTATTATTCTACTTGGTTCAAGTAAGTCAAATAAAGTCGTTGATCAAGAATGCTCACAACATGAAACGAGACATATATATATATATATATATATATATATGCAAATAAAGTCAATTTACATTGACTGAGTATGTTGAATTTTTGAATTGGTCATCACTTGTTGGACTTAGACCAAGTGCACCTTAAGATTTTCAGTTGACATAAGTCGAGTGTGCTCTTACTTAATTAAGTTTTAAGTAAAAGAGTGGTGAAATGTCGTGTTTGTGACAAAATAAAAATTAAAAAAGGGGTGCTTAAATAATGAAGGATGTTTGTGAAAAAAAATAAAAAATGAGTGCCTTTACCAACGCCCTTCTTTTACCGGGACCGATCTAGTTAACAGGCGATGGTGTACGTAAGCCACCTCCGGAATATCTCAAGTTGAATGTGAATCGGAGATTTGGAGATTTGGAGATGGTAGAGTGGTGAATGGGTGTCTATTATCTTTCTTTTAAAATAAGAGGTAACGGGTCGTATGTTTTAGTCTTATTTAACGTAAACTCTTGTTTTTTGTTTTAGGGAAAAAAACAAGAATGATGTTACGGTCAAAATTAAATAATCACAAAATTTTTGTGCCTCGGAGAAAAAAACAAAATATTATTCTTTTATTTTTCATTTATACTCTTTCGGTGCCAAGGTTTGCTCAATTTAAAAAATTAATGGTGTGGGAATTTGAACCTTGACCATGACAAAAAAATGCATGAAGTCTTTACTATTAAATTATTACACAATCTTAGTTCAAAAAATTATTACACAATCTATTGTTTACTTTTCTTTTAAAAAAATAAAAATTACTTGTATCCCAAGCTCACCGATTCTGGTTCTAGTTGAGCAATGTTGCACGGGTCAAAATAAAAAATTTAAAAATATAATTTAAGTAACCTTCAACTGATCATTATCATTTATTATTTTCTCTTTCTCAAACTTCACTGCAAACGCATAATTTATACGGGCAATTAAAATATAGGGCTTATTGAAAAATGAATTTCACAATAAAGCCAATGAATAAAATTTTTCTAAATGAAGGGCCTATTTTGCATTCTATTAATAAAATGACATGTGTCATATTTTTTCATACCAAAAAGACCACTCAACCCTTAAAATAAACTAACAATTACAGAATTACCAATATACACTTTATCACGAAAGGACAATACTACCCTCCCATTTTCCCTCTCATTCTGCATTCCACCATCTTCGAAACCACGTAACACAAACCGACACCAGTGAAGAAGAAGAACAGAGAACACCGAAGAAACCCTAGTCGACGTAATTTTCATACCGCCGGACACCTTTTAAACCATCAAAGACGATCATACTATCGCAGGTGAGCTTTATGTTTCTCCCTATCGCTCTTCCTCGTTTTTTAGGGCTTATAATTTGCGTGTTCATCTGCTTTTGATGAGAATCAGGCTTTCTAGTAACCGATTCTGCAATATTTGCACATTTTTCGACTATTTATGATAGCTAGGGTTTCTAGTTACCACTTAAAACACTCATTTCCTACTGCAAAGTTCACATCGCACCTCGTATCGTACTTTATGTTTAAGGATGTATCAATGATTTTCATAGATTTCTCTGATGTTTTCTAACAAATTTCACTGCAATTTGAAGTTTACAGTTCAAATTTCACTACAATGTGAGTTTGCAGTCCAAATTTCACTGCAAAGTTCATATTGCAGTACGTATTTCACTGCAATATAAACTTTGCAATTCAGAATTTTGCTGCATATTGTATTACATATTTCACTGCAATGTAAAATTTGCAGAACATCATTTACTCCAAAAGGAAGTTTGCAGTGCAAATTTCACTCCAAAATTCACTGCAATGTGAAGTTTGCAGTGAAAATTTCACTGCAATGTGAAGTTTGCAGTGCAAATTTTACTTCAATGTGAAGTTGGCACACCAAAATTCACTGCAATGTGAACTTTGCACTGAAAAATTCACTGCAATGTGAAGTTTGCAGTGCAATTTTCACTGCAATGTGAACTTTGCAATTCACCTTTTACTCCAACAGGAAGTTTCAAGTGCAAATTTCACTGCAATGTTAAGTTTGCAGTGAAAAATTCAACACAATTTGAAGTTTGCCGTGCAAATTTCACTGCAATGTGAACTTTGCAGTAAAAATTTCAATGCAATGTGAAGTTCGCAGTGAAAATTTCACCGCAATGTGAAGTTTGCACTCAAAAATTCACATAATGTGAAGTTGAAAGTCCAAAAATTCACATAATGTGAAGTTGGCAGTCCAAAAATTCACTGAAATTTGAAGTTTGCACTGAAAAATTCACTGCAATGTGAAATTTGCACTAAAAAATTCACATAATGTGAAGTTGGCAGTCCAAAATTCACTGCAATGTGAAGTTTGCAGTGCAATTTTCACTCTAATGTGAACTTTGCAGACCACCTTTTACTCCAACAGGAAGTTTCAAATGCAAATTTTAGTGAAATGTGAAGTTGGCAGTACAAAAATTCACTGCAATGTAAAGTTAGCAGCCCAAAAATTCACTGCAATGTGAACTTTGTAGTGCCAAAATTCACTGCAATGTGAAGTTTGCAGTAAAAACTTCACTACAATGTGAAGTTTGTACTGAAAATTTTACTGCAATGTGAAGTTTGCACTAAAAAATTCACATAATGTGAAGTTGGCAGTCCAAAAATTCACTGCAATGTGAACTTTGCAGTGCAAATTTCACTGCAATGTGAAATTTGCACTGAAAAATTTACTGCAATGTGAAGTTGGCAGTAAAAAATTCACTGCAATGCGAAGTTTGCAGTCCAAAAATTCACTGCAATGTGAAGTTTGCACTGAAAAATTCACTGCAATGTGAAGTTTGCAGTGAAATTTTCACTACAATGTGAAGTTTGCAGTACAATTTTCACTACAATATGAAGTTTGTAGTACATATTTCAGTGCAATGTGAACTTTGCAATCCACCTTTTACTCCAACAGGAAGTTTCAAGTGCAAAATTCACTGCAATGTCAAGTTTGCACTGAAAAATTCAACCCAATTTAAAGTTTGCAGTCCATATTTCACTGCAAAATTCATATTGCATTGCAAATTTCTGTGCATAGTTTCTCTGTTTAACTGCAATATGAACTTTATAGTTCATATTTTTTTACATATGCATTCAATGTTTTGTGACAGCCTTGCTTTCACATCTTTTAGCAAAGGATAAAGCCGCAATTAAAATCAAATGGCAAAGAAAAGAGCATCAGAAACAGTACAAAGATCTCCAACAAAGGTTAGAAAGATGAAAACATCTTATAATCCATCGAAAATGAAGGCAAAATCAAAGGCACAAAGGAGAAGCCTTAAGAAAAAGGCTAAGACATCTTCTGATAACCAGCCAACAGTATTTCGCTGCAATTTGCAACCGATAGTCAGACTACTTGAGGAACAAAGAGATCATATACCCCAAACACACATTAAAGCAATCATGAGAACACCGTTTGGGGTTTTCTTCAAGGCTATCTACGAAAACAAAGTAGATATCAAAAGTATAGATAGAATCTCAAAGCCCATCATGCGAATTATGGGGTTATACTCCTTGGAGAAAGATGGATTTGTTATGGGGGATAAGCTAATACAATTAACTGCCGATGACTTTGCACTCACTTTTGGGCTGCCCAAAGTAGGAAACGAAGTGGTGCTCTTTCCAAAGACAATGGTCAAAGCAACATAATCGAAATTTATCAAGAGACACTTCAAAGATATGAATATTATAAAGAAAGATGCAATTGTCTCGGCATTAATTAAGACCTTGAAGGAAGAAGGCAAGGAACCTGCAGAAGACTTTTCTAGGTTGATGATACTGCACATGGTTGTCACTATTTTCCTGGCCAGTTCACAAGGTAAAGTTGGCTGGTCCTTCATTTCCCATATAGAGGATTTTGACAACATAAGAAATATAGCATGGGCCAAAGTATTCTACAACCACTTGATGCAAAACGTCAAAAAATATTACAACAAGCCTTTCAAAACTCCTGGCTGTGTCCTTCAAATTCTTGTAAGTATTTCAATACTTTAATGTAAAAATTAGCTACGATAATGTAGTACATTCATTTGACATTTATTTTTCATAAAATTGCAGTATTGGTTCTGTGAGCATTATAAAATAATTGAACCAATTGAAAGATACAAGGAAGAAACACCAAGATTTGTTCGGTGGAATCTTTTTCAAGCTAGAGAAGCTATCTCTAAGCTTTCCTTTGACAAATTGGACAGTGAAAAGGTACTTACACAAAATATCTTGCTAATTACGATTATATTTTTTAGACTGCAAAGTCCAAATTGCAGAGAAATATGTTGGTGCGTAGTTTATCTGGTTCACTGCAATATGAACTTTGCAGTCAATATTTTCACTGCAATATGAACTTTCCAGTCCATATTTCATTCGAAAATTCATATTTGCAGTCAATATTTTCACTGCAATATGAACTTTGCAGTCCACATCACACTGCAAATTCCATATTGCATTCCACATTTCACTACAATTTGAACTTCGCAGTACATAGTTTACTCCAATATGAACTTCTCAGTGCAAAATTAACTGCAATGTGAAGTTTGCAGTGCAAATTTTACTGCAATTTGAACTTCGCAGTCCAAATTTTACTCCAATATGAACTTCTCAGTGCAAAATTAACTGCAATGTGAAGTTTGCAGTGCAAATTTTACTGCAAAGTGAAGTTTGCAGTCCAAATTTAACTGCAATGTGAAGTTTGCAGTGCAAATTTTGCTGCAAAGTGAAGTTTGCAGTCCAAAATTTACTGAAATCTGAAGTTTGCAGTGCAAATTTAACTGCAATGTTAAGTTTGCAATGCAAATTTTGCTGCAAAGTTCATATTGCAGTCCATATTTTATGTACATAATTTTTCTGTTTCACTGAATTATCAACTTTGGAGTATATATTTTTTGTAAACACTTGTTTTAGCACAAAACTAATTCAGATTATTAATAACTGAAACTTCTTTTTTAATACATCTTCACCCTCTTTCCCTTTTTTAACACATCTAGGTGGTGGAGGTACTTGCTGATGTATCCGAAACAGAGCAAAAGCTTCTTACTGAAGAATTCAAGGAAGTCAAGGAACATAAGCTTCCAACTGAAGAAGCATATCTTCCAACTGAACAGAAGCTTCCAGAGAATAGTGAAAGCAAAATGGTTGAATGTTTGAAACAAGAGAATGAAAGATTAACACAGGAAATAAGGAGCTTCTAGAAAGTGTAATTCAGTTGGAGACTCTCATGCAAGTAAAGAGTGACGGGTTCTTAAAGCACAAAACAAATAAGGAACTGCAGTTAATCGATAGCAATGTAGTTGAAAGCCCTCCGAAATTCGATGACAAAATCGACTACATTGACTTTGAGTGTCTAACAGCTGCTGAAGAACCTTTCACCAAACAAACTCCACCACATAATCTTTAAGAAAAGCAGGAAGAGCCAACAGTGAAATCATTCATCCTAAGGCTAAAGAAGAGGGCAAGAATCTCAAAAGACGACAAGGTTTTTATTTACTATGACAGGAAAGAGAGCCCCAAGAAGGATGAAAAGGAAGACACTTCTGATAAGGATGAAAAGAAGAAAGCAGGAAAATCAAAGCTTAAACTTGATAGGAAGGGAAAAAAAATTGATGAAACAAAATCTGATATTCCTCCTGCTGGTAGTAAAGACTCAATTGATGTCGAAGATTATGAAGCTCATCCTGGATCGCCAACAAAAACCGACTTGTCCAATATCAGCAAAAAGAGCAAATTATATAAGTATTTCAACAAAGATCAACAAGATTTGATCAATACCTTTTTCAACCATGCAGATACAACGTAAATTCTTTAATCATTTATTCTGTCAATATTTATGATCACTGCAAAAAAACTTGTCTTTTGCAACAAATCATTAATGAATATATACACTGCAAAGAGAAGAAAGTTCATATTCCATCCCATAATTTTAGTGCAAACTTCATATTGCAGTCCATATTTTCACTACAAATTTTTTACTTTTTCACTGCAATGTGAACTTTGCAGTACAAATTTATTGTTCATGGTTCATATTGCAATCCAAATCCTCACTGCAATCTGAACTTTGCAGTCCATATTTTTTTGTGCAAACTTCATATTGCAGTCAATATTTCACTGCAATATGAACTTTGCAGTCCACATTTATTTGCACAGTTTCCTTTTTTCACTGCAAAATTCATATTGCAGTCTATATTTTTATTCGAAAGTCCAAATTGCAGTCCACATTTCACTGCAAAGTTCATATTGCAGTCCATATATTCACTGCAATATTAACTTTGCAGTCCATATTTTGCACAATAATTGCTCACCACAAAGTTAGCTATATTTCTCATGTTATAATATCATACAGGACTGTTGCTTGGGAAAACCATGAAACCCATATCCACATAACAACGAGTCTGTTAGAAGACCTGCTGTGCAATGGTTTTGTGGATACACAGGTAATACATAAAAAGAAAATTAAAGGTTTTCTTATATAATTATGTTCACATTTTGAATAATAACACATGCTACATGAACACAGATAATAGATTGGTACTCAATGCATTTGAAGAAGATATTCTTTCCAAATCAATCGACAAGCATTATATTCTCCTCTATAACATGGGTAATCAACTACTTCAAAATAATCAACTTTTCCAATCTTTCAATAATGATATTACTTTGCTCAGTAATTTTTTTTTGTTAATACAGACTTTTGTTAGAGATGCTAATGAAAAAAATGCAAGGAAGTTCTTGAACGACACAATAAATGAAGTCGATGCTAGAACAAATCTGTTACTATTTCCGATGAACACCGCAAGAGACAAAAAGGACAAGCACGGATTCCACTGGACTTTACTTGTCCTGGATCTTTGAACAAGAACATGGTTACACTACAACACAATGCCTCCAAGAGGCAAGAAGAAAAACATATTCCTGGAAGATGCCAAACAGATGGTAAGGGTACAAGATTTAACAATTTTTAAATCTTTTCAAAGGATTATTAAATCATGTTCCTGAATTATTATTGTTCTTTAAAATTTTATTTAGAAACAAGCCGTGACAGACATCCTCAATATGAAACTGCTTTACCTTGGGATGACGGTACTGGAGGATAACACTAAAATCATTTCAAAGGAATGCCCGCGACAAGAATTTTCGTAAGTTAAATACACAGAATTTTGTAATATATATATATATAAAAGTTATTTGTTTCAAAATTTGTCAAATTTATAAATACTAACACTAAACTCTTTTGATATTGTAGTGTTGATTGTGCACTCTATGTGTGTGAGTTTATAGAAAGGCTTGTCCAAGGACAAGAGATCCCAAAAGAATTCGAGGACGAAGATTTGATGTCCAAAAAACGTGCACACATAGTTTGGTTAATATTGACGGATATACCCCATTGCTGGAGGCTCCAGGACCATATCGAAAGACTCAAAACATTAGAGTTTTTGAAGAACGACAAGGATGATGACCAACAATAGAAACATCATATTCTTTGTTTATAAAACTTTAGATATTTGTTACATATTAGTCTACTAAATCTCAAAGTTTATTTTTGCACAAATGAAATTGTAAGTAATATGCAGCCATGCTGAAATTGTAAGTAATATCCAATCATGGTTTTATGCAAATTCTTTTTTTATGTTTGTGTGTGGTGCCATTTACATTTTGTTTTTGGAATTGTTTTGTGCTAATTCAAATATGCACTGCTATGGAAAACACAGATTATGAAAAAAGAAATTTTCAACTATGCTTTTTTTTGCTGCAAAGTTCATATTGCAGTCCATATTTTCACTGCAATATGAACTTTGCAGTCCATATTTTTGGTGCAAAGTTCAAGTTTCACTGCAATATGAACTTTGCAGTCCATATTTCACTGCAAAGCCCATATTGCAATCCATATTTTCACTGCAATAAGAACTTTGCAGTCCATATTTCACTAAAAAGTTTATCTGTTTGACTGCAATATCAACTTTGCAGTCCAGAATTTTTTGCAAAGTTCATGTTGCAGTACATATTTCAGTGCAATGTGAACTTTGGAATCCACCTTTTTACTCCAACAGGAATTTTCAAGTGCAAATTTCACTGCAATGTGGACTTTGCAGTCCACCTTTTTACTCCAACAAGAATTTTCAAGTGAAAATTTTACTGCAATGTGAACTTTGCAGCTCATATTTCAGTGCAAAGTTCATATTGCAGTCCATATTTGACTGCAAAGTTCATATTGCACTTCATATTTCACTGCAAAGTCCATATTGCAGTCAACATTTTCACTGCAGAGTTTTTCTGTTTTACTGCAATATGAACTTTGCAGTTCATATTTCACTGCAAACTTCATATTGCAGTCCATATTTCACTACAAAGTTCATATTGCAATACATATTTTTGGTGCAAAATAAACATTACAATCCATTTTATCTGCAATTAACATTAACATATCCAGATAAGAACAATAAAATCATACCATTCATTTCATATATGTCTAACAAACAAATATCTCCCATCATCAAAACATCAAAGAAATCCAAATAAAAACAAAACAATTTTTTCAAGCTCTTCAAATTAACAAAAAGAAATATCAAAAGTAAACTGCACTTAACAACTAGTACATAGCATATACTAAAACTAATGAATACTTTCCGAACAAGTCTTTTTGTTGTGAAACCCAAGATGTTGACACCTTCCGCACTTACGCAACTTCCTCGCTTTTAACCCAGTATTTGGAATTCGGTTCCTTTTTGGACGACCCACGGTTCTCTTTACTCCTGGAGGCAAAATATGCAATCCATTTGTCACGTCTCTCGGCCTATCAGCATTAGGGATAGGAAATATCGCATGCGAGTACGATCTCTGATAATTCACGCTAAAAAAACAAGGATCACAAAAATCATAAACACATTTTCCATCGGCCAGAATTGACAACACCGCATGATTGCAAGGAAAGCCTTCAATCTTCCAAGCATTGCAACTACAATGCCGGTAGTAAAGATCCACCTTATGACTTTTTTCCTCTTGAACCTCGAAAACAAAATCAGTTGACTTCGTAACTTTCCACGTCTTGCTCGCATTAATCTTCTCAGACAAAATATTTTCCATGTCAGGGCATAACACTGTGTTCCAACTTCTTGAACTCTCACGTCGGTTGGACATCATGGTCATCAACTTCAAACGAATTTTATCCAGCATCGAGGTGATGGGTAGACTACGTTCTTTCACAATCCAGCCATTAAAGCTTTCCGCAATATTTGAACACATCATTCCATACCTTTGTCCGGGGAAATAGGCATTTGCCCAATGATCTATCGGCGCATTTTGTAGAAAATCTTTTATTTCATTTCCAGCAGCACCTTTCAAATCATTAAACGCACTTTGAAACTCAAGATGTGTAGAGGCATATGCACAATCCACAAACAACTGCAAGATGAACGATTTTTTCTTACTTTTCGCCGAGAAACAAGTACTCAGGTTGTTCTTCAAATGTCACATACAATAGCTATGATAAGAGTTTGGAAAAACTTCAGCTATCGACTTCACCAAACCCCAATGCCTGTCTGATATAAATGTGAAAACTCTGTCACTGGCCAAAATAACCTTCAAATGGTTCAAAAACTAACACCAATTTTGCACCGTCTCCGAATCAACAACACTCATGGCAAAAGGGAATATTTCTACAACAATATCAAACAAACAAGAAGATAATTATCAATTCACAATTAATGCTTTTTTTACATACTAATAATAACACGGAATAATGAAACCATGCTTGCACCGAATGATAAAAAAAGATAAGCATACCTCCATTGCCATTCATTCCTGTAGCTGCTAGCATGCATCCCTTGAACTTTCCTTTTAAGAATGTCCCATCTAAGCATAATAGAGGACGACAAAACTTAAAACCAAAAATTTGAGCCTCAAATAAGACAAATAATCTCTGAAACTTATTGGTCTCCTCATTAACTTCAAGTATGGTGTAGCTACCGGGGTTTGTCTTCTTTAAGGGCTCCAAATACCAAACAAGGTTGTTGTATGATAATGACTCATCCCCGTGTATTTCCTTCACAGCTAACTCTCTTCCTGCGTAAGCGTAATAATAACTCAACCGAACTCCGTAGTCCCTTCGAAAATCATCAATAATCTCCGAAGGCTTCACAAGGGGCCTATCTCTAACCAAGTCCATAATAGCATTTTTCACAAGCTTGCTACTCATAGGCGGCTTTCTCAAATCCTTATAACCGATACCGCAAGTATGCTAACTAACCATCCTTTTAATAACAAAGAAGTTCGGTAGATTAAATTTCTGTGAAGCATGAATCCTCCATTGACATCCCCTTTCCTCATCCTTACTACAAACAACCGTTATTCTCCTAGCATCATTCTTTTTAAACTTGTAATCAAAACCTCTCTCAATTGAAAACTGTCTTAGCTTTAAACGGAACTCTTCTGCACCACCTTCAAATCTCTGTCCGACACCAGTTATTGCATTTGCCCAGACACTTGATTTTAGAGGTTGACGGACCTCCGAGGTGTCTGAACGAGTTACCGAACCACTTGATGCACTACAAGTATCATTAGCCACGGCATTGGAATTTGAACACTCTGCCAATCTCACAAAGACATTGACGGTATTTTCCCCCTTAATAACAGTAGCACATATCATACATCTAATTTCTTCGTCGGTGCTTACAACGATCTCTTTTTCATCACGGATAACATACATTTCAAACAAGCAATGATTAATCTCAGACCATCTTTCACAAACACATTCCTTGAGCTCGGAAAATGAAGAATCGAGCCATATACGAACACCAAAAGAACTACCACTAAAAGAAATCATTGCAATGACCCCACTTGAAATATCCCTATAAAAATTCAAAGAAAATAAGAACGGATAAACATCGCATCAAACTCTATTTTGCTAAATACCTACTACTCATCTAACTGCAATATGAACTTTGCAGTCCATAATTTTGGTGCAAAGTTCATATTTCACTGCAAAGTGAACTTTGCAGTCCATAATTTACTGCAATATGAACTTTGCAGTCCATATTTTTGGTGCAAACTTCACATTGCAGTCCATAATTCACTGCAATATGAACTTTGCAGTCCATATTTTTAGTGCAAACTCCATATTTCACTGCAAAGTGAACTTTGCAGTCCGTAATTCACTGCAATATGAACTTTGCAGTCCATATTTTTGGTGCAAAGTTCATACATTGCAGTCCATAATACACTGCAATATGAACTTTGCACTCCATATTTTTGCTGCAAAGTTCATACATTGCAGTACATTTTTCTCTGCAAAGTTTCTCTGTTTCAATGCAATAACAACTTTGCAGTCCATACTTTCACAACAATAATCATAGATATCATTGAACGAACTCAACCTAATAATGAAGATAACTAATCCTAAACTGAACTATGCAGCTCTTACAAAAATCGTAGAAAAACTTATTAACTTTCACAGCAACAATCAAATATAACATTGGACGAAAATCAATCCAACGAACGTCACTAACAGTAAAACGAAAATCAAACCTATCAAAAATAACCTAAACAAAGAAAAACATCAAAAAGCTACAAATTATTACCTTGAAAAACCTTCGAAATCCATTGAATCACTCAAGAACGAGCTACAGAGAACGACTACAGCTTCATACAATAGCAATTGAAAACCTAGATCCACGCTCAGAATCACGATTGAAGGCTTCGCGGCTCACAGTTTTCGCGCGAGTGAATATGAATACGTTTCAAACCTAGAAGGGTATAACTGGGACTTCATAAAAATAACAAGGGGGTAATTTAGGTAATACATAATATATTTTTTATTAATTAAATAGTATTTAAATTTGTTTAAATACCTTTATTTAAAATATAAAATAAAATAAGCCTCTTATACTAATCACTAAAATAAAGTAGGCCCTTCATTCAAAAAGATATTATTCACTGGAGTTTTGGTGAAATTCAATGTATAAGAGCCCATTCTACCTAATTTCTAATAATTTATATTCATTTCAATTATAATTTTTAGTACAGTTTTTAAATTGCGTAACATTTCTCATCCGAATTATAGTTAAATAGAAAGACAGCAAGAGACTTCCTAGGCACTTGGACTTGGAAAACAAAGAAAATGATTCATTTCCGCCGGCTAGAATTCAAAGTTTTGGGCCGCATTTTCATTTTCCTTGGTCATATCTCTTGGAACTTTAAACAGCTAAAAATCAAGATAGCACAAATCACATATATATTAATTAACTGTCTCAAAGTCAAAGAAGCCATTAAAGTATTTTCTTTAATATTAACAAGTGGTAGCCTTCTTAATACTCCACTAGTAGAAAAATCTTTACACACTAGTATCTTCATTTTCCGTTGATTGGGAGATTCTGTCCTAATCTTGACTCATTCAAAGGTTCAAAACCCACCAGCTAATTTCCCTTTATAAACCATCACCCACTGTTCTTGGGATTTTTGCACTACAACTCCCTCTTTTTTCTCTCTCCGTAAAATTTGGCAGTGGTGGGAATGAATTCAGGGGAAAACTATGCGAGTGTCACTCCACTGCAGGCTATGGAAATGGATACCGGGGAAAAGCGTCTAAACGAGCTCGGATACAAACAAGAACTTAGAAGAGAAATGGTTAGTACTATCTCGTTAGTTTTATATTAAACACAACACAACAGGAAGTGGGGCAGTTTCAGTTTTAGTTTAGATGTGTCAAAAGGCGCATATTCTGTGTTAAAAATATTAATTGAACAGTTTATTGTAGTGACATACAACACAAATTTAGTTTTAAAGTCAATGAGTTGAGTCTGTTAGTACGTTATGACTCCACTGTAAACGTTTAAATCATTTGGTTAAGAATTAAGCCAATTTTGACAATAGGGAACTACACGAATTTAGAGGTCTAATCTTCTATCCACTCTTATATTAAATGTGAGCGATAGTTCATGGCACGTACTTGATATGTCTAAAATACTCTTTGTTGACTGAGGAAAAAAAAAATACCCGACACAAGATTTGAACAAATGGTCTAAACAACATTGACATACATCTTAACCATTGAACAAAATTCTATTACATGTATTGCAAAAATGTGTTAACAACTAATGTAGCATAAATAATTTGCGGGTATAATATTGTTCACTCATTTTATGTGCCACGATTTCTTGACTTAATAGGTTGACCGGCAGACTTGAATATACTGTGCATGATGAAATCAGTTGGTTATGAGTTGAGCCGATTTTGACTCCAGTAAAACTAGACAAAAATTAGTCGATTCAAGTAATCTTAACGCGTTGATCCACTGGACACAATTCTCTTCTATAACTGGAAATGGGGTGGCAACAATGGAGACAATTTTAGTCAGTTTGGTCTAATCTTGCAGATCAGTAAACTGAGAAATCTGGAATTGAACTTTTTATTTCAGTTTTGGTATTGATAAAGGAGATTACTGAAATGACACCCCTAGGTCAACCCATCAAGCATGAATCAACTCTGTGATTAGAACTAGAATTTTCTATATAATGAGTCAATCCGTCACGTACTAATAAGTTGAGCCAATTTTGACAGAAGACATAAAACTAGAAGAACACGAATACAACATATCTAACATGCGTATGATGATACATAAATGTTGTTTTTATGTCTACAGAGTTTTTTCAAGACGCTTGCGATTACGTTCTCAAGCATGGCAGTTTTCACAGGGACGCCGTTGTATGGGCAGAGTCTGCTTTATGCAGGTCCAGCTAGCCTAATATGGGGATGGCTTGTAGTTACATTCTTCACTTGGTTTGTTGGCATTGCAATGGCTGAAATATGCTCCTCTTTTCCTGTATGTTTTTCATTTTCTTAGTTTCTCTTCATTTTCTAATCAAATTTTCACAATGTTGAGCATGAAAATATAATTTAAACAGAGAAGATGTTCAACTGAACTGGAACGGATAAGAAGTACGTGCCTGACTGATCACCAAACAGACAACAGGTGTCTGTGAGTCTGTCTGATATATGAGAAAAAACTTGGATGTACTTAGCTTTATCCGTCGCCTAGTATATATAACACAGTGTTATACGTACGATAGATTTATCTTACTTATGTTACAATTTTACACTGATGTGGATACTCTAATACTGTTAATTCAAACGTCAAAACAGACCACCGGTTCCCTCTACTTTTGGGCCGCGCATTTGGCTGGACCAGCATGGGGACCATTCGCATCATGGTGCTGTGCTTGGCTCGAGACCATCGGCCTCATTTCTGGTATCAGCGCTCAGGTATCACAATGTCTTTCTTACCTTTCTTATATATATGCCATTCGACACTCTATTTATGTTACCATGATATTAGAGCCTGGTTATCTGGAAAGTCTTAGGTTCAAAACCTGTTGTTATCTTCATCCCCTATCTGTTAATCCTAATTTTGGTTGTTCTCTACTTGATCTTGTTTTTGTTTGGTTGGCAGGCGTATTCAGGATCACAAGCATTGCAAATAATCATTCTTTTGTCAACCGGCACAAACAAAGGAGGCGGATACTTAGCTCCTCGAAGCATATTCTTGTGCATCTACTTGTTCTTAATCTTGATATGGGCAATACTCAACTCATTTGCATTGAAAGTAGTCGCGTACCTCAATATAATCTCCATATGGTGGCAAGTAATGTTTCTTAATTTATGCTAATTCCAACTCTTTCATTAGACTAAAACGTCTCTCCTCGTTCACCATTACTAAAGCTTGTCGACCAATTCCTCAAAAAACTTGCAGATTCTTGGCGGTTTAGTTGTGGTTATAATGCTTCCTCTTGTAGCAAAATCAACACAACCAGCCTCTTATGTGTTCACTCGCTTTGAAATGTCCCCTGATGAAACTGGGATAAGTAGCAAGCCTTACGCTGTAATCATGTCCGTTCTTTTGAGCAATTACTGTTTGTACGGCTATGATGCTGCTGCCCATTTGACCGAAGAAACGAAAGGGGCTGACAGGACGGGTCCCATTGCGATTCTTTCAAGCATTGGGATTATCAGTGTTTTTGGTTGGGCGTATAACTTAGCTCTCACTTTCAGCATCCGGGTACCAAAACAGCAATGATACATTTATCGGCTTTCTCAACTTGTTATTCATACCTGATGCATTGATGGGTTGTACATTTTTTGAAATGTACAATTTATTAATGCACCTGGTATTATTATCTAGTTGATAAAACTCTTTTGGGGAAAAGACAATTGCATCATTTTGATGTGGAAATGCGATGTTTTTGCAGGATCCGAGGTATCTGTATGATGAAAATAATGAGACTGCCGGAGCTTTGGTACCAGCGCAGATAATATATGATGCGTTTTATGGAAGATATCACAATTCTACTGGTGCTGTAGTTTTCATGTGCATTATATGGGGATCTTTCTTCTTTTGCGGACTTTCTGTCACAACTAGTGCTGCAAGAGTGGTAAGTACATTCTTTGTTAGAACTTGAGGAACAATAGCAGACTTTATAATATAGTCTCCGTATATAATTGTGCATGGCGTTTATTATTCCCTCCAAGTTAAATTAAGAGTCGCAATTTGAAAATCAAACTTCAATCAAAATCGATTTCAATGTTTTCAAATGGTTGAATGCAAAACTCGTCTAAACTTTGGAAAGTTGGGGACATTGGTTTCGCATCGCAATGGGACTCTGAATTCAAAATGTGTCTCGAAAAGGAATGTCCAACTGCAAATTGAATATTTAGTGATCTTACAGTACCATATCAATTATGATGTCATTTTCTAAGCAAGTCTTTTGTACCCACTTTTTCGGTACTAAACTTTGTTCACTATTTTTCTCATTAAAACTACATAATTATGGTGTTCATATTTTAATTTTCCAAAATTAGACGAAAAACAAATTTCTACCAATTTCCTCTTCACCCCAGTGAAAAATATTTCATTCGTAACCAAAAGAAACTAACTATTTCAACTACTTTCCCCAATAGATTTACGCTCTATCCAGGGATGAAGGAGTACCATTCTCACCGATATGGCGAAGACTTCATCCAAAGCACAAGGTACCAGTAAACGCAGTCTGGCTCAGTGCATTCATCGCCAGTATCCTCGGACTACCCATCTTAAAACTCAACGTGATCTTCAACGCAATCATCTCCATAAGTACAATCGGATGGGTAGGAGGGTACGCAGTCCCCATTTTCGCTAGGCTGGTGATGGCCGAGGAGGATTTTAAGCCGGGACCTTTCTATTTAGGGAAAGGAAGAAGGCCTATTTGCTTAGTAGCCTTCTTGTGGATATGTTATACATGTTCAGCCTTCTTGTTGCCAACTCTTTACCCCATTACATGGAACACTTTCAATTATGCACCAGTGGCTCTTGGTGTAGCTTTGACATTGATAATGCTTTGGTGGGTTTTGGATGCTAGGAAATGGTTCAAGGGACCTGTAAGGAACATTGATAAACAAAATGGAAGTATTTGAATCCAAATATTTTGGAAGGATATAAATGAATTGAAGATTTTTAAGTTTACTATTTGTTGTAACGACGCTTAAATGTAGTTAAAGGGATTTTGACATATCCACAAAGAATACGCGTTAAGGATCCCTTTTTTTCCTTCTTAATGTTTCCTAAATCTAAAATAGTATCTAAATCAGGGGCGGAGCAATGTAGGGACAAGGGGGGCCGTGGCCCCACCTGGGCTTTTCGTAAATTTTTACCTGAGTATTTATGTTTTTGTGTGATAGCGTAAAAATTAAGGGTGGTTTGTGCAATAAAAAAGTCTAGTGGGCTACGGGCCTCTGTGCAATGAGCTGTGTAGGTGCGGGGCTGGGTCTTCTAACTAAATATGGTTCTGGTGTAGAGTTATACAAGCAGGCAGTCTTTTTTTTGCCAGCCGCTGAACCAGCAATCTCCCTTCCTCTTTCCCTCTTCGTCTTCATTTGTTCTGGCTTCTTTCTGCATTCCGCATTCTACTTCTTTCTTTTTTTTATGCGGCTCTTAGTCTCTTAAGTCATATTTTTTTCTTATAATTTTATATTTTAAAAAAAAAAATTGAATATTAAGATTTAAGTCCTCTTATGGGATCTATCTTAATTAATTTTGTTATGTTCTTTTGATATATTCCCTCTCCATGTTGTTCTTTTGAATTTAATCATTTGGACTTTACATATATATAGGGCTTTCCCCAATATAAGCTTACTGTAGTTGAAGCATTATGTTTTCTACATCTTGTAAATATCATTACCCAGTCATAGCCACCACGACCTCGCCACCAACCACCAGCCACCACACAAAACCTACCAAGCCACCACACCTGGAAGCTTAATTTCAAATAAAAACGAAATTATTATTTAACTTTACAAGAAATCAATCGCTTTTACTATAATTTTCCATTTTGTTATTAAAACAGAACTGCTAAATTGAACACAAGCGCCACATGTTACCTCCTCAAAAAGAGAGTATAAGTGTTCTCTGGAGCTTGACTATATAAGTATTGACGGAATTTCTCAGACTCGGTATTCCGACCTTTAGTACTTTCTGATATTTCTATTCTAGCCCCTCTTTCTTATTTTCCTATTCTAAATCAAGAGCCGTTGATCTCATTGCACCACTCATCCACTCGTTCAACTTCCCAATTCTCTCCTCCGTCAATCCCAAGCAACACCGTTTTCCTCAGTCAATCCTTTCACATCTTCTTCTTCTGAAAATTCAAGGGCCAAGGCTGAATGGTTCTTCTTCAGGTCCCAAATTCAATTCCCACCCGAATTGCCCACTCCTAATCTATACCATAACCGACAACCCGCAAATTCTAAACTCCAAACCCTCGTTAAAACTGTGTAGCTAGCATATATGTATCGGGGCTATAGCATGTTATGTTGCAGGATTTAGTGTTAGGGGAAGATAGAAAAGTAGAGTGAGGTTGTTGGGTATTGGAAAAAATAAAGGAAAGTTTCAAATAACCTGAAATCCTTCCATTCTCAGTCCCCTGCATCAACAGGAGCCAGCATCCGTCTTTTGGCTCTTTTCGCCGCATGCCTTTCATCCAACCATCAGAGTTTTCTAAAAAGTTAATCAAATTCTTGCTCAAAGGGCAAGAATTACCTGCTGGTGGATGGGTCCACCTTCTGATCAAAAGCTTGCTATCCTATTAATCTCAAACATTTTCCTTTGTCCCTCCTGCATTCCTCAAGGGCACTCTTTGCTAATCCTTCGCTTCTCCATATACCGGAAAACTGCCGGAGAAATATCCAGGTCATTTGCCTACCCATATCACCCATCCGGCTCCTTTGCCTCTCCACCTGGCTCCTTTAACCCTCCTGCACCTCAAGGGCCAATCCATCCGACTTTGCTCACTCTCCCAGGGTTAATCCGTCATTTTCCTTTGTCCCTCCTGTTCCTCAAGGGCCAATCCATCCGACTATCCTTCGCTTCTCCATCCGGCTCTGGTCATATAGAAATCTCCAGCCTCCAGGTGTACCCATCCGTCTTTTACTCACCCATCCGGCTCCTTTGCCTCTCCACCTGGCTCCTTTAACCCTCCTGCAAAATATCCGAGTAGAGTTTTCCTGGGGTTCAAAAGTATCCTCACTACAAAAGTTTTTTAAAGCAAACCCCTGATGTATTTTCAGAACACGGGGATTAAGCAGTGGATGCATATCCGACTTGTTTGTTGGATTTTCTCAAAGGGGTCTCCTCATTAGTTCAGGTTGCCGGATTTGACTCCGGATTTTTAGAAGATATTACAATTCGCTCTCTGTTCTAACTTCACTGTATTTGCTGTGATTCTCAGTTGCCTTTCTATTTTTTATCTCAATAATGTCCCTCTATCGGAAACCTTAGAAACTTGTTTATTTGTCAAACAACCAAAACCAAATTCCATTTTCTCGTATGGTCCCTATCCTTCAGTTTAAAAGAATATATGTTCTTTTGATGTGTATATTCTTATGTTCTTCCATGTTCTTTTGAAATCTATGTTGTTTTCTTATCATTAATTTTTATGTTCTATCTTGTTGTATATATATAGGGCCTTTCCCAAATTGTGAAGTTTTACCCATTTGGGATCTTGAGTTAATATAATTGTTCACTTCTTTATTTCTATCTTGTATAATATTTAACAAATTTTATGTTCTATTGTCCTCCCAAATTAAGTTTTACCTTAAGTAGTTATTGTTGCTAGTGTTTGTATGACCTTAGAAAAATTGTTCATGCTATATATATATATGTCTGCTCTGTGTACAAATAATACTGGATCTGTGTACAAATCATTGTTAAAACTTGTTTTCATGTACTGATATATATATATGTCTTGGAAAAAAAATTGAACTAATTAGTCTAAAATACAAAAATAAAAGAAACGAAATGGTTCAATGTAAACCAAAAAATGATTATCAATTTTTTTTAGTGTGGGATGTAGCTGCCACTGGCCTTGATAAATTCATTGGTTGATGAGTTTTTTCCTTAAACCGCACATTCTTAAAGTCTTCGACTACTTAGGGGATTAAATATTTAATACAATAATTACAACAACGCATGTTATTACATATTCAATTAGATTGCGGGAAAGTGTGTATTTCTTTCTCTTTAATTATATGAGTCATTGATTTTTTGCAAGAGGCTTTTAGTCAAAAGGACAAATGTTCATTTCTCTATCTACTCAAAGGCACATATTTTTGACCAAATGTTTGAAGGCCAAAGGTTTTAAAGAAGGACAAACATTTACTAGAAGGACATCTTACTTAAAAATTAAATAACAAATTAAATTAGATAATATTAAAAGTGATATGCCAGCACTGCCCTTTGTTTAACTACTTAAAAAGTAGTTAAAAAAAATCCAAATCACCTAAAATCAAGTAACTTTGAAATATTAATTTTAAAAGTCAAACTTACGTTTGAAAAAAAATTCAAACAATGCTTGATTAATCCAAAGAACATACAAACTCAATATGTTGATATTAATTAGAAAAAAATCTAAGGCAGATGGTAGACATTTTGTAAAACAAACAACGTGCATTATATCAAATACATATAGATATTACAAAATCAAAAGACATTATAAATCAAACATGTATTATAAGTAGCATATCAATCATATTTTTTAATTATCATAGACATTATGAATTACCATAGACATAATAGGCACTATGGCATTTTACACTAATGGATTCAACGTCATAAAATTAATAAACAACAAATCAACAACCACCTATGTCAAATTAATAATAATATGCCTATAATTGTCTAAAATGGAAAATGAGTTTAAACCTTGAGATGGATATATTGTCACTTTTATTTCCTTCAATTATAAATATAAATAAACAATTCCTATAGCCGTTCAAATTTTACACTAGCAATAATTACATTATCCAAAAAATCTAGAAATGAAACAATTAAAATTAAGTCTGGAAATAAAAAAACCTGTAGAAGTCTATCAATCCTCCTTCATTGTCAAAGGTATGTAAATCCTCGGCCACACATTTACACTGCCACCACTGTAACCGCCTTCACCACCACCACCATTTACTTTCTCTCTCTATATACCGAAGCTGACGATTAACCTTTCACTCGGAGATACTACGCCATTCAAGGCCATAGAGAAATTTGTAGAATATATATTTAGAGAGAGAGAAAATAGATAGATAGAGAGATGAGAGAATATAGGGGAGAGCTTTGAAGGAGTTTATATAGATGGAGAGCTATGGAGCAATGGAGGCTGAGCAGCCAGAAAATTGCGGCGGCGATGGTGAAGATATGGAGTATGATGAAGAAGAATTCGATTAAAGATGGAATTAGCCGAACAGAGAGAATGAGAAAAATGCAACTGTAGGCTTACTATATCCTACAAACTAATTACCGCCCAATAAAAACAAAATTAATTTTTTATTTTTAAAGTTTTCATTGTGGGTCAAAAAAGTTATTCTTCCATTTTTTAGTGATAAATGTTATAACTCCAATGAAAACAAATTCTCTTCTTTTTTTTTGGTGATAAATGTTATACCTCCAATAAAAACAGAAACCTAATCTACAAATATGGATCTCGGACCCATCTCAACAAAGGGCAAAAAGGACAATATGCCACAGTAATACAAATTAAAATGGAATAAAAAAAATTTTAATACATCAAATGGCTTGTTAACAAAAGTTTATCCTTTTTTAAAACCTTTGACCTTCAAACGATTTGTCAAAACTATGTGTCCTTGAATAGATTGGTTTAGAAAATATTGAACTAATTACTAATTTTTTATTCTTGCAATATGATTAAATATGTGACAACAAATATCTTTGTAACTGTTGTATCAAATATTTTTTCCGCTAAGAGCAATAATTATTTAATGCATAAACAATGTCCACCCCATATATTTAAATTAATATATTTATTTATTTTAATGAAAAAATGTACCCTCTGCTTCAATTAATATTCCCATTTTATTTTTTGGAATATCTTAGCTTAATAGTTTTATTTTCTGTTAGAACATAATCAATACCAACTCCCACAATAAAAAAATATATTATATCTTTCATTGAAGGGCTCCTTCCACATTTTTATCGAAGGGAAAGAAGATTGTCTTTTTATTTTCCTAAAATACGTTTCCTTTATTTTTCTTTTCTAAAAAGGTTTATTTAGTGAATTAGTATATTGGTAGTTGACGAGGTCGGCCTAACTAGCACGAGAATAAAGAAATACATTTTTTTAATGAAGAGTATAATTGTACGTGTCATTATAAATAAACATTGGAAACGTGTGTGACTAAAATAAGCTATTTATGATTTTTTTTTTTTAATATAACATGAGCCATTTTCTCTTCCTAGAAACTAAAATCAAAAGTAGATTATAATTTACTATAATATATAGTTAGAAGGCTTTTTGACAATTTAATGTTAGAAATTAATTCCTAAAATCAATATGTCAAATCATCAAAAACTAAATTAAAACAATGAAACCGCGTACCTGGATCGATGATAAACAAATGCGGAATACGAGGATCAATCACAATAATAGCACGGATCGAGCAAGTACGTGGTCTTCCTCAATCAAATTGCCTTAATATCTTGATGAGAATTTTTTGTTCTTTTCTAGATGGGGAGAAGGGAGTCGTATTTTGATTTGGTGTATTGGGGACCATAACCCTAATATTTTCTTTATATATACACTAATTAAAATTCCCATTAAACCCTAATAACCTCATATAAGGTATCTACACATTTGGCCCACATTCATTTGAGTTGTCTATGGACTTAACTAAAAATTAATTAGACCACTAAAATTAGCCCATTAATTTAAATAGCAAATATAATTGTAAATGAAATATTATAATATGTTGCCCATGTAAATTAGAAAATATAAATTTTCTAACAATCTCTCGCTTGGGTTATATATTACTCCTGAAATAATTATATCACAGAATTCTTTAAGCGCGATTCCGTAAGCTATTTATCCTTAGACTTCTCCTTAAATAATCTGGTCTATCTCATTCTCATGTACCAGTAATGAAATTACTGCAGCTTTTATCACACTTAGAACGTGACTAAACCACGATTATCACCACACTAATACACTTAATAACATAAATCAAATGTGAATGAGTAGCATAGAAATTACATGCAATGTGATCTTAGACATGCCTATTTCCAACTGGCCCAACTTTAATGAGATCAACTTTAACCCTCCAAATTTTATGTTAAACCACAATGGAAGAAAAAACAAATATTCAGAGTTAAGACGAAAATAAACCATATTCTTTATTCTGCAGAAAATATGTATCTAAATAAAAAAGCATCCATAATACAAACTCCCACTAAATCAGTACATTATTAAATAACACAAAACCCATATGAGCAATATGCTCATAAAATACCTTATGTGTTAAGCCTTTAGTGAACGGATCCATAATTATAGAGTTTGTACTTATATGCTCTATAAACACGAAAACTCTGAACTCTTCTTTAACAACAAGAAATTTAATATCTATATGCTTTAGATTTTTAACGAATATATGTTGTTATCGAATATAGCATAATCAATTTATTATCACAAAATATCTTTAGTGGTCTTTTGACACTATCCATAATCCGCAGCCTAGTGACAAAATTTGGCAGCCATCTTCCATCCTAAAATCGAAATCAGAATACCATATGATCTCCAACTGATCTGATTTTCGACACGTAAGTATATAATTTTTTTGTTCTCTTTAAATACTATATAACCCTTTAATTGACTACATTCCGAAGATATATCATATGTTTACTTAAATATTTACCAAATATCTTTATTATGAATGTTAAACCCAAATGTGTACATACTTTATGATACATCAGACACCCTACAACTGATGCATAAGGAATCTTTTGCATCTCTTTCTTTTCAACCTTATTTTGGAGAACTAACTGAGACATAAATTGTCTCTTTTAACAATGGGAGTATCTCCTGAATGACAGTCTTTTATGCCAAATTTAATAAGAATTCTTTTGATATATCTCTTTCGTTGATAACCCTAAGATACCCGACAATAATGTCGATGTATCTGTATTCCTAATATAAAAGAGATAAAATCAACATAAAATACTCGAAAGATAATGTTACTTTCACTGAACTTATAAATAAAATACATAATCATCAACCGAATTTACCTCAAAACCGTACGAGATAATAACTTTATGAAATTTGTGACACCATTGACGGCAAACTTCCTTAAGGCTATAGATGGATTTCTTTAATTTAATTTTTTCTTGAGGTTGTTGAGTTTGCTATTTATGAAGTTTTTCAACATTGTCTTAATGATCCTGTTTTTCATTTAAAATAATGTCATAAATTTGTTCATAATCATTGTCAATATCAGTACTTGAAATTTAAATAAATTCATCCTCAAAGACAATGTTTCTAACTTTATCTTCCTCCGCAAACTCAATATCCTCAAAAAATCTAGCATTTTTTGTCTTAATAAAGGATTTATTCGAGGGATCGCAAAATTTATAATATCTCGATCTTTCAGTGTATCTAACAAAGTAGCAGATAATTTCTTTATGGCCTTACTACAGCTAAACAACCCTGTTTTAGTTACTGCTTTGATATAACTGACGCGACTTAAATAACGCGCTTTGAAATAGCCCAAGTGCAGGCACATCAAGTTGTAATATAGTCTCGGAAGTCCGAGTGTCGAACCACAGGGATAAGTGAAAAGGAATGGAATGGATTACGGATTAAATGGTTTTCTAATTTTTTGTAAGTTGGATTGGTTGTAGAACAACGCAAATGTAAATCAGTTGTGAAAATTAATAAAAAAGCACTAAGGTAGGTGGAGGTTAGTTACGATTTAAGAGACGGTGATCACTAGCTCATACAAAGATTTCAACACAAGGATTCTCGAGATATGGGAAATGTTGGTGTATCTCTCAATAGCAAAGGGTGTGACGCTAGGCGACTCATTCCCGGATTGAAGCTATATCAAGAAAGAGACAAACAACATTCGACCAAAAACGAGGTTATCATTCTTACTTCTTAGCTACGGGTGTGAAGCAAGGCAACCCATTCCCGATGAAGCTAATCCGAGATAGATATGACAAACTCATCATAAAAAGATTTAACATAAAGCAAGTGTATGTAATCTCATAGTTTAAAAAATGAAAATTAGAAAGTGAATCCTAACAATGAAACGGAATGAAGTTTATGAGATAAATTTGTCAACTCATCGTTTATCACTTATGGTAGAAAATAAAAAGTCTAAGTATCACATAAAGTGTAAGAAGTACTCGATATATCAATAAATGAATCAAAGATAAGCTAAACAAATTTATAATCCATCTATGGAGTTTTAAGAACTATTCATAATTTCTACAAAAAGGACAAAAACTCCATGAATGGGGAAAAAGACTACAAGCTTTCTAGAACCATATAAATATGTTGTACATTCATTTACAACCAATAACTAAATATACAAGGCATATAAAGTCTTAACTTAATATGAAAATAACTAGAAAGCTTGAAATAATGGAATATATGATGAAGAAAAGGATTCACAAATATTTATCAAACTTTAAACATGTATTGAGCCATTAATCACCGAAAATTATATCGCGATTCACCTCCGTAACCTTAGTAATAGACTACTCAATAATAAATGCAAAAACAAATATTATAAAAGAAGAAATCATTCTTACAAATTAAGCACTTACAATGGAGAAATGAAGATCAATAAGCAATAAGCTCTCCCTTCTCTCTAGAACTTCTAAATGTAAAAACTAGATAAAATCTAATAATAATCTATATCCCTTGATCCCCTAGGCTAAAAGATAGCTAAGAGTGTACTTAAATTAATAAACAATCCAAGGGAAAATATCTAGGAACAAGCTTCCCCAAAATAAGGCTAAAAGCAAAAGGGAGTTGGTGCACTCGCGAGGCCATGATCGATCATGGCTTTTCCCATGATCGATCATGGGCCTGGAACTTTTCACTCAACACTTTTGCAAGCTACTAGGCTTGCTCTTGATCACCTCATGCAATGCCATTGTATTTCAATCCTATAAAAACATGGAATACTACAAAAATACACCAATTTGGGTAATGTTAGATACAACACTCGCCAAGGCACTAATCTCGAGATAAGTGGATAATTAGGCAGAATTAAAGCAACAAACGCGTCAAGCGACTCCGGGAAAGAGCTTAAACATGACAATATTATGCGTTTATCAACTCCCCTCAACTTATCTCTTGCTAGTCCCTTGGCAAGACAAAAATTATAATAATTACAAAAGCACTACGCTATACAAAAAGTTGTTAACTTCTAAGTTCCCAAAGAAGACAAGTTGCATCTCGTGAAGGTTTTCAGAAATAATACCTACAAACATTAGAAGTTTGATCATGATGAATGATGAGAATGAAGATTCAAGTTTCAATTTGCAAAGCAAGAGGCATTACTATCAATTTTCCAGAATGACGGACTTTTGAATGATCATCTAATTCGCCTATCTCCTTTAGAACACAATCCCCTATTCTCCAATGGTCACAAACTAGACTTCGATTCAAACAATTCGATATAAACACAAAGAGTTATAATCATTCGAGAAGGAAGAGAGAACTTTTTCAAAAACAAAAGCTCAAAGATTTGTCGATTCTAAACACTTTCTTTATCTTTTTCTTGGAAATTTCGCTAAATTAGATCAGGGCGGTTTTCATCTCTATGGGGGGGGGGGCAGCGGTCTCACTTATCAACATTTTCATAATACTGCTCATTCATTGGAGCTCGAAGGAAGCTATTCACCCTTTCCCATATGGTAACCTTTACCCATCCATAATATTAGACAAAGAGACTTAGGATTTAGTCAAGTGAAGCTTTAAGTCAATATTAGGATAAAAGTCATCCAAGTTTTCAAAGTGCTATGCTTTTGTCCTCTCATTAGAGAATCTTTTCGAAAGAGCTTCCATCATTTTTGGACAAAAATTTCTCTTCTCTCAATGAAAATAAATCTAAGTGTTATTACCGAATTGGAAACAACCGAAGCGATCTAGCATGTGGAACAGGAGAATATAACGGGATATGAGATTAAGTGAAGCAAGGCAATTTAGATTATCATTCAAATTCATATCTAGATCAAAGAATTCATGCCAAAAGCTAATGAAACAATAGTCTTCTTTTGAACAACAACTCAATCAATCATCAATTTTCAAACTTATCAAAAAAAATTTGAAACACATCTTTTCTACTCATGGAAATAGACAATAGCAAGCCAAAACAAAAATAATCACAACATAAATAGCGTACCCCCTCAACTTGAAACACACATTGTCCTCAATGGAAAGAGAACAAGAAAATGCACAGGCGCTACTTTGGCTTTGCTTTCCATGATACAAAAATAAGAGATAAACAACAACTATACACAAAACGGGTTAGAATTAGAATTCAAAAGCAAAAACCATAACATTCAACCATTAAAACCAAGTTCTAAAGTTAACATCAAGTCTAAATTCTAATACAACCCAAAAGAAATAAAGTAAAACTAAGCATAAATATAGTTAATTAAAGAGTTTTCAGGCTATCACATCATCATCACATATCAGTAGGTGGGGTGGGGGAAATCGACTGTAGAACTCCTCAAATTGACGGCGTATGAACTCCTGTTGAGCCGCCATATGAACTTCCACCCTAGAGGCAATCTCCGCCTCCATATGATCTTGTCGGACCAACATATCTTCCACCCTAGAGTTGAGAGCATCAAATCCGGTGTGCATCGTGGCATTCATTTGCTCAAATTGCTCTCTTAAGAACTCCATGTTGACATCTACAGGTCCCATACTTGCTCTTCTTCTTCTCCTCGAAGGACCCGGAGCGTCGGGTCCTGCCTCTTCTGGTGCTTCTTCCTCGGACTCAACTGGAGGAGGTGCGGCCGAAGAACTTGGCATGTTTCTCAGTTGGTCGGCGGCTCTAGCTTGGGTGGACCTGTTTATCGGGGCACGCTGAATCTTTCTGACATCGGTGTGCCTTTCTTGGACACCCGCTTCCAAGCAAATGCGGGTCAGAAGCACACCAAATTTAATCGTTTCATTATGGGCCACCGTGTCATAGACTTTCATGATCTTACGCATAATGTAGCGAACTAGGCAACATGGCCTATTGCGGGCGATGACGTAGAGCACATATGCATGATAAGGATATAAATGTTGAATGTGCGAGGTGGGGTCTATCGCATTGGCTACAACAAGCCACAGGGTCCTAAATTGTGGTGCTAAATTGTTCCTATCAAATTGGGAGCCAATCCAAGTCATTGGGCGACCGGCCAAAAATGTGGCCAATTCGTCATCTGTGGGATACACAATTCGGGCTGAATGCGGGAGGTCATAGCTACCATCCGACAATACCGGAATCCCCGTCACTCGACTAACTATTTCGAGGTTAAACGGTATAGTTCTCCCACGCACGTGGGCAACATATGCATAGGCAGCATTGGGCACACGCACCAAGCTTGCAACAAATTCACGACATAAAGTGAGATTGCATTGATTACCTGTTTGTCGCAAATATTGCACCCACCCCTCGTGTCGCTCGAATGCTCCTATTTGTGGGAAATCATCTAAAGCACCAATAATGACGGGCCTCTCGATCATCACAGCCCGGTTCCTAAAAGCATAGCTCCACCAATCATATTCCTGACGGCTACAGAATCCGCGGTACCCACCTCTCGCGGCTTGAAGCTCTTCTGGCTTGTTAACTGGAGCAATGGAAGCCATTGATGTGGGGAGAAGGGATAAATAGAGAGAAACTTCAAAATTTGGGGGACTAGGGCTCGAAATTGGGGGGGGTTAAGAGAGAGAAAGTGGTTGATTCTGAGATGGGTGTAGGATTTGGGGGTGAAATTGGATGATTGTGGAGGTGGAAAGGCTAGGGGAGGGTTTGATTTGATGATGATTGAAGGTTTGGAGAAGGGAGATGGAGAGAAATGGGAGTTAAGGAGAAGATGGGGCACGATTTTGGTTGAATAAAAACGGCTGCTCTGTTTTTAAGAGGGACCATGATCGATCATGGCTTTGCCCATGATCGATCATGAAAATACACTGCCTCCTCAACTTGATCCCATGATCGATCATGGGTATAACCATGATCGATCATGCCTTCAACAAAAATTCTCCCATAAAATTTCTTCACTTGTAACACCTTTCCACTCCCCCCAACTTGGTCCGTTTAGATCCGAGTTCGCCCGAACTTCCGAAACAAATTCTTGAAACTCAAAAATACTACAAAAAACATTATTTACAAAATCGACCTATGCTTGTTAGGCATAAGTCGGGTCTTCGAGATGGGTGGACTCCTCTTGAATTGGGAATTCCAAAAATGGCTTTAGACATTGTCCATTCACCTTAAAAACGTAGCCAGTTTTGGGATCCTCGACATTCACAGCCCCAAAAGGAAATACATGACGGACAATGTATGGGCCGGTCCAACGAGACTTCAATTTTCCCGGGAAGAGATGCAGACGAGTATCATAAACAAGAACTTTGTGCCCAAGTTTGAATTCTTTCTTTAAAATAGATTTATCATGAAAAATTTTGGCACGTTCCTTGCTTATCTTCGCATTATCATATGCATCTCTTCTCAATTCCTCGATTTCATCTATTTGCAACTTACGGTCAAGCCCGGCTTTTTCGAAATCACAGTTAACCATCTTAGTTGCCCAGTATGATTTGTGTTCCAACTCTACTGGCAAATGACATGATTTTTCGTACACCATGCGATAGGGAGACATATCTAGAGTTGTTTTGTACGCAGTACGGTAAGCCCAAAGTGCATCGGTCAGTCTTATCGACCAATCCTTGCGGTTCAGGTTTACCGTTTTCTCTAGAATCTGTTTGATCTCCCTATTTGAAAAGTATATCCTACTTTACACGCTAAGTGACATATTTAGAACATTACTATGCCTATCCTTCTTGCAAAAGTAACTAATAAATTATTTATCATATTTCTTTTGCAATTACTATAGTGTAATTCCAACTGCAGCTTCTTAACTTTTATCCTTTATCCTTTTCTTGTCCTTTAGAGGTGTTTGTTAGACGAACACTTTCTGTTTTTTATCGCAAAATCTTTTCTTCTTCTTACACACCATGAGATATGAGCTCATTAAGAGATCATTTATCCTTATGAATATTGTAACTCATTGTACACTAATTGTATTGTGCAAGAATATAAATAAAGAACTGGATGCATGAGCAAATCATTAGACAGCCATAGCTTTAGTGCCTTTAGTTTGAAAGCGATATTAGACATTTCCATAATGTACTTCCTTTATGTTCCCTTTTCCTTATTCCTTATTGAAACAAGACTAATCAAAAGGTTACTTGTTTCAGCCTTTTCGTTTTTAGTAAAACATTTCTATAATTTCTTTAAGAAACTAAGTAGCATATTCCTCATAAAAGCTATCAAAATAATTTTTGAATATAAACGTTATATTTTCAATTCTTAAAATTTGTGCCGTTAAGCATTGATACCGAATTTATATTGGCAGATATATATAAAACATAACTAAAAACTGAATAAAGAACAAATTATAAAAATTACAAACTTACAATTAATATACATGTCATAACATATTAACAAACAATATATATAAATGACACAATTATCCAAATTATCAATAGTGGATCCCTATCACAAGATACTTGTCACAACATTGATATTTAGTCTTTGGACAGAAACATCAACTTGTAATTAGCTCTCTCAACGCAGTAATTAAATATAAATGACAAATCTTGTCAAATAATAGGACTTCCTTTGGGCCGACGTATTATTCACATGAAAAACTTGATTGTCGTATTATATTTATTACCACAAGTGTAAATGTTATTCGGCCAAACAATAACCTTCCTTTGGGCCGATTATTATTTGCATAAATAACAAATACACACATCTTAATATTCCAAAACAAATAAATTTACGCGATAGAGGTTACTTTGGCAACGTATCGTTTCAATTCATCTATTTTGTAATATCAGACGATTTGCACTTCGCATCCTTATGATCCAAAAAAATAGATTTTCTGTATTAATGAGATTTGCAATGCACAAACCTTATATTTTCCACATTGACGCGTACTGCTATTTTTAATTTATTCCTGCAAGTGTGTTTATTATTTTGCCAAATAATAATCTTCCTTTGGGCCGATTATTAAATGCATAAATAATAACTACACAAATATCAAGAGAAAATAATGTCTATTATTTAGCCAAATAATAACTTTCCTTTGGGCCAATTATTAATTGCATAAATAATAAATATCAATATCTTAAATAAATAATAAACTTAATCCAAAAACCTAATCACAATATATGCAAGAATAAAATTTCTCTACTCTTAACATATGTAATATATTTAAATTTATCAAAATAAATTAAATCTGTAAATATATATATACATTAAACAAATTAATATATATATATATATATATATATACTCAAGGCTAATGATACTGATGCTAAAATACCTAAAGCTTGCTCTCCACCAAACAATAATAATAAATAAATAATCCCAATGAGAATAAGCTGTGCTGCAACATCAAATCATAATATATATATATAATTTGTCACATCAAACTTAAACTAATATATATGTACCCAAAAAAAAAACTTTGGCACATAATCACTTTACACATGTAACTATGCATACATATATCCATTAACAGATCCTTAAATACCTTATATAAACATATACCCTTAGAGACCGTTTCACCTATGGACTGGTGTGTATGCACCAGTCCCACTCACAGTTCCCGAAATTTCGATCAAACCAACCTTACTCTCTCTCTCTCTCACTCTCAAAACAACTCACCTGCAACACTCTCTCGTTCAAAAACCCCAAACTCCCATCCCGTCTCAAAAACCCAAACTCCCTTCCCGTTAAAAAACCCCATTTGCGCGCACTCTTTCTAAAAGAGCACAACGACGACAGCAACAACTCTCTATCTCTAAAAGAACATTTGCGCACTTTCTCTCACCTACGACAGCAGCTCTCCCGCTCTCTCTCTCTCTCACGACGATGAGCTCTATCTCCCTCTCTCACCGCATCAGCTAGTAACATAATTGGTAAGTGGGTCTCTCTCGTCACTTCCTTTAATTTCTGCTGTTGGGTTTAATTGTGTTGGTTCCTTTGTGTTGATTTATTGATAGCAAAATTTGCCTGTGATTTTAGGTTTAGTTTGGCTAATACAAAATGTGAAAATTAAGGAAATTCTCATCCCACACCCATTGCTTTGAATGGGAAATATTCTATAATTTGCATGCTGTTGCTTTGAATGGGAAATACAATTTTGGGTTTAGTTTGCTTGCTGTTGCTTTGAATGGGAAATATTATGTAGCTTTTTATTTTGGATTGCTGAATGTTGAATTGCTGCCAGTGGATAAAATTAAGGAAATGCAGGTGTGTTTTTTTTTGTTTGGTAGAATCAATTGCTGCCACTGGATAAAATTTATGGAAATGGTAGAATCAGTTTTTTTTGGTTTAGTAGGATCAATTGTTGCCACTAGATAAAATGTATGGAAATGGTAAAATAAGTTTTATTTTGGTTTGGTAGAATCAATTGCTGCCACTGGATAAAATTTATATAAATGGTAGAATCAGTTTTTGTCTTAAAATGAATGGTAGAATCTATTGCTGCCACTATGTATGCTTTTTTTCTTTCTAAGTGGGTTATTTGAAATAGTAGAATCTGTTGGATATTTCTACTATTGCTATTGGATTGTTGCCTGTTGGATTTGTTTATGATGGGATTGTTGTAGTAAATAATAATATTAGGGACCAAGGATGCATTAGGTTGCTGAAACCTTCATATAAAATTGTTTGAAACCATCTAAACATTGCTATTGGTACAATAAGTTAGATCACTGGCAATCTCTTCATTGGAAAAGAAATAGTTTTCTTGGAGACCCATCAACCCCATTTCTACTTTCCCTGATCATTTTCCCACTTCCGAAACATAATTAAGAGATTGAAGAAAAATATAGGAGATAAATTTAAGAGATAGGAACCTTTTTTTTGTCATGTAAGCAATCCTTTGAGGAAGGGAATAAGTAAACATCACTGGTAGTCTCTTCATTGGAAGGTACTAAAAAATAGACTATGAAATTAATGCCTTGATTTGTGGGTTTGATTTTATACACACTCTATTTGTGGGTTTAATTTGTTCATTTCCTCATTAACTTGAATTTTGCAGATTCAAATGGTTTATTCTTCATCAACTGTGGAAGGTGACTCAAGGAGTGAAGTGGATGTTAGATTTATTTTGAAACAATGCGAGTGCGGAGAACTAACGGATGTAAAAATAACAAAATCAAATAAGAACAATAATCGTGGCATAATGTACTACTCGTGCAAAAGGCAAAGATGCGGTTTCACAAAGTATCAAATAATGTTGGCACACTAGAAGAATGTTGTACGTCACGTGCCTCGATTGTTGGTAAACCTAACACAAAGCATGATCTAAAAGTCCAATGGAAGTTTTTAATAGTTATATCTTTCATGTTGTTTTATTATTTCACTGTAAAAGTTATGAAAATGTAATGTAATTTGGTATTGTTATAATTAATTTTTGTAATGGATTCCAAAGCTACTCATGACTTTGTTATATTAAATGGAAGCATTTTGTATTGTTATAATGACTTTATTGTATTGGTTGGAAGCATTTGCTGTTGTAATATTTACTTATTTTTAATGAAATATAATCATTTCATTTAAACATCCACATAGTTTTATTGAAAGATCATAAGGTCCACACAATTGGAGCCTTTGCACCAAAGCATAAACCAAAAAGGCTTTTAAAAAAAAATACAAAAATCAATAAATTCAAAGATCCACACAAGCCTTTTATAAAAAAAAACTACAAGCCATTAAATTCAAAGATCCATACAAGCCTTGTCTACAAAAAAATAAAAATAAAATACAAGCAGTTAAATTCAAAAATCCACACAAGCATCTTCTACAAAAAAAAATACAAGCCTATATCATCCCCTTCTTCTGTTGACGACCCATTTCCCTCTTCCAAATTTGCATCCTCGCACGTAGACGTCCTAAATTCAAAAAAAACACAAATAATAATCAAGATTCATACAATGTAAAAAAGAAGAGAACATAAATAGAAAATGAATAATTACTTACAGATTCGTAAGTGCCAGGCAATTTTGTTTATCATGTGATTGGCCTACTTTCCCACACACGTGGCAACTTCTAATTTTGCGATTTGTTTCCCTTAGTAGTGCCTTCTTTTTTCTTCCTTTTAGCCTTTTCCCACAGCCCTTTACTCGCACTTGATCTGGTTCATTATAACTATTTTTAAAATTACAAGAAGCATGGGCAGTACTAGCATTTGGTATGATATTACTACCAATTAGATTACTACTCCCGATTGGGTTACTAGTACCGATTGGATTAGAACAACCAATTGGATTAGTTATCTCACAAGACGCCTTTACACCTACACGACTACTAAGAAATTGGTCAGTCTGCTCATTAATGCTATGCATTCCATCAAAAAATATATTTCTTGTTTCCTCACATACTAGGGCCTTGTTAACTAAATCCAAAGACGACTGAATAAATTGACTTCGCATTAAGACATAAGATTTGTCATTCGCTATATCCACACCTTTATCATCCACCACTGTCTCCAATTTTGCAAACTTGGTCCACCTTTTCAAAATTTATTTATTTGGCAAGCTTTCAACATCATCAAATTTCATCAAGTATGCCAAAATGTGCCTACATGGGATTCCACCGCTTTCAAACTTTTTGCAACCACAAGAAACAAAATCCAAGTTCTTGTCATAAACAAGTTCATGGACTTTACTTGATTGGACTTTCTTTTTTTGAATCTGATAAACATGCTGATTGTCAATTTCCTTTAAAAATTGGATCCTATAATTAAAGTATTCACATATTTCACTTTCAAACTTATAATACATTTTATTTGTGTAAATATCATCCATTACACCAATAAGTCTTGATTTATTATAACTTTCGATTTCTCAATGATATCTTTGTGATCGGCCATCAACTCTTCATGCCGTTGGCGTAAAAGTCCCCTTCCAAACTGTATCATGAAATCCACTAATGAATTGTTTTTTGAAACAAATTTCTTGAAAAATGCATGCCCACTTTCTGCTCGTCGACTACTTGACATGTCAGTTGAGAAAATATGATTAACATACACGGGAATCCATTTGGAACGAATTTTATATATGTCTTCCAACCACTTGTTACCCCCTAACCCACTTTTCGTAATCAGAGCTTCCCATTGCAAGTCAAATTCTTCAGGTGTCTCTGATTTCCAAATACAATCTGAGAACTCATTCTTGTAAACACTATACTTGACTGCATCAATTTTCTCTAAAAATTTCATTAAAATATGCCAACTACAATACTTGTGAAAGGAATTCCAAAAAACTGATGTCTTATTAATGAAAATGCTCTATATTGTAATAATTTAAAAACTTTAATAATATATAAAAACTATAATACCTATGAAATGTATTCGAAAGAATAATAGGGAATGCCGTAGTCATTGCTGGGTATTGATCGGTAATGATCATCTTCGGAGCATCACCGGGCATACTTTCTAAAAATTGCCGAAATAGCTATATGAAATCATCAATGCTTTCATGATTCAAAAATCCACAACCAAAAACAATTGTTTGACCATGATTGTTAGCTCCCATTATTGGTGCAAAAATTAGGCCATATCGATTAGTGTTGTAAGTAGTATCAAAGATTATAACATCACCAAAAAACTTGTAAGCCCGCCTTGAAGTTGCATCTGACCAAAAACAACAAGTAATGTTTTGTTCCTCATCGGTCTCAATTGTAAAAGTAAATGATGGATTTTTCGATTGTTCAAATGTTAAATACTCATAAAACATTTGACCATCATGCCCCTTCCTATTTGCACATATATCCCTTTCATGATTATACAAGTCTCTTTATGTGCATCCAATATTTTCTAATCCTCTATATTCCACTCCAAGAAAACTAAATTGTTGATGTGGTGGTACATTTACCATAGACAACTATTTAGTTAGAGACTTTGTTGCAGCTGAAACATTATGATGGGACCTTAAAAGGTGGACCTTGCTTGGTGTCGATAATGGGTGGTTGTGCCCCTCGTTGAAAACAGTGACAATGTATTTATTGGAGTTTGACTTTAAAACTGCGAGTTTGGTCATACAATCCTCGCCTAACCTTTCCCGGCATCTTTTATTTCCAACTTCAGTAATTCTTGAAGATTTTCCTTGTTTATGACATACATACTCCTTCCTCCTTATCTCGTCACTTCCCGGCTCTTTCTTGGTAGTCCAAGCGCGTACACTGAACCCGGCTGCTTTAGCATAAGCATTATAGAATGTCACAACATCATCTATTGTCTCAAATTGTTGCCATTTTTTTGGCCTTAGCTCATCTGATACTTGAGGAGTGTATGTCAAATTATCTTCATTTGAGTTTAACTCTAAATTACCTTAATTATCCAAATTTTCACTCCTCCCTACTTCCCCACTCAAATTTTCCATTGTTTTCACAGACAATTTTCGTGAACCTATACAACAAAATACATACATATAATTATCAATATTGATCCACTTAGAAAAAAAAAAGGCACACACACTAGTGGTAGCAAATCCACTGGCAGCAATCAAACAGACAGCAATCCAAAAAAAATACATACACATCAGTGGGATCCAACATAAACAAATCCAACAGGAAACAATCCAATAGCAATAGCAGAAATATCTAACAAGCAACAATCCAATAGCAATAGCAGGAATTCAACAGGTAGTAATCCAAAAGAAATAAATACACAATATTTCCCATTCATTATAAGACAAAAACAAATTCTACCATTTCCATACATTTTATCTAGTGGCAGCAATTGATTCTACCAAACTAAAGAAAAAACTGTTTCTACCATTTCCATACATTTTATCCAGTGGCAGCAATTGATTCTACCAAACCAAAAAAAAGCACATGCATTTCCTTAATTTTTATCCAGTTGTAGCAATTAATTTTACCAAAACAAATTTTTTTTTGATTCTACCATTTCCATAAATTTTATCCAGTGGCAGCAATTGACTCTACCAAACAAAAAAAAACACCTGCAATTCCTTAATTTTATCCACTGGTAGCAATTCAACATTCAGCAATCCAAAATAAAAAGCTACATAATATTTCCCATTCAAAGCAACAACAGGCAAACTAAACCCAAAATTGTATTTCCCATTCAAAGCAACAGCATGCAAACTACAGAATATTTCCCATTCAAAGCAACGGGTGTGGGATGAGAATTTCCTTAATTTTCACATTTTGTATTAGCCAAAATAAACCCAAAATTGCAGGCAAATTTTGCTCTCAATAAATCAACACAAATGAACCAACATAATCAAACCCAACAGCATAAATTAAAGGAAGTGGCGAGAGAGACCCATTTACCAAGTATGTTGCTAGCTGATGCAGTGAGAGAGGGAGAGAGAGAGAGAGCTCGTCGTCGTGAGAGAGAGAAGGGGGAAAGCGGGAGAGTTGTTGTCGTAGGTGAGAGAGATAGTGCGCAAATGTTCTTTTAGAGAGAGAGAGTTGCTACTATCGTCGTCGTGCTCTTTTAGAGAGAGTGCGTGCAAATGAGGTTTTTCAACGGGAAGGGAGTTTGGGTTCTGAGACAGGATGGAAGTTTGGGATTTTTCAATGAGAGACAGAGTGTTGCAGGTGAGTTGTTTTGAGAGAGATAGATAGAGTAAGGTTGGGTTGACCGAAATTGAAAAAGAGAACTCGCATTTGCTTTTTTACTTTGGGAACTGTGAGTGGGACTGGTGCGTACGCAAAAGTAAAATCGTCCTTTTTTTATATCGAAACTGCAATCCATAAATATATATATATATACACAAAAAAAAATTTAAATACACAAAAAAAATATGTCGCATGGTCAAATCAAGTGGGGTTTTTGTCCTTTTAACGTAAATCTTTTCATGGGACACGCACTATACAATGTACAATATTTCAATCCAAAATTTTATTTTATTTTAATCGGAACTAAAGAAATCACAAAACAAAAGGTCAACATCAACAACAACAATCTCTATTTTGACACCTCATGATAAAATATATTGATTTGTACAATGTATACATGTATATTAAATTCTTAATGATTTAATACCACTTGTTAGAAATTAATTCCTAAAATCAACATGTCAAATCATCAAGATCTAAATTAAAACAATGAAACTGCGTACCTGGATCCATGATAAACAAATGCGGAATACGAGGATCAATCACAATAATAGTACGGATCGAGCGGGTACGTGGTCTTCCTCAACCAAATTACCTTAATATCTTGATGGAAATTTTTGGTTCTTTTTCAAATGGGAAGAAGGGAGTCGTATTTTGATTTGGTGTATTGGGGACCTTAACCCTAATATTTTCTTTATATATAAACTAATTAGATTTCCCATTAAACTCTAATAAGCCCATATAAGGTATTTAGACATTTGGCCCACATTCATTTGAGTCGTTTATGGGCTTAACTAAAAATTAATTAGACCACTAAAATTAGCCAATTAATTTAAATAGCAAATATAATTGTAAATGAAATATTTTAATATGTTGCCCATGTAAACTAGAAAATATAATTTTTCTAACATTTAAATCGCGTCAGACTTTTTGATTTTTCAATATCCCCACTACAAACATAGGTAAAGTGATCTCTATTTTTAATAGCCAAAATTTTAAAAGGCGCTAGATAAATTTAGGGCGGCGACTTAGTATCTAGTCTGAACCTAAGCGATTAAACATTAGGCTCTTTTTTTTAATTATATTATTAATTTTTAGATATATTTAAAATTATATATACAAAATAAAATATAGAAAAATCATTAAATCAAATATACTATTCAAATAAATATAAAAGATGTTCAAATGTTCAATTAACAAACATACTACCGAACTATGAAAGTCAAAGTTCAATCCTATTAATTAAGAATTGCAAAGAAAAATAAATACAAAGAGAAGATTCAAGCCATAATTGTATAAAAAAATTAAAAAGAAGAAGAATTGTGTGGTTGTTGCTGAATGGGGTCTTAGACAGCTTAGAGTTCCATACATTTAGCCTTTCATTTTTATTTTTTATTAAAAAAAAACATAATCCATGTAAAATGACATTGTTTTAGTCCAATATTTCTTTTTAAAATAAAAAATCAAGCCGCACTCTCCCTCACCTAACTCCATGTAATCCAACGCCTTTACTCCCAGCAGAGAGGCGCCACCTAAGCTGCCTTTTAAAACACTATTCTAATAGCAATATAATTGCTAACCCTTATGTCATTTTTTCTTAATTATACGTAATCAAAGCACACAGACATCGCTAATTAGCTTGTGTCCTGATTTGTTTAGCCTTAGTGCTTGTAATTAACAAGGAGGTGACGGGTTAGATAAAAATATAGTTCAAGAATTAGGATGGTGGCCAAAATAATTCTATTTTCTTTGGCTCGAGGTTCATCCAAAACAATTACATTTTCTTTGACTCAAGGTTCATCCCATAAAATATTTGAATCGGTTTTCATGCACTTTAACCGATGATTTATGCATATCTATATTATAAGGCATACAAAGTCAATATTCTATTTTGAATTTTATTCATCTCAATTAATGGCCAAGATTCATTTGTAGATAACAAAAAAAATTTGAGCCCTTAGATATAATTTTAGGATGTCAAATCAAGAAATCAAATCACATTTCTGTCTCTCCATCTTAATATAATGATAGAAAAGAAATTTCAAATTTCAAACATTTTACACTCTTTCCCTCTCTCTCAAGATTTACTAATAATAAACAATAGTCTTCTTCTCTCCCCGTCTCTATCTCTCTTCCTCATCCGTCCCTATCAAATTTCTCATTCTCTCTCTACTTATTCTCTCTCTTAAACCTTCATGGTTAAACAACCACTAATGTCTACACCTCCACCACCTCCTTCATTTTCAGCACCTTACGACTCTAGACGATCCACCACTGCGACAATAGTTCTATCATTAACACTTACACGACCACCTCTTCCGTGTAAACTTCCGGCCTCCGTTGCCTCTATCTCCGGCACCAAAAGAGGTGCTCCTTGGTTTCTATTTTTATTGGTTTTGAATTTGTGCTTCTCTCTTCATGTATGTATGACATTCCATGTATTTTTTTTCATGTATATGTGAGTTTTGTTCATCTCTTCATGTATGTATGTGAATTTTGTTCCTTTCTTCATGTATGTATGTATGTTTTAATTTTTTATTCTAATATAATATAGTTTCGGGGATTTTGGGTTCAAAATGGAAAAAAAAACCAAGATGCAGTGTATCAAAATTAGGGTTTTAAAATTAATGTTAAATATATATATATGGATTTTCATCTTTGGGTTTAATGTTAAATAAAAACTTGAAATCTGAAATTTGAGACTAAATAAAAACTTATCAAATTTAGGTTTAAAAAAAAAAACCAAAAAAATACACCCGTGAGTGCACTTATCAAATTTTTTTGTTTGAAAAACTTGAAAAAAGCCCAAGATATATGTAGAAATTTTTTTATTGAAAATTAATGTTAAAAATATATAAGTTTTAATCTTTGGATTTAATGTTAATTTTGAAAGAATCAAATCGTAAGTGTATTGCAGTGAATAGTGTAAATAAAAACTTGAAATATGAAATTTTAGACTAAATGAAAGCTTATCAAATTTGGGTTCAAAAAGAAAAAAAGAAAAAAAATCCCAAGATAGATTTAGAAATTTGAAAAAATCAAACCGGAAGTGCATTGTATTAAATTTGTGTTCCAAATTAATGTTAAATATATATGAGGATTTTCATCTTTGGGTTTAATGTTAAATAAAAACTTGAAATCTAAAATTTGAGACTAAATAAAAACTTATCAAATTTAGGTTTAAAAAAAAAAACCAAAAAAATACACCCGTGAGTGCACTTATCAAATTTTTTTGTTTGAAAAACTTGAAAAAAGCCCAAGATAGATGTAGAAATTTTTTTGTTCAAAATTAATGTTAAAAATATATAAGTTTTAATCTTTGGATTTAATGTTAATTTTGAAAGAATCAAACCGTAAGTGTATTGCAGTGAATAGTGTAAATAAAAACTTGAAATACGAAATTTTAGACTAAATGAAAGCTTATCAAATTGGGGTTAAAAAAAAAAGAAAAAAGAAAAAAAATCCCAAGATAGATTTAGAAATTTGAAAAAATCAAACCGTAAGTGCATTGTATTAAATTTGTGTTCCAAATTAATGTTAAATATATATGAGGGTTTTTTTTTAAATTAAGGGAGGTCTAAGTGTCTCACTTAATCCTACAAATAAAGAAAAATCCCCACCCACCCCCATGAGTCGAACCCTTGACCTTAAGATAAGGGTGGGGGTTACCTACCACTAGACCAACCTTTGACCTTATGAGTTTTAATCTTTGGGTTTAATGTTAATTTGAAAGAATCAAACCGTAAGTGCATTGCAGTGAATAATGTAAGTAAAAACTTGAAATCTAAAATTTGAGACTAAATGAAAACTTATCAAATTTGGGTTAAAAAAAAACTGAAAAGAAAACAGATGAAAAAAAAAGCCCAAGATAGATGTAGAAATTTGAAAGAATCAAACCGTAAGTGCATTGTATAAATTTGAGTTCAAAATTAATGTTAAATATATATGAGTTTTAATCTCTGAGTTTAATGTTAATGTGAAAGAATCAAACCGTAAGTGCATTGCAGTGAATTGTGTAAATAAAAACAAGAAATATGAAATTTCAGACTAAATGAAAGCTTATCAAATTTGGGTTCCAATAATAATAATAATAATAATAAAAGATGAAAAAAAAGCCTAAGGTAGATGTAGAAATTTGAAAAAATCCAACCGTAAGCGCATTGTATTAAATTTGTGTTCAAAATTAATTTTAACTATATATGAGTTTTAATCTTTGGGTTTAATGTTAATTTGAAAGAATCAAACCGTAAGTGCATTGCAGTGAATAGTGTAAATAAAAAAAAATTGAAATCTGAAATTTGAGACTAAATTAATGAAAACTTATCAAATTTGAGTTAAAAAAAAGCTGAAAAAAAAGAGCCCAAGATAGATGTAGAAATTTGAAAAAATCTAACAATAAGCGCATTGTATTCAATTTTTGTTCAAAATTAATGTTAAATATATACAACTTTTAATCTTTGAGTTTAATTTGTAAATAAAAACTTTAAATCTAAAATTTGAGACTAAATAAAAACTTATCAAATTTGGGTTAAAAAATGAAAAAAACCAGTAAAAATCCACCCATGAGTGCACTTATCAAATTTGGGTTCAAAATGAATGTTAAATATATATGGGTTTTAATGATAGTGTAACTATTAACATGATATCGAAAAAAAATGTTATAAAGATAATTAAAAAAAATTGAAAAAAAATAATGAAAAAATCCAACGTGATGATTGAAAATATTCATTTCATACCACACAAAATTAAACTTTTTTTCTTTGTTACCCAATGTCTAATCAGCATGAAACCTAAAGTATTAATTAAGAAAGCTGTATATGCAATAAATCACACTACTTTTTTTGAATTTTTTGCTTTTACACATAACTTTGTAATCATAGTAATGAATCTTATTTTATAGGTAATGATAAGTATATCTCAAATATGTAGTTTTTTAATAATTTTTATTTTTCGTATTTAAAGTAAATGAGATATCTAAACAGCGTGAACCTAAAATAATTAAAAAAAAACTTGAAAAAAAATAATGAAAAAATCCAACGTGATGAATGAAAAAATCCATTTCAAACTGTACAAGATAATGAGATATCTAAACAGTGTGAACCTAAAATGTTAATTAAGAAAATTATGCAATAGGCATAACCCTTTCTGAACTTATATAAATGAGTTATTATAGATGGCAACCAATCTAGCTGTCAAATTTTATAAAGGAAAGTTTCTCCAAAAAATAATCTATATAAACTTTTTTATTTTTAAACTAAACGAAGAATTATATTGCAACTTTATTTGAAACATATAAATCGTGTAAAATGAGGGTTACAATAACTTTTTTGATTTTTTTTTATTTTACACATAATTTTATGATCATAATGGATCTTATTTTATAGGTACCAACAAGTATAGCTTTATGATTTTTTTTATGATTTTTAGTTTTTGTGTTTAAAGTTAATTTATTTTAAAATTTTAAAATGAAATTAATGAGAAGGAAATAACCCTAAGTGTAGATTGGTGGAATAACACTGAAAATATACAAATTTCTTGACTTTACTGATTTATTGTTTTAAAAATACATTTAATGGATAAAAATTTCTCTTGATTATCTATAAACAAGGGCGGTCCGAATTACACCCACCAAAACACTTTATAATACTCCAATTAGTTCGGTGCAATAGCATTAAGTATATGCACAGTTACTTCGTGTAAATGCGCCACCCATAAATATAAAAATTAAAATTTTTATAAATATAGATAATAATTCATATTATTAGTGCTCAAAGCGATTTAAACATGTAAACATTTTTACACTATTTAATAGTTTATACGAGTGACACCCACATTTAAATATTTTTCTCTACACTCAGCCTGTTGTTTATATATCTTTAATTAATTGATTGTTGTATTTAACGCAGTGCACACATCAATAAATTTTCCATTCCAAGATCTTATTAGTGCTTGACGCGAACAAAATCGTGGCATTGTTATACGAAAGGAATCTTAGATAATTCAAATTATGAAGGAGGTTAGAAAAAATTGTCAATATTTATATTGGAGTTGATTATCTAATTCATTAAATATAATTAAATTTCTTGACAAGAAAATGTTTAATTAATATAAAGCAAGAGAAGAAAGTTGGAAGCATGTTATGTAGGCAAAGGAAAGGGGAAAGAAACGACTGTCAATCTTCAACTACACATCCTTCTATGGTATTATTTTTGAATAACATTTAATAGTAATTCTTGGTAAATTTTTTACGGCATGTTAAAAATATAAACCTTTTAAACTTTCTACACTCTCATATATTGTTTTCAAATTAAATGGTCTTTCTAGATTTGTTCTTTGTGCTCAAGCAAGGCGATTTAATGAGTCCAACTTTACGCAAAATGCATACCAATCCAGGTTTTTTTCCCTGGTTTAGTTCCAAAGCGTGCTGAACGAGGTCATGTTGAACTTAAGAATCGCAAAATACGAAAAAGTCAAAATTTGCCATGGCTTTGCAACCTGTGCCATTTTCTTTGGATATTCTTTCCCTTGAAGTAAACTGTAGACACCCCGATTCGTGACTCCCGCAAGAACTTTAACGACCTTCGAGAACTACTGTTTTTGGGTCCGGGACCCACCCGAGCACCCGAAACTACCCCAAAAGGGTTTGTTGGCCAACAAACCTATTTTTAATAGAGATTGTCGCACGACATATAACATTGTCGCACGACATATAACATTGTCACGCGACAAACACTCTTATGTCGCGCGACAATCTCTCCTGACACCAGACCATCCACTCTCTTACACATCAGTATGTCAGAAACATCACTTCAGATGTTTGCCGTGCGACATAGGACACATTGTCGCGCGACATATGCCCCTTTTGGGGAAGTGTCCCGCGACATACTCTCCCGAGCAGTATAAATAGGCCAACACCCCCAAAGGTTCAAGGCAGCGACTTGGGATTGAAGAATTCTAAGCTTTAAATCTGATTTTCTAGTCTTTTATCAAGCATTCTCTATTATCGTCTTATTTCTGAAGAATTATCGAATCTATTCTCGACACTCGATGTATCCCGTCTCTGGAATCGAATTCTCGGAAATATCTGAAGAAGGAAAAGATTATCATCACCGAAAATCTCTCCGCCGTATCATATTTTCTTTCTTATTATTATCCTCGTCGGGAAGGTAAAGAAAGTCTTTTCTAGTATTTAACATTAAATATCTGTGTACTTGTTTTACTTCTGTCGTTTTGTCCACATTTTATTTGAATAAACTCATTGCCAAGTTACAAATAGTCTACCGTTTTCAAAACAAAAGACCCTAATAAAACCATTTGAAAAACCATAAGAGTAAGTATATTACTATCCGGATAAAATCCTGTTTTCAAAACCCGAACCGTTAAAACTTACTTAGGAATTAAAACCCGGTGTATCTTATCTATTTCATAGATTGTGATACGTTCGGTTGAACTTCTCTCAAGAGTTCTAATTCCACATTGAATTAGTTCCAGTTTAAAGATCCAAAATTTTACAAAAGTAATCACTACACAAGAAAACCGTCATTATCTGAGAAATAATACGGGACACTCTTTCAAAAAAAACAAAAAGGATTTGTCATTCGTACTTACATCTTTCAATAAATAAGAACATAGGATCTCGGAACACAGAGGTTTTCATCCCCTTTCCCATTTTCCCCAAAAATTAGGGTTTTTACTGAGAAAGTAGACTGTCAGTAAAAGCATCCAAGTTTTTCAACATAAAATGAACATATAAAAGGCCACTACAGACCGAAAGGGCGGAATGGGTGCTTAACACCTTCCCAAACCGTAATATAGTTTTCGAACTCTATAGAATCCTGGTTTCGTAGACAAACATGTAAAGAAAGGCTTGTCTATAGCCTTTCCTCTTACACGACCCTTTTTGTCCGTTTTCTCGTAAAACGTACTGGCGACTCTGAATGAACCATTTGCATCTAGAAATAGAACATAGGGACATGTGATATGAATCAACAAAGACACTCCAGCAAATGAAATGACGGAATCCGTTCTGACGTTTCAGACGCCCGACCGAACGGGGACGAGACCCGGGGGTCGCATTTGCGGATTCTCACAGTGGCGACTCTGCTGGGGGGTGTTAGATAACTAGACTCTTATATGTGGACTTTTTGTTTATCTGTTGAAAACTTGCTTTTACCGCTTTCCCTACTTGTGTAAATTGTTTTGAGGAGAAACCTTTTTCTAAGAATGAAAGTTTTTCAAAAATACGTAATAAAAATAATGATATTTGTGAAACCAACCTTTCGAACTTTACACGCACTTTCACAAATCATGCATTGGTTCTACGAGTGTGAAATTACCCCAAACCCTCAGAAGTATTATAAGTGAGTAGGGAGTTGGCTTGCTTGGGCCAACATAAACTGAAAACATTTACTTCCACTCTCCTTGGCCAAGTACGCCCCCGAGGTATATCGAGTGACGAGAACACTCACGTACCCGGGAAGTATATCAAAAGGCTCTTGCACGTACCCGCCCTTGGGGTATATCGCAAGGTCTTGCCAAATAGGAGGGAGCCTGAAGCCTTAACCGTTCGTACACCTGCGCTGCATATAAGATTGAGTCGGCTAAAACACTTGTCAAACAGCCGTAGGGGATGTACCACCTTACGGCTTACTTTCCAACACCTTTTTAAAAAAAATCGAGGCTTTTCTCGGTAATTTTTAGTATTTCTTTTGGCAAAAATCGAGTTGCATCACAGTCTTCCTTCATCTTCGCCACGTGGTTTTGTCTACAGCCGTAAAGTGACGACAGTCTGGAAGGTTGGGCTGGTCGAGATCATACCGAAAGACTAGTAAGACCAAGCACACCCGAAATGGCCGATGGACGCGAGAATCAAAAGACAGATCAGAGCCTAGCCGAGGCATCTGCAGTTCAGCCAACTTTAGCCGAGATGCACCGTCTGTTGACGACCGTCAGCATGAACCTAGCAAGCCTCACAAACGAGCAACAGAATACCCGTGTCCGAATAGAGGAGTTGTCAGCCGAACGAGCCGCACCACTGGGTTTTGAATGACTACCACCGAATCGAGATCCGAACCAAGGGCAGTCTTCACAGGTGCTTCCCCCGGTCCAAAGAACCAACCCACCACCAACGGGTCCCATCATAGCCGGTCCCGTTCAAACCGATCCCAATAACCAGAATCAATGGGGCCCGGATTCAGGCCCCACTTATCAGCAACAAGAGCCACCCATAGTTTGGCCGCAACCCCAAGTACAACCCGAATTTGACCCCCAATACTAGCCATGGCCACAAGTCCCCGCAAGACTTATTTGACCACCGGCCCCAGTAGCCCCTCCCAATGAATACCCAGACATCAATCGACTTCGGGCAGTGTATGCAGAATCGGTTATAGCTCGGGAACAGCCCGATGAGGCGTCAAGAGAGAGCGAAGAGATGAAGAAACTGAAAGAACAGATGAAGGTTCTGCAAAGAGGAATTTCTCTGATAAAAGGGGCAGACGAGATTACAGATATGAATGCTTTCTCCCTCTACCCAGAAGCAAGACTGCCTCAGGGATTCAAGCTCCCTTCCATCACCAAATTCACAGGAACCACACCCCCCAAAACCCATCTTCAATCCTACATCAGATCCATGCAAGTATCAGGCTGTGGGGAGCCGGAGTTGGCTCAAGCCTTTCACATGACTCTCACGGGGGCCGCCCTGAGATGGTTTTTTGATCTGGAGAGACACCACACAAAGACTTGGGGAGATATCGTCAAGGAGTTCATGACCAAATATGGGTCCAACGAGGATTTGGAAATTACCCGTAAACACCTGGAAATGGCCAAACAAGCAGGCGAGAAAGAAAGCTTCAACGATTTCGTCACTCGCTGGAGAGAGATAGCCTCCCAAATGTCCAAGCGACCTGATGAAGAAGAACAGCTGGAGATCATACAGAAGAATTTCACCCCGGCCGTACTGAGTTGCATGGGAAAGCATGTATTCCCACACTTCAGAGCCCTGTTGAGTATGGGGTCTCAAGTAGAGGAAGAACTGGCCAAGAAGGCAGAAACAGATACCAAGAAAGCCTCATACACCGGGAGAAAGACAGCCACTCCAGCCGTGAATCAACTAAGCTCATACCCATATCAACAAAACCCATTCCAACAATCACAACAAACCCCTCCGATGAGTTGGCCTGCACAAGGAGACTCTTCAAACACCGAGGCTAAGAGGAGGAGAAACTTCTGCACCCTCCCCACTACCCTGGTCAAAAGCCTGGAACTACTCCGAAAAGCCGGACTGATCACTCCACTCAACCCGCGTCCCCCACTAAACCCTATTCCCAGCACCTGGAGAATGAATGAAAACTGTGCATACCATCAAGCAGCGGGCCATGACACGGAACGCTGCTTAGCTCTTCGCCATCGTATCCAGGACTTCATTGAAGCCGAAACCATTCCCGTACCCGGCGGTCCCAATGTTACCAACAATCCACTTCCTAACCATGCTCCACCTGCGGGAATTAACACCTTGACCACTGATGAAGAAGGCTTTGACCCCGTAAGACTCATTCAGAATGACCCAGCCTATAAGGCGCCCGTTATGCTACCAACAAAAGCTCAAGTTGTCCCAGGTCTCAATCCGATAATCGACCAATGGATGGCTAAGATGAACTTCCTACCCGGGCAGGGTTTAGGAAAGGCAAATCAAGGGATCTCAAAGCCACTTACAATCAAAATCGATTCCGAAAAATCTGGGATAGGATGGACCTAGGAGAAGAAGAAACAGCCATGGAAACCTCGAGGCCCCCCTAAAGAGACAATCTGTATGACAGAAACCTCCCCCGGAACTTTTAGTTGATCGGCAGAGCCAGAGTCATCAGAAATCCCAGAGGGATCAGACCCAGCATCCCTTTGGATCCAACAAATCACCCGTTCAGGAAGGGTATACCAACCACCACCGGTGGATGCCGAGAAATCACCACCTCCTAAAGAAATAGGAGAAGATCGAGTACTTGAGCAGTTGAAGAAGACCAGGCACACATCACCATTTGGGGCCTCTTGGTCGCCTCCAAACCTCACAGGACCGCCTTCATCAAACTTCTAGACGAGGCCGTCATATCACCAGACTCCACACCCGAACAATTGCCAAATATGATCGGGTCACTTACAGTCCAAAGAAGCCTGTCATTTTCAGATGAAGACTTATCTCCACTGGGGAGGAAACACAGCCTGGCCCTCCATATCACCGTTCGTACCCGAGGGAAAATCCTGCCACAAGTCCTCATCGACAACGGGTCAACCATAAACGTCTTCCCCCTAAAAACTGCTAGATGTCTGGGTATCTTGGATTCAGAGCTTTCCCCGTTAGCTGTGACTGTTAGGGCCTATAACAATACCAGAAGGGCCGTTCTGGGTTCTTTGAAGCTTGATCTCATGGTCGGTCCCGAAAACTTTCCGGCTGACTTTCAAATCATAGACATTCCCTCCAGTTTTAACCTCCTGTTGGGAAGAGCATGGTTACACAATATAGGAGCACTCCCCTCCTCCTTACACCAGAAGATCAAGATACCGTTCGAAGGGAATATAATCACCATCCAAGGAGATCCTGAAAGGACCTTGGCGGATCTGGAGTTACCTGTATTGGGCATCGGAGCCAGAGCATACAGTTGGGAGGCTTTTCTTACGAGCCACAAGTACAAGCTCTCACCACCAAAAGAATCGAGTATATATCCCCTGACAACATTCCCGGTCTTAACGCCAAGATCACAAATATGCTGAGGATGATGAAATATTTACCTTGAGCCAGTCTAGGGATGGGACAGCCAGGGTTACTCTAGGCCTTAGAACCAGTGACGAGGCACGAAAAAGAAGGTTTGGGATACCAGCACACCGAAGAAGACGACCAAGAAAAAAGAAGCCGAGGGCATCAACATCCGAGTTTTAACTCTCTGAATGGTTTTTTTGTCAAAGATGGAGAAGACTTCCCCTTTTGTGGTTTTCAAGAACCTTGGAGAAACAGCGACGGAGAGAACCTTCCGGGATGGGAAATCTTTTATGAAGAGGACCTTTATATCAAGGAAAACGTCATACACAGCTTCTCTACCAAGTTGACAATCGGGCCAGAGGAAGAAAATAAAGACGACAAAGATGAAGAGGAAGAATTGATCGAAGATCTCTTCAACGTCATGGCCCTAGGGGATGAGGAACCAAGAGACGACCCTGTACACTTGATACACGCAGATCCGGATTGCCAAAGAAAAGGGGGAAAGAGTGAAAATGTAAGGGTGAGAGATAGGAGTGAGGGTAAGGCTAAGGAGGAGTCACTCCTAGATTTACTTTTTGTACCTGTAAACACCATTATCAATGAAGAAGATTTTGTTTTGTGTTATCCTGTTAATTTTAATTTTGTAATTGCTTATATGGGGTTGGAAAGACTAAACGAACACCCTGAACGGGAGGAGCGGCGTATACAGAGCGAGGAAGGAGACACTCTTGTGATCAACCTGGGGACAAAAGAGGAGAGAAAAGAGGTCCGTATTGGGGCAAGTCTAAGTAAGACAGAAAGAGAAGAATTCACACAAACTCTGAAGGAGTATATGGATGTCTTCGCCTGGTCCTATGCAGATATGCCAGGTTTAAACAGCCAGATAGTCATGCACGAGATAAACACCAAGCCGAAATTTAGGCCCGTCAAGCAGAAGTTGAGGAAACTTACACCAGAATGGTCCCTGAAAGTAAAAGAAAAAGTGATGAAACAACTGAGTGTAGGGTTCTTGCGGGTGATCGAGTACCCTTCATGGTTAGCCAATATTGTACCCGTTCCAAAGGCAAATGGGAAGGTCCGCATGTGTGTGGATTACCGAGATCTTAACAAAGCTTGCCCAAAGCACGATTTTCCATTACCCAACATCGACTTGATAGTGGATAATACTGCCAACCATGTCCTGAAGTCCTTTGTAGATGGTTTTGCCGGGTATAATCAGATCAAGATGCACCCGGATCACCAGGAGAAAACTGCATTCATCACACCGTGGGGAACATACTGCTACACCGTTATGCCATTCGGGCTGAAGAATGCTGGAGCAACATATCAGAGGGCAGCAGCAGCTATCTTCCACGACATGATTCACAAAGAAGTAGAGGTGTATGTGGACGACATGATAATCAAGTCAAAGGAGAGGGAAGGCCACGTACCAGCCTTACGAGCTTTCTTTGACCGCCTCCGTCAGTACCAGATGAGACTCAATCCGCAGAAATGTGTGTTCAGGGTAACTAAAGGAAAGCTTCTGGGGTATGTCGTCAGTAAAAAGGGAATCGAGGTAGACCCTGCCAAAGTTCAAGCAATCTGAGACATGCCCGAACCTCGTACAGAGAAAGAAGTCCGAGGATTTTTGGGAAATTTGCAGTACATCAGCAGGTTCATCTCTCAGCTTACCCAAACTTGCGAACCCATTTTTAAACTCCTGAGGAAGTCTTCACCCGGAGAATGGGACGATCAGTGCCAAGAGGCTTTTGACAGAATTAAATATTACCTCTCCAACCCCCCAGTATTAGCCCCACCACAGACCGGGCTGCTACTAATCCTATACCTGACCGTCATTGATTCTGCCGCATGAGCCATGCTAGCACAACACCTGACCGATACCCGAAAAGAGCAGGCCATCTATTACATCAGCAAGAAGCTGTCCCCGTTTGAGATAAACTACACACCATTGGAGAAATCATGCACCGCTCTCATCTGGGTAACACAAAAATTACGACATTACATGCTGGTTTTCTCAGTCATCCTGGCATCACGAATGGATCCGTTGAAATACCTCTTCGAGAAACCAGCTCTCTCGAACCGTATGGCAAAATGGTTATTCCTTCTCTCCGAATCTGACATCACCAACATGACGCAGAAGGCGATCAAAGGCAAGATCATAGCTGATTACCTAGCCCACAATCCGATATTGGGGGACATGCTAGAAGAAGCCGAATTCCCGGATGAAACTATCATGAATGTCGAGGTCGATGAAGACTAGAAATTGTATTTTGACGGGGCCGCCAACCGAAACAGAAACGGGATAGGCATTATGTTAGTCTCTCTAGACCAAACTCACTCCCCGGTATCATATCGTCTGGACTTCTTCTGCACCAACAACATGGCCGAATATGAAGCTTGCATCATCGGGTTGGAGATCGCACTCTAAAGGGGTATAAAAAAAATACAGGTATATGGAGATTCAGCACTAGTGGTCCAACAAGTTCTGAAGGAATGGAAGATTAGAGATGAGAAATTAATCCCTTACCTCACCCGACTGGAAGATGTCGCAGGAAGGTTTGAGCATGCAGAGTTTTACTATGTCCCCAGGTCACAGAACATTTTTACTGAAGCACTTGCAACCCTAGCATCTATGATCGATATCCCAGAGGGAATGGAAGAAATAACTATTATAGTACAAAAGAAATCCGGACCAGCACACTGCATAGCCCTTGAGGTAGAAAGTGAAGAGGAAGGGGACTCAACCACTTGGTTTTATGATATCTGGAACCTACTGAAAAACCACCAGTACCTCGAGCAAACAGACAAGAAAACACGGGTCACACTCAGAAGATTAGCATCAGAATTCATACTTTGTGCCGGTAGGCTATACAAAAGGAACTACGTCGGGACCCATCTCCAATGTCTGGCAGAAGAAGAGTCCGTCAAAGTGATGGATCAAATACATGAGGGCGATTCTGGACCTCATATGAGTGGCCATACACTTGCCCGAAAGATCATCAGGCAAGGCTATTACTGGTCTACCCTGCAGAACGACTGCGTTAATCACGTACGCCATTGTCACAAATGCCAAATTTTTGCTAACTCTAAAAAACTTCCCCCGAAAAAGTTGTACAACATGACTGCTCCTTGGCCTTTCGCGACCTGGGGGATTGACATAATCGGGAAGATTTCACCAAAGGCCAGCAACGACCATGAATTCATACTAGTGGCCATTGACTACTTCACCAAATGGGTGGAAGCCGAGTCTTTCCAAACCCTTGACGCCAAAAAAGTTGCCTGATTCATTAAACGGAATATCATATGTCGGTATGGGGTCCCACACGAGATCATCTCGGACAACGGCACCCACTTCGAGGGAGAGGCTAGTTCCGTCATGGAAGAATACGGTATCACCCGACACAGATCTTCGCCATATAAGCCACAAACCAATGGGGCAGTCGAGGCCGCCAACAAGAATCTGAAGAATATCTTAAGCAAAATGACCGACACCCGCCGGGACTGGCTAGAAAAGTTACCATATGCATTGTGGGGATACCGCACCACCGAGAGGGTCTCCACCGGGGCAACCCCGTTTTCTCTTACATACGGGATGGAAGTAGTCCTCCCTGTTGAGTTAGAGGTCCCCTCTCTCAGGGTAATGCTAGAGAATCAAGTCAATGAACTGGAGTGGATCCAGGCACGGTATAACGAGCTAGCCCTATTAGATAAGAAAAGGCTGAAAGCCGCATACCACCACCAAGGTTATCAGAAGAGAATCGCTCGAGCATTTAACCAGAAAGTAAAGACTCGGGGTATCAATGAGAACGACATCGTATTGAAAGAAATTCGAGAGTCAGCCAGAGATCCAAGGGGTAAGTTCGGGCAGAAGTGGACAGGGCCGTATATCGTCAAGGAGATTGATACGGGGGGTGCCGCTATACTCGCCGACTTAGACGGACAGTTACTGCATTCACCAGTCAACATGGACCGACTGAAGAAGTATTATCAATAGGCGTAACATGTATAGATAAGAACTACGTAAACCTGAGCCCCAACTCAAAATTTGTGCCTTTGAAAAAATCAAAAAAGGGGGAACGTAGGCAACCTGAGAAGTGACTTCAGGCCCAGTTTAAACTTTGTAAAGAAATTTATTTTCCCTCGTATATTATTAAAAGGTAGTTCAGAACACCGAAAGTTACAAAGGAAATAGAACATACAAGAAGAAACTAATCCCTAGGGATTGGCCATACCAGGTCCTCGGTGGACAAATCAATTCGAGCCTCGTCCAGGATTTGATACGCAAAGACAATGTTATCCTCTGTAGGCTCAGAATCCATGAATCGAAACCACTCCATTTGAAAGGGGTCATCAATCAGCTCTCCTTCTAGAGATTGCCAGCAAGAGCGAATAATGTCAGCCCGGAGGAGCCTGGAAATACTGAAACGAGCATAGTTGACTGCCGAGTCAGCCGAGCATGCCACATCCTCTCTACTGATAAAGAAACATGCGGGGTCACAAACTTTAACTCAGAGGAGAAGTTGTTCAGACCAAGGGGAATTTCTTGAGGAACGTTAAACTGCCGAAGAAGACGTCCTGGGAGATAAAAGGAGGTAAACCAGAGCCCGCGGAGCCGAACGTAGTTCTGACCTCAAGTACTAAACACCATCGCCCTCAACTTCCACCAAGGGATGTTCCACCGAATGGCACGAAAGTTTTTCGAAAACCACACCGTCCAATCAGAGGAAGACATGGTCAAAGCACCGAAGAGAGGACGATAGAAGAAGTGTGTCGGGTTGTCGAGCTGAACCCCGTTGAAACCCACCGATCGAAAATGCTCCAACAGCCACATGTATAGCAAACGCGGACTTCCCCTGAAGAAGGGTGAGGCCCCCCTTTGAATATCATCTAGACCATTCAGAGTCTCTACAAGAACGATGGGCACTATGAACTCCCCATTCCTAGCATGGTAGATCAAGCTCAGAATAGTCGGATCAACACGAGAAGAGCCCGTCACCAGTAACATATCCGAAACAAGACAGATCAAAGCCGCTGCAGTACGCCCCACACTATAAGAGGCTCTATCTTTGTAATGATGAAAGAACCTCACCATCTTATGGAGGTCGAAGAGTCCGTCGGTAATAAAACCATCACATGCCGCTTGGGGAATGGCTAAAAGAGCAATCAGCATATCTCGAGGACCGATTTTTTCCATAGGAATTGCCATTGGGAGACGAACGTCAGAACGCAACAGCCAGGAGAACTCCTCATAGGTCGGACAGAGCTCATCTAGTCCGAAGAGAAAGAGATGGTCCGCAGGACTCCAGAAATACGAAGCACCTAACAGAAAGGAAAAATCGACAGGACGATGGCACCATCCCGCTAAAGGGCTAAAAGCACCAAAGTTCAAACCATTTTCAGAAGATATCAAGGCATCTCGGGCATTGACATAAGAAAAATCAAATTTTGTGCGATAAGAAGACATTTTTTTTGGAAGGTGTGGGGATGAAAGAAGGAAGATGGGTGTATTTATAGCAAAAACGAGGGTCCTGTGCCTGTTTGTCGCGCGATAAACCCATTTAGGGTCACCCTATTTTTTATTTTTCTTACACGTAAGAATCATTCTTGCCAAAAAGAATTACTTCTGGATGCACTCTTGTTCTCACTTTGTTCTTTTTGCAGGAAACCTAAATGTCATTACACTACAAGGTATGGCTCCTAAAAACACTAACTCGCATACGTATATATATATATATATCTTTCATAAAACAAGAGAGTAATGGTATATCATCAGACATAAATAAAGATTTTCATAAATCCAATAAAAGAACAGTTTTCAAAACTAAAACTCTGTCTACAAGTCTATAAATATAAAAATATAAATAAGTATCTGTCCGAACTAACAAAAATGCAGAATAGAGAAAGCTAATCTACTCGGGCGCGTTTTGACACGCTCCCACTATCACCCGAGCCCTCCTCGGGAGTAAGGTCAACCACTGGGACGCTTGGAACAGGAGGAACTGCCGCTTGGGAAGGCCCTGTCGACTGGACAGGAGCCGTAGGACGGATCACCGACGACCGAGAACGCCTGAAGGTCCGACTGCTACTCCTCCGAGACTCCGTCCGGGCATGAGAAGAAGTCAGAGGGTCGTCCGGCCGCAAAGAGACGTCGATAGCCCTCTGGTAGTCACGCATGTATGCTGGAGGGTCTCAACCAACGTACTGGAGCAGGTTCCAGCTGTAGAGGTACTGGGCGTGCCAAGCCTGCAGATCCGCCACCCGTACACTCACCCGCTGAAAAGGGCATAAGATAAAGAGGATCAGCACAATCAAAGTAAATAAGCACAGATATAAAAGTATCAAGAGAAGGTGAAGAAGGTACCTCATCACTAGGGCGACCACCCAAGTAGTCAAAAGTGTCCTCAGGAAGAGGATACTCAGGAACCGTGTATCGACGCAAACCGGCGCCGACATAAGAAATATCTCTAGGGAATGGGGGTAGATCTACCCAAGGAATGGATGGCCCCACCAGAACGTCAGCAGAAGTGGACCCCCCTCCTCGCGAACAGGAAACAAAAGAGGGCGAGAAGATGAGCCGCCGAGACCTGAAGATCGGGCTGGAGGGCCCATAACAGTCGACGGGAAGGGAGTCAATGTAGCAAATGTACGGACACCTAGAGGATCTACAATGGCCGTCGCCCTCAAAGGCGGGACCCCACTAGAAGGAGTGGTCGCCGCAGCAAGAGTGGTCCGCCCGAACTGCTCGTAATTCGCCCCAAGGTCCGCAGGCTCCCAGGACCTCTCAAAAAATCCCGCTCTCCCCTCGGCAGCCTCGGCAGCATCAAAAAGGACCTCCGGAGACACAGAAGGGCCGGTAAGGAACTCAAAACCCTCAGCACGCCGCTCCTCCACGGGTGTCGTCTGAGGTGGCTGCTCCGGAGCCGCCGTGGTATCACCGCCCTCACCCCCTGACCTATCACCACCCTCGACAGCAGCAAGAATGTCCCTCTCTCCCTCGGGGTCCTCGTCCTCGGAGTCTAGAATGTTGTCCCTCTGATCGGGGACAGGTGGCAGATGACCCGAAACCGTCCTAGCTAGATGAGTCTGTCCTCGTATATAATGAGGATCGCCTCCCAACGCCCGATATCTCTCGTAGAAGACCCGCCCTTGAGTTCCCTTCAGCTCCCTCATCAAATAACGGGCAGCGAAAGCGGCATAGTCTCCCTCCTCAGTGAAAGTCTGGAAGCCGAGCCCATCTACCAAGGCCTGCACCGTCACCGAATCAATCTCGCCCGTCCGCCTCATCAGAACCGGTGGAAATAGTGGAACTCAAGGCCACTGGGCCGGTGTGTGCTGGCGAATAACTCTCTCGCCTAAATAAAAATGAAGGCCGTACTCATCCCTAATCAACCGCTTGGTCCTCGAGGCGGTCAGAGCACGGCCGTATCCGAAATGGAGGCCCAGATCGCCCCAGGGGGCCCACTCAATCTACAAAGAGGACAAAATTTTATTTCAGTTATTTATATTTTATTCACAATTTATTTATGGAAAAGAAAGAATACTAAGATATTTACCTGCTCCTCTAGCAGGTCATGGAATGTAGCAGCTCTGGTCTCCCGAGTCCGGTATACGTAGGGAGCCCTGTAGTTCCCCGCAATAAATCGGCGGAGAAAAGGGAACTGATCCTCGTTCTCGACGAGGAGATCTACCTGGGCGCAACCCAAGCGAGTATACGCCACAAACCAACTCTGGAGAGGAAACACAAGGAATATCAGCAACAATCAACAAATAAAAAGTAAAGGACTGGAACAGAGATAAAGGAACAAAGGTATATACCTCCCACAGTAGAGAAAAGCCCTTAAGGTTCAGGGCTAAATGGCGAGAAACCTGGTCCATAGCATCATAGAGGACGGCAAGAATAAAGCCACCCCAATCATAGTCGAACATGATGCTGAAATCCCGGAGATAGGACAGCCACCAGAGATGGGCCGTGTCCCCCCCACGGGCCTCGAACAGATCATGGAGCGTCAATAGAAGAAGGACGCGGGCATACTGATGCGCCTCCTAACCAGTCATCAAAGCTCCTGAAGCAACCAAGCGAGCTCTCTCTGTGGCCAGGCGCGTGACCAGAACCGCTCGGGGGATCGTATCGCCTGAACTACGTCTCTCAGGAAACCACCCAAGTGCGCCCACGATACCCTCTGCCGTCAGGCGCAAAGGAACATCGATCTGAATAGGGACCCCCTGAAGGAATCCCAGTCAAAGCGAATAAGTCGAAGGGGGTCATCGTCATCTCCCCCCAGCTCCAGTGAAAAGTGTGAGTGGTGTCCCACCAGTGACAGGCCAGAGCGGACACCAGCACAGCTGCCCAAGATACCCGCTCCGGGAGGGCATCGAAGAGACAGCCAAAAAGAGTCGCGATAAGCAACTCTTGAACAGGAGCCAGTGCCTGTCGCCACTCTAAAGAAATGGTGTTGGGAGAACCCTAACCACGGCCAACCCACTGCAAACAAAAAGGAACGAATACAGGATTATGAGGGTACTTTGGTATAAATATGAGAGATATAGGGTTATAGGGTGAAATATGTAATTTTCCAAACCTGAGGGTACTTTGGTATAAATATGAGAGATATAGGGTTATAAGGGTGAAATATGTAATTTTTCAAACCTGAGGGTACTTTGGTGTAATTATGAGAGTTATAGGGTTATAAGGGCAAAATATGTAATTTTCTAAACCTGGGGGTACTTTGGTGTAATTATGAGAGTCATAGGGTTATAAGGGTAAATTAGGTAATTTTCCAAACCTGAGGGTACTTTGGTGTAATTATGAGAGTTATAGGGTTATAAGGGTAAATTATGTAATTTTCCAAACTTGAGGTTACTTTGGTATAATTATGAGAGTTATAGAGTTATAAGGGCAAAATATGTAATTTTTTAAACCTGAGGGTACTTTGGTGTAATTATGAGAGTCATGGGGTTATAATGGTAAATTATGTAATTTTCCAAACCTGAGGGTACTTTGGTATAATTATGAGAGATAATAGGGTTACAGGGGTAAATTATGTAATTTTCCAAACCTGAGGGTACTTTGGTGTAATTATGAGAGATATAGGGTTACAGGGGTAAATTATGTAATTTTCCAAACCTGAGGGTACTTTGGTGTAATTATGAGAGTTATAGGGTTATAAGGGTAAATTATGTAATTTTCCAAACCTGAGGGTACTTTAGTGTAAATTATGAGAGTTATAGGGTTATAGGGGTAAATTATGTAAATTTTCCAAACCTGAGGGTACTTTGGTGTAATTATGAGAGATATAGGGATATAAGGGTAAATTATGTAATTTTCCAAACCTGAGGGTACTTTGGTGTAAATATGAGAGTTATAGGGTTATAAGGGTAAATTATGTAATTTTCCAAACCTGAGGGTACTTTGGTGTAATTATGAGAATTATAGGGTTATAGGGGTAAATTATGTAATTTTCTAAACCTGAGGGTACTTTGGTGTAATTATGAAAGTTATGAGGGTTATGGGATTAGGAGGGTACATTATGTAAATTTCTAAACCTAAGAGGTATCACAGGTAAAAGTATGTGTTCGCTAAAATCGGGCATTATTTCTAGTCATGCATACTAAACATTGTTTAAAATACATGCATGAAACGACAAAAGTAACAGAACAGATAAAAAACACGAAAAGAAGACATACCAGAGATCGACGACGAATCTCGTGAGAGACAGGCTCCATCAAGAGCCACGAAACGTCCGGGACCAGAGCAGCCCGGGTAACGTCTCGGTAGACCACCGCCCGACCGCAGTCTACCCCATCCTCACCGTACCAGTCAAGGTCAGCCCAGTCGTCGTGATGAGGGCTGCAGTGAAGAACGCCCTGAGCATCTGTAAAAGTGACCTCCTCCTGGTCACCCTCCAACCTATCAGGATGTGCGGGGTCCATCCGTGTTTATGTAATATATGAGAAGAATCGAAAAGTCAAAAAAGCGGCAGGGCTTCCGCGCTAAGGAGAAGGAAGAGAGAAAGCTAGAGAGAGAGAGAGAAATGAGAGAATGAGGTGGAATGAGCTCAGCAAGGGGCTTATATAGTGGGGCAGTTTGTCGCGCGACAAATGGCATTGTCGCGCGACAAAGAGTCAGACACCGAAGTGTCGCGCGACAAACCCATCCCATCCCCTGATTTTTTGACCTTTGTCTCATTTTATCTCTTGCAGGGGTACTTCAGAGAAGCAGTTTTCGAAAAAAATTGCTAAAAACCGCACACACAGGATAAAAAAATTCAAGGAGGACTTCCAAATCATCTCTCCGGAAAAAGCGAGAACAAAGTACAAACGGTTAAAGTAGTCTCTGATCTCACAGAATGACCGAGACCATTAAGGAGAAAAAGCAGGATATCAAAATAAGACAGGAATAGAAAAAATTGAAAGAGTAGAAAAGAGAAAGCACCCGCATGAACGCCCAAAGTGAGCGAGAGAAACAGAAATGCAGAGTGACAGGGAGAGCCACACCAAAAGTGACAGCTAGGCCAAAACCGGCTCAAGGCTTCGTTTTGGGTGAGTAAGGCTCCTGATCGTAAGAAAGGGATAAAAAGACTCCTGGTCTAAAACAGAAAAGGCCAGGAAAAGTCTTTCCCAAAAAGAGGGAGAAATAAGGGCATTGAAAAACAGAATACGATGTGGGCCCACCAAAAGAGAAAAATAAGAAGAGAATAGAGATCAGAGATCAGAGATTAAACTTTCAAATAAATTTTCTTTTCAGCACAATACAGAAGAGATGGTTTGGAAAACCTCGGACCATCACTCTGCGGAGAGCAAAAGAAATCCGAAAACTGCCTTCTGAGAGAAGTATCTTCACTCGAGGAAAACATGAGAGTAAAGTTTAGAAAGATACAGGAAAACAGACATTCGGATTAAACCCCAAGAAAGCTCTTTTCACCTTTGCAAGATTTACTCTCTCTCACTCTAACAGTCTAAGAGAGGCAACAAACACAAGCCCTTTTCGGAGGCAAAACACAAACACAAGCCCTCGCCAGAGGCAAAAAATACTCACAAAGCCCTGCCAGAGGCAATTTTTCTTTCTTCTTACAGATCCGAAGCCCTCCCAGAGAGGCACACGGTAGTCCTCCCACCTGAGGCGAAGCCTTCCCAGAGAGGCACACGATAGTCCTCCCACCTGAGGCGAAGCCCTCCCAGAAGAGGCACACGGTAGTCCTCCCACCTGAGGCGAAGCCCTCCCAGAAAGGCACAGTGTAGCAATGGTAGTCCTCCCACCTGAGGCGAGAAGATCAAAAGCCCTCCCAGAGAGGCACAATGCAGCAATGGTAGTCCTCCCATCTGAGGCTAGTGGAGCAATGGTAGTCCTCCCACCTGAGGCAAAGCCCTCCCAAGAGAGGCACAGTGGAGCAATGGTAGTCCTCCCACCTGAGGCGCAAAGTGGATCAATGGTAGTCCTCCTATCTGAGGCTAGTGGAGTAATGGTAGTCCTCCCACCTGAGGCGCAATGGTAGTCTTCCTATCTGAGGCAAGTAGAGCAAATGAAAGCCCTCGAAAGAGGCAATGAGGTAACAAAAGCCCTCTCCGGAGGCAAAGCCAAACACGAAGCCCTCTCCGAAGGCGTTCACGAACACTTTTTGCATACACACACTCCTTTAGAGTTCATGCGGGAGCCATGGATCATGATCTCTTCCAGTCGCCTCAATTCCTTACAAGCAAGGAGCTTGAGTCGAGAGGGTCTGTAGACACCCCGATCCGTGACCCCCGCAAGAACTCTAACGACCTTCGAGAACTACTGTTTTTGGGTCCGGGACCCACCCGAGCACCCGAAACTACCCCAAAAGGGTTTGTTGGCCAACAAACCTATTTTTAATAGAGATTGTCGCACGACATATCACATTGTCGCGCGACAAACACTCTTATGTCGCGCGATAATCTCTCCTGACACCAGACCATCCACTCTCTGACACACCAGTCTGTCAGAAACGTCACTTCAGCCGTTTGCCGCGCAACATAGGACACATTGTCGCGCGACATATGCCCCTTTTGGGGAAGTGTCGCGCGACATACTCTCCCGAGCAGTATAAATAGGCCAACACCCCCAAGGGTTCAAGGCAGCGACTTGGGATTGAAGAATTCTAAGCTTTAAATTTGATTTTCTAGTCTTTTATCAAGCATTCTCTATTATCGTCTTATTTCTGAAGAATTATCGAATCTATTCTCGACACTCGATGTATCCCGTCTCTGGAATCGAATTCTCGGAAATATCTGAAGAAGGAAAAGATTATCATCACCGGAAATCTCTCCGCCGTATCATATTTTCTTTCTTATTATTATCCTCGTCGGGAAGGTAAAGAAAGTCTTTTCTAGTATTTAACATTAAATATCTGTGTACTTGTTTTACTTCTGTCGTTTTGTCCACGTTTTATTTGAATAAACTTATTGCCAAGTTACAAATAGTCTACCGTTTTCAAAACAAAAGACCCTAATAAAACCATTTGAAAAACCAGAAGAGTAAGTATATTACTATCCGGATAAAATCCTGTTTTCAAAACCCAAACCGTTAAAACTTACTTAGGAATTAAAACCCGGTGTATCTTATCTATTTCATAGATTATGATACGTCCGGTTGAACTCCTCTCAAGAGTTCTAATTCCACATTGAATTAGTTCCAGTTTAAAGATCCGAAATTTTACAAAAGTAATCACTACACGAGAAAACCGTCATTATCTGAGAAATAATATGGGACACTCTTTCAAAAAAAACAAAAAGGATTTGTCATTCGTACTTACATCTTTCAATAAATAAGAACATTGGATCTCGGAACACAGAGGTTTTCATCCCTTTTCCCGTTTTCCCCAAAAATTAGGGTTCTTACTGAAAAAGTAGACTGTCAGTAAAAGCATCCAAGTTTTTCAACATAAAATGAACATATAAAAGGCCACTAGAGACCGAAAGGGCGGAATGGGTGCTTAACACCTTCCCAAACCATAATATAGTTTCTGAACTTTATAGAATCCTGGTTTCGTAGACAAACGTGTAAAGAAAGGCTTGTCTATAGCTTTTCCTCTTACGCGACCCTTTTTGTCCGTTTTTTCGTAAAACGTACTGGCGACTCTGAATGAACCCTTTGCATCTATAAATAGAACATAGGGACATGTGATATGAATCAACAAAGATACTCCAATAAATGGAACGACAGAATCCGTTCCGACGTTTCAGACGCCCAACCAAAGGGGGACGAGACCCGGGGGTCGCATTTGCGGATTCTCACATAAACCAACCAAGTTCTTTTGAACTACCATGTATACCTCCTTCAATTAATTTGGAAAGGCAATCGTACTCTAGCTTTGATACATTGTCTCAGCATGTAAGAAAATTTGTTTATTCGCTGCCATATAATATGTGTCATGAAGAGTCTCTGAATATAAGCAATTTTGTTCAATTAATACCGGATCGTATATTGTTTAGCCAAATCCATTCTCATGCAGATTGAGATCAAACAAACTCCTCTACTACCATTCCTTCTGTTTGTAGCCTTAATCAATCATCTGGATGCACTGGTAGTGACCCCCCCATTATTCAAGAGCCTTTAATTACAAACGTTCAGCCCACAGCTTCGTTCGATCTATGTAGACATAATTTAGGTAAAATAAATCAAGTTGTCCACGTTGTTCATCCTTGCACTAGGATCTTAAAAAAATGAGCACATCAAATAGGCATCGTTCTTTTTACGGGACATGCATTTCAGGGAAGATTTAATTACCTGATCTACTTACTCCTCTGCCAGAACTTAAAGTGTTATTTAACAAAAATGACCGTCAGGCCGTCTCATTTCGAAATAATACTCGAGCTTATAATGCAGCTAATGCTTTTACAAGTTTAGGGGTTCAAATGGATGATAGGGATCTCCTTGGTATTAGTCTCATGCCTTTTACTATTCACAGGCAGTTGCGCGACCGAATAAGATCATTACAAGTGCAACCAGGTCAAGATCCAGTATGTGCACAGTTGTATATACATGATCCAGCATCAGCGTTACAATTTCGGTCTAAAAGGAATTCTCATTTGCGAATGGATGTCTTGGACACCATCTAAGGTTGTCTTAATCGAAACAATGTTTTTGCCACCATGTACTGCCAGTTTGCAGCTATTTTAAACCGTATGAGTCCCGAGGTTCACGAGTTACCTGCATACTAACATTTTAGTGAGATGAAAGATCAGTGTTGGTACAACCTACCAACAACTGATGAGATTTCGTTGATTTTACATGGGGATGAAACTGAAACCAGTGGAATGAGAGATGTCATTGTTCGATACAAAGGAAGCAACACTTTGATGCAAATTAATGAGTGTCATCCGACTTACTTGCCCCTACATTATGTATTGTTGTTCCCTTATGGCGAGCTTGGGTGGGAACCTGGTTTGAGGCAATGGGACACCGAAAAGGGAATATGGTTAGACTCAAGGATTACCCAACTTCAGTTATTTTGTTTTTGACTTTTCCAATGCCAAAAGGAGTATTCAACTATTCTTTGAGGGGGAAAACTCTTTCAGGAATTCATTGTTAATGCGTGGGCCGCAACTGAGCAAAATCGTTTGAACTATTACAGACAGAATCAAGGAAGGCTTCAAGCTAAACTTTATAAAGGTCTTATAGATATTACTGAGAATGGATTGGTCCTTGATCAGGTAGGAAAACGGTTTGTGTTGCCATCTTCATTTATTGGTAGCCCAAGGCATATGTTTGAAATATTTCAAGATTCTATGGCAATTATTAGGTTCAACCATCATTCAGATATTTTTTTGACTATGACTGTGAATCCTAAGTGACCAGAAATTACTGACGCTTTGCTGCAAAACTAAGATGCTACTGATTGGCCTAATTTGGTTGCTCAAGTTTTTGAACTTAAGCGAAAGGTCTTACTGAATGACATAGATACTAGTAATATTTTTGGTAAGAAGGTAGCACACGTGTTTACTATCTAATTCCAAAAACGAGGATTGCCGCATATGGACCTCCTTATATTTCTTCAAGGCCCAGATAAGATCAAGACATGTTTACAGGTGAATAAAGCAGTATGTATTGAGTTCCTAAATGCAGTTGAGGATCCTGTACTTTATGAAACAATTAAACACTGTATGGTACACGGTCCATGTGGTGCTCAAAATTCGAGCGCACCCTGTATGGAAAATGGGAAGTGCACTAAGGGGTATCCTAAAGAGTTTATAAATGAAACAACAATGGACCAAGACGGATACCCTATATATGAACGCCGTAGTGATGGACGAAAGCACAAGGTCAGAAGGGGACTTGAAGTAGACAACCGGGATGTTGTACCTTACAATGAATTTCTTTCTAGAAAGTATAATTGCCACATTAATGTGAAAATGTGTGCTGGTCCTAGATGCATGAAGTTTATTAATAAATACATTTACAAGGGTCATGATCGCTCGACAATTGTTTTGGGAAGGGTTGACAAGATTAAGCAATACTTGGATACGCATTACATTGGACCTTTAGAAACGAAATGGCGATTGTTTGGCCACCCAATACACCAAGAGGTCCCAAATGTCTATTGTTTAGCATTACATTTGCCTGGAATGCACAATGTCGTCTACAATCCATCAAAACCAATAGATAACATCATTAATATGTGCTTGACTACGCTTAGAAATGCGTAATTTATACACCCAAGTGTAGGTGGTCAAGTTATAATATATATACTTGGAAGTCCAAGGTCGAACCACAGGGAATGAGAGTAATTCTATTATTCTAGCTAAGCTTTCAACAGGGAGAAATAAGAAAAGAAAAGAAAAATAAAATAAAATAAAGAAAAAAAAGATAATAAATTTTGTAAAATGAGAAAGAATATAATAAGAAATTAAATTTTAAACTTAAAAGAAAATAAATAAATAAATAAATAAATAAATAAATAAATAAAAATAATAAATAAACAAATAAATAAGGCAAGGATAAAATAGGCAGTAACTAAAACAAATATCTAATAAAATGGGAAAAGGGCGTTAATAGTTACGACATTACAGATAGTATGACCAGCTGATTCAAGATATGACTGTGGACCTGAGTTCCTACTAACAATGAATGTCCTTAACTTACTAATTATTAAATACTAAAGTTCACGAGCATATCATGAAAAGTGCATGACAAGACTCATATAAGTTGCATGTAACTTTAGTTTTCAATAAAGGAGCTTATGATTTTTTTATAAAAAATTGATTTTCACTTAGTAATGCTAGTGCGTGACAAAAACAAACTAAATTTAATCAATTTTAGTAAATATCAAAAGCTTAACTCATTCATAAGGTTTGATTATACATATGCATGACATACGATAAAACCATTCTTAAAAAGTCATCAAAAGTTAAAATTGGTAATATTTCGGTACCGATTTTGGAATGACACCAAAACAGCGGCCAAGGCTCCTAAATTACTTGGATAACTAATTCAGCTCAATAGGGGATAAGGACAGTCCTCTAGTTATCCTCGTTAGGGTTTTAGTATAAAAATTCGTAATTTGAGATTTTTCGATTCTTTTGTCGAATAATCAAGAAATAATCTTAAAAATTCATATTTTTAACGCATGAAAGGTTACTTTATTTTTCATATTTATTAATTAACCTACAACCAATGAGAAAGCCAAGCCACAATTATAATTGAATCATATACTCACATTAGTTCGTCATACTTTCGCTACGGACCCCTAACTACTAAATTACGCTAGCATGTTGATAAAAATTAAGCAAAACATGATAAATTCAAATACAAATTAATCAAACATATTTCTAAAATCTAATTGAATAAGCATGCAAAATTTCATAGCAATTGAAATTTAAGAACAAACAATGAACGAAAAATACGATTCTAAAGAATTTCAGAAAAAAATTGCACACTAGCAGTCACAAAAATCACCTACTGTTCTAGGAAAATCTCGGGATTTGGATCCCCAAAACAATAAGGTTTTGTGAAAAATTTGATTACGATCGTTTTGATTGGTGAATTATCAAAATCGTCCAAGAAACGAGCAAGTTATGATTAAAATACGAAAGCACATATTTTTAGGGTTCTACGTAGGATTCTACAAAAAATTTCAATAAAAATTAAAAATTAAGAATGAATTTCAATCATCAATCACATTTAAACACATAATTAACTAATAATCTAAGCATTAATGAGCATTAATTAAAAGAAATTAAAAAAAAATTGAAAAAAAAAGAAACTTACAGTTACGTAGTGATTGAAGAACTGTAATGGGACTCGAGCGAACTCAAATTGAAAGAGAATTATACGATATTTCTTCTTCAATACAAGCCAAAAATAAAATAAAAATATCTCTCAGACTCTCTCTAATAATAAGGGGTTCTGAAAATTCTTGAAGAATGTCAACTCTCTCTCTCAAAATACTATGGCGACTCTGACTTAAATATCTCCAACCTAAAAAAAAATATCATTGACTCTTTTTTTTCAAAATTCAAAAATTAAAATAATTAATAAAATAAAATAAAATAAATAGTAATAATGATAATTCAAAAGCTATTTTTAGCTTTTATCGTTTATCGAGTCGTTGTCTTTTTTAGCTTTGCTTAAAAATAATAATTAAAACTTGTTGTCTGCGGGATTCGAATACTTGACTAAGCATGAGTAGAGAGTTGGTCACTTGCTATTTAGGCTAAGGACCCCATTCGATAAATATCTGCATCATAAATTTATGTATTCTTTCGCGCTTAAACCCAATCTACTGGTGCACTGATCGTATTTCTGCCATAAGTTTGTGCTCGGGACTCCGATTGATGCAAGGTTTTTGCTTGTGCATATTTAACCCAGAGCTATTCAACTTTTATTTATGTAGTTTTCTTTAAATTCTATACGGATAAATACCAAAATTGGCTAGAATATCACCATTGCGCGCAGTGAATCTCTTCTCCATTCAAAAATTTCTTGATTTGATTCAAATGACTCTTCTCTGCTTGGGACTGCTCTATTGGCTTCTCTTAGTATCTTCCGTCAACTTCCTTCATTTTTGAGCTTAGAATTTGCTTTCGGTTCACCTCTTGAACTCAATTCAGCTTCGAATTTGATCGGCAATGACTAACTTTGGGGAAATTTACTTCTAGATTCATTCTTATTCATTTTTAACCTGTAAAAAGGTTATAATGCACTAGAAACAAACATATTATCCTATTTCATGATTAAAACTCAAATCTTATCAATTTAGGATAATTAGAATTAAATTCATGCATATTAAGCCACCTAAACATGTATAAAAATGCAATATTTTAGCTTAATCAATAAGGCTGCAACAGAAACGACTACCTTAACTGGCTTTTTCATATGTTGTGGTTTGTATGAAAATGCACAAAATATACATACCAAGATTTTTCACAACATTTTGTTTAGCAAAAAAGGGAAAATGTATGGACACCGAGAAAGATAGGGCGTGCAATTGGCCGGATGTATTTTGCAAGTCCGAATGAAAGTGAAAGATTTTACTTGCGATTGTTGCTAACTATTGTGAAAGGACCTTAGTCATATGATTGTCTGAAGACAGTGAACAATATCTTATACCCGACTTTTAAGGCAGTATGCGTTGCAAGGGGACTTTTGCAAGATGATAATGAATGTATATAATGCCTTATAGAGGATGCAATAATGAGAACCAGTTCGCAATTAAGAAGCCTATTCACTGTTATCTTGACGCAGTGTTCTCCAAAAAGACTAGAGACTTTATGGAATCAGTTTTGGATGCATGTTTGCGATGATCTTTCGTACAAGATACGTACTATCTATAAAATTTTAAATATTTCTGACTTACAAATTGCAGATTATGGTTTGTATCTTCTAATTTAATTGCTCTTGGAATCAGGAAAGTCCTTAAAAGACTACCCTCTCATGACATTACCAACTGGATCCTGGAGTATAATAGTGGGTAACAAACTCATTTTGGAGCACATGCAACTACAGACGGATGTTATTCAGGCAAATGTTGACACTAATATTGGCAAACTTAATATTGGTCAGCGAACTGCTTATGATGCAATCCTTTCATTTACTCTTTGTAAAAAAGGGACAATTTTTTTCTTGAATGGGGGTGCAGGTACTAAAAAAACTTTTTTATACAATACAATTGCCAGAAAGTGCAGAAGCTTGGGTCATATTGTGGTGATAGTTGCTTCGTTTGGTATTGCATCATTGTTGTTGGTAGGAGGACGGAAGGCACATCAACGTTCAAGATCGTACTGGATGTCCTTGAAAACTTAATATGTGGTTTTAATAAGCAATCCCAGCATGCATAATTGTTTAAACAAACCAAGTTAATTATTTGGGACGAAGTGCCAATGCAATATAGGTATTGTGTTTATGCCGTGGACTGGTCACTACAAGATATTTAAGGCAATCAGAAACCTTTTGGGGGCATTACAGTAGTTTTGGGCATAGATTTTAGACAAATTTTGCCAATTATTCCAAAAGGAGTTTGTGAACAAATTGTGTCAGCCTCACTTAAACAGTCTATATTGTGGCATCGAGTGACTGTTCTAGGGTTAACAGAGAATATGTGTTTAGATGTAACAAAACATAGATAAACTATTTGGGCTGATTACTTAATGGAGGTAATTTTCTTTTACTTTTTTTGGAGAAATTATTTTCATTATATTATTTTTTGATTTTAATTTTATGTTTACTACGTTTTTCTTTTAGATTGGGTCTAACTTAAACGAAATTGTACAACTTCCAACAACGATCACGAGGTGCCCAGGTCTACTCAATTTAATATCCATTGTCTATCCACATCTGGGTGATGCAACTGTGGTCACACCCACTTATCTCAATGAGCGAACTATATTGTTTGCACGGAATGACAATGTCAGTGATATCAATGCAAAAGCATTAGATGTTTTCCCGGGAGAGACTTATACATACTTGGCTGTAGATGGAATGTGTGAGGATGAGGGCTTTGAAAGTTCTATTACTAATTGCTATTCTAATGAGTTTCTTAACTCTCTTAATCCAACAGGATTACCTCATTTTCACCTTGACCTTAAAATGGATTGCCCGATAATGTTGCTTCGAAATATTGCATCGAATGAAGGTCTTTGTAATGGTACAAGACTAATTGTTGAAAATTGTAGTACTTTTGTAATTGAAGCTAAAATTCTTACTGAATATAAGTTTGGCAACTTGGCCTTCATCCCAAGAATTTCATTAACCCCCTCATCTTCAGAATTACCTATCAAATTTACCCGGCGTCAATTTCCTGTTCGGTTAGCTTATGCTATGACCATTAACAAATCTCAAGGCCAGTTTGTTAAATTTTTTGGCCTCGATTTGTGAACACCTATATTCAATCACGGTCGGCTGTATGTAGCATTGTTAAGATGTACAAGTTTCGACCGGATCAACATTCTTCTACCATCAGAAGATATAACTTGCACTACAAATATTGTCTACCTCAAAATTTTGTTATGATGCCTGATCAAGGAATTTTTTTTTAAGTTTTTGTACGTGAAAACACAATTTTATGCATGTATATTTTGAGTGCCCTATTGAAGAATTGAATATTTTTTTTCTATCTAATATCATTAGTTTTACAATTAAAATAATATTCATCAGACAAATAATAATTCTTCTTTAACTAACACATTTTATTTATTTCGCCATACTATCTAGTACGAGCAACACCTAATTACTAGATGTAATAAATTTATCGCTGTGAGAGTTTGCCCTGGGGAGCTTCTAGCCCAAGCATGCAGACTGCCTTTTTCATTTGTTAAAACTAGGGTATACCCGTGCCATCCGGCACGGTAAATTAAATAAGAACTTATAATAAGATAAAAAGAAGTAACGTGTAATGAATCTAAATCGACAAACTTAAGTTCAATATATCTTCATGCTAGAAAAACTAAAAGTAGACCGGATTGGACCCACTTGTTTTTAATTTTAAAGAATTTTTTAATCATATTTTTTTTATCTTTTTTTGATCTCGGCAAAATAAGTTTTTAACAAATTAAACTCAAGGCCATATGTGAAATTAATTCAATTACGTCTGTTGGTATGGTTTGAAAATAGTTTAAAATTTTGACTGATATATTGTGATTATTCCTAAAAATGATATACTGAGATGACCAATAATGTATGAGCACGTAAAGTACGTTCTTAAATATTATTCAATCATTTTTATTATTTTTTTTACATAATTCTATATTCATGATGAATCTTGTTTAATTGATCTTGATTAGTAGATTTTAAATATTAAATTTTTATTAAATTTTAAATTTTTTATTTTAAGTTATGACATTTTTAATATAGAAAAAATTATTGGTGTGAGTGTTTTAATTTTGATGTGACATCTTGATGTGTATATAAAATTTATTTTATGTAGTAGAGTTAATGCACACCATAATATGTATATTTTCAACCATTAGATTTTTATACTTTTTGAGAATAAATTTAGTCAAACTTGATATTTTATAATATAGATAATCTACGTCCTTAAATGTTATACAATAAATTTTTTGATTTTTTTTGCATAATTATATAGTTATAATGGATCTTTTTAATTGATTTTGATTAGTAGATTTTAAATATTAAATTTTTATTAAATTTTTTATTTTTTATTTTAAGTTTTGGCATTTTTATTGTAGACAAAATTATTAGTATGTGAGAGTTTATTGTTTAAATATTATTGGTGTGAGTGTTTTAACTTTGATGTGACATCTTGATGTGTGTATAAAATTCATCTAATGGTGTAGAACTAATGCACACCATAACATGTGTATTTTTAACCATTAGATTCTTCTATTTTTTGGAATTTTTTTTTGTCAAAGATGGTGTTTTATATAGATAGAAAAAATTATTGGTGTGTGAGAAATTATTGTGTGTATATTATTGATGTGAATGTTTTAACTTTGATGTGACATCTTAATGTGTGTATAAGATTTATCAAATGGAGTACAGTTAATGCACACCATAATATGTATATTTGTAACCATTGGATTTTATACTTTTTGAGAATAAATTTAGTCAAACTGCATGTTTTATAATATAGGTAATGTACGTCCTTAAATGTTATACAATAATTTTTTTCGATTTTTTTTTGCATAATTATATAGTTATGATGGATCTTGTTTAATTGATCTTGATTAGTAGATTTTAAATATTAAATTTTTTATTTTAAGTTATGGCATTTTTAATGCAGACAAAATTATTAGTATGTTAGAATTTATTGTGTGTATATTATTGGTGTGAGTGTTTTAACTTTGATGTGACATCTTAATGTGTGTATAAAACTCATCCAATGGTTTAGAACTAATGCACACCATAACATGTATATTTTTAACTATTAGATTCTTATACTTTTTGGAGAAAATTTTGGTCAAAGATGGTGTTTTATAATATAGATATCAAAACCGCCCCTATGCTATTTATTATTAATATTCCAAAAAGAAAAAGAAAAAGAAAAAGAAAAAAAGAAAAAAGAAAGAAACCTCCGGTCTCCCTCGAACATAGGCATAGAAGGGGATCATAGTTGATCTTAGGGTTTCAAAGGTATGTTCCCTCGAATTTTCTTCTTCTTCTATTGGATTTATGATTAGACGTATATACATGTGTATATATATATACGTGCCCTTGATTTGCACTGTAAATCTCAACAATTATCAGCAGCATTGAACGATCCACGTGATTTCAAAATGTACAAGTTACTTCTTTGCTCTACCTCATTTTGCCCAAACAAACGATTAGGGCTTTTATTACTCGTAATACTCTACAATTTGTTAATCTACTACTGTAGTTTCGTATTTTGTTTAACGTCTAATTCTTCAGATAAGAAACAAGAAACGACTTCTCTAACCAGGTTTTCTTATCATTACACGAATCTATTCAGCAAAAATGTTTTTGGGGTAGTTTACACACTTATATTGTAAAATTAGCTTAAAAAAGATGAGATTGTACTATTGTCAGATCAATGTACAACTTAGAAAATATCTGAAGGAAGAATTTGAAGCACAAAGTCACAAACTTGCATTTAAAACAATAGAGTTTTAATTGGATTTGCAAGCTTGCTAGCACTGGGTTTTAGGTCATTCTATTAATTAATGAAACTCTCAAATGTTTTAGAAAATTTCAATATATTTTGGTTGTAGATGGTGGTGGGAATTGTCATAATTGTTGGAACCACTCGTTTATACTATGCTACATTTTATCATTGCCAAGATGAATATGTAATACTTTCATCTGAATATCTGATATTATTTTCTCCCCTTTTTTTTTGTTTATGCTACCTGAAGCCATGGCAGGGTCTGGGAGTTCGATGTTGTATTCTTTTCTTCTATTTATTGTCATTCTGTCTCTTCAAGAAATGTATAGAGGAAAGTTAGCATCAACTGAGTTATTTACTATACTTGGAGGATTCACCAGCTCTCTCATCTTTGTTGCTTTGCTAACGGTGAGTTTAAAAGTTCTCGCTGGCCTCTTAATTTTCATGTGTGATTTGTTGCACAGATGCATCAGAATCGCTACATGTTCACGATTCTTTTAAAGATGCAATTCACTGATTCTGGTCGGATGAGAAACTTCATGTATTACTTTCTTGAATAAAATTTCATTCACGTGTATAAGACTATTACCAGAACATAAAGTTTCTTCTTTAGCAATCAATACGGAGTTTTATCACACAAATCATTTACTGACGTTCTACCTCAAATTAGTTCTTCTGTTTCTCTTTCTTGTCTCCCCTGGGTCTTTCTCTTTTTCTTCCTATTTGAAGTTGAGTATCTATTATATATTATGCCCAGAGACATTAATACGTCTTGAAGTTCTATCACATTTCATAATTCCAAATCTACCATCAAAAAGTACTTTTAGATGTCTCCAGTTATAGCTATCAATTATGTACCAATAATTTAACAATTCAAAACTACATTCAACATGTACGATACCATATCTTACTACTAAAACCTTTGTTGCCAAAATTATAAATGACCTTCTAGTTTCTTCATAAAAAATGTAATTCTTTAAACATGTCAGGTGAAAGCTAGTGCATAAATATCTAAGTGTTCAACTGAGTACTTTCTATGCATATTACACCGGAGCATTTGCAGTCTGACATATACTTGCAAAGTTCGTTATTTATAATATTCTTGGTAATTTGTATACAAACATACACTATATATATATATATATCTATATTTACACTATATATATCTATATATTTGGTAAGATGCCTACACAACAACACTGGATCATGTAATTTATATTTTATTCATCCTTATATACTTGCACAGTCACAATACACTGTATAAATAATGTATTATTTAATTATTTTTGTTGTGATAACAATACCGAATATTTGTGACTTGATTTTTATCATTTTAGACGTTTTGGTATTTACCCTTCCTTTTTCACTTTACTTTGAGGCTTACGACTCACTTCTTCAACAAAAATCTTCTTGCTGCCATTAGCTTTCTAAAACATTGCTAGGTATAAAAACAATATACTTGATAATTCACCACATTATTTCTTTAGTTTCCCCTATTCAATATTACAAAGACAATACTTTCAAATACAAATTAAATTTCTCTTAACTAGCGATTTTGGCTCAACAATCTAATAGTAAACTCTCTTCCTTTTCTTCTAAATAAGAACTCTCAATATACGAGAGAGGGAGTATATAATATATATAGACTAAATTTCCGTGCACGTCTGATGCGTACGTGATTTGGTTATAAGTAATTGAAAGAAAAAAAGTTAAAAGTCAAAAGAATAACAAAATAATAAGTAATGTAGCGGTTGAGAGCTATACCGTCGTTGCTGGCAGAAAGGGTTCAAATCCCATTGCCTGAGCTGTAAAATAGTTGTGAAAAAAAATTTCTCAGGAAAATTGGAAAATTATAAATATGACATGTCTTTAAAATGGGTTTCAGCTGGATTCTTCTCATGTCTGCAAGTAATTGAATATAAGATAATGATATTGTTTACCATGGCATTATTGCCCTTCTTTTTCCTATACATGTTATATACTTATGATCTTCATTTGCTTTGAGCCTTTACATTCCGCAGCATCATGCTCAGACATTCTTTATATATATTCTGCTAGAGACCGAATTTTGATCTCTATGCATGCTTTTGTCTGTTGTAACTTGTATGCTAAGCTAATAACACATACAGTTAGTTACTATATTAGTTTCTCACTTGAGTGCTATTCTTGCAGTTGATTGGAAATTATCAGGAAACATGTGGCGACAAGACTGGATGGGGTGCTGGTAGGGCAATCCTTCCTCTATGGTTTATTTATGTTTAAAGAGGTTTTATTAGATATATACACACAACACATTTCTAGATATATTGATACTTTACAGATCTGACCAACTGAAATACTATCCGAGCAGGGTGCACGCCGGTTGGTTTTTGGATGAAATAATGACAGATGGTCTTGTTTTAGCCGATTATAAAGATGGAGACTTATATATATTCATTCACTCACATGTATACATACACTAACACTTTAGACGTCTGATCCGAGATTGATAATTTTATATGTGGATATATGTATATATATATATTTATGTTCATGAAGATTGTTGAAGGCATCGAACTCAAACCCATACATTAAGTGAGAGACTGAGGGAGAGGACTGGCCTTCGCATACATATTAACAGTGCGTTTCCTACATGGACCAATCCATGCGGAATTGCAGACTGGTCCAAAATAACAGCAAAGGGCATTCCTCTCTCTTCGTAAAAAAAGCTATGTGTTTTTATCTCTCTTCATGATACTCTTCTTTCACTCTCTATTCTATCTCTTCTTTCCTCTGTCTTTCTTCTTCTCTCTTAACTTATAAAAACCGTCTCTCCTTGTCCTCTCTCTGTTAATCTGTTTCTCTCTCCCTTCCTCTCTCCTAGTTAAATCTCAATCTCTCTATCAAAATCCAACAATGAATTTCTCAGCTCCCCACCCACACACATCTAACCAAATTTCATTGCCATCTTCATCTGAAAACCCCAATTGAATCCCTTATCAAACCCAAATCACACTCGATCCAGCAAAATCAAACCCAAATCAAGCCACTTAACACACCAAATTTTCAAGACCTAGAGAGAGAGAGAGAGAGAGAGAGAGAGAGAGAGAGAAACTGGATGAAATCTTAACCCATATTTTGGGTTTTAACTTTTTAAGCCTTGGTTTGAGTGTGATTTTGGTATTAAGAAATAAAACCAAGATTTATTAAAATAAAACCAAGATTTATTAAAATATTGGATGTAGTTCCAGATGTAGAAAGGTATCAGCTGTTTAAGAGGTTTTTTTTTTTTTTTTAAAGTTCTCTATGCTCAATCATGGGCATTAGAGTAATAGCATAAAAAACCAAAAAAGAATTACAAGAGAGGGGGATACAATAAGGCCATCCCCAAGACCCAAAATACACAAAAGAAATATGCCTAAATTGCATAATGGACTAAGGGAAAAAACCAAAAAGTTCACTAGGCAATTCAAGAAATGAAGGCAAGGCCTAACAGGAGGTCAAAAAGAAAGAAAAGAGAGCCTAAACATGATGGCCAAAAAACAGAAAAAAGCAAGAAAATTAACAGCAAACACTGCAAAATACAAGGAAGAAGGGCAGCAGAAAACTGAAGCAAGGAAATAATAAACTGAGAACAGAAAACCGCAGAGAAATGCCTGTCACTAAGAGCCAAACTGCACCAAAAATTGCCACTGCTGTAGCTAAAGCATAGCTGCCAGCAGTGCACTGAAACTGTCAGAATTGAAGCTGCACATGCTGCTGGCTGAGAGGCACAAAACCAGCAAGATCCCCCTTCAGAAAAGAGGAAAAACCTACTGAGTAACTGTGGCATCTACTATTGCTGGTTGTTGGTTGTTGTCTGTCACTTTGTCCATCTGATTTTGAGCATACACACGCACTTTCCATGTTTTAGAGGGAGCATCAGAGGTGTCTGCCTCAATTTCTCTCTTTTCAATAGGGATTTGCAAGAAACATTGGCATTGTCCACATTTTCTCTTTTCCTCTGGTCTGCCAAGAGGAGCTGCCATTGAGAGGAATGCCTTTCGCTTTGAGAGGAATTTTGAAAGATAGGCTGGGAATACCCAATTTGAGATGCATCAAATTGTAATACGTGATTCAAGATTTAATGAATCAAATCTTAGGGTGGCTCTTGCCACTTTCTTTGTTGAAAGAGAGGGGAAGAAGAGAGAATGGGGAAGAAGAGAGAAAAACACGTTGCCTTTTTTATGAAGAGACAATTTGCCACTATTTTTGGACCAATCCGCACGGATTGGTCGGTGTAAGAAATGCATTGTAAATATTAATATATACAATACATATGTATATTTATGTATATACTAGTGGTAACCTGTACTTATGGCACTATTGTGTTTATTTGTGTCTGCAAAACCTCAAATCCGTTTGCAACAAATCAGTCGTGTTTATAACTAAAGATTATTATTCTTGAACAATGTATCTCTACATGTATTTGCTTTGTAATGGGTGTAGATTCAGATGTACTTTTTGGAGTTAAATTAGAAAAAGTGCGAGAATTGCATCGCAGGACACTTCAGAGGGTGCGTGCGTTTTGTGAGTCTCATCTTGGAAAAAAACAGTGCGAGTTGCAACTTGCAAGAGAGAAGAGAGAGTGTTCTTGGGAGAGTGTAGGGTGTCAGTCCCATTGTGAGGTGATGTCACATTTTGAACCCGCTTTTTTTTTTTTTTTTTTTTTTTAAGGGAGTGAAAGTGAAAATTTGACAGTGAGTCTGAATAGTTAGCTCAGTCTGAATAGTTAGCTCATCTCCGCCAAGTTTTATCCAAAAACTTTAACCATTTACCCTATCAAAATGTAGCTGAAGAGAAGTGTGCCCTTCCTGGAGCTGCTCCAATAAACAATTTATTAATCTCCGAAATTGTTGTGTATCTAGACCAAAATAAATTAGGTAAAGAGTTTCATTTCTCTTTAGCTGAGAGCCTGAGACTGAAATATGTTTATATATGTCTATGAAATTATACATCCATGGGAGGAAAGATATTTCTCAATTCTCAATTCTCAATTAATGCCTTTATAAGCTATTGTTTAAAACTTACATAGATATAAACAGATATATTTATTCATAAAAAAAAAGCTGTAACAATGCTTAGGCTTGTCACATCTTGCAATATCATAAATTTTGTGTAATATAAAAATTGCCAGTGTAATTTTGCTAACTATATGTTTTCATTTGCAGTTATATTTGCAGAGGTGATTGCTCTGATTGCAGCTAGCACTGTCCATCGCGTTTGTATTACAACCTGGTAATGCTTTTATTTTGGTTGTTGTTTTCTGCTTGAATTTTACTATTTAAGTTTTTGTTCAACATAAATTTGTCTAGTCTCGTACGGTCAGAAAATTACCAAAAATAAATAATAGTTTAAGTTATGATATGCTATTCCCAAAATTATTGATAGTTTTCCGAAGTTATGTACCATTTGTATATTAAGTACCCAAATACATGAGGTAGTGGCCATTGAGATTTTAAATTTTTTAGCCTAAATTAGAGTAAAACCTTGGACTACAGCTCATTTTGCTTTTGCCCTTTTCATTAGAGCTTGTAAAAAAATTTGACTGATTTACGTTACTTTTAAAGGGTTTGGACTTTGGAAATATGCTCTACAATTCTGCTGAGTTTTTTTTTTTTACCCATAATTGTTTTGGGGGATTTTTAAGCAAACTAGTTTATTTTTCAGTAATTATGAAAAAAAGGTTTAAGTCTAAAAGCTGAATACTTGAAGGGTAAACAAAGTGAAAATTTGATATAGTTGGGGTCTTTATTGTAATGTATGCTTACTGTTACTCCGAAGGTGTTTGCTAATAGCACCTCACCAACAGATGCACTACATTTTAGGCATGATGTACAATTATCTTAAGCATAGTTATGGTGTTGAGGAATGATACGCAGGGTGCCCTTAGCAACTCTGCCTTTGTGAACTGTATAGTTGTTAGTGCTTCGTTCTTTGATTTTGACTAGGGTTTCTTATACTTTAGCATGAGGAAACGGTTAAAGAATTTTAATGAAAAAAGTTTTGGAAGGCGAAAATTCCTGCTAGGTATTGTTTGGTTGATTTGCATCAACAGCTGCTTCTATTCAAAATCATGATGAAAATCAGTTGATCACATTCTAATGAGCCCAAGTTAAAATTGAAGTGGATACTTATTTATAGCTTCTTAGGTTTAAAAATAGAAAAAGATCCATTATTTTCTCCTATAGAAGAAAATTGACCGCAAGTTTGGAAGGCATTAGCTGGGAATATTTGGGATGGACAGAGTAATATATTTTATCATAGATTACCATTGTTTATTGGTTAACTGCAGTTTATGATCTTGTTTACTAGCATTAGCTGGGAATATTTCAAAGTTACAAGGATTGAAACCCCCACTGAATAAGGCACATTCAGTTGTGATGTGTTTAGGAGTACACAAATTCCTCACTAAGGAGCAATTATGCTACAAACAATACCATTTTGAAAATTAAAATATTTGTTGGTGATTCGGGAGTGGAAATAAATTCACTATTTGCCAAATTTTTTTGGCCAGATTACGCCAATATTTTTGTCCCCAAAGGCCAAATTCTGGCTCCGTCCCTGATTGCATGGTATTATTATATATTTGATCCAACACAAACACGGGCAGAAAATTAATGGGTTGGGGTTAATATTATTTTAACCCGATAAAGCGTTTAAAGAAACGGAGGCTGATCTGATATTTTGTTGGTCTTTGGATTTTTGTGATGGATGCAGCTTCGTGTTCTCTGCGGGACTCCTGTACGAGATTAACAAGCTTTCTTCCAGGGCTACGCTTTCCAAAAGTGAATCTAAAACGAGGAGGTTCTGAATCCCATGTATTACGTGCCTTTTAACAGGTATTTCCTAGGGTTGCGCTAGTTGAGAATTTTGTTGTTTTGGTTTTGTACTGCAATTAATTATAATTATGAGATGTCACTAGATAAAAGGCGACGAATGAGAACTTCGAATATGATATATTGGACCATATACACTGCTTTAACGTTATTCCAAATATCGTGTTATTCTCGATGTAGACAAAACACCAAACCCATGGACGCGAAAATTTTCCTTTGTTAATCAGTTTTATGATTGGAAATCGATGTCTTTTGAAGTTGGATTGGCCCTTGATTTTCTTATTAGAATAAATATGCAGATATATTAGCCAGTCAAACAAGATAAAATCTTGACCCATTAACTGATAATCATGTGTTAGTTCTTATTATCCTGTTTATTATGTTAGGTCTACAGCTGTTTTATAGTAATACATTAAATCTGAATAATACTTTTGCTGGGAAATTAGTTTGAAAGGTTGCAGCTAGTAATAAATTAAGTTAGGCGATCATACTTTAGTTAATTTTTGATAATGTATTTTGAAAGATAAATATTTAATAATGTGATTATTAAGGTTTGATAGTAATCTTGCTTTTCGTTTAAATGGTTTGTTGAATGAAAGGAAACTTTGAACATTTTCTCAAAATTCAAATGGGGGTGAAGGAAGATTAAGAATTTTCTCTCGTGCCAAACACATTTTTTTGCCTGCAAAAACTAGAGAGGGGAGAGTAGGGAGTAGTGAGAGAATTAGGTGGAAAAAGAAAATTAAGGAACTTTCAATTATTTATGTATAACGTTAACGAAAATAAAAATAATTTTATTTTGGACAACATAGATTAATTCGAAACAACAATGGATACTCCGAAAAAAGTGCGCTAGTCTTTTTCGTTAAGAGAATGTTTTATGAAATGTTGGAAAATTATTGAAAAAATTAATAATTTTATGAGAAATTGGTAAAAGAGACAATGATATGTTTGACGTGCCGTATATGAGTAAGAGATAATATAAAATTATTATATCTTTAGTGTTGATGAGATTAGATATAAGAGTGAATTATTTATCTCACAAACGCTTTTTATCAAACTGAGAAAAATATTATACAATCTGACCATGGAGGTGATAATATTTTATCATATCCCCATTAAATTAAATAATCAGGTCTAGTCTTGTTATTTGGCACTTCAAACGCACCTAAGTGATTTGGTTATGGGTATTTATTATTCAGTCCTCGAATTTGAAAAAATTGAAGATGCAGACATGCACTTTTCTTTTGTAACGGATGTGGTTTATCACTTTCCTTTTAAAAAATGCGATCCCTGAAATACTTTTTTGTTATGTGTCTCCGGTGAGGACACATATGCATAGGTACAATGCAATATATACTAATTTTTCCAATGCGGATGCTAATATCTTCCGGCGCAAATATTAATTTTCTCGCGCAAATATAATAATATATGAACCGAGAGATAGGGATACAAAAAAAAGGAAAAAAAAGCATCTTCTATAATCAATTTCTTTAAAAAATAATACTTACACGAATTGTATTGTTTTAAAAAATTGAGAGACCACGTCCAAAAAGCATTTTAATCTTTTCACTCGGTAATATGATAACCCTAAAAAACGTTTTCGATGCAGTTGCACGATTGAATAATGGAACTAGAGTACAAATTTTTCTTTGCTTGCGTGGTCAAAAGTTAGGTGAGCTGTAGCATAATCATAGTCATGCTTCAAACAAATAAAGAAATTTTAAAAGTTGTTGTTGAAAAGCAAAAAGTAGCCAGCCTCACTTTTTGACTAGGTTAATTGTTCAAATAACAAACTTTACAAACAAATATAAAAAATTAAAAATATTTCATGCTTTTATGTTGCACACAAAATTCACATGCTGCTTAAACTAGACTAGACCTTGGCCTTGAAGATCCCTCATTAGTGACAAAACTAAACTGCAAAGAAGACCTAAAAGACTCATGGCTTAGAGGCAATGGCCTATCTGGCAATCTTGGAATATCAATATCACCTTCCAACATCTTAAGTGCATCAGCAATTGTAGGCCTAAGTGCCACCATCACATGTGCACAAAGTATTCCCACGAGCACAAACCTCTCCATCACCCCTCTTGGCCCTTCCTCCCTTATACACTCGTCAAAAATACCTCTAACATCGCCCGATTTCACGTGTTGCCAAGCCCAGTCTGTGATTAAGAGTGTGGAGGAACTCGACGTGTCGAGGACTTTCCTCCCGCTCATGATTTCCAGAACTATGATTCCAAAGCTGTAAACATCGCTCTTCTCTGTCAGTTGCCCATAGAGGGCGTATTCTGGTGCCAGGTACCCGTACGTGCCTGCCACCCTAGTGGTTAGATGAGTGTGGCCTTCAGTGCTTTGCTTTGCCAATCCGAAATCTGCCACTTTTGCTTTCATGTCTGCATCCAGAAGTATGTTGGTGGACTTTATATCACGGTGATAAATTGCGGGTTTGATTCCGTAATGCAAGTAAGCTAGCCCTTTTGCGATGTCAAGAATAATATTCTTGCGTATTGGCCAAGTCAGTTGTGTTTTTTTGCTAGTCCCATCATAATTGAAGAGATGAACATCCAAGCTACTATTAGGCATGAAATCATACACAAGATATCTTCTTTTACCTTTGACAATATCACTCGAAGCGCAACACCCTCGAAGAGAGAGAAGATTCCTATGCCTTATTTTGCTTATGATCTCTGTTTCATTTCTGAATTCTTCGTCCCTTGTCACATCCAAATCATTCATCAGTTGTTTCACAGCAACTACTGTGCCATCTGAAAGCGTACCTTTATAAACAACACTGAAACCGCCTTGTCCTATCAAATTCCTTTGAGAGAAACTGTCAGTGGCTTGCTCAAGCTCATCTATGTTGAACCATTTTGCGCCTGTATTGGGCAAAACTCGTGCTTTAACACCCTGCACATAGTCTTCATGGTACGCGTTTTGCTTCTTCTTCTTATCCCACTTCCGGTAGAGGAAAAATAAACCAGAGACAAGAATTACTCCCACAAGAGCTCCCAAGAACCCAAAAACCAATTTTAGCACATTTTTGCGGCTCATATTATTTGAACCGTGATTGGATGATGACCTAACCAAGGGCAAGGCTAGTGCACAAGCAGCACTTCTAACATCTTGAGGGCCAAATCCATTTACAACGCCAACAACATATAGAATAGTGTAGTAAAAACACTTGGTGGCATTAGGATCCAAAGCCACCAACTGAGAAGTGATCCTCAAGCTAGCATCAAGGCACAAGCCGCACCGAGTCAACCCCGTTAGGTCCGCATTACAAGCTGAGTCCAACTCGGTCACGGGGCCAACTCTATTAACCCAGTCTCTTATGGTTGCGATGCCAGCACAGCTCGAACGGTTCACGGTGAACTCAGTCGTGTCGTTCAGACAAGTAGAGAAAAACCCATCTGGAATCGAAACTGAGGAGGCGAGTTTGGACCGAAAATTCGACAAGCAAGAGATTGAAGAGGAAGTATTGGGGAGATAAAAATTTGATGTGTCTTTGAGGCGTTGGGCAAGGCCCATACCAAAGAGGCTTCTAAGGGTTTGACAACAGTATTGTTGGGTGGGTTGATGGCATTGTGAAGTGTCCCATGGGAAGGTTTTGATGTAAGAGAAATCCATGGGGCATGATGAAGAGTTTGTTGAGGGGAGAATGAAGAAAATGAGATGAAGGAGAGAGAGGAAAGAAAAGTATAATGGGGACTTGCCCATTTTGTTGGTCTTTAGTTTTGTGTTGGATAAAAGGAGGGGGCTTTTATATTTTGTGTTTTGAGTTTTGTGCAGTGGACTATTATCAACAATGGTCGGTTAATTTTGGTCAATGCTCACGTTTTGTTGATTCAGAAAGAGTTTGGATTTGAAATGATTATCTATACTATATCATATTATGATTACAAAGCATTTCAATATCTTATTTTTTTTTTTTTTTTTGGTGACAAAAGAGGAAGAAAAGGAAACAACAGAAACAACAAACACAAAACAACAGAAAAGAACAGCAAACCCAAAAAAACAAGGGGGAAAAACATCACATTCCCCTTTCATAGGCAGTTCCTATTTGATCTGCCTTTAGCACTTCAATTATATCTTCAGGAGGCACTAACATCCGAACGATTCTTTCTCCTTGCTCCCCTCCCATTTTTGCTAGCTTGTCTGCACATTTGTTGCCTTCTCTCAGCACATGCACGACCTCCGTTTTCAAATCCTTTATCATCTTTCTGCAATCTTCTATTAAAACACGGTCTGGATGGTGTTCATCTTCCACCTCCCCTAAAATGAGCTTCACTGCCGTGAGGCAGTCTGTTTCGATGGGGGTTCTTTCCCAGTTCCTTTCCTCACACAAGTGGAGAGCATAACGAATAGCCCACAGCTCCGCTTTTATAACCGTAGACCATCCAATGTTGCCGCAGAAGCCTTCTACCCACTTACCTTGATCATCACGAACAAGACCTCCAAAGCTTCCCCTATCGCCTTATTTTAAAAATGCATAGTAGGTCTGGGATTTTTCTTTCCATATTATATATATATATACACATAGTGGCGGAATCATGAATAAATTTTAAGTGAGGCCAATTTTTTTTTTAAGCCAAATTAAATTCAATAATTATGTTTTTATGCTAAATTTTTACTAAAATATTTCTCCATTCTATTTCGATATTTTGGAAAATTTAAAAATGATATACTAAAATTAATTATATATTTTGAAATATTTTTATTAAATCAATATTCAACCTACTATAACCAACAAACACATATATTAATCTAAATATTAATTTATCAAATAACAATCTAATAAGCAATTTACCTCAATAATCAAATCAACATTAAAACACATAATTCTTAATTTTTAAATTTTTAAAACAAAATGTATAAGATTATAAAAAAAAATATAACCTAAAATACCGAAACAAATAAAGAATGAACATGAAAAAAGGAGCTATTGCCGTAGTTGTTACTGCCAAAATAAAATGGAGGCTGTGTTTAAAAAAAACGACAATGAAAACTAAAAAAGAAAGGGAAGAAACGAATGTAGATTTCCTTCGTATCGTTTAGCTTATAACATATAACCTAATACAAATTACACACTTATACCCTACACTTATAAAGCAACATACGCAGAACCTCCTGCCCAGAATATACACAATGACCCCCCCCCCCCCCCCAGCCCAGAAAGCCTGACCTTGCTTAACCTATATTACAAACACTTACCCTGACCTTGTAAGCTTAATAACACACGGCACCCTTGCTCAAAATCACATAATGGCCCCTTATCTTTCTCTTTTCGCCCACAAGCCCCCATGCTCTCAAAAAATTTAAGCATGGCCCCACCCAGACCTTACGTGCCTCCGCCCCTATATATATATTGTTTAAATAGAAAGAAAATCATTCCCCTCCACTTTTTTAAAATCTTTACTTTAAAATTATAAAGATATTGAACCACAATAAATAAAATTATATAGATATAAATAATACGTGCATTGCCTGTGTATATGGTCAATATATATATATATAGTGATAGAGAGCCCTTCTCTTAAGGATCGTCTTTAAGTTAACTAACTTAAGGACCGTCCTTTTTGATGGGGTAAACGGATGAATTTTTTCATAAAACTTAGTGGAAATTATCTCTATAACGAGTAGATCATTTCCACCAAATTTCATAAAAAAAATCAATCGGGAAGTGGGCTAATTGAAAAATCGATATATATGCCAATTTCTAGATGTTGAAATTTTAGATTTTTAGTTAACCCACTTCGCATTTGATTTTTTTTGATGAAATTTAGTGGAGATGATCTACTCGTTATAGAGATCATTCGCACAAAGTTTCATGAAAAAATTCACTTGTTTACCTCTCGAAATTTATGGTTCTTAAAAGAAAGAGACTGTATAATGATACTATACAAAGTAATTTTAACTATTGTTAGACTAATGTATAACTCTGAAAATATAAAGTATAACTTTTAAAAATTGTACCTTGTTTTGAAAAAAGAATAATTATTTTAACAATATGTATAGTCTATTCTCTCAAACCTTGTACTAAAACTCGGGCTTGATGTGTGTGTAATGATGGAATAAACGTGCAAATTGTGATTATTATAAAGAAAGATAGTTGACTATACAAACAAGCTTTAGTAAATATATACATTAGTTAAAAGGGCCACAAGATTCATATCACGCAACCCAATTTGACTGAATTTTTTATGGATGTCGAAATAAGTTCTAGTACTCCAAAAAAATATTGTAAATAGAAATAAAGTTTGCTAAAAATACAAGAATTTTTTTATTAACGATCATATTAGAATATTATAGTATTTATTTGGAATGTTAATAGCTAGCTATACTTTACTTTTAAAAGAGAAAATGCCATTGCCAAAGCAATTTTAATTGCAAAGGCACTCACTCCGTTCTAGAAAAAATCTCAAGTTTTAGTTCAACGAAGGTGAATTTGAGAAGATTTTCATTATTTGTAATTAAAGGAAAAACTTAGTCCTTTTTTAAAAATAAAATAAGAGTATCTACAACGGGTGTGCTTAATGGACAAATTTAGCATATCAGCTTACACAACGGAAACAACTTAACCCACAAACTTAGCTATGTATGGCAGAGAGAAACCAAACTTATTATTCGCTTAAATTTTACTCATACAAGTTTAATTTACTTTTATGTGCTATATGGGTGTCATTTACTCGTATAACAAGCCACACCTGCATGGTTTTTTGTTCTTTTTTTTAAGTCATAAGGGTGTGGTACACTCTTAGTAAAGTTTTTTCTTTTAAAGAAAATATCTTTTACAGTTTTAGCACACTTATATAGCCATTTGCAAATTTATGGATAAGTTTTACTTGGTACGCAGACGAAATTCTCTCAAAGTAATTAGTGCAAGTTTGTCGGAGTTTAAACCGTGATAATAGAATTTTGTGTATGATCATGATTTAAAACTTTGACAATTTTAAGTTTTTATATTTCCTTAAGTCAGACTCCAAAGCTCCTTGTTGCCGTCTTGCCGAGATAAACTATGTATTAAATTTATTCATTGCTGGATCCTAACGAATTTAGTTGTCAAGAACTCTAACCGTCACAACTCTAACCGTCACAAATTATAGAGTGATTCTAAGGGAGTTTTATTATTGTAGTTAAAAAAGTAACTCATATAACTTGTCATAAATTTATTACTCGATGAGTGAGACATACATCGACACCATATTATTTGAATCACTTCTTTGAATTGCAAGTTCTTCTAGAAATATTACAATTATATCCAATTCACTAAATATATGTTTCTTCTTTTTTTGTTTATGCCATGAGGTGTTTGAACTAAATTTTGTAAATTGTGCCATAAGACTAATATTTATCGCCTGTTTATGTATCAATTACTTTAAGATCTCGTTTGATTGATTGAAATGTAATAACGGAAATATCCATCTTTAACTAATTTGTATTCTTAGATCTATTATTATCAACTTGTAAAGAATCGACTTAAAAAACTCTCGGTCGACTCACAGGGAATCGACTTATAGTGTGTATATATATATATTTTTTTTTTGACGCAAGAAAGAAAATCCATTAATTAAAATCATTAGCAATAACATCCGAAAGAAATAAAGGGCAAGTCGAAAACATCCTCCGACCCAACAAAAATTGCGCACCCCTCGCTAGAGAATGGGCAACGCCATTTGTTGATCTACGAGAGAAGAGAATACTACACTTCGTCATAGCCAACATAATGGCTTTACAATCGTCAATAACAAGGCCCACGCTGGACAACAGAGGCTCAGCACTATTGACTCCGTATGCTAAAACTTGAGAATCCGTTTCCACAATTACCAAGCTTGGAGAGAAATCTTTTAGCCAGCTCAGCACTTCCCTCATATCGACTGCTTCGGCGAGAAGGGGTGAGAAAATTCCTTGCATGTTCCCTTGAAATGCTGCTAGAAAAACACCTGCTGAGTCTCGAATAACTCCCCCAAACCCTATTGATTTATGATCCTCAAATATCGCAGCGTCAACATTGCATTTTATCACACCCGGCGGAGGTCTCTGCTAAGAGGTCCTGGTCTGCTGCTGGTTACCTGTAGTGGAGGCAGCGTCTTGGGTAGTCTGTGTGGTAGAAAGCCACTCGCCCAGTGCCAAGGATGCTTTGTTCAAAGTGTACGCAGCTGGGTAAGACCCCGAACCGAAGATCGCTGCATTCCGACTTTCCAACAAACTCCAGAGAACCGCTACTGCTGCTATTACTTTCTGATGAGTAAAATGTCTTAATATGTCATTCCACCACTGCGCTATTGAGTCCACAAAAGATGGTGGAACTCCTACTGGTACCCTGCGCCAAACATGCTTAATGACTGGGCATTTTAAGAGGACGTGGACCATAGTTTTGGGGTGTTGTCCACACAACACACAAGTTGGGTCTATATTAACTCCGCGAGTCAGAAGGTTCACTTTTGTGGGAAGACAACCATCGATCGCACGCCACATGAAATTCTTCATATTGGGAGGGATTTTTAACTTCCACATTCCACTCCAATCAATCACCGTAGGAGCAGTTACCTGTTGATGAAGTGAGCATAAGTAATCATAGGCACTCTTGACACTATAAATTCCTTTATTGTCCCACGCCTAACACCAATGATCAGGTCTAGGAAAGCGAGCCAAAGGGAGACTGAATATCTCATTTTGATCTTTTTGAGAAAACAAACCTTTCACAATATCTTCATCCCATTCCGTGAACCCAGGCTTCAAGAGAGCATCAACAGTAACCTCCGTTAAACCTTCATCACATTCGGATTCAATGAAAGGATTCTCTAAATTGACTAGCCAAGGATCTCCCCAAATTCGGGTCTCTAGCCCGTTACCAATTACTTTACGCCCTCCTGCCTTAATGACCTTTTGACTAGCAAGAATGCTACGCCAAATACAACTCGGATTAAACCCCAGACCAGCTTCCAAGAAATTCGATTCTGGATAATAACGGGCTTTAAATACCTTGCTGCACAGAGAATTGGGATTAGAAAGAAGACGCCAACCTTGTTTACCCAACATAGCGATATTAAAGTTTCTAATCTTGCGAAACCCCAAGCCTCCATGAACCTTCTTACGACACATTTTATCCCAGCTTCTCTATCTAATACTATTAGACCCATCTTGCTTTTTGCCCCACCAAAAGCTATTCATCATTTTCTCCAAGTCATCACATAAAGAAACCGGCAATAAAAACACACTCATGATATAGCTAGGAATTGCTTGACAAATAGCTTTAATTAAAATTTCTTTACCCGCACAAGAGAGGTTTCTATTCCGCCACCCAATATCCTCCTCCAAGCTTTCTCTTTAACATATTGAAAGACTTCCACCTTACGCCTCCCAATCAAATAAGGTGCACCGAGGTATTTACCATGATTTTCACAGCTTTGCACGCCCAACAAAACACAAATATCATTCTGGATGTTCTCCTTAGTATTGGAACTAAACAAAATCGAGGATTTAGCAAAATTGACCTTTTGTCTTGAGGCTATTTCATAAGAATGAAAGCAACTCTTAATAATAGCACTTTCCTCAACTGTTGCATTAAAGAAGAGAAAACTATCATCAGCAAAGAATAAATGTGAGACCTCTGGCGCTTGTCTAGCTACATGACAGCCATGAATAAGCCCCAACCGAGCTCTAGCATTAATGAGAGATGAAAGCCCTTCCGCACAGATGAGAAATAAGTATGGAGATATATGATCCCCTTGGCGGAGCCCCTGAGATGGAATAATAGGCCCTATGTCATATCCCTCCTGTTTAATAACATATTTAACATAGGTCACAAATAGCATAACTAATTCAATCCATTTATCGCAAAATCCCATTGTCCTCATCATGTTTTCTAAGAAGACCCATTCAACCCGATCATACGCCTTTGACTTGTCAATTTTGAGGGACGCCACCCCTGTTCTCCCCTTAGTTTTGTGATTAATATAATGGCCCACTTCAAAAGCAACCATAATGTTATCTGTAATTAAACGGCCAGGTATAAACGCACTTTGAGTCTCCGAAATGATAGAATTAAGAATCAACTTCAATCTATTGGCCAGCATCTTAGTCATGATCTTAACAATAACATTGCATAATGAAATAGGTCGTAAATCTGAAATTTTCTCCGAGTTTTTGACTTTAGGTATGAGGACAATTACCGTATCATTGAGGCCATCAGGCATCTTGCACTGGTTGAGACATTCCAAGCATGCTTCAGTAACCGTTGGACCAACTTCGTCCCAATAAGATTGGTAGAAGCCCGAGTTAAAACCGTTCGGACCCGGGCTTTTATCTGGGTGCATAGATCTCATGGCTTCCTCCACTTTCGATGGCGTGAATTCACGCACTAAGGACTGATTTTGATACTCCGATAATCTGGTTCGGACCGTGTCTAGAACATCCGTTGTGTCACTTCCTTTAGATTCAAACAGCTCCATAAAATACCCGTTTATCAGTTCTTGCAGCCCACTGTCCCAACTACACTTACGTTCTTCATCATTAATTAGATATGATATAGAATTCTTGTGCTTCTTTGCGGAAGTGTAATAATGAAAAGTCTTCGAATTGATATCACCTTCTCGGAGCCAAAAAAAATTTGATCGTTGAGCCCAATACGACGCATGTTGTCGCAGTAACGTATTCAATCGAGTTCTTTCCTCCCGAACAATCTGTTGCGATTCCAGGTCAGCTAGAGCTGTAAAAGCCCTAATTCTACTCCTACATATATTGATATCTGCACGGAATCGTCGCCGCACAGATTCTCCCCTTGTCTAAAGCCCCAAACTGCACCTCGTAATTCTCTCTGTAATTGAAATTCGGTCATGTCGACCCCAACCGTTCTTGATAATCTCTTTATAATCGGGCTCGAGTTTCCAGGAGTTCTCAAAACGGAACCTTCGTTTTCTGTGGATCGGTTCAGTCGTGATATGGAGGATTAGAGCTGAATGATCTGGCCGAAGGACTGGGACATTAGTGACTTCAGCTTTTGAAAAGTGATTAACCCAATGTTGTGTAGCAAGAACTCGGTCTAACCGTTCTTCTGTAAAGTTAATTGTACCCCGGCTTTTCTCCCACGTGAATAGATCGCCCTTCATCCCAAGGTCAATTAAATGACAATCTGAAATGGTCTCACGGAAACCATTTATTAAATGAACTGGGTGAGGTAGCCTACCCCGTTTTTCAGCCTGCACTAGTAAATCATTAAAGCCTCCGATACAACACCAGGGTAACGGAGACTTGTGCGATAGATCTCGCAATAAGTTCCATGAATCTTTTCTTCTATGCCGTTTCGGAAAACCATATATCCCCATTAATCTCCACTGACCCATATTCTTCAGATTAATTGTAACATCAATGAAGTTCGGAGAAAAGCCTATAAGACTTGTCGTATTTTTATCTCGCTAAATAAAAGCTAACCTACCCCCATTATGGGTTCCTGGGATAAAACATAGGCCTTGATATTGGATTTTCGCCTACACGCGCTCCACCTTTTCTCGAGAAACTTTTACTTCCATAAGAAAAATAAAACTGGGCTTAAATTTGAACATGAGGCCCACAAGTTCACGAACCGTCTTCGAGTTGCCCAACCCTCGATAGTTCCAGCTTAAGGTTGTCATAACGCCCGGCGAGCCCCGACGTCGGAACTCGCCTCCACGGAGTTTTTTGAACCCCGCCTGATTACAACATCCAAGTTAGACTTTTCGTTCTGGATTACATCCATAGCTTCATCCAGCCCATCATCTCTTCTTCTTCTTTTAGCATCTGCTACCACCAATAGGTTTGGCCCACTGTCTTAGCCCAATTGATTTAACACATAATTGTCCAGTTCCATAACCTGTGAATTCGAAACATTATTCTTTCCATATTGAGTCATGGGTCCACTTGCCAAGACCCCCATATTCGGCTTAAAATCTGCCAACTGTTGTTTGAGATATTGTTCCTTGAATAAAGGGTTCTCCCTTGATACAAATTTACCGCCCATATTTAAATTATCACCAATTACGGATTCCACATTTATAGACCCAATCCCTTGATTTTGGTTGATCTTCTTCTGACTAGAAATTACATTCACACCCTTACCAGAGACATCACCATCGGAATTCATTGCTGCTGATTTGCGGCCACTATCAGACGGGCGAGTGTGTGTCTGGGTTAGAGTTTGAGCACGGCCTAGGGGAGCACGTAGCCAAGTACCAAACAAGCACGTCACATTCTTATCCAGGAACTCGTATAATTTCTTGTAAAATTTTTCTGCATGTCCAATAAGCCCATAGAAAAAACAAAAATTCGGCAATTTTTCGTATTTAAAATTTAGCCATGCCTTTTCCTAATTTACCTTCTTTATCTTCATCATACGTTTTAGCGCCTTTGTGGCATCAATAGTGACCCGTATACGTAAAAATTGCTTCCACATACCATCAAAGTTCTTTGGATCCGATTTAACGTACTGACCAATGAAGTTTCCAATATCTTTAGCAACTCGTTCTGACATAAAGCCTCGCGGGAGGTCATATACTTGAACCCAAAAATCCACGTAGTTTAGTACTGCTTTGAACGGATCAGTATCCTTTTCTAGCGGCTGAAACACAAACAAGTGGTAATCGAAAGTCCACGGTCCATCGTTAAGCACTCTAGCATAATCCATCTCGTGAGAGAATTGAATAAAGAACAAGTTTGGCTGCAATTCTTTGATCCACACTTCATCAACTGGACTTCAAACATTCATCATAATTCTTTTTATCGCCATTAAAATTGATCGTTCGTTTCGTAAGAAGTTTACCGACCAGGCACCATTGTGATTCCTGAACCATTTCTTCATTTGGTATATCATTCAGATCTAAGCTCAGACCATCTTGTGGATCTAGGTTTAAATGAGCATATAGCTCCTCAAGGTTTTTAGATGATTCGCCCATTATATTAAGAAATAATAACAGATTGGAAAAAGGAGAGAGAATAGGGTAAAGGAGAAATGACGTTCAGATTCCTAGCCAACAGAGTAGAAATTTTAGACCTTTACTTCTCATAAGGAGGAAAAACCAGACCTCTCATAAGGAGGAAAATCTTGTAAATGTTAACAATTTAGTGTGTATATATGTTTCTTTTTGAAAAGATGAAAAAAATAAGGGTCTTTTGGGTTTTGGGTACCACTAATTTATCGAAATTAGGGTTCAGGTACCAAAGTTTATGATAATTGAACTTTGGGAACCATTTTGCGCTATTTTGTGAGTCAAACAACGTTGACTGTTAACTTAATTTTTTTGTGACTAAAATACCCATAGGAGTAACAGTTAACGTCTTATTAATCTTAAAATAAAGAAAACTTTTGTTAATTAGCAAGATAGATTAACAATAATCAGAGAGAAATTATAAAGAAAATGTAAGAGCTTGGTCGGATACAACACCACTCTTAGCCACCATCACCACAAACAACAAGACCACTAGCACCACTAACCTTTCAACTCGATCATTCTCCATGGAAATGACCACCACCACCACCACCTCCCCTCCCCGTCTCCACTCCATCTTCGTCGGGGTCGACGTGGGCACCGGCACCGCTCGCGCAGGTCCCATTCTTCACTTCCCCTCTTCCCCTCCCTTTCATCTCTCTATCTCCTCCCCCCTCTCTCTCTCTATATATATATATATCGACACATCATACTATTTTATTTTTTAAAAGAATTGTGCATATTGATTGTCTCCTCCCCTTCTTTCTCTCCCCTTTTCATCTCTCTATTTGTTGTTGATTGTTGATTGTCAATATCAACAAACAATTTCTCACCATTGACATAACACGAACACCTGGTGGGCACCCATATAACACACTCTTCGTCAAAATTCACCCCACAATCACTCACAAAATCCACTGTCCAAGACCTGTCCACCTAGTTATCAAGAGGGTTCGATATCGGCAAACGATTCGACCGATTCTTCATAGCTTTGTTCTCTATTCTAGCCCTAATTTAGAAAGAGATGAAAGGGAGAGAGAGAGAAGGGGAGGAGACAGAAGATTGAAATACATCAATGTAAACTGTCATGAGAGAGAGAGATGAGTTGAGTTTATTGCATTTGGTGTATGGGTTGAGTTTTTGGAGAGAGAAGATTGAAATACATGGTGTTGTTGCATTTGGGGGTGTTCATAATAAAGGGTATTTTAGTCACAAAAAAATTAAGTTAACAGTCAACGTTGTCTGACTCACGGAATAGCACAAAATGGTACCCAAAGTTCAATTATCATAAACTTTGGTACCCGAAACCTAATTTCAATAAATTAGTGGTACTCAAAACCCAAAAGATCCAAAAAAATAAAATTTTGGTGGGTGCCATAGCCCTGGCTGGGAACAATAGAAGTGCACAAGTGAGCCGGAAATTAGAGGGGAAGCCAGTTGTCTCTATAATTCTTTAACCTTTTTTTTTCTTGGATATTCATTTGGTAAAAGCTGTGGCACCGACACTTGAGCTGTGGATGATGAGGAACCCATCACTTTGTGGTTTTTATTAAAAGGGCATCATGCACTATAATTCTACTATGAAAATGTTGGCTGTTATTAGGCTTTTACATAATTATTTTAATATTTTAAAAAATATTGTTAATATAAAAAGTCTTTCAATATATATATATACATAATGACTTTAAGATAGTTTTGAAGTGTTAAAATATTTAATTTTTATATAATTTTTTTGTATAAATTAAACATGAGCAAAATTGAACACTTGTAGATTAGGCTCCAGCTTAATTTAATTAAAAAAAATACAGTAGAGTTATATGTTAAATAAATAAAAAATTACATAGGCAGCCCGCTTCAGAACAATTGTTTGGTCTAATCTTGAGTTCATCCCAAAAATTAATTTAGTACTATTTAAATGAAATGGTAGGACTATATATTTATTTTTATCTAATTAATACCATAGCAATTTGTTTAAACATTTTTATATAAAAATCAAGTAGTCCAAAGGTCCTAGGGATGCGTACACAAAAATAGGCTTTAATGGTAAACCTTTTTTTTTTTTTTTAAAAAGAAAATAAAAATTAATAGTTAACTTTGGCCCTTTTCTTTTTGCAAAAAATACACTATTGCTCTCCCTTAAAGAATATAATTTAGGGTAGATACTTTTTGTCCCTAAATAAAATTTCTGTCTCTACCTTGCTCTTAGTTGCCATTGATCAAGTTTTGACTTGGCCATATTTATTTTTATACGATATATATTTTGGGATTACTTAATTTATATAATACTTAAGATATTGGACCCTATACAAATTATTATTTTTAGTATATTTATAGTTCAGTTCGATCATTCAACTTGCATATATTCAAAACTAAAAAAATATTATTAATAATATTATAGTACAGTGATAGTACCCGTTAGTTTATTATAATCCCAAAATAATGATTTTAACTCTCACTCTACTTAAGCTTGTATTTGATTATATATAAATGTTGCGAGAAAGATTAACTTGCATGAAAAATGAAAATTGAAAGATAATATATTTAATTATTGTGAGAATGAAAATATTGCGTTTTATTTTTACACATATTTTTAACATTGTGGTTTAATAAAATTAACTTTTTTATGCCCTTCAAACTCCTTATGTTGTCGTGCACTCCAAAATTTAGTTACTTAACTTAATTGAGACTTTTTAAATATTTTACTTAATTTTAAAGTGAGATAAATTTTAAAGGAGTTCCATTAGCTTAAAAAATGCTTAACAATTTTATTGAAAGTTTCTTTTTTTGGTGTATCTTGTCGGATAGTTCATAGATTAGCAAGTGGAAAGCATAATAACATAACATCCCACGCACTGCCAATTTATTTAAATCATTAAATTAATATATCCTATTGTGCTAAAAGATGCATTCATCAATGTTTTATATAGACTTCACACATTTACATACGCATCAACAAAAAAGAACAAAAGTCTGAACAATCATTAATCAGTTGACTATGATTGGTGAGTCTTTTGTTTTAGGAACAATCAAGTATCATTCTTTATAAAATTGAAGTCTCTAGGCAAAAATTTCTTGCTAAGCAGCTGCCTCAAGAGTTCAAAGTACGTTCCACATAGCATCAGTCTTTCTTCTACAACATCATTAAGCTTGTGGTTGAGATCAATTGGACAAATTTTTTCAACAATGTGTTCGATATCATGAAAATTATGATTCGGTTTAGGAGTTTCTTTTTTTTTAATTACTGTCAAATCAATATTTTCAAACGTTGATATCTCTCCCCAAATGTTCTGTAACAACCCGTTTCTTCATTCCACGCGTATCGAGTTCCTTAATCGAATTTAGTCAAATTCGAGCATCGGGAGGTGAAATTGTGTTCCGAAGGGGCTGTTGTGGCTCAAAGGCTTTCAATAAGTTATATTAGTATATTTAAGTGTGTTAGAATGGCCATAAGTCATTCCGGGTGGATCGGACGAAAATCAGCTCATAAATAGGAAGTTTTGGTCCTACGCGATTAATGATTTTTACCCGACTTTGAAAGTCCATATCTTCTTCATCCGAACTCCAAATGAGTTCCCATTTTTGATCTCATCTTCATCTCAATCCCCTCTACAACTTCCGTGTTTTGGCTGAGGCCCAATTCTAACTCTTTGATGCCCAAAAGTGGGTGCGAAGTTGGGGCGTTGACCAAAAACTGAAGGAGGCAGAAATTACACCATGTAGTCGACTACATGGAAGGAGGGTGAGTCGACTACATAGTCGACTCCATGAGAGGAATCTAGTCGACTACATCGATCTGGTGAAGTTTTTTTTATATATTTCTTCTTCTCCTTTCTTCCTCATTTTCACACCACTTCTTGAGAGCTCTTAGAGAGAGATGATAGGCGATTTTGAGGGGGTATCAGGTGATTTCATCTACACACTTTCATCACACAAACCCACACCAAACAAAACATCATCATCATCATCTTCATCATCTTCTCCACCCTCATCCACCATTTATAGGGTTTTTTGGAGAAATTTGGGGGTTTTCGCATATGTGCAGTTCAGGCTCAATTCTTCGGCAATACTTCGAGGGATTGACCATCTTAAGGTGGGAACAATAGTATTTAAACTTCTTTTCAAGTTATTATAACATATTTACACCAAATCAAACCAAGCCTAGGGTTTTTACTCAAAGTTGCATATGCATGGGCCTTAGGTAAATTTCTTTGGATAACTTTGACAGATTTACATCATATATGACATCAATAACTATTTTAGACAAAAATCCCTAATTGGATATGATTTATAAGAAAGTTTGGTATATAACCTTCAAGTACGTATATGATTATATATGCTAAGCTTTGATACGCTTATGTATGATGTCATATATGAGATTTAAAGTATATTTTGGACAAAGTTACATATATTTGTGGTATTGTTGTTGTGTTTTAAGTCATGAGCTATATTATGAGATTTTCTACTTACCTAGCCAGTCCGTAAGTATGTTGATCAAATATATAAATATGTTTTGAATAAATGAAGTCTTTAAATCATAATGGGAGGCTATTTGGGAACTCATATACATTGTTTGAGTGTATTAGACTTGGCTTAGGGCCAAATTGATGTAAACATATGAAACCTCCCAAACTAATGATTTTCTGGTTTCCTTTACTAACTGACGGACTTGGCGGATCTTGTTTAAGCTCAACAACAATACCACTATGAATTTTAAGGCGTATTGGCCTACACATACTTTATACCACTATAAGGGTTCATATAAGAAAATAGCTTGTATTTGCATATTCTTAATTATATTATATACTTTGATGAGATGATTTTATTGTGATTTCATATCGGATGGCCACACCGTTCGTACTAGATAGATATTGGTGATACCCGTAGCGTATGCCTTTGTGGCTGTGTGAGGTAGCGTCTAGGTGGACTTGGTAGGTGGTCCTTGCCTTGGGGGAAGAAAAAATCGAGTTGCCGGCTATCTCTGTGCATAGTAGATGTGAAAATCCTAAACGTGAGGATGATATATGATTTATGTGATAGATCTAGTCGCGGTGTTATGGCATATACAGTATGATGATGTATATATACATATATTGCCTTTCTTATACTTTGGGTTGGGGACATTATATATATACATTTCACGAAAGGTTTTTCGTGCATTGGCTGCTTCAGAAATGTACTATATATATATATGTATTTACAGTTGTATATACAAAAAGAAATGTATTTTACCTTGAGGTGATTTATTACAGAGAAGCAGCATATAAACTAAATTTACTTTCATTATATTGCATTGCATGGCATGCATAGTTTCCAACCTATTTTCTTATATGAACCCTTATAGTTCCCATTGAACCCGTTTGGCTCACTCCCATTTTTCAAATAGTTTTGCAGGTGTTTCTTGGGGATGGTACGCTTACGGATCCTAATTAGCTCTGATGGTTGGTTGCCAAAGTCATTAGGAGGCGACTTGTATTATATACCTTAATTTATTATCTATTGTATAATGGATTCCCATATGTATAAATTCTATGAGATTGGGACCTCGTTAGAGGCATTGTACAAACATTTTTATATAAATGTGGAGTATTGATTGTAAATGGATTTATATATATATATATATATATATTGACAGATTTTGGTTTACCATATGAATAAACTCCACATGCTGAATTTTCTTTTAAAATGACTTTACTACTTAAACATGTTTTTGGTATAAAATTCTAAGTGTTATCACTTCATACTTGTCGTCGCGTACGACTCCGTGGCTAACCGGGTCCCGGAGGCATTATCCTCTAAACGGGATTTCGGGGCTTCACATGTTCGATTCAAGTGAGAAATCCTATAACTATATACAATTATATATAATGTTAGTTATATATTTATTCACTTAGTTAAGAATGGCGAGTATGCAATTTTATCCAAACGGATTGATAAAGAATAATAACTAATTCGGTTTACATGGAGAGAATAAACAACATTTTCTCGTCTCACATAAAGAGAATATTTGACCATTTCTTGGCTCACATGGGGAGGGTAAATAGTCATTTACTCTCTCCACATGAAGTGAGTAAATGACTATTTACCCTCCCCATGTGAGTCGAGTATAGTCAGGACATATGATAAAAAGTATTATGTTTTGTGGGTTTCATTCATCTTCATCATTCTAAATAAATGTAGGATCATATATGAGAGATTTAATCCATCTTAATACTCCAAAAAAAGCATGTACATACCTCTTTCGTTTCATTATTCTTTGGAATGTCATCATTGTCACCACCTTCTTCTTTCTTCACCATCACCAAGTTCTTTCTTCTTCTATTCAAAACTTTTACTTAATGTTCAAACTACCAACCAATAATGCTTGTACTTTGATTTAATGTAGAAATTTTGATTTTTAGAGCCAAAATGGTAAAGAATCGAATTTGAATGCAATACTCGGTTTGCTTGGAAAGAGGGTTTGTGGGGGAAGGGTGAATAAATTATGTGGGGGTGGGCTGGGGGGGTGTTAGTGAGATATAAGGGGGGTGTTTTAAAGTGTATGATTAATTTATTACCCATGGATAAATTGATAGATTAATTTTTTTACCTAAGAGTAAATATGTTAATTGAGGGGGGTGTTTGTGAGATATAAGGCGGGTGTTTAAAAGTGGATATATTTAAAATTAAGTGGGGGGAGGGGGGGGTGTTGGTGAGATAAATGGAGGTTGTAAATGGTCACACCCAAATTTTGTGTATCATCATGATTTAGAAGTTTGACAAGTTTAAGTTTTTATATTTCCTTAAGTCAAACTCCAAAGCTCCTTGTTACCGAGATAAACTATGTATTAAATTTATTCATTGCTGGATCCTAAGGAATTCAGTTGTCAAGAACTCTAACCGTCACAAATTATAGAGTGATTCTTAGGGAGTTTTATTATTGTAGTTAAAAAAGTAACTCGTATAACGTGTCATAAATTTATTACTCGATGAGTGAGACATACATCGACACCACATTATTTGAATCACTTTTTTGAATTATTAGTTCCTTTAGAATGATTACAATTATATCCAATTCACTAAAATATATTTCTTTCTTTTCTTATTTATTTATGCCATGAAGTGTTTGAGCTAATTTTTATACATTTTAACTAATTTATATTCTTAAATCTATTATTATCAATTTGTAAAGAATCGACTTAAAAAACTCTCGGTCGACTCGTTGGGAATCGAATTATAGTTTGGATATATGTTTCTTTTTGCAAAGATGAAAAAAACAAAATTTTGGTGGGTGCCATAGCCCGGCTTGGAACAATAAAAGTGCACAAGTAAGCTGGAAATTAGAGGGAAGCCAGTTGTCTCTATAATTCTTTAACCTTTTTTTTTTCTTGGATATTCACTTGGTAAAAGCTGTGGCACCGACACCTGAGCTGTGGATGATGAGGAACCCATCACTTTGTGGTTTTGATTAAAAGGGCATCATGCACTATAATTCTACTATGAAAATGTTGGCTGTTATTAGGCTTTTACATAATTATTTTAATATTTTAAAAAATATTGTTAATATAAAAAGTCTTTCAATATATATATATACATAATGACTTTAAGATAGTTTTGAAGTGTTAAAATATTTAATTTTTATATAATTTTTTTGTATAAATTAAACATGAGCAAAATTGAACACTTGTAGATTAGGCTCCAGCTTAATTTAATTAAAAAAAATACAGTAGAGTTATATGTTAAATAAATAAAAAATTACATAGGCAGCCCGCTTCAGAACAATTGTTTGGTCTAATCTTGAGTTCATCCCAAAAATTAATTTAGTACTATTTAAATGAAATGGTAGGACTATATATTTATTTTTATCTAATTAATACCATAACAATTTTGTAGACACCTCGATCCGTGACCCCCGCAAGAACCCTAACGACCTTCGAGAACTACTATTTTTAGGTCCGGGACCCATCCAAGCACCCGAAACTATCCTTGGTGGGTTTGTTGGCCAACAAACATATTTTTTAGAGAGATTGTCGCACGACATATTACATTGTCGCGCGACAATCCCTGATATGTCGCGCGACAATCATGTCTTGTCGAGCGACAAACCCCTCTGCACCCGACCAACCACTTTCTGACACATCACAGTGTCAGAACCATCACTTCAGCCGTTTGTCGCGCGACAAAGAGATATGTCGCGCGACACTTGCCCTTTCTGGGGGAATGTCGCGCGACAATCTCTCCCGAGCACTATAAATAGGCCAACACCCCCAAGGGTTCTAGGACGGCAACTTCTCGCCTCAATTTCTGTACTAAAATTCCTTATTCTCTCTCATATTTTTTAATCTTTAAGCCTTCTCCGGAAGCATCTGCGATAACATTTATTTCCGCAAGAGTCTCGGATCTAATCTTGGCACCCGGTGTGCCACCTTCTAGAGTCAGACCGCTGAAAATATTTCTAAGAGGAAAAGCTAATATTCGCCGGAGGTCTTCTCTGCCGTATTATATTTTCTCTCTCTCTTATTCTTATATATATCGTCGGGAAGGTAACTAAAGTCTCTTCTAGTAATTAAATAAGATATTTGTATATTAGTTTTATTGTAGACTTGTTTAAAACTCGATTTTTCTAACGGGGCGCTGCCCCGCACCCCGCGACCTGACCGGGCAGGTCGATCCCCGTCCTAGTAAGCGAAGTGGCGACATGGTTGTGGTAGATTTCTAACGCGCTCGAAAAACAGGTTTTCATTAGTTATTTCCAGAAAGCAGTAGAATATCAGTAAAAGCATCCAAGTTTTCCAACATAGAATAAACATATAAGACCACTAGAGACCGAAAGGGCGGAATGGGTGCTTAACACCTTCCCAAACCGTAATATAGTTCCCGAACCCTATAGAATCCTGGTTTCGTAGACAAACGTGTAAAGAAAGGCTTATCTGTAGCCTTCCCTCTTACACAATCATTTTGTCCGTTTTCTCGTAAAACGTACTGGCGACTCTGAACGTACCCTCTTGCATCTAGAAATAGGATAGAGGGACTTCCGATATGAATTATCAACACATATAAGCAAATGGAACAACGAAATCCTTTCTGATGTTTCAGACGCCCACCAACAGAAACGAGAACCCGGGGGTCGCATTTGCGGATTCTCACAAATTTGTTTAAACATTTTTATATAAAAATCAAGTAGTCCAAAGGTTGTAGGGATGCGTACACAAAAATAGGCTTTAATGGTAAACCTTTTTAACAAAAAAAATAATAAAAAATAATAGTTAACTTTGGCCCTTTTCTTTTTGCAAAAAATACACTATTGCTCTCCCTTAAAGAATATAATTTAGGGTAGATACTTTTTGTCCCTAAATAAAATTTCTGTCTCTACCTTGCTCTTAGTTGCCATTGATCAAGTTTTGACTTGGCCATATTTATTTTTATAAGATATATATTTTGGGAGTACTTAATTTATATAATACTTAAGATATTGGACCCTATCCAAATTACTATATTTAGTATATTTATAGTTCAGTTGGATCATTCAATTTGCATATATTCAAAACTAACAAAATATTATTAATAATATTATAGTATAGTGATAGTACCCTTTAGTTTATTAGAATCACCGAGTAATCTTTTTAACTCTCACTTTACTTAAATTTGTATTTGATTACATATAAATGTTGCGAGAAAGATTAACTTACATGAAAAATGAAAAATGAAAATTGAAAGATAATATATTTAATTGTTGTGAGAATGAAAATATTGCGTTTTATTTTTACGCATATTTTTAACATTGTGGGTTTAACAAAATTAACTTTTTTATGCCCTTCATACTCCTTAGGTTGTCGTGCAATCCAAAATTTAGTTACTTAACTTAATTGAGACTTTTTAAATATTTTACTTAATTTTAAAGTGTGATAGATTTTAAAGGAGTTCCATTAGCTTAAAAAATGCTTAACAATTTTATTGAAAGTTTCTTTTTTTGGTGTATCTTGTCGGATAGTTCATAGATTAGCAAGTGGCAAGCATAATAACATAACATCCCACGCACTACCAATTTATTAAAATCATTAAATTAATATATCCTATTGTGCTAAAAGATGCATTCATCAATGTTTTATATAGACTTCACACATTTATCGGTACACTTTTTAATATATGATTTAATTTATTAGTTTAATCATCTGTATATTTATTAGCATTTCACGTAAATGCTAACACCTCAAAAATAGTCTTTTATGCACAAAACATATCCCAAGAGTATTTATGTGAAATATTAATCAACACACTTCAATTATTTAGTTTAGTATATATATTATTATTAGATTGTAACCCGTATTAAAATTATCATAAATAATTTAAAATTTATTTTAAATCTTAATTTTATAATTCTTTTCTTTCTTTTTTTTTAATTTAAAAATCATTGGTCTCTCTATCCTAATTTAATTGTCACACTTTAAAAAATTAAAAATTAAAAAGACATAATAATTATTCTAAGAGAAAATACTTATTTCCAAAATTTAATCTTTACTTTTATCTTAATAAAAAAAGGTGACAATATCCACAATAAAAAAGTAATAGGAACTTAAAGAGAAATATTAAAATAATAAAAAGTGTTCTAATTAATGATTTATTAAATATAAAAAATAAACAATTATTTTAAAACATTTAAAAATAAAATAATAAATTATTAAATTGAGTCGAAATGAGTATAACTTATTATATAAATTGAGTCGTAAATTTGGGGAGTAGCATAAACATAACACCCGAGGTGAAGCTACCTAAATTGTTTGACGTCTACTCACCCGACAACCGACCTTCCCTTCCACGAATCCATCGAACAAGAGAGAGAAAATTCAATTCTAGAGAGAGAAAGTGAAGACTCTTTCATAATTATTCTCTATCTCTTCCCTTAGATCATCATCTTCTTCTTCTTGTTCTTCTTCTTCTTCTCCATTTTCTCTCATCACTTAATTTCCCTCCCTATCATTTCTCTGCATCACACCCCCAATACATACATAAATACACTCACACACACACACATATATATATACACACACACACAATCCCCCATTCTATTCACCTCTTTTTTATTTTTTGATTCTTTCATTTCTTGGTTTTTACATTAATGGATCAGTTTGACGTTTTAGTCGAAAGCATAGGCTTCAAATCCCAAGGCAGATCATCGACACCAATTGCCGATCTCAAGGGCAAAACCGGTATCAAAAATGGATTATATCACCACCAACAAAATTTGGGGAAGACAAATTCGAAACCCTCTTCAATGAATTCGAGTTCGTTTGATTTCAATTCCTCATTCGTTGATGATTTGGACGGAATTTTCCGATCTACTAGTAATAGTCGGAAACAAGAAACTTCAAATTCGAATGGTTTCGATGATTTATTCGGTGTGCCCAATTTGAATTCGAAACCCTCGGATAATGGGTCGATATTCGATTTGGATTCAGTGTTTAAGGGATCGAGTAATTTAGGTACAAAGACTTCGAGTTCGCCGTTCTATGATGGTGTTGATGATATATTTGGGGGAATTGCAGGGTCAAATAAGTCAACGTCTGTTAATTATGATAATGTGTTTGGAAATGTTGCATCTAGTGCTAAGAAGAGTGACGGAATTGATGATTTGTTTGGGAGTTTTGGTGGAATGGGGTCGAAATCGAATGGTTTGAGGAAGAATAGTGGTTCTAATTCGGATGATTTGATACCAGGGTTTCGGCTAAGACCTCCGCCTAATGGGTATGTAGTAATATTTAGTTTATGTTATTGACTCTGTTTGTGTTATTAATTGAATGCAAATTTTATATGTTTTGGGTAAATGCACATTATCAGTGTTCAAGAGTAGAACTTAATTAACTATTGTGAGGTAAGGTTTGGAAAATTTGGTGCCTTGAATTTTGAAATACTTATCTTACTTTGAGGAAAAATGTTAATTTGTGCCTTGGTTGTTAGCATGTGACCTTAGGGCACAAATTAACAAGACCCTATTTGAGCCCCTAGTTGTTAACATATGCCTTGGTTGTTAAGTTGACATTCTAACAGGATAGTGGGACTTTCCTATAGCACAATGTGGGTGACTATTTACTTGATGATCTGTAAGTTCGTGGTTGAGATTGGATTCTTGGACAATGCGGCTTATGCTTTTGTAAAGTATTAGAAAGTTTGCTGGAAAATGGTGTTATGAGCACTTTTTTCCCCTTCTTCTTTGGTTCAAATTTTAAGAAGGTTTTTAAGAAATTCAGCCCCGTAGTTAGCTCGTGTGTTGAACAATTGGTGAAATTTGGAAAACTGATGTGTCTGTGAGACTTGGGTGAAAAACATTATGGTATTTTATTCACACAAGTAAGAGAATTCAATGTAATAAGGAGTTGAGTCAGAGTAAATGGTAAAACGTGGAGAATATAGTTGTAAAGCTGGAAACTTTTCTTTTGAAAGATTATGGAACAAATGAGAGTGGGGGTTGGGAAAGGTTTGCCTGGCTTTGGCATTCACCAAAACTGTGATTTTATTGCAGTGAAACTAGTAATGTCAATTTGAACTCATTTGATGATGTTCACAGTTAGAAGATTCATATTTGCTGCCTCTATATTTGGTTATTGATTTAGAAAACTGTATTCCAACTATCTTTTCTTCCACATAATTGTGTGTATATTTTTGAAAAAAACAATTCTGATTAGGGCTGGTCGCGGTTCGGTTACCGAACCGATTTGGTCGGTTTATAAACCGAACCGACATGGTCGGTACAAGCCTTCGAGAAACCGCTACCGAACCGATATAGTCGGTAAACCGACTTTCGGTTTTACCGAAGTGATCGGTCGGTTCGGTTAACAAATCGGTAAAACCGACCACCACTATTTTTCATGAACAATGTAGAAAAGATGAGGGACAGTGGACGACTAAATCAAAGAAATTTTCAAATTTAAGATATAATATCATTGGGTCTAAATCTTTCTACTATTAAAGTTAAGTAGATAGTTTAGAAAAGATATGAGGGAGCAGTGAGTATTGACAATCGGACACCTGCTGGAGAAAGAGGGAAGGAGACAGACGGAGATGAGCGACAGTGACAGCCGACGGGAACCAGGACTGGACGATTACCGGAGGAGAGTACTGAAAGAGTGAGAGAAACAATAGGGAAAGGTTTGTGTCAGATCTGTGAGTGAGAAGGAGTTGAGATCGGAGAGGTGAAAGAAAGTGATGGTGCTAAGGTTGTATTTGATGGCTATGGAGGTTCGGTGGTGTGGGAAGGGAAGAAGGATAGAGTTGGCTGCTGGTATGAAGGTTCGGTGGTGGGGGACGAAAAGGTAAGAGGAGGTGGGTGGTGCCGGAAGAATGAAGGTCGGTGGTGTGGTGTGTGAATGAGATGAAACCCATTTTTGGGTTTCTCTTAGTCTCTCACAGTACCACTTTCTCAGTTCCTTTTTGGGTTTAGCAAAAGGTGTACTCAGAATAGTTTAACTTATAATATATATATATATATATATATATAATATACACATATGTATATTAAACAAACAGAGAGATGAAACAAACAAACATCAGAATATATGTATATATAGTATTTGACAAAAAAAATAATAATTTGGTTGGTCGGTCGGTTTATACCGAATATTTAAAAAACATAAACCGTTACCGCAACCGAATATGGTCGGTTACCGATCATCGGTTACCAACCAAAATTCTGTCGGTTCGGTTACCAACCGAATTTGGTCGGTTCGGTCGGTTTGCGGTTTACGGTTTAAAAATGCCACCCCTAATTCTGATTACATGATATTTTTTTTCAGAAGAGTCAAAGGAAAACAAGAAAAAGTACCTGTTGAACAAAGAGTGAAGGAGAAAGATAAACCACAGAGGAGAAATGAACAGGAGAAGGAAACACTCAAGGTTGATTTGGAGTCATTTTTTGGCATGGACGCTCCACCAAGCCATTTGCCACGTTCGAGGTCCACAACCACAACTGAGGTGAAAACATACAGCTATCAGAATTCCTCTGTAAATTCGATTTTTGATGAACTAGAACATGTGTTACGCTTGACGCGTGTGCATTGTTGTACCTGGTAATTCTTATCATTTTATATTGTAACAATATGATCGTGTTTGATCGAGTTGTTAAGTTGTGTTCTTAGAGTAGAAGTCACATGTTCAAATCCCTTCAGAACTATTATTTTTTTTTCTAAGGAAGGGCATTTTTGTAATTTCATGTATGTACCAAAATTGCTCCTCTCAGCTAATAGATGTATTCATATATGTAAGAGAATCATGGGTATTTGATTCGTGTTGTAGGATTCTATGTTTGATACACTGTTCCAGAACAAAGATGCACCTAAAGTGGAGCGGACTTCTTCATGGACCTCAATGGAAACGAAAAAGGCTTCTAATATGACAAATATTGCTGATGATTTCTCTTTCTTCTTTGAGATGGGAGGTAACCTCTTTGCAATTTCTTTGTAGCATTATGTATGTCATTTTGGTGTCCTAATTATTAGATATTTGTTTTTATTTTTTTGGTATGCAAAAAGGTGGTCCTTCATCAGGAGACTTCCAGGAAATTGAAGGGGAAAGTGAAGAAAGGCGAAGAGCCAGATTAAAGCATCATAAAAACACCCAACAGCGCATGGTATTTGTTTGTTCATAGCTTTGATCTCAATTCTCAAATTTAGTTGTTAGTTTCACATAAGGAGTAAATATGTTAAATGTAAAAGTGATTTTCACTTGGTGCTCTAGTTTTGATCGCAGGAAAGAAAATATCATTGCAATAGATGAGAATCATATTCCAAATTTGGAAGGCAAATTTGTAAAATCAAAGGGCAATATAACTCAACAATGAAATGTAGTAATTAGCTTTCATAAAACCTGGATTTAATATTATTGTGCATTTGATATACTTTATGTTGAACAAAATTTTTATCTGTTTGTTGAAACGGGACTCTTCTGTGACCTTCAGTACTATCATATCTTGTGAACTACTTGCCATAAAATCTTGAGTTTTTTGGTACTCCTTGCGTATAGTATAAGTAGTTTTTGTGCACATGCGACGCGTGTGCAATTCAGATCTATAACTATAAGTAGTCTGAAGAGAAAAATTTAAAAGAATTGCGAGTAGCATAGTTGTTGGGAGCAATGTTTTATCCTTGTTGTTAGCAATGGCTCAAGTCCCATTGCTTATGCTATACTATAAAAAACTTGTGAAATAAAAAGCCCACAAGGCAAAATTGGAAAAAATATATATGACATGGCTTCAATAACCGTGGAATTGGGTTCTGGCTTTATAATCTAGTAGGTACAAAAAATGTAAGCTATTTTAAATAAAATAAAGCTCGAGTTTGGTTGTAGAAGCTTAGCTGCATTTTCTCAAATCAATTTTACAGATGACTGTTTTAATGTTCAGGCAAGAGCACTGGATGAAAAGAATCAGCGTGACCTTAAGACACACCAGGAGCAAGAAGAGAGGCATGTAAGTATCTATATTGGTCACAAGATTTTATGCATATACTTAAAACTATTGTACTAGTAGTTTATTCTTGATAAAGGGTGAAAGGTGATGTTTTTTTTCAAGGTGGTGCTTAAAGTTTCTTTCTTTTAATTTCAAGTTTTCTCTGCTTAATTTCAGAGGCTTTCTGAAACTCTAGATGATGGTATAAAGCGTTGGGCTACAGGGAAAGAAGGCAATTTGCGTGCACTTCTATCATCATTGCAATATGTGCGTATCACTTTTTATTTTGTTTTTCAACAGTGGTTTTATTTTTTAAGCATTTGAGAGCATATATTATTGTCAGCTTTGCTGGTAGTCTCTTGCATCTTCTTCTAGTGGGGTTCTTTCTTACTCCGTCGCAAATTGTTAGTCCCTTATCCTTTTTGTGTCATAATCAATGTACCAAATCTCATAATATAAAATAAGTTTTATTCTTAATCATTGACTAGATTGAAATTAGTAGTTTCTTAAAAAAAGATAAGGTCAAGGTGGGGGTGGGGGTGGGGGTGGGGGTGGGACTGGGACTATCAATTTGAGACGGATGGAGTATTTTGTATTGTTTCCATTTAGTTTAGACCCGACATGTTGTAATTATATGATATTGTAAGGGTATTTAAAGAAAAAAAATATTATATTCGAGCCGGGTAAAACAGATTATTTTTACACGAACCCCCACCCGAACCTGTGCCGGATACCCTCCCCATTAGGGACGGATTGTATCAAAAACAAGTCAAGTTGGCCACTTTGCCATATCCAATTATCCATAGGTAGGACTGCAAATACTGAGATGATATTCTGGCAGTACCTTGTTGGGGCGGATACACCTCTAGCAGTTATTTACTTGCGATGTTTTGGTTGGAATACTGCTTTGGGAGTCTTGGAAAGAAGGTTAAGAAGTGGAAGGATAAGGTTTGAAGGTGGAACAGTGATATCTTCAAGATTCATTTCAAGGAAAATTATGTTCAACTGTTTCTGCTCGAGATTGACAATAGTGGTATGATTATCGTTTTCCAAAAGACATCAGAAGATATGAAACCAATTTTCTAAAAAGCGCTAGGCGGAAGTCAGGAGGTAGGAGGGGGCACAGCACCAAGGCGGGGACCAAGGGGCTAGGCTAGGCGGCTGATATTTTGTTTATTTATTTATTTTTGAGAAAAAAATATGATATTACTAAAATCTAACTTCTAAAAAGGCCATTAAGAGTTCCTTAAACGAATATTTCTCATATTTGAAACATGAAAACAAGTAATTTTCTAAACAAAGAGGAGGGAAAACCTCAGCCACTCCTGCTTAATCGCCATCCTGCCATACTAGGTGGATGCCTAGCTAGGCTAAGCGGCAAGCCACTGCATAGCTCCTAGGTGGGGGCGTAATTGGCCCTAGGTAGGGAACACTCAAGTAAGAGTGGAAGCTTCATGAAGCTATTGAAGGTTATTAGAGGGAAAGTTTTGATTGCTGCAATCTTTGCTGCTGCTAAAGAAGGGGAAGGATGATGGCTTGGAATGGCTAATATCTTTGAAGGACATGATATCGCAGGAATTAGCTTTGAAATTGTCGAAAGGAAGGCAAGGGTAAGGGGATGCTGAAAAGCTATCTTTCAAAATATTTGAAATTGAATGAATCTTTGAGAGACTGCGGTAATATTGGATCTTTCACAATATCTGAAACGGGTTATTGAAAAATAGGGCTTGTATGAAAAACTTTTCTACAAAAGAACTAGGGAATAATACTTTTTTAAATTCAGGGCCTATATTTGACCAAATTCTAAAAGGATTGCGAAGTTAACTTTGTAGTAAAATTTTAAATTGTATTTTTTATGGATTTGTGCAAAATCAAGTTTGCACTAAATATTTTTTAGCATATTATTATAAATAAGTGTTTAATTGGCGGTGCTTTAGAATAATTTTAACAAATTACATATTCAAAACCTATTTATTAATAAAATGCACATAGTAATTTTCTTGGAGTTATGCAAAGTTAAGTTTGCACTCTTATTTTCTAAAATATTACTTTGTATTTTTGTTTATTTGATATTGTTTTAAAGTTTTTTGAATGAAACATATGAATATACTTGTTAAAAAATATAAATACATCATGCAAAACGAATTTGTACAAATTTTTTTTTATTGCAAAGTTAAGTTTGCACTCGGTCAAATCCCTTATTTTAAAACACAATTGATAAACAAGCCCTTATTTTATAATGATATTGATATCTAGGCCCTTATTTCTAAAAAACATTATTCGTTGGTCTTTTTGCGAAAAACATTATCAGCAAGCCCGTTTACGTTATTTCTAGTATCTGAAATTGCTCAGAAGATAGGATGGCAAGGAAGGTGGGTTGGGACTGGAGGAAGATTCGGTGGTAGTAGGACCAAAATGGAAATTCTCAGTGGAATAAATCAGAACATTTTTTTTAAACTAAAGTTTGTATAATTGAAAAGGTATCCATTGAAAAGGTGCTTCTACATTCCAGTGTGACCGTCGAATTGCTAAATGTATAATGGAGAACTATGGTAAGAGGGTGGTGAACGTGGTGTGTACTTGGCAGGGCGTTGATTTTATTGTGGTTCCATGAATGGGATCCTTTACTTGTACAGGTGGGTAGGATTGGTGGTGATGGGTTACCGTTAAATTTATTGAAGAAGAAATAAATCTTTAAAATGATTGGGTGGAGAGCTTGTGGGGGTTTCAATAGGGGATTCGATGCCAATTGTTTTATTTTTCCCCCCTTTTCTGAGAAGTTTAATTCAAGAAGAAATCAGACTTTCTTTAAAAAAAAAAAAAAAACTTAAGAGTTCACCAACCAAATACGTGGTCGATTTTTTTTCTTTTTCTTTTCTAAATCTCATACCAGAAAAAATCAAACTTTCTCCCTAAAAAACACATGCGAGTTCTCCAATCAAATATTTCCACAAGCACAAGAAAAATCTCTTTTCTTTCTTTAATTAAGAAAAAGATGGAAGGTATGTTCATAAGTCAGGCAAGTAATTGATGTTAGGATTTCCTAGACGACTAAACAAATTGTAATTGGGAGGAGTTTGAAGAATAACATCATGTCGATGAGCTTTACGTTCTTTTACCATTAGAGAAGGTTGAGTTTCTTGAAGATGTAGTTATGGATGGACCTCTTGTACTTATTAAATGATTATATGTTTGGAGAAATTATGAGTGAACAGTCACGGAGAAATGAGTAGTAATAGATAGGATAACGATTTCAGTGGGCATCACCAAGGGGATTTTTGAGAATTGTAAAGGAGAGAAAAAAGAATGTGATTTTCTTTTTTCATGGTGAAACTAGACTTTGCCCCCATCTAAATTTTTAACATAATCCTTTGTGCCACGTTTTTATGTAAGTCTTTGTGCCACGTTTTTATGTAAGTCACTGAGATTTCCCTGAATGCAAGGAGCAAAGCAATTATGAAAACATGGGGGTAAGTCTACTTTCACATATGAAATGGGGCGAAGTCAAATTTTTTTTTAAATAAAGAAGTAAGAAACCCCAACCATAATGCCTGTTTGCTGTTGCTTTGCTAGGCTAGGTTGCCATCTTTCCAGCCTAGGTGGCAGCCTGGCGTAGCAAAGCAACAAGTTGCTGCCTAGTGCCTTAACGGGGCCTAGGTGGCCTTTGAGTTCTTGTTCGAGTTGACCGGAACAAGTTGCTGGTAAAGAGAACTTACCGAGGGACCCTCTCGAGCACAGGATAGGTGATTGAGAGATAGAGCTAGCCTATTCGTTATGGGGAATCAATGCCTGCTGCCTAGTCAACCAAATGGTCAGTCACATGCTCCTTTAGATGGGGATTTTTAGAACACTGCTATGTACCTTATTCAAGTGTAAGCTTGCTTCAAGTCTGTATATATTTCAGACTTTGAGAGGCGATGATGTAGTTTTGGTCAAAGAGGCTTTATGGGTGATTGGTGATTACAGTTAATGGAGCAGAAGCGAGCTTCATAAACAGTATCATAAGCTAGTTTTACAAGAAACCAAATGAGCAGATAGTTATTTGTCCGCTTATTTGCTTTTTATTCCATATCTGTGAGCTAAAGATATATATATGTATTTAGGGTTCTCATTTTTTTAATTTTTTTGTAATGCTAACAAATTATTTATGATGTGCAGGTCCTATGGCCTGAATGTGGATGGCAACCAGTTTCACTGACTGATTTGATTACGTCTACCTCAGTTAAAAAAGTTTATTACAAGGCAACGTTATGCGTTCATCCAGATAAGGTTCAACAAAAAGGTGCCAGTCTTCAACAAAAGTATATTGCAGAGAAAGTCTTTGATTTTCTCAAGGTACGATTGCTTGCATTTCTATTTTCTACGTGCACTACAAAAGAAAATGAAATAATTTTTTTGTGTTTGAAACTTAGTATTTGATTTTTCTTATGTGTGAAAGGACGTGTTTTCATTTTACATGGTTAGATGAAGAGGGAATTAGGATTGACTACTTATAGTTTGTCTCTACTTGCATTAATTAGATATGTTCAGGAAAATATGTGGCTACTATCTTGTATATATCAATATTATTTTTATAGTTCTTGGGAGTCATTATTGTGTTACATGAATTTTTTGACAAATCTAATATATCTAGTGAAAATGGAACAACTAATTTGTCTGAAATTACTCTCGTTGAGAATTAGAAGGATGCTGATAACAAGTAGGGATTCTAATCATACTACTACCTCGGTATCAAACTATGATTCCTACTTTGATATTTTTCAAGAAAAAGCTAATTTCAATATAATCAATGGTTAAGAATAATGCTAGGGGTGTAAATGGAGCAGATATGGAGCGAATATCATCCTATCCATTATTTGCATCAATTTTATATGGATTATCCAAGTTTTTATCCATATCCGGATAGCTCAACTTTTCTTATCCTTACCTTATTGGATTACTGGGATTGATTACTGGGATTCAGATAATATCTACGTTCGTTTGGCTTTTTAATATATATGAGTTTCCTTATTTAGGTTAGTTTAAGAATTACCTTGTCTTAAGAAAAATATTTGACTACATAATATTTCAATTAGAGTTAACATCCCAAATGGTCAAAACTATGGAGCCAGTACCACTTTGGCCATCAAACTTTGGAACGAGTTTTAATATGCCCTCTTTGGCCATCAAATTGGATGGAATGAGCCATGTGCGACAAATGGCTCTAAAGTTACGTGACTATTTGAAGTAATGTCTATTTTGATGTGATGAAAGTTTATTGGGTTGGTTATTTAATATTTTAGTAAACAGGTTATATTTGTCAACAAGCGTAACACGGTTAATAAATAGGTTGGGTTAGGGTTGAAGATTATGGGGTTAGTGTTAACATATATAATAATGTCAACCCGCCTAATACGACACGAACGCGCATAGAATGGCACAATTGCCACCCCTAAATTTTATAGGAACTTGAAAAATACTCAAATAATGTGTATATATATGTATATGTATATTTTATATTTAAATAAGTTACATGCGTATTATAGTAGATATGCATTATCCATATCCATAACCTTTTTTTCGGATTCTTTTAAAAAGTTATCAAAATCCTTTCTTTTGAACATCGATTTGGATAAATTTCCACAAAATTCGGACTCGAATACGGAATGAATCACGATATTCGAATATACGTTTTACACCCCTAAAACTGCTTATTTTCTATTGTGAGATTTGTTGCCTTGATTATGTCCCAAAAAAGGAAACGTGGTTCTTAATTTGGAAAGCATTACTCACCAGTCCAAGTTCTTGTTTAGTTTGAATTTTTGTACCTTCTTGACATTAGAAATTGTTGATTCACTTATAAAGTTTTGAGTTTAAGCAGAAGGAATTGGTGGTATCATGTTATTCAAACTCTTGATATGATTATGGGACTTTATATGTGAACCTATCATTTTAGCTTTCGCGTAAAACAAAAAAAAAGACCTTGATTCAAAAGTTGAGTCCTTCCAAAGGAACTGACATAATTTCTCTTGGTCATTTTGTCTTTTGATATACTAAAACAGGAAGCCTGGAACAAATTCAACAAGGAGGAACTTTAAAGCCCTATTTTCAACGTGAGCTTTTGAGCCACTTTGTTGATCAACCAGAAGGTTTTGATGATATATTCTTTGCGGATGAAAGATTCTTGAATGAAAATTCGATGTTCTCCCATAAAGTGTGCACGCCAAAGCCGATTACTTTGAGGTATGTGTCAATACGTATTTGCGTACTTGCTTGAGTGGATAGTTGTTGTAAAAAGTTAAAAACATTTTCACAAATTAGAAAGTTTTATCAGAAATTCTATAGTTTGGTGCTTATTTTGTAGGGTTTTAACTTTTTAAGTGGTTAATTTGTTATGCGCTTGGTCTGTTGGGTGATTAATGTCTCACTATTCTGTGTTCATTTGTTGTTTTCAAATTTCTGATTATGTTTTGGAAATTTTCAATCTATGTGTACATGCACTTGTTTGTATGAAAAGATATCGAAATCGATTATAACGCGACTATTTTATGCATAATTTACAATAAGTTAGGTGTGAATAAAAATAAATTCATTGCAACACTTCTAATTCTCAAGCTACAGCAAAGTTTCGATCCCATAATGTTTTGAGTTTCCACTATTCGGAAAAAAAAAAAAATAGAAAACACTTGATTTATTTGATTTTTCCTTGTACATTGCACCTTTATACGCAACTTTTTTATTTTTCCAAATACCAAATCTTAGCATTTACATTGGTCGATACAATCGTTGTATTGAATATATATTTTGTTTAATAAATAAATTGCTAGATAGTCAAACAACATAGATTTGATTGGTGAAATAGTGCCCCCACTAATTACTCCATTATAGAGTCAAGAAAAACTAGATTTAGGTTATCACAGTTCATGTAGTAATTTATTAACTTGACTTTAAAAATGGACAGAATTTAAGGACACATTTAAAAAATACAATGATATATTATTAATACACTATAGCCTCGTTTGATTCAAGTAAGGTAAGTGGGATTAATAATATCAGTATTAATAGTACTGGATTATTAATCCTGGTATTAATTTAATACCAATACACTGTTTGATTTATGCAGTATTAATATTGAGATATCCCGTGCTAATGTTAATACCATGTTTGGTTTTGTAACTCGTATATGTGATTATATTTTGGATTAACAAAAAAAATAAAAATAATAATTATTATCATCATCGTAGTAGTAGCAGCAGCAGTAGTGGGGGTGTGGGGTGGGGGTATGGGGGTGGGGTGGGGTGGGATGGGGGTGGGGGTATGGGTGGGAGTGTGGGGGTGGGGTGGGATGGGCGTGGGGTATGGGTGGGAGTGTGTGGGTGGGAGTGTGGGGGTTGGGGATGGGGGTAGTGGCATTTTTTGAAAATATTATAGTAGTAATGGCATTTTTGAAAATATATGGTTCATTTTTCTTAATTCTGGATAAATAATACCACCTCCCCCTTGGTATTAAATTATACCACAAAGAGTGGGATTAAGTTAGTCCGGTATTAATAATTCTAACACATTTGTGCGAACCAAACAAAGTATTATAAAAAAAGTGGTATTAATAATCTCATCCCACTTTTTAATACCCGAATCAAACGAGGCCTATGTACATAGTGGGTTCACTACAATTAGATTCCGCCACAATTTCAACTTTGATCAACGCATAAATAAGACATTAGCATGCTCTAATATCTATATAATAAAATATAATGAAAAAATGTATAAGGGATAAAATTTTGTAGAACTCAGATTGAATACTTTAATTCGAACAGTAGATATGTGATCTTTAGTTTAAATTTCAACTTAATCCTCATTCTCTCTCTACTATAAGTAAATATATATTTCTCTTCTTAGCTTCATTACTTTTCTCTTTCTCAAACTTTTTCACTTTTCTCTCCCACATTATTCTAAAGATCGGACCACTCAATTACATTGAAGTGCTGTAGGCACGAATTACCCTAATATATATATATATATATATATTATGCCATTTTAAAATTCTTGATCTATTAATGTTGTTGACCTAGGCCGACATAACCTAATTAATTATTATAATCAACTTGGGAAGTTTCCTTGCATCTTAATTAAAATAAAGATACTCTTTCTTCCTCTTGAATCTTGGAGATTCTTCTCTAATGCTCTCAACTAAACATAATTAAAGTTAGCGGCTAACAATGAATCTGGTCATGTTGGATTCTAAAGTTCTCAACTAACTAAACATAATTAAAGTTAGCGGCTAACAATGAATCGGGCCATGTTGGATTCTAATGCCCCACTTGTCCCTATTAAACTTAGTTTAATAATTTGTCAACATATATGCTTATACTATATATATATCAAAAAATAAAAGGACCTTTTTGTTTTTGGCACAACCAATTTAAATTGTTTTACTTTTAATTCATTCCATTTAAAAAATTAGTAATTGACTCAAAGGAGTAGATAATTATTAAGTATCAAATCAGCGACAAGTTCATAATTTTCTAATAGTAGCATGCCAGATTCAATTATTGGTGTAATATTTGTAGTAGACAAAAATAAAATAAAAATCAATAGAGGAGTGGGTAAAGAATGGGAGAGGCAAGTCATTAGAGATGTGAAATTTGGAGGAGGATTTTATCACTCTAATGCTATGTTAAGAATGTAGAAAAAGAGAATAATTATATTGAATTGAATAAGATGAGTTACAAGAGAGAGACTTTATATATAGGATTGATTACATGATAAATAAGGAAACTAGATATACAAGAGACTATACATGCTATATCGAAGCAATGAATATGCTAACAAGTGGAGCGAGTAGAATATTTTAGAGATGTGTGAATAAGAATACCCTTTATTATTCACCTAAAATTATATTTAGTTATTGCTAATATGTGTATATATATATATATATATCTTTTAGGAATTTTTATGTTTTTAAATTCAAATTTTTAAAATTTAAAATTTTGTAAATATAAATTACAAGTGATAATTTTTTGTAATCATTAATTATTTAAATTAAATATATGCTTACTCGATAAACTGATCACACTTAGAAATAAGTGAAAGTCCTTATCTATATGCTAGCTAGGGACAACAAAAAAATAAAAAAAGAAAGAAGTAAGAAGCTAAATCTTTGCAACCTCTAGTGAGTAAAGCTGATTGGGTTAGGTAAAGGCATGGAGAGGGGACTTTTGATAGGAAAACTCATTACCAATCCCACTAAAATGTATGTTTAATTTGTAAGAAAAAAAACCCACTAAAATGGTTACAATATAAAGAAATTAATTAAGTCTGCCAGTGTGGGACCCACTGGGTCTTTCCCAGCACCACCACCGGTGGCGGCAGTGCTATTTTACTTACTTTAGCTGTCACCACCAACGCCACCATCTCTGGAAATATATATATATATATATATATATATATGATAGGTAGTTACATGTGCATTCATCATAATAATCATTATAACCAAATGTGTGACTGCGAGAGTGACCCCATAAAGTTCGGTCTACTACTAAAATCTAATTTCCACTTTTCGATCTTTCCCTCCCTTCCATCAATCCTTCCTCAAAAAGTAAAATATCACTAATACAAATACACACGCCCATTGCCGGTTATTATTAGGTTCAAAACACTTGATTGGGAGTTTTTTAGGTCGCGTTTTAGTAGATACAAATCTTTGTTAACGAGCTGTTAGTACCTTTAATTCCGCGTGTGAAGATTAATCTAGGTATACGAAAATTTACCCAAACATCTCATGAAGATGAAACGTTAAAAATATATATATATTTATAAACACTCATTAGACTACTTGTACACACATGTATACGTTATTTGCAAGTATACAATTTAAAAAAAAAAACATAAAAAAATTTAACAGAAGTAAATGGTAGACTAGTTTAACGGAATAACTGGCATCAATTCAACTTGATACTTGCATAAGAGAATTTCTTGTATAAGAAAATTTATGTAATGTGTCTAAGAATTTATTGTTTGGATAGCTTTTGGCTACGTTATGGCTCCCCTTCAGTGTAGATAGAAGCTGGTTAGAGGTTTGAAACTTGATAGATCTTCAGTCTTTTCGGACGGATATGACGTAGATGGTTTTAAATTATTTTATCTCTTGATGTAAAATTTTCACATTATTAAGTTATTAATTAGTCGTCGAAACAAACGAGTGTGAATGCAGGAGATCGAGTGGTTCTAGTGTGACAGCAACATTAAAAATATACGTTCAGGGTTAAAAATTCTTATCACAGTGCCATTCTGAGTGTCGCAGTGCGAATACGAATGCTGACAGACTCAGGAAGGAGGGTTTATTACGTGGATTAGGATATGTTAGATCTTGTTTGATGTATAACTAGTAGTGTATTAAGTTATTAGTTGGTCTAAACTAAATATTGCTCAGCCGGTCCCTAGTTCTACACAAAGGGTGTAGAGTCTAAGGTTAAAACTACTCGAAAACCCTACAATTTTCTTAAAATACTTGTAATTCTAATGGGCCTTTTGAAAGATATGTATATGGAAGGGATCTTATGTAGAACATCCATTTACGGAAGTCTTTGGCGATAGTGATGAATTTTTGTTGCTGAAAAATATTTTATTATTTTTGTGACAAAAATTTGTTATTAAAGATGCGATCACACGGCTTACATCGTATCCGAAAAACTTCATATATATCTATATGTGCGTGCGCGTACAAATAGATATGTATATATAGTAGTTATAAAAAGGAATCTCATTCCTTCAATGATGGTTTTCCTTTCACCTCTTCCACACTTCATACATTTTCAAGTCTGGTACTTCTCTCCTCCTCCATCCATTTCCATATGGGTGGTGGGCCTATTGTTGGTAATAAATAGTGAATTAGATGCCAAAAAGCCAATCTGTTTGTATTCAAAATTTGACCCCTATGCTTTTCATTTTTCCAAAAAGATAACCTGATTAATTTTTAGTGTTTAGGGTTTTAAAGCATTCCCACTCATAATATATAACTGTCACATTCTTATGTTGATTCAATATTTTTGATGTAACATTGTGTGCATTTTAAGTATTCAATGAATTATCACAAAAGATCAAACAAAATAGAACATGTAAAACAGTTTTCAACCTTCTTTACCTTTGATGAGAGATTTTCCAAGACTTATTGGTTTTTATTCCTTGCGTCTCCATTTTGAAATTAATATATATACATATATATATATATATATATGCGATTACTCGTCCATTATGAAACAAAAGTCAAAGATTGACTTAACTGAAGAAAATTTATAGACGGTCTCCGATTGATAGATCTAATTTCATGATGCTTAATGTTACATAAATATAATATTTATTGTCTGCTCACTTCACTACATAAATTTTTGAGAAAGACGATTTCGAACGGTCGGGTGCACTTCACAGGATTTGGTCACATCTTGAGGAATTTAATTGAATTATTGGATTTCTAATATTCATACTGAAGAAAAAGAAAAAAAGAAAAATTCTTTGTTTTGAGGATGGGAATGTTGAAGACACAAAAGCACACACATGATACCTGTCAATAGGCATATGCATAGGACAGCCCTTAGCTAGCCTTTTGGCCAAGCTAGATTCCTTAAATTAGTGGTGCTGGGCAGCAGGGGAAAAAGAGGCACTTCTGGTGGTGCTTATGAAGGGACCATCTTATGACAGTATATATAATTTGTTTGGAACCAAAACACTTCAACACTCAACTTTTTCATTGTTTGATTCTAATAGTTAATTAGGTAAGCGTCAACGTATGGGTTTGTCTCAGACTCTCAGTACCGAAAGACCCCCACTTAAATTTAAAATTTTAAAATTCGAGTCTTACTAGTTATGTCTAGAAAAAAACAAAGGTCTTATCAATCGTAAATGCAACATGTATCTCCTCCATTGTCTATTATTATAAGATTCGCTAAAATACATAGTTACTAGTTAGCTAGGAAAGAATATTATTCCTATTTGTCATTTGATTTAAAACGGCATCTTTTACAAATCTTATAAGGTAAGATAAGAAACGACAAGGACATGCGTAATGTATGATATGATAACAATAAGTCTAAAAGAACTTTATCTAATATTGCATTGCTATGTTGTTTTGGAAAATAAGTGTGAATTATATATATATATATATATATATAATGATTCAATTTGTGACATATATTGTATATATATTCATATAATACCTGTATAATTTATATGCATTGTGCATAATATTATCCCATATTAATTAATCATATTATTTTATCTCGTCAGCACAAGACAAAACATAATAATCCGTAATTTTTGTTTTTAACCATTAACTTTATAATATAAAATTAGCGTGTTTTTAAAATTATATTAGCCCAATAAACCCCTATACCTACTCATAAGGAGTCTATTTTTGATGGGGGCAAAATTGGATGGAGTCATGAGGTCTCCAATGATAAAACAACACATGTTCACTCTCATCTAAAATTATTATTTTTTTATTTTTTCATTTAATTTAAATAGATAAAAATAAACACTACATTATGTTGAGATAAAGTGTACACCACATTATGTTGAGAATTTTATCACCTTCTCTCTCCCTCAAGAAGGGTCTTGAACTTTCCTTCTAGAATTCCCAGAGAAATCACTCTCAAAATCTTTCGGTTTCCTCCTTCTTTTCCTTCTTTAGATTCTTCCATCATTTCTAAGTTAGGCCATCCCCAATGGCCTTTTCAATAAACCTATTTCTATTTTATGAGTTATGGAAATTTTAATAGAATTTTATGTTTATTTAGAGAGAGTTTTTTCTAATTTGTATTTCTTGTTAGACAAAATACTTGTGTAAATAATTTTTGGAGAAAATAATTAGTGATAAAATAAATAATTAAATTTGTAAACAAGAAATAAGGAAATGGATAGATATAATGAACAAAAATCTTATCGAATTTTGCAATCGAGGCTAGTGTTGAACATTATGTCCTTAAGACAGTTTCACCCGCTATGATACTTACGAACTCATGGATGTTATCTCCTAGGATATAATGATTGTTGTATACATAAGTAGTACTCCAATAAATATGCTCTCATACTAGACTTGAATAAAATGTAACGGATTTGAGAAATGGAGATAAATGGGATAAGAAAGTTCGATGATTACAAATGTAACGAATGGAGGTTTATATAGAAATTCAAATGACTCTTCGAAAGGGTTGTTACTTTTTAGAAAGGATATGTTTTTTCAAAAGTGGTACGTCTCCTCTTAAGAGACAATTAATTATATTATAAAGTAATGTCTCTTCCCAAAAAGCGTATTATCTAATTACAAATGACATATTCTTTCATAACAAATGTATCCCTTAAAAGTAAATTAATTTTCATTTGCATTATTAAATTATTAAATTTAATTAATAATTATAATTTTTTTATTATAAAAAATTAATTAATAAAAATGACCATTAAAAATGGCTCTAATCGTCTCTCTGAAATATTTCATTGTCACTTCCATAAAGTTATGTGAACTAGTATAAACCAAATAAGTGTGTCTGTAGGTGAACGCGAGTTGGAATTTGTGTGAGTGCTGCATTTGTGACAAAATAGCACTTATACTAAAATTATTGTACATATAAGAAATTTGGTACTTTAAATATTGTCCAATTTTTTGAGCAAATTTATTATTTAACACATCATATGTACTATGCACATTCACAATAGAATCTTCACTTCAAAAACGAAAAGCTTACAAGTTAAAACTAGGGGCATTCATCAAATGGAATGGATCATAATGCGCCTATTCAAATTATTTTTTTAAAAAAATTTCGGAATCTCAAATTTCTTTTCAATTCCAAAAGTTTCAGAAACTCAAAAATAGTTCCGAAGTTGGAATCTTCGGAACATTCGAAATTTTTGGAATCTTCCAATTTCTTAAAACATTTGGAATAATTTGAAATTTAGTGATGAGATCTAGAGGGTTTATATATATATATATATATATATATATCAAGTACGTTGTATAAAACATAAATCAAATAGTTCAACATCGTACTAATATAAAAGGTAAGCAGCTATTAGTCTTAAAATTAAATCATATGTTTAACCTTAAAGCTAAACGCACAGTAACAAGTTTAGGCAATTTACTACTATTATTTAGAGATGAATGTATAAGAAATAAAAAGAAAAAGTTAATTAGTGGACATATATAGATAAAATTAAATATATATGCCTTTTTAACATATGAAATTCGTATAAGGTTAAAATTAGACAATAGTACCTTTTGCATTTGTTAACACTGCTATTAGACCGGTTAATTTGTTTACTCAAATGAAGTTCCTCGATCTATGTATTTAATAACAGTTGAAACATGTGCTAACGACACTATCAATTCTTAAAAAGCATTTTGCATTACAATCTTTGAATAATATCTTGTATCTCAACTATTCAATATTAATTTTATTCTTTATAAATTTCTTAAGATCCAAGAAGATATTTTCATTTCCTTTTTGTAGATATGCATACCCTTTTTTTCTTTTCTTTTGTTTTTTTATCATACCAATATTTTTTTTTCTCATTTGTACAATTGACTTTAATTTGTCACAACAATTTTTTTTGTACCACATGTTATGTATGTCCTATTATATCCTAATATGCATGATATTTTTCACTTAATTATCTTCTCCAATATATGAACTTATAGAGATTATTTCAATATTTATTTCGATGTAAAAAGTTGTGATAGAATGTACCAACAAAGTTTTTAAAAAAATCATGGTAATATGGTTTTATTGCAATTATTTATTTGTCAACAAGTATAAGAACTCACACAACATAATTATTTGCGTAAACAATTATATTTATCTCAATATTTATTTCGATGTAAAAAGTTGTGATAGAATGTACCAACAAAGTTTTTAAAAAAATCATGGTAATATGGTTTTATTGCAATTATTTATTTGTCAACAAGTATAAGAACTCACACAAAATAATTATTTGCGTAAACAATTATATTTATTGCTAGAGTAATATATCACTATTCAAGACTAACATATAACTATTCAAGAGTAACTTTCACTACTCAAGAGTAACATACAACTTCTCGGGACAATGTAAAGTTAATTCAAGTTGAGAAAGGTATTAAGAAGTGAAATTAATAACATGGTTGAAATAGATACACAAAACATAATTCAACATACATACATACAAACATAGATGAGCCAACATCAAAGTACCCAAAAGTACCAATAATATATGGCCTTACCCCCCATTTAGGCTTAATTTGTCTAGAAATAAAAACCCCTAAACCCCCAACTCTTTCTTGCTTGCTTTTAATAAAACTCCTCTAACATTTTGACACATTTTGTCATCAAAGTAAACATAAAAACCAACTAACTCAATAACTAGTCTTGAATGGCTTATAAACCTTGAGATCAAGCACAACTCCAGCAAATGATCCAGCGGCAGCAGCAATAGAAATAATAAGGCAAGCTAGACTAAGCATTTGAAGGCAAAGCCACCTAGTGCTCCACTTTGGAATCTTCTTTTGAACTATGTACATTTCCACCGGAAAATAAACCGTTAAAGGCCAAAACCCAAACGCGCCCAAAATCCCAACCACGTCGTTAAAAAATGGCATCAGCATTGATATGATTGTTGTCAGTATCACAAAAGCTGTTCGCCAGGTCAACCTGAAAAGGTTTAACTTGTAGGGCTTGAACCCTGGTAGTGGGACTTCGATATCTTGGGTGATAAATTTGCTTTTGGGGAATGTTGAAGACGCATTTTTCTCCACAAATGCAAATAGGGGTTGGCAATAGACTTGGTAGGCCCCAACGAGGTGGATTACAATGGCAGCGTTAGCTATGTCAAGGAGCCAAAAGGGGTTGTAAAAGCCAAATCCGGTCAAGAGGTTGCCGGGAGCTAGGTCCCCAAATGCGGCGTACCCCATGCACCCACATAGCATGTAGAAAAGGGTTGTTACTACGACGCTTATTAGTGTTGCCTTCTTCATTGTCTTGGATTCCGACGGTGGAGATTTGATTGTGTCCTGGATATCGTAAAATCAAGTTAGATTGAATTTTATAACAATTTAAATCGTAAATAATGTGAAAAAAAAAGAAAACAAAAGGATCACAAACATGAGACAGATGAAGTTTTCAAGAAAAAGTAAGATTTTAATGTTACACACCTTGAATTACAATTAAAGAATCCATGAACCTATAAAGAATTTAAAGATGCACCTGGGCCCATCACCATACTTTGGGACCCTTTGCTAAATTAATCGTAACATACACATTAATGATATGTCACTTTCTTTTAAATAAAATTGATTTAAGATTTTGACTAAAGAATAATGCCACAATTTACCAACCAACAAATCCCCTCACCCACCAAATTTTAATTTATTTTTGTTAATAATAAACTTTGGACTAAAAGAATACTTTTTTTTTATTTATTTTATTTTAATATACCTGAATTTCTATAAGGATGAGTGAATAAGAATAGGCAAAAGCAATATCCCCAAGTGCTTGGAAACTTCTCCATATCTTTTGGGTTTGAGTCACAGTCCCAATGCTTATTCCAGTTAGGCTTCCCCTGATTTTCCCTGTTTCTGTTTATTCACACAAAATTATAGCATAACTTAGTGGTGCTCTGTTTCAACTCAAACTAATTTAGCACTAAAAATTGTAATTAAACTAAAATCACTTTTAACGCCTTTACGATTACTAGCTTTTTAAAATTGGAATTTCATCTTGAAATCCAAGATTGGTCGTTTAAAAGCTGGAATTTCATCCTAAATGAAATATTGGTCCTTATGTGAACCAAGATTTTTTTGGGATGAATTTTCATTGTTAAAGTTTGGGACCACAAAAGGACCGTTCTTTGGACCAACTTATGTAACCAAATTTTATATCTAAAATGATATATTATAACTTTTATTCTACAGTATTTTTAAGTTAAGCACATTAGTAATACACGCTTTCTAAGATATCATTTAAACTGTTAACTTAGTTATTTAAGTTGGTACGTGTATATTAGTCGGTATTACATATTGATATATTTTACCTGCAACTTTAACAATTCCAAGGGTAAGACCAATTGAAGAGTAAGTAAAGGACATGACAGCAGCAACAATTGAGAGCCAAGAAATCTGATCAAAGTCTGGAATCTGAGAGAAAATGATTTCCGCCGCGCCAAACATGATCATGTATGGATTGCTTGATACTTTGCAAAGTTCTTTCCCTTGGCTCTTATGTTCATGGAAGCAATTAGACCTCTTAATTGCCCTGTTTCATTACATCCCCAAATACCCATTAAGCTGTGTCTTTTAAGAATAATGATAAGTTAATAAGACAGTGTTTGGTTGTCAATAATTTTTTACTCACATCATGCTTATAGAGGCTGCAATGGTGTACCCAATAGCAACACCAAACAGATTCATGTACTGAATCACTCCACATATTTTTACTTTAAAACCACCTGCAGTCAACAGAAATAAATTGTAAATAGAGTATCATCCATCAGAGTGGCGCAGCGGAAGCGTGGTGGGCCCATAACCCACAGGTCCCAGGATCGAAACCTGAAAAATATATTTACCGAGATTGGCTCGAACAGCTTCCATGTAAGTATAATTTCTCATGCCAGTGTTTGGGTCGCCGGTGCGATAACAAGAAGAAAGAAGGCAAGACGTGTAGTACGTAACAAATGAGAACAAGAAGAGCACAGTTGGACCAGCAATCCAACCAAGTTGAGCAGTTGCCCAAGCTAAGGACAGAACCCCAGAACCAATTACTGCTGTTATTATGTGAGCACTTGCTGTCCAAACAGTCCCTAATGAAATTACATGACAAGAAAAAAAATATCAGTGGCAAATAGGAAATAGGAAAAGGCTAAAGCACATTTATTTTCGGTTTGAAACCTTACAAATAAACACAAAATACCCCTTTTACTTTACATTTTTTACACTTAAAGCCTTTTTAGGGGTCACAGTGAAATTGTACATAAAATTAGAGGGACTAAACTTTAAAAAATATGTTTGCATGAGTTTATTAATTTATAAATTATTTAAAAGTTACATGGCTATAACGAGAATTTGTTGAACTTTTTGGGGTGGGGGAGCTTAGGTGGTGGGAGGGCGGTGACTTCCCTTCTGCCCCTCGGGAAAAGGTCACTGATTTAGGTATTTGTTAATAATCATTTCAAAACTCTAAAAAAATAACAGAGTCATCACATCTTTGACAAAATTTAAATTAAATATGATTGACCGTAAAAAAAATGAATATTTAAAGAGAACAAAAAATAGAAAGAGAGGTTTATTATAATTCACTCGAAATAATATTGAATACAACAGTTATAATAATCGAGTTGTAACATACCGGTTCTTTTGAGGTGACCATCGTCGTCGAAGCATTTGGAGCCACCAGGCGGCGGCGCAATGGCCGAGAAATCGAGTGCATGAATCTGGTGATGCTTGGAAGCAGTGTTTTCTGCCATCTTTTTGTGTTGCAGAGAAAAGAAAAAATTGTTTGGTGTTAATTTGTATAGAGAAAAGGCAACAGTTCAAATTCTTTTGCAGGTAGAGAGTGACTTTCTGTCGTAGTTTTTGTCAATACTTCAGCTACTTAGCTTTTGGGAAAATGGGTAATACTTCAATTACACATATATATATATATAGAGAGAGAAATATTTATATATATATATATAGAGAGAGAGAGAGAATTAAGTAGGAAACGAATTGAGTTTGTAGCACTCTAGGATACATTAGGGAGAGAGCAGAGAGGGGTATATATAAGTGCTCTGGAGATAGGCACGTGATAAAAAAGAACAATATTTTATTACATTTTTATTTCTCAAATTTATAATTCCACTTCTCTTTTTTTAATTTAATTTTATAACATTTTAAATACATACTCTTATATTTTACGTGTCAATCTATTTTTGATATTGTTTATGAATTATGATAAAAAAATGAATTTAACTAATAGATATATAGTAAATATATTTGATATACTAATTTTTATATAAAATAATATGTCTCTCTACAATATTTAAAATTGAGTATTGACTCACCGGAGCCACACTCTACATAATTATATATATTATACAAATTGAGACAATATTGGCTCTTTACTTTTTACCCTCCTCTGCTTTTTAACTGCTATCTTTGTCAAAATTAACTGAGGAGAAATGTAGTTGTTAACAAAAAGACAATTAGAGGTAATAAATAATGGGGGATCCTTAGATGGCATTTTTGTTGTCTAGTACAACTATTGTCTTTTTACTATTTAAAAAAGTAGTTGCAATTAATTACATGAGTTTTTGGAGTTTTTACAAGTTTGACTGATCACATGATCAATAATTACTCATAAAACCTCCAAAAGAAATCTTAAATACATGGTGTCTATATAAATATATAAATATATATATATATATATATATATTATGAATGAGGTGATTTGAAAAGGGGGAGAGATGTAGATTATTACACTTTAAATCACTTAAGTTTAATATCGAATTTTTGTAGAATTAAAACTACTAAATTAAATGGAGAGAAATCAAAAAAAAGAAAAAGAAAAAGAGGCCCAATTCAGTTATGAGTAAATGTTACTTCGTATTTTCTTATGGTTGTAGGGTGGGGTCAGTTGCCCATGGCCAATATATAACGCATCTTAAAGAAAATAATAATACATTGAGCAACTTAATTACTTTATTGATTATGTATTTTCCGTGATAATATGATGAACAGGAATTCAACACAAGATTATGATCTCTCATTATTTGGGCTACAAATTCTAGTGAAACAACTTATTTATTTTTCAAGTATGGGCGAGTCTACTAAAAGTGTCAAAAATACGTATTGTATAATATTATATATATATATTCGTTTGATTTGAGTTTTTGTTCATTCTTACAATTTTGAATTAGTAAATTTATAATATGAGTCTCTTATGATTCACATCTAGAAGATGAATCAAAAGTTGACGAGTCTTAAATTTTTCATGTGAAAACTAACATTTCAGATTCTTAATTAAATGAACAAAATTTCGAACCAAACGAACGCTAAATATCGCCATTTGGGACTACATGGGCCAGATTCATCCATGGTCTTTCTAATTTCTAAAAGAAAAAGAAGAATATAGACAATAACAACAAGAAGGAAAGAATAAGAAAAAGTTAGGAAAAAGAAAAAAGAGAAAGGTTTTTTAAAATTACGTTTCTTACCTTCATTTTGAACCTTCTTTATTTAGAATCCCTCTTTCTTTAGAATCACTCAAAAAGGAATTAATCGTAAAGAGTAGTAGCTAGTGAGTGACTCAGCTATTGTGTGGTTCTCAATTGATCAATTGCCCTAGTTTATATAGTAGTAGACTTGGAAATTAAAAATAATATTTTAATTTTTCTCTTTAAATGAGAACCCTCCACTCTCAAAAATTCTCCTCCACCCTTACTGATCAAAGAAAAATTTAAAGTTCTTTATATATAATAATCATTCCCATATGTAATGGTTGATATTATAATATTTAATATATATGTATATAAGATTTAAAAAGAGCTAATTTTTTATTCTTTAAACACAGATCAATTATTTTGAAAGAGTAAATAGATGAATTGTTTTGATTAAAATTAATGAAGATGATCTCCATGATTAGACGATTAGTAGATCATCTCCACCAAATTTTATCGAAAAGGTCAATCAGAAAGTATGTTAACTAAAAATTGATATATATATATATATATGTGTGTGTGTGTGTGCATTTATGGCTATTAAAATTTTAGATATTTAGCTAACCTACTTTCTGGTTGAATTTTTCAATAAAATTTGATAGAGATGATCTACTACTAACCATGGAGATCATTTCCATCAAGTTTTATTAAAACATTTATCTGTTTACCCTCTCAAAATGATTGGTCATTTTTTGGTCCGTTTTAGATTCTTTCCCGTTATATATATATAAATAAATATTTATTAATTGTTTAATTAAATTATTTTCTAGTCAAACATTTATTTTGGTGTGGTTTAAGAATATAAGCCATAAATGGTGGTGGCATTTGCACTCGGCCTTTCATGATTATTAATTTTAGCACAAAATCTTTGCCATTCAAAGATGGACAGTGAGCATACTATTCTCTCTCCTTTAGTCCCAAAGTATGAGGAAAGAAAGGTTATTACACAAAGGCACATTTCTTTAATTTTGTGATTGATTTTATTCTTCCCTTAGACTGATTTCGCAATAATTCTCTCTCTCTCTCTCTCTATATATATATATATAAAATAATTTGACATTAAAAATTGATAAATTTAACATGACTATTATGTATTGATTAAAAGGTGGGATTCATGTAAAATTATTTTTATTATAATTTATAACCAATAAATATGCTAGATTGATAAGTCATTGTTTAATACTAAATAAATATGTCCATGTACCAATACACCTGATTCTGACAGTATTTCTTTTTATTCTTCACTAAAACAAACCAGACATGAATATTTTTGGGCAAACTATGTAAGAACATCCACATTAATGGTTGAGATTGGTATAATAAGTAGGGTAAATTTATTTTGCAAGCGAACATAAAGGTTGAGAAAGGTAGAGTAAAACGTTATTCCTTAGTATAATAGTAGTACTATTGTCAAAACAATTATACCAAAAAAATGCTTAATTAGTAGCCTACTTGATACGTTATATGATGTGGTTGCAATGATTCCTATGGTGAATTTTGGTAGGGTTGGTAATATTATCAAAATAATTATACTTAATATTATTGTCAAAGCAATGCACAAGTTTAGAAGCATACAATACAATTTCTCAAAGCAATACCATAATTTAAGAAAAAGATGATTGTTTTCACTATATGAATAGTTTTTTAATAAATATAACAAAATTATTTTATACCTATACTGTTTGAGTTATTCAATAAAATTGATAAAATTATTTTGCGACTGAAACATGGTGTTTGAATTTTGAAGTGCTACAGAGCTCTTGTAATAAAATAAAAAATAAAAAATTTTGCTATAGAGCGAATTTTGTTGGCTTTAAATTTCAATATGCAATTATTATTATTAGGGTGATTGGGTGTCGTTTATTCCTGCACGTCAAATGTTGGATGTCAAAATTTTGCATAATAGATGTTTGGGTGCTATATATTTTGGACGAATCTATTAGTCAACGTGGCCAATCATTAGTTCAGTTAATTTTTGACCCATTTTACCCCTAGAAAAAGACAAAACATATTGTTCTTACTTAGGGGTAAAATGGTCAAAAATTAATAGGGCTAACGGGTAACTACGTTGACTAACAAATTCCGTTCAAAATAACACTCGAATATCTATTATATAAAATTTTAAAATCCAACATTTGAAATGCCAGAACAAATGGTATTCAAAGTCTAAATCACCCGTAATACTATTACATAGATGAAGACAGCATACATGGATCTTTATTTTGGGACAAAGTCTAACTTTGTTTGATCAAATCTCTTAACGAAGTTGAACTGAGTGGCCTTTTATTACTTCCAATCAAGTCGTACGATTATTATGAAGTTGAATTGATTAGTTATCGTTTCTTTAAACTAATCAATAACCACGATTTCTATTTTTGTTAAAGTCCAACGGTGATTTTATTTACATCTGTGATTTTTTGTAGTTAATTTAAATTATTAAATTAATTTGTATTGTTTATTTAATTAATTTGTGAGTTTGGATAAACTTGCAAAAAAGTTATTTATTTAATTTTTATAAATATTATTTTATTAATAATTTAATAATAAAATAACCACTAAATTAATAAGTACATCCACTTAATTAAATAAATAAAAATATTACATTATGAAAAGTTAAAATAAAACTAGAGTTAGTAAAGTTGAAAAGCAAATAAAGTAAACAACCTCCTTCGTCACTTCATCTTCCAACCCTTCATTTCTGCCCAACACTTTTCGATACGAATCTTTTTTAACGGGACTTCATCTTCTAACTCTGCTAAAATTTGTAATGTTGTAACTGGAATTAAATCTTCTACCATTAAATTTTCTTATTTTACAAATCTTATCAAGACAACATATTAATTTTGGATCTGACATTATATATTAAGTTAGGTTCTGCTTGGGCTTGTAATGTTGTAACTGAAATTAAGTTTTTCTACTAGGCAATTTTTGTATTATACAGATTTTATGAAGACAGCATATTATTTTCAAATCTAACATTAGATATTAAGTCAAGTTTTGCTGAAGTTTTAATGTTATATCTGAAATTTAGTTTTTCTATGAGACTTCAAATAAGAATATAATTTCAAGTATAAATTCGTAAATAAAACAAAATTATATGGAACACACCATTTAACATTCCGTCTTTGCTCTACTGGAGGATTGCAATAGTAATAAACAGTGCTCAACACTAATTCATAGTTTTTTTTCTCAGTTTCCAATGCCGCGTTAATCCATTCTATTATAGAATCTTCTTCGTGTCGTAAAATATTGTTCGATTATCTCGTTGGCAAAAGATCTTTCATTATTGTACACTTAAACTAATATGATTTTAGGGTTTATCTTTTAATCGATCAAACTTCTGATAAGTTAATATAGTGTTTTTAGTAAAATATTAAAAAAAAACCTTAGAGGAAAATATGAAATAAATTAATATGAAAGTAAATTTTGATTAGGAATCTAAATTTAAACTAAAAAATATAATTATAAATTAATTTTAATCAGTGGATATACTTCTCAATTTTTAAAAGAGTAATATCGTGAAAGTTTGTTCAAAAAATCCATAAATCAAGGGTGGATTAACTACAAGAAATTGATGATAGAAACAAAATCACCCACGACAAATTTGAAATGAATTTATTAGGCTTGCATATAAAAAAATGAGTTGTGATGTAATCATACATGGTCAATTATTAACTTTTCTCCACCCTCTAGATGGTAAATGATCATCGCTTGTCACTTCATTCCTCAATGTACACCTCTAGGTCCCCCCACACACAAAAGTCTATTCTCTATAGTATTATATAAAGGCAAAACCAATTTTAACCGTCTTGAAATTGTGTCAAATTTGGCCTTCCACTTTTACCTTGACGATTTTCTTTTTCATTAGTGCAATATAAATTAACATATAACTGTCAAGCTGTATAACATCTATTGATCATTTTATATTTTAAAATATATTTGTGATCAAGTGCTAGGCACAAATACCCTTCAAAGTGGTCATGTGCTAGGCATTTGTCATTTAACAACTCAAATGGACGGGAATGAATAAGATGTAACTATTTTATTAGTTTAGTGAGCAAAATGGTGCTAGTTAAAATTGAGTGACCAATTTGTAATAATTGCAATAGTTTAATGCTCATTTATCGAGTTTATTCAAAAAATTAATGAGAAAAACTTAAATTTTCTCACCAAACAACCATTCAAGTCTTGTTTGGTAATGAAATAAATAGTTGGGTGGGTTGCAAGTAAATGAGAAATTATGACAAGGTGAGAACTGAAGTAGAAGCAAGTTTTGTGGTTTCAAGAAGTACGAGCATGTAACCCTGCACAATGTGCAGATTTTCTAAAAGATAAATTTATAGTAATATTATACATAATATATAAATAATAAATTAAGTATGAATCATTTAACAATAACCGTTTTAGTTTTAAATATTGTCGTATAGAGAGAGAGATCAGAGAATATGAATTGTATTAAATAATTAATTTGAGTTGTTACAGGAGGACCATATTTATAAGGTTATGCATAAGAAAAAATAAGAAAATATAATACAATAAGGAAACTTAATTAATTATAATATATTCTAACACTCCCCCTCAAGTTAGTGCACAAATATCAAGCATGCCCAACTTGCTGATTAACTTGAAAAATATCCTGTTGGAAATAGCCTTAGTGAGTACATCGGTCAACTGATCTTTCGAGCGTATATGAGACACTACAACTATGTTTTCCTCAAATTTTTATTAAATGAATAATCTATTAACCTCCAAATTATCTGTTCTATCATGTTAAACCGAATTTTGAGCAATGTCGCATGCTGCCTTATTCTCACAGTATAACATCATAGGTTCTCAAGGTGCTCGAACGAGAAATAATATTTTGCTTCTGGCTTCGTTATATGTCGAGATTCCCACTAAAAAATGTGAAATATCCTTATGTAAACCGTATGTCACAAATATTTCTAGCCCAATCAACATCAGTGTACCCTTTCATTTTCATGAAATCATTGTTTTTATAAACAAAATCACTTTTCCAGGAGATGCCTTCAAATAAATAATAATCTTCATCATAGACTGTATATGCTTCTCTCCAGAATTATGCATGAACTGGCTAACTGTACTCAATGCATATAAAATATCGAGCCTAATATGTACTAAGTACATCAGCCTTCATAGCAATATCTGATAATGCCCTTTATCAGCAGGAACTTTGTTAGGAACTATCTCTCCCACAAACTTAAACTATTAGGTAGTGGATCAGCAATATATATCATACTTTTCAACACACTTGATTGGGTTCAATTTTCAATTTCAATCATTCTTCCATGAGAGTATCTGACGGCTGGCAAGCAGACATTCTCGTCTCGCTTAGTAAATCCAATACATATTTTCTTTGAGAGATGATGATATCCTTTGAAGATCTGGACACCTCGATCCTAAAAAATACTTTAGCTTGCCAAGATCTTTCATCCCGAAATCCCGAGATAAGTATTTTTCAGTGCTTCTTGTTCAGCTAAACCATCTTCGTATCAACATAAACAATAAGTGTTATGATCTTCCTATGGCACTTCTTCAAGAATAACTACTGGAAGAATTTTGACCCTAGAGGGGGTGAATACGGTTTATGAAACTAAATGCGAAATTAAAAATTTTCAAATAAAGTGTTAAGAATAAAACTTTGACTATGTCTATATCAAGTAAAATAAGCAAATCAAACAAGCAATCTCAAGAGCAAGTATAATTGCAAGTAAATAAAGAGCTTGAGTTAGAAAGGTTAAACCAAATGAGTCCAAGTCGTTTTGTTCTCGCGGTTTGGTTTTTTAGACCATACATCCTGTAGGTCGAAAAATACCCTAGAGGGGGGGTGAATAGGGTTTTTAAAACTTAATCGGATTTTTTAAAATCGATTTAAAAATGTTTAATGTCTATATCAATCAAGCAATCAAGAAACAAAGTTAATTCCAATCACAAAGTATAAATTTCACAAAATAAGAGAACAATAGATAGAAAAATTAAACCGATAGAAGTCGAAGACTTTTTGTCCACACGGTTCAGCTTGTTAGCCCTTACTGTCGTGCTTCGTTAGTACCCCGAGAATTTCCACTATAACCGATCTTCTTCCTGGTGAAGATCAAACCTCTATAAGTATTTAAACTCTTACAAATGTTCCTAACTCACAACACTCAACACAAGAACAATTTCTTGCTTTTCTAAGAGATAAACCTCTCTTAAATTTGGAAGAATAAGTTTTTGGTGATACACACCAAAGTACAATAACACTCAAGTATATGAAGAATACAAATTAAGCTCACACTAAAGGTTATCAAATTTGATCAAGAAAGATAGCTCAAGAGATGAAAATTGATTAAGTAATGATTTTGATTTTTCAAGTAAAAACTCTCAAGAATGATTTTTTCCAATAGATGATGTTCAAAGCTAGTAAGAGTGCCCAAAAAGTGTTTTAGAAGTCATATATATAGTTTGGGAAACAATATGGCCGTTTGGGGTGGTTGAAGGTGGTTGTTGCACAAAACTAGTCTTGCAAGAAATCTCCAACGGCTATATTTTGCTGAGAGAGTCGACTCCCAAGAAGCCCATGGAGTCGACTACATGATGTAGTCAACTCCAGGCACAGTGATGTAGTAGACTACATTGCTCTAGAGTGGGGTGCTTTTGTGCAATTTTTCAACTTTTGCATTTTGTCTCCAAAATTGATTTTAATGCTTGGGGAATGTCAAAAATAGGTTTCTAAGACTTCTAATATAGTTTTTGTATCAAAAATCATTCATATGAAATTATAGTGAATTTTTCAAGATGACTAGTTTTCGGTAAAAAGCTTTTTCAAAGAGAAAACTAGTTTCAATCAATCTTAACATGATTAAATCATTTCAAGAGCTATGTAATTGATCAATGATAACTTTTACATGAAATCTAAGCACTCACTCAATTTGATAATAATTCGAGTCTTCAAAATGCTTGATTTTCTTGTACGTTTCTTCACTTGATTGATGATCTTGATCCTTTCTTGGTTTTGATAGTTTGTAAAGCTCATGGAGATCATTTGAGTTTATTTCCTGTGAGTGGAAGCAATTTGTTGAGCTTGAATGATAATTAACAACATTGGTTCGAAGTCACACTTGGTCGGAAGAGATATTAGTTAAACGTTATCATCATTTGAACACACGAGTTAAATAACACTTTATTAACTTATTGTTATTATCAAAATAAGATTAATTGACTTTAAAGTCAACACGTCCAAACCCGAATATTGCCCTCGAGAAATTTCACTAAAAATTGATTTTCTTCCGGGTGAAAATCAAACCTTTACAAGTGTAATCTTATCACACTCTCACTACAGTCAACAAATGTTGTTCTTCTCGTAACACTCAACTCAAGTGTGATTCTTCTCACCACACTCAACACAAGAAAAATCCTTCTTGCTAAACTATGAGATTGACCTCTCACAAATTGTTGAATACAATTGATTTGGTGATGAACACCAAGATACAATAACTTTCAAGTGTATTTGAAAATTACAAATGAAGCTCACACTAGAGTTATCAAGTTTGATTAAGATTTATAGTTCAATGAAGAATGATTAATCAAAACAAGTGACTTGAATCTTTTGAAAATGAAGATTGATGAAGAATAGAAGTAAGAATGATTCAAAAGTAGTTAAATGTGTCTTAGAAGTCCAATATATAGTCCCAAAGATAATATAGCCGTTTGAGAGAGTTGGTACAAGTTTGGTGCCAAAAATGCTAAAAAATCATAAGTCCAATGGCTATATTCTGGGGCAATAGTCAACTAATGAGCAATGTCCATCAGGCCAAAATCCCAATTTTTGGACTTTTGCAATTTATCTCCAAAATCAATTTTAATGCTTTAAGGATATTAAAAACATATATCTAAGACACCTATTTTCATGAGAGTTCAAGATATGATCATTGAATTTAATATGAATTTTTGAAAACCGGTATTTTTAGAATGATATTCCAAAGGCAATTCAATTCAAGCTTGTTTTCAATCAATCTAACAATGATGCATGAACATGATTGACCTATAAAAATGATCAATCAAGAAACTTTACATAAATGCTAATCACTCACTCAATTGTCGAATAAACGAGTCTCCGAATGCTTTGATTTGTTTCTTCAATTTGATCTTCACTTGAAGCATTTGCTTTGAAGCTTTTCATATAATCCTTTGATCCTTTGTGCTTCATGAATTACATGCTAGCATATGATGAAATTGATCTTCCTTATCTTGTCCAATGCTTTGTAAACTTGATCGGATATAGATTAAATAATCATTGTCACGCTTCCTTTGAACAACCATGCTTTTCTTGATTTTTCAAGCAAATGAGCTATAAACTTATATCAAGAAATATGTTAAACTACATATGATTAAGTTATTGTTATTATCAAAATAAGATTAAGACCTACAAGGTCAACAATCGTATGATTAGAATTGCTCTATTTGTACTTGTACTTCTTCATTGATTTAGCAAATCTCCCAAACTAAGCTCTCGGAGACTATTTCAAGCCATACAAAGATTTTCTCAATTTTCATACTTTGTTTATATGCTTCATAGGAACATAGTACCCTAGTGGGAGATCCATGTATACCTCATCCTCTAAATTCCCATGCAAGAACGCATTATTCACATCGAATTGTTGTAGTGGCTAATCTAGATTTATCGCTACAGAAAGTAAGACACGCACAGTGTTAATTTTTGTCACTGGTGCAAATGTCTCTAAATAATCGTTCACATGTATCTGGGCGTAGCCTTTCGCTATAAGTCTTGCTTTGAATCTTTCGATGGTTTCGTCTACCTTATATTTCACCGCGTATACCCATTTTCAACCAATACACTTCTTCCCCGCTAGAAATTCAACTATATCCCATGTACCATTCTTCTTTAGTGATTTCAACGTTTCGTCCATTGTTGCTTTCCATTTTGAATCACCCAAGGCTTCTTACACACTTTTAGGAATATATATACAGAGGATAATTGATTTACAAATGACTTATTCGATTTAAACAATCTATCGTAAGACACATAATTGCTCATGGGCTATTTGGCTTTACTAACAAGATAAAGTCCATGTGTTGGTTTAGGCACACCTCTATTGATTCAATTAGGCAGTTGTTTTTTTTAAGTTCAAGAGAAAACAGCTAAGGGTCATGAGAAGGTACTTAATATCTTGATTTCAATGTGCCTGAATGAGACAATTGGTTATTCATACCAAGCGATAGCAAGCTTGAGGACTGTGACGAATTTAGTGGTGAACTAGGTGAGCTTAATTATGGCGAATTTGGCGGTGAACTTAGTGGATTCAATAGTTATGAGGTTAACTGTGAAGATACCTCGAGTTGAGTTATGGTATGCTCGTCCCCATCAATAAAATTTAAAACTTAAACTTCACTATGATACTCCTCCTAAAGTTCAACCTGATGAAAATACCTATCTTCTTCATGAAAATTAACATTCATGGTTACGTATAATTTTTAATTGCGATGATGATAACACCTTTACCTTTTCTATGAGGATGAGTAACCCACAAAAAGACATTTGAGAGTATGAGATTCTAATTTGTTTCGTTGTTCTTTTAATAAATGAACAAATGCGACACATCCAAATACACGTGGGGGCAAATTTGGCACTATAGGAGCCAACATAACTCTATGGAAAATGTCAAACGATATTTGAAAGTCAAGGACTGTGACGCCCCGAATCCCGTTATGAGGTTTGGTCCTCTAGGACCCAATTATTCACGGTGTTGTACATGACAGCAGTTTAAAGTACGTAATTTAAGACTTATATAATAGAAAATTTATTTATAAAGCCTCAATTTTAGAAAATTTTGGCCTGTGGAGTTCATAAAGTTGATAAATCCAATCCTGCAAATAGATAAACAAAGTTTAACTAGAAATAGAGCTCCAGATCTTTAAAGTTTTCAAACAATACAATGAACACGTCAATATAAACAATCCCTCTAACAAGGTCCAAAAGTTAATAAAAAGGCTTTACATTTTTTATGAAAAAAAGAATATACAAGTTGATTATATAAATTATACAATTCCACTAAATACATGCATGCTAAATAGTCTATAGATGACTACAAGTAGTTTATGGCATAACAAAGGTTCTAGATTTCGCACATGCTCATCCCACGGAAGTACTTGCAAAACTAGTTTGAAAAATAGGAATAAGCCAAACATGGGTTCAGTGGGAATTATAAGAGTTTGAATAAGAAAATACATATTGGAAAGCACACGCAACATGAAGTAATGAAAGTAATTTGAACCATGTATATATATACTTATACCGTTCCCCCCATATATATAGTACTCTCTTCAAAACATTGAAAACTATGTTACATGCAATAAATACCAAGTGCCATCCCATCCCCGAAGATACAATAGGCATACATCATCAAGATACTGAAATATTATAATAACAAAGTATTCTCGAAACATAAATAAACTATCACAAGAATTAATAATCATAAATCAACTATAGGCACTAATATCATAATCGTCAATCTTACATTCAATTTTTCTCATCTTATATCATACATCTAAGATTTATTCAACTGTGCACAGTGATCACGATCTAAGCCCCTAAGGCTAGGGTATACAGCCCCCAAGGCCGAGTCCCCTCATGGACCACCTAGATGTGTAGGGTATGCAGCAAGCTGGGTCCCCCTACGAACCATAGAGTATGTCGATCTCAAAGCGGGATCCCTTTACACGGCTCATAAAGTATGCTGCTAACATAGCAGGGTTCCTCTACATGGACCAGGGTATGTAGCTACCAAGGCTAAGTCAACCCCATGGACTATTAGTGCATGTCCGTACTCAAAATAATATAGTTTATGAAAACAGTATATATATCAAGTAAAGTATACGTATCAATTAAATATATACTCCACATATACATATATCGCATCTTCATATATATAGATATCTCAAATCGTATTTATATATCCATGTAATACTTGAACATTCCAAAAAGTGAGTTAATAATCTATTTGTAATATGTTCTTGGCCTGATAGAATGCCATTTGTAAAGCAATTAGCCCATTCAATAGTGTATGTATCGCATATATATAATCATCATAACTTTTGGAAGCGAAATTATGTATTAAACCCACAATTTATCAAATGTATTACTAAGCTAGATAACATAATAAGGTTGTTACCAAAATATTGGGTTCTAACCAAATTCATTATATTAGTGTTCCAGTGGCATGTATACAGATCATATACACCAAGTGAACCACACACACACACATATATATATACAGCTCTACCTTAAACACTAAATTTGTACAGTGCAAGGTTCATAATAATCCCATATAGTTTAATTCTTGTATAAACCCTCATTCTTTAGATCATAAAGTGTTATGTATGTACGTATATGACCATAAACTGAGTATACGCGCATACATGCTAGTGGGTATCACTTAAGGCTTATGATATTCTAACATATCACGAGATTCATTTAATATAGCACGAAACTACGACAAAAATATGTTTAAATCAAGAGAAATAACAACAAATTGCAACCCAAAATCCCACGTATGTATATATCAATATGTTTATGAAGAAAATCCCTAATTTTCGATTGATAGGAAAGATGCAACGCATAATAGTTGAAAATGAGTTTGGATAATAGTGTCCCCACTTTATAAGGCCAATCCTTGAAGATTTGCAAATGAATTGAGCAGGAGAAGCCCCAATTTCAAAAAACCCCCAATTTAATCTCAAAGCCTTAACGATGGTAGAGGGTGCTTGGAGAAGAAAATGGAAGAAATGATGATGGGGGTTTGGTGTATGATGAAAAATCATGGAATATCACTCATCTCAACCTCAAAAATGCAAGCTCCCACTTCTCCCGAGCCCCTAAAATAGTGGGGGACGAATGGGAGAAGAAAGGAGGAAGAATGGTGAATATAAGGCAAGGACAAATGGTTAAAAAAACCAGCTGGACCAGCTCTGGTCGATCAAAGCGAACCCTCTGACCAATTAGAGGCCCCATTGCTCGAAACTCTGTTCGTAATTTAGTCATAACTTTTTGCTCGGAACTCCGATTTGGGTGATCTTTATATCAATGGAAAGTTAATTAAAAAATCTACAACTTCACAAGAGGAAGTTTATCCAAATTTGTGATGGATTAATTCCAAAAATTCATAGAAGAGAATAGTCTGCAACAATGTTACCGATAAGACCAGATTTTGTAATTAGCTCACTTCGCACGCCGTTTTGACTAATGAGAAGCATGAATTGGTTTTCAGTCAAAATATGAAAGTTATAGAATGGATCATAACCTATTGATAAGCGCAATCAAGGACTCATTTGGACTTTGTATGAGAAAGTTATGACCTCTCAAAGTTGGCCAAAAACTTATTTCGGCAAATGTTCAATTTTTCACTATTAGCCACCAAATTCGACCAGGACTTCCGAAAGTACGTTCCAACCATGCACACATACTTAATATCATTAAAATAACTTTTTAAAAGTGTTGGATCAACTACGGAGGCTATGAAATGAAAATCGGCTCCTCCAACGAAGATTTTGCCTTAAACCGACTTAATAGAGGAATTGGCGCCAAAACAAAAATACAAGGCGTTACAAAAACCATTGATGGAACACAATTAATCAAATAAACTATAGAAATGAGTGTTTCGCTTTAATAATATGTTGGAGCATTGATCCCGAGTAGTGATGCACGTATTACTTCTAATAAATGCATGTTCTTCGTCTCTGCAACACCATTTTGCTGAGGTGTATTCGAGCATGTTATTTGATGAACAATTCCATGATACTTGAAATATTTTTGTAATCATGTATTCTACTCTATTATCACTCTGAAGTACTTGAATGGTGGCTTTATACTGTGTATTGACATGTTTGTGGAATCTCTTAAACAAAGAACTTATTTCACTTTTAGACTTCATAAGACATACCCATGTCATTCTTGTGTAATTAATGAGAGTAACAAATCAATGAGCACCATTTAAAAATAGAGTAGGCGAAGGGCCCCATTGTAGACACCCCAATTTGTGACCCCTGCAAGAACCCTAACGACTAACGAAAAGCATAGCTTTTGGAGTCCGGGCCCTACCCGAGCACCCGAAACTACCCCGAAGGGGTTTGTTGGCCAAACAAACCTGTATTTTAGGGGGATTATTGCGCGACAAATCAGTATGTCGCGCGACATTCTCTCTTATATCGCGCGACAAGTTCTCCGAACATAGACCAACCACTTTCTAACAAATCAATCTGTCAGAAAGGTCACTTCAGCCGTTTGTGGCGTGACATTGCCCCAAATGCCACGCGACACTTGCCTTTTCTGGAGAAATGTCGCGTGACAATCCCTCCCCAACACAATAAATAGGCCAACACCCCAAGGGTTAAAGAAGAAGTGGGAATCTAAAAATTTTATTATTCTATCCGATTTTCTGGTCTTCTATCAAGTTTATTCTACGATCGTCTTATTTTTGAAGAATTATCGAATTTGTTCTCGACACTCGGCTTGTCGCACTTCTAGAATCGAATTCTCGCTAGAGATCTCTTTGCCGTATTATATTTTCTCTCTTATTATTATTCTCGTCGAGAAGGTAAATAAAGTCTCTTCTACCATTTAAAATTAGATATATGTGTACTTGTTTTATTTCTGTTTTTATGTCCACATTTTATTTGAATAAACTTATTGCCAAGTTATAAAAAATCATTTGTAAAACCCGAAAGTAAGAATATTGTCGCCCGGATAAAAATAGGTTTTTTAAAACCTGGATCGATAAAACTTACTTAGGAATTAATGTCGGTCATGTCCCGTCTTCCACGTAAACTGCGATATCCGATAGAATTCTCCTCAACAAGTTCAAATTCCATATTAAATTAGTTCCAATACAAGATCCGGACTTTTCTAAAATAATCAACACGAGAAGACTGATATCATTATCTGAGGAAATAATACGGAAAACTCTCTTTTAGAACAAAAAGCTTTGTCATTTGTATTTACATCTTTCAAAAACAAACACCGGATCCTGGAACACAAAGGTTTTTATCCCTTTCCCCATTTTTCTCCCAAAATTAGGGTTTTTTTATTTGGGAAGTAATAGACTATCAGTAAGAGCATCCAAGTTTTTCAACATATAATAAACATATAAAGACCACTAGAGATCGAAAGGGCGGACTGGGTGCTTAACACCTTCTCAATCCATAACATAGTTTCTGAACCCTATAGAACCCTGGTTTCGTAGACAAACGTGTAAAGAAAGACTTATCTGTAGCCTTTTCTCTTACACAATTATTTTGTCTGTTTTCTCGTAAAACGTACTAGCAACTCTGAACGAATCCTCTTGCATCTAGAAATAGGATAGAGGGACACCCGATAAAGAATTATCAACCCATATAAGCAAATAGAACGACGAAATCCCTTCCGACGCTTCAGACCCCCACACACAGGATTGAGACCTGGGGGCTGCATTTGCGGATTCTCCCAGTGGCGACTCTGCTGGGGATACTAAAAAACTAGGCTCTTATATGTGGACTTTTGTTTATTTGTTGAATATCTACTTTTATTGCTTTTCTTACTTCTTTCCTATGTTAATTGATTGCGAAGAAACTTTTTTCTATTAAAAATGGAAGTTTTCCAAAATACGTAATAAAGATAATGATATTTGTAAAACCGACCTTTCGAACTTTACACGCACATCACAAATCATGCATTGGTTCTACGAGTGTGAAATTACCCCAAACCCTCGAAAGTATTATAAGTGAGTAGGGAGTTGGCTTATTTGGGTCAACATAATCTGTTCCTGAGGACCGAGTTCCTTTATAAGAACGGCCATCGGGAAACGGATGTCAGAGCGCAGCAACTAGGAAAACTCTTTGTAAGTCGGATAAAGCTCATCTAATCCAAATCAGAAAAGATGATCCATGGGACTCCAAAAATACAAAGCACCTAACAAGAAAGAGAAATCTATGGAACGATAACCCCATGCCGCTAAAGGGATGAACTCACCAAAATTCAAACCATTCTTGAAAGATACCAAGGCATCTCGGGCTTCGATAAAAGAAAAATCAGAATTTGTGCGATAAGAAGACATTGGGGATAAGGTGTGGGGATGAAGGAAGGAAGATGGGTGTATTTATAGCAAAAAAGTGATTCATGTACCTGTTTGTCGTGCGACAAACCCATATCCAGGAAGGATTATCGCGCGCAAACCCATTTTTGTTCATTTTTTATTCTCTTTTAAGACACGTAAAATCATTCTTGCCAAAAGAACCACTTTTGTATGCATTGTGCTTATTTTGTTCTTTTACAGGAAATCGCCGCACCATAACGTATGATTCCTAAACCCTACTAATTTTATACATATCATTTTCCACAAACTCATAGAGAGAAATATATATATATATATATCATGAATAAGAAATATAGAATCCAATAAAAACATTTTTAAAATTAAGAAACTACTAACATTCTTTACTACATTTTGGTCCAAACTACTAATAATAAAATGCAGAAAAGGAAACTAATCTACTCGAGCATGCTTCAACACGCTCCTACTATCACCCGAACCCTCCTCAGGAGTAAGATCAACTACTGGAGCGGCCTAAGGGGGAGGAACAACAACCTGAGAAGGCCCCGTCAACTAAACAGGAGCCGTGGGACAAATCACCAAGGACCGAGAGCGCCAGGAAGTAAAACCTTGATCGCCCTATGTTATTCATGCATATACACCATGGGATCTCAACCTACGAACTAGATAAGGTTCCAATTGTAGAGGTACTGGGCATGTAAGGCTCGCAGATCCGCCGCACGCACGCTCACCCGCTGTAAAAGACATAAAAAAGAAAATCAGCACAGTCAAAATAAACAGATATAGAGGAACATTAAAGGAAAATAAAGTGTATGCCTTATCGCCTATATGACCACCCGGGTAATTGAAAGTGTCCTCGGAAAGAGGGTACTCCGGTACTGAATATCGACGTAGACCAGCGCCAACATAGGAGATATCCCGAGGGAGTGGCAGTATGTCAACCGCAGGAACTGACGAACCCACAAGAATAGTAGCAAAAGTTGACCCACCCTCCTCACGGATCGGAACAGATGAGGCCTGGAAGATAAAACACTAACCCCTGGAGAGTAGGCCAGAGGGCCTATGGCTGTCGGTGGTAGCGAAGTTAGGGTGGCATACGTATGAACACTTGGAGGATCTGCAACAACTGTCTCCCTCAAAGGCGGGACCCCACTAGAAGGAGTAGCCGCCGCAGCAGGAGGGGTCTGCCCTAACTGCTTATAATCTGTCCCAAAATCCTCAAGCTCCCAGAACCTCTCAGAAAAACTAGTCCCTCTCTCTTAGCAGCCTCAGCATCGTCAAAAATAACTTCAGAGATACCGAAGGACCTGTAGGAAACTGAAAGCCCTCGGCCTCGACACATGGTTCCTCCACAGGCATCATCCGAGGTGGCTGCTCGGTAACTGCTGTCGTCCCACCTCCCTTACCCCCTCAGGTCTATCACCCCTGTCACCCTCGGCTGCAGCAGAAACACCCCTCTCTCCTTCGGGGTCCTCATTATCAGAATTCAAAATGTTATCCCTCTAATTAGGGACAGGTGGCAAGTATCCTGGGATAGTCCTAACTAAATGAGACTGGCCTCGTATATAGTTGGGATCACCGTCCAACGCTCGATATCGCTCGTAGAAGACTCGACCTCGAGTCCCCTTCCGCTCTCTCATCAGTTATCGGGCCGCAAATAAGGCATAATCACCTTCCTTGACAAAAGTCTGAAAGTCAAGCCCGTCCACTAGAGCCTGCACCATCACTGGGTCAATCTCGCTCACCCGCCTCATCAAAATCGGTAGAAATAACGGAACCCGAGACCACTGGGCCTGTGTGTGCTGGCGGATAAACATCTCGTCAAGATATAAATGAAGACCATACTCATCCCTAATCAACCGCCTGGTCCTCGAGGCGGTCAACGCACGGGCATACCTGAAATGGAGACCCAGATCACCCCAGGGGGCCCACTTAATCTGAAAATAAAAATAATTTCATTTCAGATATTTTTATTTTTATTATTATTTATAAAAAGCGGAATAAACAAAATATTAAAATACTTACGTTCTCCTCTAACAGGTCGTGGACAGCAGTCTCCCCGGTCTCTCGTGTCCGATATACATAAAGAGTCCTGTAGTTCCCCGCTATGAACAGGCAGAGAAAGGGGAGCTGATCATCGTTCTCAACGAGGAGATCTACATAGGCGTGACCCTGACGGGTGTAGGCCAAAAACCAACTCTGAAAAAAAATAAGAACATAAGGAGTATTAGCAACAATCGACAGATAATTATAAACGCAAAGTAAAGATAAGGGTCAGAGATATATACCTCCCACAACAAAGAAAAGCCCTTGAGGTTCAAGGCCAAATGGCGAAAAACCTGGTCCATAACATCGTAGAGGACAGCCAAAATGAAGCCACCCAGTCGTGATCAAACATAAGGCTAAAATCACGGATATAAGGTAGCCATCAGAGATGAGCCATGCCCCCCCCATGGGCCTAGAATAAATCATGGAGTGTCAGTAGTAGAAGGACATGAGCATACTGGTGCGCCTCCTGCCTAGTCAGCTGCCCTCCTGTAGCGACCAACCTAGCTCTTTTCGTCGTTAAGTGGGTAATCGAAATAGCCTGGGGGATCGTATCACCAGAACTCCGTCGCTCCAAAAACCACCCTAAGGCACCAACAATACCCTCCGGAGTAAGACGCATGGGAACATCGATCTGGATAGGGATCCCCCCCGAAGGTATCCAGTCAAAGCAAACAAGTCTAGAGGGGTCATTGTCATCTCTCCCTAGCAGCAATGGAACATGTGTGTGGTGTCCCACTAATGAGTCGCAAGGGCCGACACCAGAACTACTGCCCTAGACACTCGCTCCGGCAGGGCATCAAGAAAAGCGCCAAAGGGAGTCGCGAAGACCAATTCCTGAACAGGGGCTAGCACCTGACGCCAGTTAGAAGAAATGGTGTTGGGAGAACTCCTACCTTAGCCAACCCACTGCAAACAACAACAGATGTATATATATAAATAAATAGGGTTTATGAGGGTAAATTATGTAATTTTCCAAACCTGAGGTTACTTTGGTGTAATTATGAGATATATAGGGTTTATGAGGGTAAATTATGTAATTTTCCAAACCTGAGGGTACTTTATTGTAATTATAAGAGATATAGGGTTTATGAGGGTAAATTATGTAATTTTTCAAACCTAAGGGTACTTTGGTGTAATTATGAGAGAGATATAAGGTTTATGAGGGTATATTACGTAATTTTTCAAACTTGAGGGTACTTTGGTGTAATTATGAGAGTTATAGGGTTTATAAGGGTAAATTATGTAATTTTCCAAACCTGAGGGTACTTTGATGAAATTATGAGAGTTATAGGATTTATGAGGGTAATTTATGTAATTTTCCAAACTTGAGGGTACTTTGGTGTAATTATGAGAGTTATAGGGTTAATAAGGGTAAATTATGTAATTTTCCAAACCTGAGGGTACTTTGGTGTAATTATGAGAGATATAAGATTTATGAGGGTAAATTATGTAATTTTCCAAACCTGAGAGTACTTTAGTGTAATTATGAGAGATATAGGGTTTATGAGGGTAAATTACATAATTTTTCAAACCTGAGGGTACTTTGGTGTAATTTTGAGAGATATAGGGTTTATGATGGTAAATTATGTAATTTTCTAAACCTGAGGGTACTTTGGTGTAATTATGAGAGATATAGGATTATAAGGGTAAAATTATGTAAATTTCCAAACCTGAGGGTACTTTAGTGTAATTATGAGAGTTATAGGATGTATGAGGGTAAATTATGTAATTTTTCAAAACTTGAGGGTACTTTGGTGTAATTATGAGAGATATAGGGTTTATAAGGGCAAATTATGTAAATTTTCCAACCTGAGGGTACTTTGGTGTAATTATGAGAGCTATAAGGTTTACAAGGGCAAATTATGTAATTTTCCAAACCTTAGGGTACTTTATTGTAATTATGAGAGTTATAGGGCTATAGGGGTAAGCTATGTAGTTTCCTAAAAAACTAAAGGTATCACAGTAAAGTATGTATTTTTTAAACAATCGGATATTATTATCAAGCAAGTATGTGTACTAATATAGAAATTGTTTGATATGCAGAAAACGACAAAGATAATAAAATAAAAAAATGAACAGATATAAATACACAAAAGAAAGGATCTCGAGAAAACATACCAGAGACTGTCGACGAATCTCATGCGAGACCGGCTCCATCAGGAGCCAAGGAACGTCCGGGATTGGAGCTGCCCGAGTAACATCTCGGTAAACCACGACGCGACCGCAATCCACCCCGTCCTCATCGTACCAGTCGATGTCAGCCCAATCATTATGATGAGGACTACAACGAAGAACTCCCTGGGCATCAGTGAAAATAACCTCCTCTTGGTCACCCTCTAATCGGTCTGGCTGCATAGGGTCCATAAAAATATAGGAAAAGGGAAGGAGCAAATCGAGAGTTTGGAAAAGCAGTAGAGCTTCCTCGCTAAAGAAAAAAAGAAAAGAAAACTAGAGAGAGAAAGATAAAGGATAGAATAAGCTCAGCAAAGAGGTTATATACTGGATGCATTTGTTGCTCGACAAATGCCCATTTTGTCGCGTGACAAATGCCCATTTTGTCGCGTGACAAATGCCCATTTTGTCGCGTGACAAATGGATATCCATCGAAATGTCACGCGACACTTCGCCCCTTCCCCTAATTTTTTGACCTTTGTCTCATTTTTCTCCTGCAGGAATACTCCAGAAAAATAATTTTCAAGACCTTTCTATAAACCACACACTCGAGATGATGGTCGAAAGCAAAACCTTTTAAGTCATTTCTCTAAAAAAATCGCGAGAACAAAATCCACCTGTTAAGAAATCTCTGATCTCCCGAGAACCGAGACCATTAATGAGAAAGATAAAGTGTCAAAATAAGACGGGAATAAAAAATAATTGAAAGAGTAGAAAAGAGAAAAACTTGCACAAATGCCCAAAGCGAGCAAGAGAAACATAAATGAATAGAGTGACAGGGAGAACCACACTAAAAGTGACAGCTAAGCCAAACCGGCTCAGGGCTTCGTTTTGGGTGAGTAAGGCTCCTGATCACGCTAAAAGGGACAAAAAGACTCTTGGTCAAAAACAGAGAAGACCAGGAAAAGTCTTTCTAGAAAGAGGGAGAAATAAGGACTTCGAAAAATAGAAAACGATGTGGGCCTACAAAATAAAAGATGAAGACTAAAGAAATCAGAGATTTCCCTTTCAAACAAATTTTCTTTTCAGCACAATACAGAAGAGATGACTTGGAGATAAGCCTTCGAATCATCACTCTACGAAGAACAAAAGAAATCCAAAAAATGTTTTCTAAAATGGAAGTGATCTTGCTCGAGAAAACAAATAAGAGTAAAAATTTCAGAAAGATACAGAGAGATGGAGAACATTTTGACAAAGATTAAGCTCCCAATGAGTTTCATTCACCCACATAATCTCTCTCTCACTCTAGCAGTCGAAGAAAGATAATCGATTTCGCCAAAAAACAAACCGAATCAAAACCCTCTTTAAGAGGCAGTGTAAGCCCTCTTAGAGGCAAATCACAATCACAAGCCCTCCTAGAAGCAAATCACAAGCACAAGCCCTTGCCAGAGGCAAAACACTCACAAAAGCCCTCCTCAGAGGCAATTTTCATTATTTTATAGGTACAAGCCCTCCCAGAAAAGCAAGTGAAGCAATGGTAGTCCTCCCACATGAGACAAGCAGATTAAGTCTTCCCAGAGAGGCAAGTGGAGCAATAGTAGTCCTCCCACCTGAGGCAAGTATGGTAGTCCTCCCATATGAGGCGAGAAGAACAAGTTCTCCCAGAGAGGTAGTGGAGCAATGGTAGTCCTCCCATCTGAGGCAAGTAGAGCAATGGTAGTCCTCCCATTTGAGGCAAGTGGAGCAAAGAAAGCCCTCGAAAGAGGCAACGAGGTAACAAAATCCCTCTCTGGAGGCAAAACCAAAACACAAGCCCTCTCCGGAGGCACTCACAAACACTTCTACATACACGCCACTCTCTTAGAGTTCTTGCGAGAGTCATGGACCACGGTCTCTTCCAGTCGGCTCAATTCCTTACAAGCAAGTAGCTTGAGTCGAGAGGGTCTATAGACACCCCAATCTGTGATCCCCGCAAGAACCCTAAAGACTAATGAAAAGCGCAGCTTTTGGAGTTCGGGCCCTACCCAAGCACCTGAAACTACCCCGAAGGGGTTTGTTGGCCAAACAAACCTGTATTTTAGGGGGATTATCGCTCGACAAACCAGTATGTCGCGCGACAATCTCTTTTATATCGAGTGACAAGTTCCCCAAACACAGACCAACCACTTTTTGACAAATCAGTATGTCAGAAGGGTCGTTTTAGCAGTTTGTTGCGTGACATTGTCCAAAAGGCCGCGCAACACTTGCCTTTTTTGGAGAAATGTCGCGCGATAATCCCTCCCCAGCACTATAAATAGGCCAACACCCCAAGGGTTCAAAGGGAAATAGGAATCTGAAAATTCTATTATTCTATCTGATTTTCTGGTCTTCTATCAAGTTTATTCTACGATCGTCTTATTTCTAAAGAATTATCGAATTTGTTCTCGACACTCGGCTTGTCGCACTTCTAGAATCGAATTCTTGAAAATATCTGAAGAAGAAAAAGATTATTATTGCCAGAGATCTTTCTGCCGTATTATATTTTTTCGTCGGGAAGGTAAAGAAAGTTTCTTCTAGCTTTTAAAATTAGATATCTATGTACTTGTTTTATTTCCGTTTTTCTGTCCACATTTTATTTGAATAAACTTATTGCCAAGTTATAAAATAGTCTACTGTTTTTCAAAACAAGAACCCTGAGAAAAAAATCATTTGTAAAACCCGAAAGAAAGAATATTGTCACTCGGAAAAATTAGGTTTTTCAAAACCTGGACCGATGAAACTTACTTATGAATTAATGTCGGTCATGTCCCATCTTCCATGTAGATTGAGATATCCAATAGAATTCTCCTCAAGGAGTTCAAATTTCATATTAAATTAGTTCCGATACTAGATTCGGACTTTTCCAAAATAATCAACACAAAAAGACCGATATCATTATATGAGGAAATAATACGGGAAACTCTCTTTCAAAACAAAAAGCTCTGTCATTTGTATTTACATCTTTCAAAAACAAACACCGGATCACGGAACACAAAGGTTTTTATCCCTTTCCCCATTTTTCTCCCAAAATTAGGGTTTTTTTATTTGGGAAGTAGTAGACTGTCAGTAAAAGCATCCAAGTTTTTCAACATAGAATAAACATATAATGACCACTAAAGACTGAAAGGGCGGAACGAATGCTTAACACATTCCTAATCCGTAACATAGTTTTTAAACCCTATAGAACCTTAGTTTCATAAACAAACGTGTAAAGAAAGGCTTATTTGTAGCCTTTCCTCTTACACAATTATTTTGTCCGTTTTCTCGTAAAATGTAATGGCAACTCTAAACGAACTCTCTTGCATATATAAATAGGATAGAGGGACACCCGATAAAGAATTATCTACCCATAAAAGCAAATGGAACGACGGAATCCTTTCCAACGCTTCAAAGCCCCACACAGAGGATTGAGACCCGGGGGCCGCATTTATGGATTCTCACACCCATACATCAAAGTTTATTATCATGAAATAAACTGAATATTTATGAAATGATGATTGAAAGAAAATACGATTTCTCTTTGTAAGTTCACAAGTTTTACAACAAAAATCAGAGAGTTCAACATTCCTAAAAGTTTTAGGAAATAGCCTTTTTAAACAACTAAATGATACATGACTTAATTGGTGATGCCATAGCCAAATCTCATCCTCAGCCTTTTTTCCTAGAGTCGCGTCAGTTTATAAGGCCTGATGTAACTGATTCGTGCACTTTAATCTCAAATTTAGATAGTACAAGTTTCTTCGCCTAACACCATAACCAACTGTCTTCCTCATCTAAATATCCTTAAAGACACAGTGAGAAGGCCAGTAAACAACGATACAATTTAAAACATTAGTAATCTTAGCAACATACAATGAATTATTTTTTACTGAGGGTAATATGAGCACCGAATTTTAATTTTGAGAATCTAATAAATGAAAGGATCTTTCCCCAATAACAGGGATTGGATCACCAGTAGCTATGGAATTTTTTTTTAAATGAATGGGTAAGAGAATTGACCTGTGTAAAATTGAATATCACATGATATGTTATAACATAATCAATTATCCATGTATCATTCAAAACATATGCATAATTTAATAAATTACTAGGTGTCCTAGTGATTGTAAGCAATCCCGAATTTCTTTTATCATCACCTTGATTTGAACGAAGACTCTAGGATTGACCCCATTAGTTTGGATAACCAATTACTTCAAAATATCATTTTCTTGAATGTCCGGTTTGTCCGCATACCGAACAGTGTGGATACTTTGAATTGCTCCAATAATTTTAAAATTGTGAGATACCTATTTGGTTTATGTGATTCGGCCAATTTGAGATTCTTTGGGATCTATCTTGATTGTTTGAGTTAGATTGATTCGATAAAATATGGTTGCAGGCCATTATGAGGTTGTAAAATTGAAAATTTTAGTTTAATTATAAAAAAAATAATTCTATAATTATGTTCAAAAGGTTCAAAAACCCCAATGTTAATTAATGGTCAAAGTCAACTCTACGTCAGAGTCAACAAGGTTGAGGTGGCAGATAATATGGCAGTGGATTGATGTGGCAATGACACATGGCAGTTAAGCTTGATGATACGATAGTCGATATTGAAGCTAACTATGATGATGTGGCAGTCAAATGTGGTGTGATTTTGATTTAACAAGGCTGAGATTTGGGGATGGGTCGTGTTGGTTGCATCGTGAGGACCAACTAAGTGGACCATATTGTAGTATAGAGAGAGATGAGATAATATGAATTGTATTGAATAATTAATTTGAATTGATACAGGATGACCTTATTTATAAGGTTATGCATAAGGGAAAAATAAGGAAATATAAAATAATAAGAAAACCTATTTAATTATAATATATTCTAGAGATAATGGGTTATAAGGTCTCGTTCCGTAATGTTTTATAACTCTAAGGTTTGACTCATGTTTAATAAAGGGAAGTAGTACTAATTTCATAATTTGATTTTACAATAAGGATACTTTTCATAATATTAATTTATTTTAAGGAAAATGATAAATGTTGATAGACAAAAATACCCCTAATTAAAAAGTTGAGTGAAAAGTGCTGGTGCATACATGGGGGGAATAAGGTATTTTATTAATTAATTAATTATAAAACTAGTATGTTTGGCTCGAACGAAGTATAAAATAAGAAGCTGCTGAAGAAGAAATAGAAGGGGAGGGGGGAGTTGTCGGAAAAAACTAAAGAATATTACCTTTTAATGAGAACTAGTCTTTGAGGGAAGAAGGATGAGATCGAGGAGAACGAATCATTATTACTGTTATTATTATTATAAGCGAGTGAACAAGGTTGTGATGAAACAACAGACAACATTGAGTTTGAGAGAGAGAAAAATAAAAATGGCAGGCGGAATAGCATACAACGATTTAGGCTACCGTCCAAGTATTTCTCCACAAATCGGATAAAATATCTCCTTTATCCGATTCACTCTCTCTCTAATGATGGCGACCACTCTTGTGTCTACTGAATTCCAAGGTTATGACTGCTCCTTGCATCACTCTTTTATGGAGATATATATATATATATATATATATGTATTTGGCAGAAAATGACACTCATATGTATTATTTTATAGTTTTATTATTTTTCTGATTTAATAGTCATGTGCATAAATAAGTTGTAATGTGGGATTTATATATGTATGATGAAGAAGCACTTCAGGTGTTTGTTGTAATGACTGTTAGAATGTTAGGTAGCTTTGCAATGGGTAGTTTTCACAATTTGACAATTTTGGATTCTTATAAGCACTGCCAAATTCCTAAGTTAGTTTGGGAAAAAAACAATGGGAAGTTTAGCAATCTAAATCTATTAATTCAAAAGGTTTTACCTAAAACTTATCGAAAGATTGCATGAAATTTATTAGTACTAAATCTGATTGCAGTGCTAACTAAATGCATTTAGCACCTTCTAGTTGTGTATTTAGCATTTTCTGGTTATTGTTCAGAAAGTGCTAAATATATTTAGCACGCACCTTCTGGTTGCTATCCAGAAGATACTAAATATATTTAGCACTTTCTCGTTGCTATCCAGAAGGTGCTAAATGCATTTAGTACCTTCCGATTGCTGTTAGTGTCATAATGAGACGTGAGATATTATAAGGAATGAGTATTGGTGTCTTTTTTGTACAGTATCCTTAATTTACATGACTTATTTTTAAATGTCCTTTATAATTATACTATTATTAGAATGAGCCTTTATGCCTAATTGCCTATATATTCTAACATTAACAATAGCATTTCTTATAAATATATGATGGGGGGTATTATTGCTAATTTTATATTTTCAATATTTCTATATATAACTTTCAGTAGTAATATGATTATTAGTTAGTAGTATTATAATATAATTAAACTGCAACAATATAACTAAAACTCAATTTAATTTTTTCATAACCATGTGAACTAGAACATATTTAAGACCATCTCCAGCAACATTGTACATTCTTATTTTGTGTAAAATTTAAACAACTTGTAATTTTTTTGATCTCTAGCAATAATTTAAGATATTTGGACACATAATATTTGTGTAAAAGTAGGGTGTATAAACTACGTTAAAAGAGATAAATGAAATAATAATAAAATAAAAAATAGAGAAGAATGATGGTAAATTATGGAGAGATATTAGAGAGGATGGAAATGAAAGAATAGTTAAAAGAAAATGAAAAATTATGAAATAAAAGAATGCATTTAATAGTAACACATGTCATCATCACATTAAAAGAAACAATTTTACCATCTATCTATATTATAAAACATCAAGTTTGACTAAATTTATTTTCAAAAATTATAAGAATCTAATGACTAAAAATATACATGTTATAGTGTGCATTAACTTTACACCCTTGGATGAGATTTATACACAAACCAAGATATTACATCAAAGTTAAAATACTCACATCAATAATATATACAAAATAAATTCTCACACACCAATAATTGTTTCTAAATTAAAAATGCCATAACTTAAAATAAAAAAATTCAAAATGTAATAAAAATTTAATATTTAAAATCTACTAATTAAGATCGATTAAACAAGATCATCATGACTACAGAATTGTGTAAAAAAACTAAAAATTATTGAGTAACATTTAACACCCAAATTTAATAGAAAATTAATATTTAAAATCTACTAATTAAGATAAAGCAAAACAATCACACCAATAATATACACATAATAAATTCTCACACAAATAATTTTTTCTATATTAAAAATGCCATAATTGAAAATAAAAAATTCAAAATTTAATAAAAATTCAATATTTAAAATCTACTAATCAAGATCAATTAAACAAGATCCATCATGAATATAGAATTGTGTAAAAAAAATAAAAATTATTGAGTAACATTTAACACCCAAATTTAATAGAAAATTAATATTTAAAATCTACTAATTAAGATAAAGCAAAACACTCTCACAATAATATACACATAATAAATTCTCACACACCAATAATTTTTTCTATATTAAAAATGCCATAACTTAAAATAAAATAATTCAAAATTTAATAAAAATTTAATATTTAAAATCTTCTAATCAAGATCAATTAAACAAGATCTATCATGACTATATAATTATGTAAAAAAAATAAAAAATATTGAGTAACATTCAACACCCAAATTTAATAGAAAATTAATATTTAAAATCTACTAATTAAGATAGAGCAAAACACTCACACCAATAACATACACATAATAAATTCTCACAGGCCAATAATGTTTTATATATTAAAAATGCCATAACTTAAAATAAAAAATCCAAAATTCAATAAAAATTTAATATTTAAAATCTACTAATCAAAATCGGTTAAACAAAATCCATCATGACTATAAAATTACGTAAAAAAAAATAAAAATTATTGTGTAACATTTAACACCCAAATTTAATAGAAAATTAATATTTAAAATATACTAATCTATATTACGAAACATTATTTTTGACCAATTTTTTTTTTCAAAAAGTATAAGAATCTAATGGCTAAATATAAACATGTTATGGTGTGTATTAATTCTGTACTCTTGGATGAGTTTTATACACACATCAAGATTTCATATCAAAGTTAAAACACTCACACCAATAATATACACACAATCAACTCTCACACACTAATTATTTTGTCTACATTAAAAATGCCATAACTTAAAATAAAAAATTCAAAATTTAATAAAAATTTAATATTTAAAATGTACTAATCAAAATCAATTAAACAAAATCCATCATAATTATAGAATTATGTAAAAAATAATTCAAGAAAAATTATTGATTAATATTTAATCACATATTTTATGTGTTTGTATATTATGGCATTGAGTTTAATTTGTTAAAAAATCATTTTGCCGAGATCAAAAAATAAGATTAAAAGATTCTTTAAAAAAATTAAAAACAAGTTTGTCTAATCCGGAGTACTTTTAGGTTTTCTAACATTAAATTTTATTGAACCTATATTTCGGTTACTCAAAACGTTAGACTATGCTAGACAATAAGCTTAAAATAGACTGATTGATATTTGTTGATTTAAATTCGTCACAATTTATTCTATTTTATTATCATATCTTATTTATTTCACTGTACCGGATGGCTCGGGTATACCCTAGTTATATATGAAACGATCGATTTTTTTTATGAAATTTGGTGTATAATTTTCTCTATATAACTTGATCGTGTCGACCAAATTTCTTAATTTAGAACAATGGCAGATCCAAAATTTTAAATTTGGGGTGCCAAAATACAAGCAAGTTGTTTTATTTGAAATTAATTAATCGTAAAAATAAGATGAAAATAGCCTAATTGAATTGAAGAAGATCCATAATTTGTTGCGTGTTAACTTAATTATGTTTCTCTTTTTTCATCTTAAGAGAAAAACCCATAAGGATGCAAAATGTTACAAATTTTATCTATAGAATTAAATTTAAAGAGGTTACTATAGTGTAATATATTTATAAATAACAAGTAATATTACTACTCATATTCAAAAACTTAGGGCCGCCAAAACACTCCTCTCACCCCCTCTGTCCGCCACTACTTCATAAAATTCTTTACTCTTTATTTTATTTATTTATTTAGATTTTTTTTTTTTAGAAAAAGGTTTAATGTCACGCGTGGTTGGTTTTGATGTAACATTTAGATTTATCATTTAAAGATATATTATTGAAAGAATTTTTTTACAGCCGTCATTTGAAATGAATAACTACCACCGAAAGTGAGAGTTTTAATTTTGGTTTTGACCACAGATCAAAATAAATAAATAAAAAATTGGCTTTGACCATCTCACTAACACAGTAAAAGATTCACCGAGTTTTTTTACCAACACTAGTTAAATTTTTTAATATCATAAATCAGTAAATTCAACTCATTTAAATCACCCATAATTCATTTTTAATCTCTTTCTTTTTCCAATCAAATTATTTTTTCTAATAAAGTTGAAAATTAAAATCGCCTAGGTGCTATGAATGGCTGCCACCGAATCATGGTCGTGAAATGTATCTTTAATCCTAAAAAAACATGAGTTCAAAAAACATGGTTGTGAAATGGATGTACATATATTTTATGGGTCATGTTAACGTGCGTTTTAAAAATATATAACAACAGTCTATTTATAAAAAGATTAAATTTTTAGTACACATATTAAATAAATATTTTTTAATAAAATTTTGTGAAAATAATTTACGTACTCATGATAGAGATGGGAAATAAAACTGAATGAAGGTTGTTAAATAGGGTTTGAATTTTCATACAAAAAGTTTATTATTATTATTATTCATATTATGATTTTTATGTGTCCTTAAGTCGTGTATTAATATTATTATTATTTTTTCTTTAATTTTTATTTCCCAAACATGTCACTCAGAAAATAGGTAAATGTCGAATGAGTAATTACTAATTAGTAGACTACCGTTCTTGCGTGGAGGAATCTAAGCCTGACCACCTGTTCACATGGTAATATGACACCTGTACGCCACAATCACTCTACGTGTGGGCTACAACCACGTGTCCAGTTGACTGGGAAGATTCGTTCTAATCTGATACTCAAACGTGTTAAAAACAATTAGAGAATCACTGTAGTTAATTTAGAGGTCGACCCATAAATTATTTAATTTATAATATCTTAATTATTAATTTAAGTTTGTGATTTTATATAATATGTATTTACGTATTCTAATTTAATATCTTATATATTAATTTAAGTTTGTAATTTTATGTACTAATTTATTTTTTTGCAATCAAACATTCAAATTATATAATTTATGAATTAGACAATTTTAACTTGTTTAATTTACAACCAAACATGCTCTTAGGAAATGCTATCATCACACACCATTTTACTTTTTTACTCTCCCTCTAAAAAAAAGTCTAACAACACTATTGGCACACGCTGCTTTTTATTTATTTATTGTTAATTAATAGTTAAAATATTAAACTCAAATTATTAATAATTAATGACTCCAAAACACTTAAATTCAAATTAATCCCATCTAAATTATGATTCCTTTTAATTTACTACCCCTACCCCCACCCCCATAGCGACCACCACAACCATCATAAATATCTAGTTTACCACCCTTTTCTTCTTCCTCTTCATCATCATCATTATCATTGTTATCATTTAGTTTACCATTTAGTAAGATTTTTTTTATTATCTTTTTTATAAAGGTGTATTCGGTTACTCATAGCCAAATCAAGCTCATGTTGTTATGTTGTTTATCACAAAGTTAAGTTTTGTGTCATTTTTTCAATGTGCTTTACTCAATTCTATGATGAACGCTACTCGGTTTATAGAAATCGAGTATACCTTTATTCATAGCAGAAAATCTATGTCAATCTAAGTAGACAGGCAGAAGCAACTGTGGGGGTACTTGAACTTGTGATAAAGAAGATTTGTGTCTTTTGTTAAAAGATGGGGAAGAATATATGGAATGATTAGCTTGTGTGTTTGTTTGAATTGTAGAGATCGAGAGAGCAGAGCGATTGGATGGGATAGCAGCAATGGTTGATTTGTGGAAAAAGAAATTGGAAGAAATTAAACGATTGAATATAAGATTTGTGGAGTGAGTAGAATGATTTGATTTGTTTTTTTTAAATGAGAGAGAGAGAGAGAGAGAGTGTGTGAATTGAGTGTTTTTTTAAATTAATATTAATTAATCATAAAATTAAATATGGAATGTACTTATAGAGTGTTAAAGAAAAATAGAGTGTTAAAGAATAAAATGGCGTGTTTCAATAATAGCCCCTTAATTTACACTAGTTTAGTAAATGGTGATAAGACTTTATGTCAAGTTCACCAATTGATGAACTTTTGTAATATCATTTGAGTAACTATTTTAAGTCACTTAATCTTGAGTCCCTCAATGCTAGTTTGGTTGGAGTTTTTCTTTAATTTTAAAATTTTAAAATAGTAAATTCACACTAAAAATTTCTTATAGTTCATATTAAAATGTTAATTATAAATTGATGAAATTCAAACTTTCTTTTACAAAATTTCAAACTAAACAATCACCCAACGTTAGCTTTATTTTTCAATAAAAACTTAAAAAAGATAGTCCTTAGTTTTACTTAACCAACCCTCTGAAAAAATAAGAGCCGGGGCGCAAGCGGAAGTGAATTTAAACAAATTAACCCTAGGTTCGTTATTTGGCGGTTAGATTCTCAAAAAAACAATTTTAATCGAATCAAAAAGTAAACTTAGAATTCTATAGATTTTAATTCTGGAAACTTGTTTAATCTTTTTTAATACGCAGCAATTAATAAAGCAATTAAACATATAAGCAAACATCATAATTAACGAGGTATCCTTGCAATGCAGGACTAATCCTCAACAATCCACTATATGCACAAAAGTTTACATACACGATTAATCTCAAACCATACAGACTTACAAAACTTGAGTCGCACAAGCCGCCTGCAAAAGTCTTCACCTTCTGCGCGTACAGTCCTCCTATCCGAATCACACGAACAGGTTCACAATGAATCACTCACTAAAGTATCACACTGTTCTTCAACTTCGTTTGCGAATCACAAGCATTTTGGGATCTGAATGTTCTTTATAAAAAGAATGATTGCTTTGCCATAAATAAAAAGCCCTAAGGTGATTTTATATTTTGAGATTTTTAATATCTCTCTAAGGTTTAAAAATATCTCTCAAAACATATGAAAAAGTGTTTTCAAAAGTGTTTCAAAGTCCCTTACTCTATGGTCCTATTTATATACAAATATAAAAACTAACTTATTTTAAAAAAGGGTTAAAAATAATTAAAAATAATTTTTTTGCGATAAAAATACACCTTCCATAAATAAAGGCTGGACCGATCTAAGCACAAATCATGTACGGGTCGGAATTTTGGAAAACAATTCCTTCCCTTGAAAATGCGCCGGACCGGTCCAAGATATTAAAACTTGTACCGTTCCACCCTTTGTCAATTGCATTAAAGGCTGGCCAATGGAAAAGTGACATGTGGCAATGGTGAATTTGAATTAAAAGGCAACCAAACACTTTCTAAACATCTTCACGTGGGTTTTAATAAGGTGGGGACCACTTGGATTTTTTGACTTCTTAACTTTCCTAAATTAATTAATTAATCATTTATAAAATCTTTTTTTTAAATCTTTTTCCTTTTAATTAATTTTTCTATTATTTTTTTTTTTTTTTGCGTATTAAATTCGTTTGAGCTCCAATTCGACTCAAATTTTTTGAGCAACTCAAGGAACATATTAAAAATATAATCCAAGAGTTTTTTTCACAAATTCGGTTCGTAGAAGTATTACGAATGCGAGAAAAACACTAATAAAAATTAATTCGACACAAAAGGATTTTCTAAAAATACCACCTAAGAAATTATATTCAAATACTAATGCTCACTGTTTCTTTTTCAATGTAATTCCTCAGTGCATCGTTTTGGTAGTTTGGCTTGCTTGTAATTCTTCAAGTACAATCTTGAACGAGTTAAATAATTTGCAAACAACTGTGTTTTTGTCGAAATAATAAAGTCAACCAAAATATAGATTTTACACCCTCGATCGATCCATTTGTCCATAAAAGCATCTCTAATGTAATTTTGGATTAGAGAAAAATAAAGTGCCACATAAGATATATAAATGTTGAACTAGAAATACAATTTCCAATGCAAACACAGATATTAACCATTAAGGTGATGTGACAAAAATAGGGGAAGACATTGTGAGAGTAACCGGCTATTTAGTGGGTCTCTTAAATAATGTTTAAGTGGCACATCATTATTTTTACTTCCATATTTGATTTTTTAAACTTTAAAATATGTTAACTTTTATTTCATAATTATATTTTCTATAAAATTTATATAATTAAAAAGTATTCGTCAAGATCGATAAAACAAGATCCATATTTTTTATTAAATTTTTTGATGAATAATATTAATAGCTATTTTATTGAAAACACTGTTGGAGATGATTTTTTTTAGAATTGACCATGAAGAAAAAATTTTATACTATGTAAGAACCATGTCTTTAGATATACTTACGTGTTCATATTTTTAATAGATGTAATTCACCTTAACATTGTAGATGCTCTAAGTATAAGGATCTAGTTGTAGTATTTTAATAAAATAAAAAATTTAAATTATTTTTAAATTCATTTGTGCATGTTTTGAATGGTTTCCCAAATGGATAAACTCATAACAAAATGGTTGAAATTAAGTATTTTGGGATGATACTTATCCGTGTAACCATCTATCTATATTTAGCTTCTTGATGCTTTATATATGGCCAAATGTTTTGATGGATTAGAGAGAGAGAAAGCTCCTTGGCAATATCTAAACTTCAGCATAGTGATCTATACTATTTTCCATATATATATTTTAGCAATTAGGTCATTGACTCGTTTTATTTATCTTTATGTAAATATGTAAAAGACAACGCTGCAAGCTTTTGCATTTTTATCTTGAAATCGTTGTTAGCCGCCAATACCAACACATGGGAGGCAATATTATCTTTAAGATAGTGATTCACCGTGACTCTTACACACCAGCATTTCTATTACATTACTTTTGTTATTTTAGTATAATTGTCTATTATTATGATAACTATAATTTCATTATAATTTTACAAATCAAATCTAATTTCTCCAACAATCTAAAGACAATATTGGTTTTGATTTGAAAACAGTATAAGTGATCGATATATATTTTCTACTAAACGAAAATGATTTCCTATTTTTTTTTTTAAATTATTCCTTTAAAGTCTTACTAGTATATTATGCAACAACTATTGAGTAAGTTCAACTTTAATTAATTACCTTATCAGATTAGATTAGATTAGATTAGGTGTGTATGTGCTTGAAAAGGAATATATATATATATGATAGTTGTGAAGCTTCTCTCAATTAAGTATCGTTGAGTAAAACTTTTAATGGATCATATTCACTAATTCTTTTACTAATTCTGGGACATAGCCATGCAGCCGAGGGCGATAAAACAATAGGAAAAAAGTTTTATTTTAGGTAGTTAGTTCACGATGTTATCATGAGCAGCACACTACAATCATCCCAACAGGCTTGACAATTTTCCGTAGTCTAAAATTGTTTCATAATAATTTCATTTTCTATGTTATCTAATAATTGACTTTATACATATAAAACCATGTTATAATTTATCTACATTGTTGTGATCGGGCAAAGATGTTTTTATAATATTTATGATAGAATTTGTAACAAAACACAAATTTTAAGTAATACATGAGTGCGTATTATGTACTGAAAATTTGTTTTGTCACAACTAATAAAGCGAAAATGGGCTTCAGTCACTAATTGAACAATTTGTTGTACTAAGTGCAATATAAAGTTAAACATCCCCCAAACAAAAGAGAGATGTATGAGTTTTAGTAAATATTATGTTAGTTTATCTTAATTATAATTTGAGTAAATCTATTAGCACTCCAAATAAATATTTTAACCACTCTCAAATTACCCTAAGTGATACTTTAGATGCAATTTTTTTTTACACTTTAATGCATTGAAAGCACTTTTTGGGATACTAAAAGTCATGCCCTAATATTTTTATCATTATATTTTTAATTACTTTACACCTAACCTTTATATATTTTTTTGATATTAAATGTATACATTTTTATTTTTGAGAAGTTGAGTGGGAGCTTGAGCCCCCACTAAGTCTTAATTGGCTTCGTGCCTGTATATTTCAGGTTTTTAGTTAACCAATTTCTCGATAGAATTTTTTAATGAAATTTGATAAAAATGATCTATTAATTATAGATATTATTTTTATCATAAAAAAATTCAATCCGTTTACTGTTTAAAATAATTGATCCAATAAAAATTGGTACTTTTAAAATCCTTTATTTATATATATTATAATATATAATTCCACTCCAAATATTATGGGTTACTCTATTTGCTTTGCTATCCTTGAACGATGGTGGATGGTAATTGGGTTTATTGTAGAAGGGGCCCATCCGCAGAATAGGATTGATGTGGTTCCTTAGTAGAAAGATTGTGGGTGAGTAATCATTATAAGTGATTATTATTAGAATTTTAATTAATATACGGAAAATTTTACTATAAGGATGTGTTTGAAGTGTCGTATTAGAGAGTTGAATAAGATTATTTAATTTTATTTGGACATGATAAAAATATCCCAGCTCTTATGTGGAATTTGTTAATTTCTCTCTTGGTGGGATAAGAATGTTAAGTAGAATAAATAATATGCTTAAATATCCAATCCGGACGAACACCAAACATATGATAGGATAAAGTTATTCTATACCACCCTTTATCCCGCGCGTCAAACACAACCCAATGGTATATAATATATGTACTATTTTACAAACCTCTGCATTTTTCTTTTACAAAATAATAATAATAATAATAATAATAATAATAATAATAATAATAATATAATGACAATTTGTTGCTTGTTATTAAAATCAAGGCCTTAAAACCCACATGTTTACTAATATAATGTTGTTTTTTAGACCGAGAACATGCTATTTAATCAACAATTTGGAAAATAGTATATATATACAAAAAATTCTTATATGGTTAAAAGTATTTTTAATGGTTGTGTAAATATTAAAGTATAAATTTAATGTGTCAATCCACTTTTATACAAAACTTGAAGTATAAAAAAATTGTACTCCAACAGTAGTTTTGCAAACTCTTGTATAAAATTTGAAATAGCCAATAAGATTATAGCACATGTTAAATGTCAATTTAAGAAATTTAATATTATTTTTTCTTAAATTTTTGTATACATAATTTTATCATAATAATAGATCTTATTTTGTATGTCTTGATGAGTAGATTTCAAATATGTAATTTTAATTAAAATACACATTTTATATTAAAAAAATTATATTTTAAAGTTTTATAAAAATTATGAGAATGATAATGTCTCAATGCAAATTGAAAGTGTATTTTACATATTTATTTTACACAAAATGTAAATTTAAAACATTGCTGGAAATAAAATATTTTATAAATTATATAAATTTTAGACAAAACAAAATTATAAAAATCGTTTAAAAATGTTCTAAAGGCCCGGTGTATGTATAATGGTTAATAGTTGAAATTTTTGACTGCGCGATCACATGAAGAGACCTTGACATGTATATAAAATACACTCCTTAATTTAATAATTTTACTGTTTGGCTTATTTATTAACAAAATCACATTTATTTTATATTCGTGAGCGTTATACTTAGGGCCACCTGATACACTAATTAACAGTAATTAAGTTTAATTAGGAGGGTCCATATATAATTATCGTGTCTATAGTATAATATATATTTGATAATTGTAACATCATCAGTTTACCTAAATTCTAGCTCGCTAGTTTACTCAAGTTTTGAAGAGAAAATTATGGTATTTTGTTATGTCAAATTCATGAGCCTAAATTTGAAATTCTTCAGTGTTCTAAAATATAGTTAAATGGGCCTTTAGTATGGTTTCGATAACTTACAAATGTGTGGGTATCATTTCTCTATTTTTGGGATTTACAAGAATACGAGGTCATAGGAGACATGAAGAAATTAAGTGGTTTTTGTTAGTAAAATATCGTGGAAAATTAAAAATTGGAAATTAACATATACAAATAAAGTGTAAAACGAGTTTCGTGTTTTACACAATCTCTTTAAAACAATTACGCTGCCTCTCTTAGTGCTTTGAGACTTGCTAACGACGTTTGTTTCCAGGATAAAATAGTGTAAGAGTGTTTACCTTTGCACTTTGGTGTCACTCACTGAACGAACGTATTTTGTGTTTGAGCTTTATCACCAACGAAAGTAAGGCTAGTTCTAGAGGAAGAAGAGAGAATTCGTGAAAGTAGCCTGTTTTTGAATGTGTCGAATGAGTGTACCAAAGTCACCAATTTATACTCAAAGAATGAGCGTGTTAAAACTTTTCATCAATTTAATGGGAATTAACAAAATTCAAACCAACGGTTTTAATCCCCATTAATAGTAAAAGTTTAATAAAATTAATGGTATTTTAAACAATTTGTTTTGGTTATTAAGTGGTTAATTATTTATCCGTTAAATTCGGTTTGTCATTTGCACCCCCTACACTAGAGTGTGCGAGAGAGCGCCTTATTTTCCTTAGAAGCTTATGAGCTAGTGAAATGTGATTCTTTATAAACTCATAACTTTTCCCACAAAATTTCAATGTGGGACTTTACACTTTCCATTATATTTTTCATCTCAAGTAGCTCACTTTAGTTGACAATTTCTCATTTATTCTATATCCATTTTGATCAAACAAATATACAATTTTGATGCACTCATGGAGGAGAACACAAATTTATAATTACCTTTCACAACCAAGTGTGAAATCCAGTTCAAAATTACCCTCAAAACGGCTCAAAATGACTTTTATACCCATTTTTCCCAACAGTTTTAAGTTGGTGAAAGATCAAAATAATATGTTTTGAGCATTAGGTAATAGACCACTAGTAACGAGTAAATAACTCAAATAATACTTTATTCTTAATAGGTAAAAGACTACTAGCTATTACTATTATTGTAGTTCTTATTAGTTGTCTACTGTTCTCATTCAATTAATGATATTCCTAGTAGTAAGGCTACTAATTATAATAATGACATTATGACAGATATATTTATATGATGAAACTATTTTTAAATAATTTACATCGCGCCACTTAGCACTTATGGAAATGTTAATGGACTATAAAGTTTGAGGTATTAAAATTATGATGGATGTAATATTTTTTATTATTGTATTGAGGTGCTATACCATGTATTCTCCTGAGAGGAGCCTTTACCTCTAGACTAACATTGAGGCTGGATTCGTTAGTGTCGAGGTGGATGAGTCACTAGGGAAGTAACTTAACTTTTGTGATTGGAGATGTGATGTGCTGAAGAATTGTGATGTTATGGAAGGCTTTTACCTTGAATGAGTTTTTAGGCGGGCAATATCTTGTAAGGTACACGTGACATGCACTTTTAGAGAATTCACTTAAGTGAGAGTTAGCTTAAAGTCACGACTGTTAGAATTGGGATATTATCTAAACCTCTAGCATTAAAATCAAGATAGAGTGCATATCTCTTAATAGCGCTAACCCCAAAACCATTTCCCATATCAATACTATATGTGAAGATAGAAGTTTAGTTAAGGAATCTAGTTCAAGACATAGTCCACTATGATTTCCTCAAATGGAAATTGTTAACACTAAGCATATGTTTAAGTCTGGAAGGTTTCTATGCCTACTACACAATATTAAGTTGCTCTATTTTATTTTATTTTTATTTTGAGGTTTTAAATTTCAATACATTTCAACTGTAAAATTTTCCGATCTCATTTCAAAATAAAAAAGGACAACTATTTTTATCAAAATATTATTTTCTGAAAATAGTAAGGGATTGTTGGAGTATTTTAATAAAATAAATAATTTAAGTTATATTTAAATTCATTTGTGTATGTTTTGAATGGTTTCCCAAATGGATACACTCATAACGAACTAATAGTTGGTTGTACCAAATTCAAAGTATTTTGGGATGATACTTATCCGTGTTTATCAATCTATCTATATTTAGTTTCTCTTAGTGCTTTATATATATAATGGCTAGATATTTTGATGGATTAGGGAGAGAGAAGGTCCTTGATAGTATTTAAACTTTTAATTCGGTATAAGCAAGGAATATCTTCAAATATAAAGGTTTCTTTGATAACAACATGAAAATAAAAATAATAATAGTTGAAAAATATATTGAGACATGCGGTGAGATATCTTTTTACTTTGTACCTTTTTCCATGGAGAAATTTTTTTGGGTGATTGAGGAAGAAAAATTTTCCATAGAAAATTATGAAGAATGGAAAACATCTACTCATAAAATGAGTATAAATTGGAAAATATCTTATTACATGTCTTAATTTATTTTCTAACTTTTTACCAAATCAATTGTTTTATATTTTTCTTTTTCATGTTGTTATCAAACGGAGCCTAATATTTTTCATATATATATATATATATATATATTTGAGTCAAGTGATCGTAAATTAATTTTATTCGTCTTTTCGTGAAAGTGCATATGAAAGAGACAACTCTGCAAATTTGTCTTTGAGTTTTATCTTAGAAGCGTTCACCACTAAAACTTATACGTAGGGAATCAATATTATCTTTAAAGTAACGATTCATCGTGACTCTCACATTCCACCGATATTTCTATTACTTTACTTTTATTATTTTAATATAATTGTCTATTACCCCGTATTATGTTAGTATAATTTCGTTATACTAATTTCCCCAACATATTTATCCTTTGTCTCGTCGATCAAGACTCCCTTGTTGCTGTGGACGCTCCATTCAAGGTTATCTACATTTTTTTTCATGTTTATGTGTCAATGTGTGTCATCATCCACTGCAGTAAACTTGTTGCTAATATGAGTAGTACTCTTTTATCTTTTACAATTTTACTACACATTTTCTTTTACATGAGTTGTTGAGACCATGTGTTTATATATATGTTCACCAGTGTTAGCACGAATTAAACCACATTCAAGTGCGTAGTTATTAGAGGGTTGAATCAGGCTCTAACCCAGATTTAGCCCAGTAAATCTTATTATATATATATTAATATTAATTTTTTTATTTTTTGTGTTTATATCAATCTAGCCCATCCATTTTATTTTATTTTTAATTTAAAATCAGTTCATCTTAAATTTTGACTTATATATAATACATAATCCACAAAAGCCCAACCTAGCTAGTTAATTAATTATTTAAAATTGGACATATACATTCTAAATCATAAATATATGCCCAACCTAACCAATTATTAATTTAATTTTTTTTTTCTTTGTTTTTCTTTAAAAAAGGTTCAAGTCTCTCCTTTTTACTACAAATAATAAAACCCTTTCTATCCCGAATGAATCTCAAATCCAGGTTCTCCAAAATTCAAGTGAGCGCCTTAACCAGTAGGTTAACCCATGTGTTTAAATATTTTACTATTATTAAATTAAATTGGGACTCCTATATTTTATTATAATTTATAATTCATAAAATAGTATGGAAAGGGTTTTAAACCTTAAACCTACATGCTAGAGCTCTGTTATACATTAAACTAGTTTTTTTTCCTCCGAGAACTCTAAACTAATTGTTTATCATCGACATTTAGAGAAAAAATTATTATTAAGTTTATAAATTCAAGATTTTTGATTATGAACTTGTTTGTTCAGAGGTTTGAATGGTTACAATTAATAGCAAACTCTATATCATCTTTCGCATATTATCAAATTTTCTTTTCTTTCAATTTGGAGTGCAGCCCTTATCAAAGATTGCAACGTTTTTATAAAAAAATGTTTCTTAAATAGACGTTCACATTAATATGAATTTTTAACTTTACACTCAGACGCGGCCCTAAACTAATTGGAGCCCTAAGCGAGAATATTGTAGTAGACGTTTTTAAAATCTTGATAAACTTAGTCATAATATACATCCGGCCATGTTATAATTTTCACTTACGCTTTAAATTTTTATTTTTTTAACTATGAAATCGAAATTTATAGTTTACTTGCAATTTTAAAAATATAAAAGTCTCATAAGGTTTATCAATGTTATATATCCTAAGTAAACTTAAATATATTATTTCAACTACCGATGAGTGATAATAAGAAAAGAAAACTATAAAATTAAGTTTCATTAAAATCTGTCTAATCTAAAAATAATGTTAAACGATAGGAATAGAAAAAATAAATACAGCCAAATTAAATAAAGATGAAAATATTAAAAACAAAAAAAATAAAAACATATGATAGTAAAAAATATTACTTTAATATCATATCCTTAATTTTATCTAATATAATAAGAGACATTTAAAAGACAATACTCTACTAAAGTTTAAATAATAAGAAATCGTGAACAAACAATGAATTTTCAGAAGAAATTATATTTAATAAAAAATTGTGGACCGAATTCTTAGTCGATTGTTAGTAATGGCACAAACGAGGCCCTATGTACAATGGTAAAAAAGTGGCCATTTTCAAGTCAATATTATTAGATGCTTTAGAATATGTTTAACTTACAAGTAAAATCCATATACACTAAGAGAAGAAGTAACAAACCTAGACTCTCTTTTAAGAGCACAAGTTGGGTTTTGAAAGAGAAGATAATTCAGCACCAAATAAAAAAAAAGGAAAAAGAAAAATAAAAAGAAAGAGAAGATAACTAGAGCAAATTTGTCTACTCTTCCCAAAATTTGCGTTCTTAAATTAATGAAAAATTCTAGATTGATAATCTCTGTTGCTTTTTTTTGGAAAATTACTAAATTTCAATCTAATTAATAGTAACAAAAATATAATTTATTTATTATTAGAATTTAATATGTTAATTATGTCCAAAAAATTGATAAGACTTAAAACATTTCGGAGAAAACAAAAAATTAGGATCTTCCAGATGTGCATAATTTTTCTTTGTCCTTCATCATTAAAAAAAGGGTGATGTGACAAAGGATAAGATATACAGTACGCTCACTATTTTTTAAGTAGACCATTTCTAGAGAGATATTGTAAAAATATGTTTTGCGCAAATCATGCGCATTGTGTTAAAAGAAAATGTTTAAGCTAATGGCTGAGTTAGGATTTTGATTTAGTGGTGGCGAAATTTAAAATACATTAAATTATATTTAAATTTTTAAAATTTTTCACAATAATAATAATAATAATAATAATAATAATAATAATTCAAACAATTGAAATAGTAAATGTGAACAATTACTAGAAATTATAATAACAATCTACAGCTTTTCATATTCAACAATACAAATAATATTCAAAAATTAGGAGTTTAGATATAAATCAACTAATATTATCAAACTAATCAATAATAGAATTAAAATCATGTAATTAATCAACAATAAAGTTAATATTCAACAATTAGGGGTTTAGAATTAAATCACAAAATATTTAACAATTAATCAATATTTCAAGGAATACACTTAATATTATGAAATTAACAAAGAAATACAACTAATATTATGCAACTAATCAAGAACTAATTTAATCCCTAATTTTGAAAAGTAGATCTAGAAATATTACCTAGGAGTGGAGGAGCTTGTAGTGGAGAAATAAAAAGCAGCATAGTGGTAGTGGCAGCGTGGAGTGATGGCTCCATGTCAGTATAGAGGAGCGGAACCGCGGAGGAGCTTATGGTGTTGTGGTGGAGAAATAAAAGAAAGAAATGGGAACTCGAGAGTGAGAGAAGTGAGAAATTAAGTGAGAGCTGTGAGTCGGTGAGTAGGTTATTTAATTCAAAGTTTTAATTTTTTTTACATTTAGGTACCTTAAAGTATACGTTTCTGCATAAAAGTCCCTATATATATTATATTTTTTTAATAAATACCCCATATATAGTAAAAAAAATTCAAAACCAACTAGGGTACTCGCCTCCGCTTGTCCCTTACTAGCTTCACCAGTGGTTCAAACTGTTGTGTAAAATTGAAATTTGTGTAAAATCAAAATGTGAAATTTAAGAGTAATACTATACGTATTGGTTATTTGTATTGATATGTATTATATAGATTGTATTTTTACAAGATACAACATGAGCATAACCTATTTAATGCACTTGGTAAAAATAGGTGGTAAGAAAAACATTTTCCAATATACAACCTTAATTCACGTTGCCAAGTCAACTTTATTTCTCTTAATATTTTTTACAAAAATTTAAGAAGTTATAATTTTAATAAAAAATATATATTTTAATAAAAAATATATATTTCAAATCTATTTGTCAAGGCTTATAGAATAAGATCGATTGTGAATATAAATAATGTATTAAAAATTTCAAGAAAAAATTACGTAAAATAATATTAAACATGTGTTGATATCTCATTAGTGACTTCAAAATTTGCCAAAAAAATAAATTATAAATGTACAATTGGAGCATATTATTTTTAGACTTCAAAACCTATGTAAACATTGATATATAATAATATTTACACATTAAATTTCACATAACGGTTGGAGATTTTTTAAGGAGCAAATATAATTGCATTATATTTTAGAGTATTTTCAATAGTTTTCTATATTTATGTTGTGTGAATTTTAAAAACTTGTAAAAAAAATAAAAAATTGTCTCCAATAATCTTGTAAAAATGAGTTTTGTATAAATTGGGCCGCCACTGTTTACAGACCACTTTTTACCTGATAACACTATATTTTATCATTCACCTGATAATAAGCGATTAATTTGTGCGAATTTGCAAATGCAACCCCCGGGTCTCAACCTCTAGTTTGGGGATCTGAAACATCGGAAAGGATTTCGTTATTCCATTTGCTTTTATATGGTGATAATTCATATTGTGTGTCCTTCTATCTTATTCTAGATGCAGGAGGGTTCATTCAGCGTCGCCAGTACATTTTACGAAAAAACGAACAAAAGAGTGGTGTAAAGGGAAATGCTACATATAAGCCTTTTCATTACACGTTTGTCTACGAAACTAGGATTCTATAAGGTTCGGGAACTATATTTCGGATTGGGAAGGTGTTAAGCACCTGTTATGCTCTTTCAGTCTCTAGTGGTCTTATATGTTTATTCTGCGTTGAAAAACTTGTATGTTTTTACTGATATTCTACTACTTTTTGAAAATAATTCACGAAAACCTGATTTTAAGAAAAACGAGAAAATGGATAAAAACCTTGTATTCCATGATCTGATGTTTTGGTTTTGTAGAAGTCTGATTACTAGTGAGAAAAGTTTATTTTATCTGTTTTGAAAATTAGAGTGATTCGATATCGTTTCCTTAGATAAAAATATCAATTATCTCGTTTGGTTAATTTAGGAAAAAGCGGATCTTATTGGAATTGATTTGATATGGAATTTAACTCTTGAGGAGAATGTGTCAGATACATTACAGTGTACATGGAAGACATAATATATTTGAGTTTAATTCATAAGTAAACTTTATCAGTTCGGGTTTTGAAAACTTGATTTTATTCGGATAATAAATGGCCTTACTTCTTCTGGTTTTACAAATAATTTTATCAGGGTTTTATCAAGTTGTTTTGTTTGAAAACAATAAAATATCAGTAACTTGACAATAAGTTTATCCAACTAGAAAGAGCAACAGATATATATAAAAGGTCTACATCTATGAATAGCTTAAGTGATTACTATAAAACAAGTACATAGATATATAATTTAATATCTATAAGAGACCTTAATTTCCTTCCCGACGATAATAATAAGAATAAGAGATAAAATATAGTACAGCATAGAAAACCTTCAATAGGTACTAGCTTTCCTTATTCAGATATATTTTCAGCGGTTAGATTCTAGAGGGTGGCACTTTGGGTGCCAATATTATATTCGAGATTCTTGCGAAAATAAATGTTATCACAGGTGCTTCCGAAAAAGGCTTAAAGATTAAAAACTATGAGAGAGAATAGGAAAATTTAGTGTCAAAATCCCTCCCAAGCAATGGGGGGAATACCTATTTATAGTGCTGGGACATATCTGTTTGTTGCGCAATATATCTGTTTATGATGCGACAAACAGCTGAAATGATGAGTTTTGACATTGTGATATGTCAAAAAGTAGTTGGTCTGTGTTTAATGGGTTTATCGTGCAACAAAGTGGGTTTGTAGTGCGACAAACGTATCCAGGTGGGCTATTTGTTGTGCTACAACCTCCCCCGAAGCATGCTCTACTGTATGGGTGAGTTCTAGACTCGATGTGAACTCTATGAGAGTTTTTTTTAGGGTTCTTGCGGGGGTCGCAAATTGGGGTATCTACAGACCCTCTCACCTCAGGCTCCTTACTTGCAAGGAATTGAGGCGATTTGAAGAGACTTCGATTTCCCGCAAGAACACTAATGAATGCATGAAGACTCAACACCCGTTTAATTGACTAAGCACTAGGCTTTCGAAAAACATACCCCATTGGCCGAAACCTTCTAAAATATGGCTATCATGAAAAAGTCAAAGAAAAAACCTAAATCCTGGTTGATCATAACCGTTCTTGTGAGACCAGACTACGAGTTCAATTTACCCGATAGCCAGCTGTTTATAACCATATTGTCATCCCTAATTTTGGTAACCCTGATTTGGACTGCCATTTTTTGTTTCAACTTTGTTTTGTTGTCTGGACATCACTGGAGCTTCTCTGTGGGGATTGGATATATGTGCTTCGGATGAGGGCTTTATGTGGTTTGCCTCTGGAGAGGACTTAGTATTTTGCCTGTAGAAAGGATTTAGTGTTTTGCCTCTTGCGAGGGCTTTTTGCCTGTGAAAAAGACTTCATTGCCTCCGAAGAGGGCTTCACCTATAGAAAGGACTTTATGGTTGGTTTGCCTCCACAGAGGGCTTATGTGAATGAATTGCTTTTGGAGAGGGATTATGCCTGCAGAAAAGCCTTAGGTGAGTGATGTTTTGACTCCGTAGAGGGCTATTTATGAATGGATTACCTCCGGAAAGGACTTTCACCTAAAAAGGGCTTAATGATTGGATTACCTCCGTAGAGGACTTATGTGAATGGATTGCCTTTGAAGAAGGCTTGTGCCTGTAGAAAAGGCTTAGGTGAGTGGTGTTTTGCCTCCGCAAAGGGCTTATGTGAATGGATTTCCTCCAGAAAGGACTTTCGCCTAAAAAGGTTTTAGTGATTGGATTGCGTTTGCAGAGGGCTTATGTGAATGGATTGCCTCCGAAGAGGGCTTGTGCTTGTAAAAAGGGCTTAGGTGAGTAGTGTTTTGCATTCGCATAAGGTTTATGTGAATGGATTACCTTCGGAAAGGACTTTCGCCTAAAAAGGGCTTAGTGATTAGATTGCCTTCATAGAGGGCTTATGTGAATAGATTGCCTTTAGAGAGGGCTTATGCCTATAGAAAGAGCTTAGGTGAGTGGTGTTTTGCCTCCGCAGAGGGCTTATGTGAATGAATTGCCTCCGAAAAAGACTTTTGCCTAAAAAGGGCTTAGTGATTTGATTACCTCCGCAGAGAGTGAATTATCTTCAGAGAAGGTCTGTGCTTATAGAAAGGGCTTAGGTGAGTGGTGTTTTGCTTCCGTAAAGGACTTATGTGAATGGATTGCCTCCAGAAAGGACTTTTGCCTAAAAAGGGCTTAGTGATTAGATTGCCTCCGAAAGGGCTTATGTGAATGGATTGCCCCCGGAGAGGGCTTATATGAATGGATTGCCTCCTGAGAGGGCTTGTGCCTGTAGAAAGGGCTTATGTGAATGGATTGTCTTCGGAAAGAACTTTCGCTTAAAAAGGGCTTATTGATTGGATTGCCTCTGCAGAAGGCTTATGTGAATGGATTGCCTCCAAAGACGGCTTGTGCGTTTTTGGAATTCCTAAGTGATGTCCATCTTAAGTTAGGATGTTGGGATCTACTGATCGGCTATATTCTCTGTCATAATGAGGAGTCATAAAAAGAGATATAGTTTCATTCGTTGTAAAATTCTCTTATACATACTTGTAGAAAGTTCTCTGTTATTTGAAAATTTTGAAAACTTGTGTTGTTGTAAGTTATTTTATTCCAAAAGAGGAGTTTTTCATGATGGATTTTCTTGACTCTCGTAGTTCATGCGTAATGATGATTCAATATTTTACTTGTTTCTAAGTTGTTTCTTCTTTATCATGCTGAAAAGAAAATTTATTTTGAAGGAGTCTTTGATCTCTTTGATGTTCATTGGTTATTCTAAGGCATTTTTATAAGCCCACATCGTTTTCTATTTTTCGATGTCTTTATTTCTCCCTCGTTCGGGGAAGTTTTTCATGTCTTTTCTGTTTTTAGATAGGAGTTTCTTTTCTTGTTTGGCGTGATTAGGAGCTTTACTCACCCAAGACAAAATCCTGAGCTGGTTTAGCATAGCTGTTACTCTTGTTATGGCTCTCCTTGTCACTCTATACATTTATGTTTTTCTCGCTCGCTCTAGGTGCTTGTGCTGGATTTTTCTCCTTTCTACTCTTTCAATTATTTCTATCCCCGTCTTATTCTGATATTTCCTCATTTTCATTGCTGGCTTTTAGTTCTTTAGAGATCAGAGATTTTTTTGTAGGTTGTTTGCTCTCGTGATTTTTGAAGAAATAACTTAGAAATATACATTGGATATTATCATGTGAGTGTTTGTTTTTTTGCACAAAGGTCAAGAAAAAACCACCTTGAAGTTCCCCTACTAGAAAATGCCATAATTGTGGTAAGATTGTCATGTGAGCGGGTTCTTTTCTTCTCATTATCTTATTCTCTCTTTAGCTTCTCTTTTCTAGAGTTTTCTCGTATATGGATGCTCAGGGTGTTCTTCGATGCAGTCACCATACTAATGACGAGGATGAGAGGGTAGATTATGACCGTAGTGTAATCTTACCAAGATGTGGTATGAGTCAGCTAGTTCTAGACATCCTGTGGCCTCTCATAAGATCCGATGCAGCTTATGGGTATGTTTTTTAAAGAGCCCAACACTAGTCAATTACAACAATTATGCATATATGCGCTAAAATTGTGTATGCTTGTGCTTGTGTTTATTTTATTTCGAAATCTTATGCATGTTATATTACTCATAGACTAATGAATCGTGCGCTGAGACACCAGTTAAATATTATTTTTGTGATGTTTAAGAAAACCCTGAGTAATGCTGATAAAGCATGCCAATGAACTGTAAAAGACTCAGGTAATCTTAACCCTCGTGCACGAAAAGTCACATGAGCTGCTTCCTGGCTCCACCATCCTTTGTAGAATATGACTGCACATTTTAGAAAATTACCTTAGGTAGGTAATTCTACTTGAATGCCCTCTAAATTACGTAAAAATACCTTTAGGTTTGCTAATTTTACAAGAAAATAACTTTAGGGTTTTAACATCAAAATATCCTTTTATATAAAAGTAACTTTAGGTTTTGCTTATGAAAATATACTCTTATCTTAGAACTCTCATATTTACACAAAAAATATTCTCAAGTTTTGAAAATTACATAATATAACTCATATATTTACACAAAAATACCCTCAAGTTTCTCACATATTTACACAAAAAATACCCTCAGGTTGTAACTCACATATTTACATAAAAATACCCTCAAGTTTTTTTTTTAATTATGGAAAGATCACCCTCATATCTATATAACTTACATAGTTATACAAAAATACCCTCAGGGTTAGAAAATTGCATAATTTTACCCTCTTATCAATATAACTCACATATTTATACAAAAGTACCCTAAGGTTTTGGAATTTACATAATTACATCCTCTTATATATTAGCATAAAAAATAGCCTCAAGTTTTGTTTTTTGAAAACACCATACTATCTTATTACTCAAAAAAATACCCTCAGGTTTATAAATGAAAATATCATCTTATCTATATGTCTCTCATATTTACACAAGCATACGCTCGGGTTTCATTGTTCACATAAAAATACTCTTTTATCTACATACCTTGCATATATATATATATATATATATAATACCCTCAGGTTTCTCACACATATTTACATAAAAGTACCCCTAGGTGTAATACAGAGTAAGGAAATACATGGTTAATCATGCTGGTGTAAAATAGACCATCAGTCCCCTATAAAAGTGAAAAGAATTAAGTGAGTAGTGCAAAAAAGTGGTATTCTGGCAGAAATGAACCCTTCCATTGGAGAAATGTATTTGTAGCAAGGCTTGTTACATGACAAACGATGAGTACAGGTGCACAATTTCTCTGATAAATACACTTTTTTTTCTTTCTTCATCCCTATATTTACTCTTTTATCCCTATAGAAACAAAGTCCTCTTACTGCACAAATGTTAACTTTTCTTATATCAAAGCTCGAGATGCCTTCGTACCCTCGGAACTAAAGTTTGTCACTCCCCATACTTTTTTATCTATGGAGTGTATGTGGCATGAACAACTCTCCTTGTGTTGATTTCTTTAACGATGTACGGCCCAGTCCTGAACTTTCCTCTCGGATCATTTGTCAGTTTCTCTAATCTTTTTCAAAATTACGTCGTTCTCACAAATACCCAGAGTTTTCACTTTTCAATTTAAAGGCCCCATGATCATGATACACGGCCTTCCACCGTTTTTCGTTTAGCGATGCTAACTCACTATAGCGGATTGTTGGCCATATTTGGTCTGCCTAGTGCGGGAATTGTTCCTGCTTTGATTAGATCTTGGATGCGGTGTCGAATGGCTAAACATTTATATGTGTCATGGCCCACAGCTTGGTGGTATAAACAATTCTCGTTCATCCTCTAGGAAGAAGGGACGGGGTTTGGTGGAGGACGAGGGTTGAGTGGGGTAACCAGGCCCGCATTCCCTAGCAGTTTAAGACTTTTGGTTAGCGTTATGGGGAGGTTGCTGAATTTTTTATTTTTCTTGGGTGGATCTGTATTGGAGGCTTCGGCTTGTATAGGCCAACTCAAATGGGGTTGTTGCAGCTAGAAGGGGTTTTGCTGGTACGGATAAGAGCTTAGGTGGTTTACAACAGGGGTGGCCGTGCTCTTTTCGGTATATGAGGCTTTCCTCATTTCAGTTATTGCCTTCTTGGCCAACTTTTCTTCTACTTGGGATCCCATGCTTAATTGTGCTCCAAAATGTGGGAACACGTGCTTTCCCATACATGTCATTACAGCTGGAGTAATTTTTTTTTGAATTATCTTCAACTGCTCCTTTTCGTCTGGTCACTGGGAAATCTGGGAGGCCATTTCTCTCCAACGAGTGACAAAGTTGCTAAAACTTTCTTTTTTCTCTTGCTTGTCCATCTCTAAGTGTTTACGAGTGATTTCTAAATCTTCATTGGACCTGTATTTATTCATGAATTTTTTAACGATATTCCCCCAAGTTTTCGTGCGGTGCCTCTTTAAATCAAAAAACCATTTCAGGGCTACCCCTGTGAAAGTCATGATATGCTTGGGCCAACTCATATTCTCTACAACCAGATATTTGCATGGATCGAATATATGATTGCAGATGTATTTTCGGGGGGTTATGCTGGTGAACTTAGTAATGGGAGGGAGCTTGAACCACTGTAGTAGTTTTTCCTTGGGGTAAAGAGAGAACGCATTCATGCCTGTGATCTCGTCAACCTCTTTCATTGACGAAATCCCCTTTTGAAGAATTTGCACATACTCCTTTAGTTTCTTCAATTCTTCACTCTCTCTGGATGGCAATTATGGCTATTCTCTTGCTATTACTGACTTTGCATATGCCGCTTGGAGTCGGTTCAAATTTGGGAATTCATTTAGAGGGGCCATAGGCGCTAGTGGTGGGCCTGACGGGACTTGAGGTTATGGCCATGTGATAGGCTATTTTTGTTGTTGATAGTTACGGCCAGAATCTGAGGCCCTTTGCACTTGGTTATTGGGATCGGGCTGGATGGGAATTGTTTGTTGTAGTTCGTTCGGTTGACCATTCTTCTATTCGGACCTGGGTGTTCTGCTGTTGAGTAGTGATGTTGGCCAGGCTTTGACTAACGGTTATCAATAGGTGATGCATTTCTTCTAGGGTGGGCGGAGCCCTTGGTACCTCTTTATATTCAGATCAACTTCTCGGATCTCTGAGTCAATTGAATTTGAAGTTGACATAGTCGGAGTGATCGATCCAACTAATTTACCGGTGTAGTATCTTCCTGCCCAACCTTCCAGACTTTAGTCGTAAGGCAGTAGATAAATCACATAGCGGAGATGAAAGAAGACCAAGGTGTGATTCATTTCTACCAAGAGAAATCACGGAGAAAAAAAACAACGAAAGTCAAGTTTCGGGAGTTTGTAAAGACACATTAACAACAACTTGAGGGAATTTTCGGTGAGAGTTTAAGCTAGGCAGCAAAGTGCTCCTTGGGTTACCCTACTTGTCCAGATTTTTGAAAAACTCATATTTTGATTTTATGAAAATTTGGAATATCTCTTATTTTAAATTGCTTTTTATGGGAGATGTACCGGGAAAATTCACAATGAGGTAATCTAGATGTAAATTTCTACGAAGAAGGTTGGTTAGCCTCCGGCTGTACTTGTCGATATATGGGGGAAATATATATGGTAAGGCCCGATATGATACAACTTCTCACAGTTAATAAAATAAATGATAAGAGTGTTCTATCTTGACTCTTCTTATATGCACTGCGGGTGTAATGCAAGGTGAGGGTTTCAGGCTCCCTCTTATTTGGCAAAACCTTATGATATACCCCAAATGTGGGTACGTACAAGAATCTTTTGATATACTTCCTGGGTACGTGAGTGTTCTCGTCACTTGATATACCTTAGGGGCGTACTTGGCCAATGAGAGTGGAAATAAATGCTTCAGGTTTATGTTGGCTTAAGCGAGCCAACTCCATACTCACTTATAATACTTCCAAGGGTTCGGGATAAAAGTCACACTTGTAGGAACCATGTAAAAATATTGATCTGCATGAAAACAAGAGTTTTTGAAATGTTTAATTGCAAATATCTTATCTTCGAGGTGTATTTTAAAAATACCATTTTTATTTGAAAAGATATTTCTCCACAATCAATTTAACAAGTAGGAAAAATCCTAAACATATATATATGTAAATGAATGGACTCTACTGCGCCTCTAAGTCAAGTCAACAATAAAATTCAGGCACCACGTTAGAGGGGCTTAAAGGCAAGTAGGGAAAGCAGTAAAGCATACATCTCAACATATTATAAACAAAAGTCCACATATAAAAGCCTAGTTTTCTTGTAGTCCTCAGTAGAGTTGCCACTGTGAGAATTCGCAAATGCGATCCTTGGGTCTCAACCATTAGTTTGGGGATCTAAAACTTCAGAAAGAATTTCGTTGTTCCATTTACTTTTATATAGTGATAATTCATATCGTGTATCCCTCTATCTTATTCTAGATGCAGGAAGGTTCATTCAGAGTCTCCAGTACATTTTACAAAAAAATGAACTAAAGAGTGGTGTAAAGGAAAAGGCTACATATAAACCTTTTCCTTACAAGTTTGTCTACGAAATTAAGATTCTATAGGGTTCGGGAACTATGTTACGGATTAGGAAGGTGTTAAGTACCCTTTTCACCCTTTCGGTCTCTAGTGGTCTTATATATTTATTCTATATTGAAAAACTTAAATGTTTTTACTGATATTCTACCGCTTTCAGGAAATAACTCATGAAAACCTGATTTTGGAAAAAATAGGAAAATGGATGAAAATCTTGTATTTCGTGATCTGATGTTATTTTGTCGAAGTTTGATTACTAGTGACAAAAGTTTATCTTATCTGTTTGAAAATGAGAGTGATTCGGTATTGTTTCCTCAGATAACAATATAAATTATCTCGTTTGGTTAATTTATGAAAGATCAAATCTTATTGGAATTAATTTGATATGTAATTTAACTCTTGAGGAGAGTGTGTCAGATACATTACAGTCTACATGGAAGACATAATATATCTGAGTTTAATTCTTAAGTAAACTTTATCAATCCGGGTTTTGAAAACTTGGTTTTATTCAAATAATAAATGGCCTTACTTCTTCTGGTTTTACAAATAATTTTATCAGGGTTTTATAAAGTTGTTTTGTTTGCAAACGATAGAATATCAGTAACTTGATAATAAGTTTATCCAACTAGAAAGAGAAATGGATATAAAAAGTCTACATCTATGAATAACCTAAGTGATTATTGTAAAACAAGTACATAGATATATAATTTAATTACTAGAAAAGACTTTAATTACCTTCCCGACGATAATAATAAGAATATGAGAGAAAATACAGTACATTAGAGAAAACCTTCGATGGGTACTAGCTTTCCTTCTTTGGATATATTTTTAGCGGCTCGACTTTAGAGGGTGGCATTTCAGGTGCCAAGATTAGATTCGAGATTCTTGCGAAAATAAATGTTATCACAGGTGCTTTCAGAGAAGGCTTAAAGATTAAAAAATACAAGAGATAATAGAGAAATTTACTGTCAAAATTCCTTCCAACCAATGGGGGGAAAGGCCTATTTATAGTGCTGGGACATACTAGTTTGTCGTGCAACATATTTGTTTGTCGCACAACAAACAACTAAAGTGATGAGTTTTGACACTGTGATGCATCAGAAAGTGGTCGGTTTGTGTTTAATGGGTTTGTCGCGTGACAAACGAATCCAGGTGGGTTGTTTGTTGTGCTACAAACTCCCCCGAAGCATGCTCTAATGTGTGAGTGAGTTCTAGACTTGATGTGAATTCTATGGGAGTTTTCTTTTAGGGTTCTTGCGGGAGTCGCAAATTGGGGTGTCTACACAAGTGCATGCTATTCATTTTATGAGGGCCGAATATAATTTAAAATGCCTTACTCGACCCATATGCGCTAAGTATATATGTTTATACTCGCTTGTCATCGAATGAGTAACCTACACTTACTTGCTTGTCATCTTGTGAATGATAAATATAATGTTATCAAATGTTTTGCAAAGCGCAGATAATGGCTGCCATAAATTGGATATGTAAAATATGTTACATTAATTTTATATCAATCTTAATAATTGGGACACCACATGTATATTTAAATGTATGTTATCATATATAAGAAGCCTAAAAAAATTTAAGTGATCTAATTGAGTTTTAGATCGGCTTAAGGGTATTTTTGGTTATGGAATTAATGTGTAGAGACCGGATTGTATTTTTAAATTGATGAGGGGCCAATTTATAAATACTAGAACTTAATAACCATTTTGGTAGTTACCAAAGTGGTTTTCTGTGTATACGGCGTCAATCCCCAATTAAATGTATGTCTCTTTCTTGGTATCCCCATCACAGAGAAAATAGCAGGGAGAACACTACGTATCAATTGGAAGATCCTCCGAAAATTCTTCTACTGTTTAATCGTCTTCTCCCATGGATTCGGTACGCTTTCGCTTATCATCTCCTTCTACTCGTTGAATTGATATGGAGTATTATAAACCTATCAAGTGGTATCAGAGGGAATCCATTATCAATTCCTTGAGTAATTTACATTTTTTGTAGAGATTGAATTTTATTTTGAATATGATCATGTATATATATATGTCTGCCGTGTATATATATGCCTGCTGTGTATATATATGTATATATAAAGCATATTTGATGTATTAGTAATTACGGTTAATTACATCATTGCCATTGGTCCATCATGGTTACTTGTAGATGCCTATGGTGTTTACGACAACATTATATATGTATAGATAAGGATTATATATATATAGGTTATGTCAAACTAAGGATATGTATATATATGTGCACTATGATCATATTCACTCGATTAAATATATACATTTAATTTGTTTAAGGCTGAGGGTTATACATATGCAAAATCTATTTTGTCGCAAATTGGTATATATATATATGTATATAAGGGCAGAATTTCAAAAATTTGAAGAAGAAGATAAACAGTTTTTTGCGCTATGGAATTGTCACTGTTTGTAGTAGTGACAAGTTTATCCAGAATTGTCACAGTTTATAACTGTGACCAGTTTCAGTTTGTTACTGTTTTCGGCAGTGACAAAATATTAAAACTTTTCTGTCATAAAAAATATATATTTTTTTTAATTAATTATGTACAACATTTATGGTTACATTTATCTAATATTTTATTTATATCAATTTACACAAGATGTTGCCAAAGTAACCTCTCTTGAGTAAGGTTAATCTTCGGGGAATAGTTAGATATAATGTATGTGTTTGTGTGATTCATGCGGGTATTATCCGATCTAAAGAAAGACTCTAATACTAGGCCGAATTTCACACACACCTGTGATGATAAACATGTGATAATTATCAAGGTAACCAAATGTGTGTGATTAATTCATGCAACATGGATTGTTATTTGACATAACTTATTGCCAATGTTTGATCATTACAACAAGAGTACTGCTTACAGTTATTGTTACTGCCCAGAGGCTTAACATTAATGGTGTGCTATGTATCTTACGATGTTGATATATAATTACTTAATTTAAAGACAATTTATTAAGTTATTTTCTGGATGTGAGCATAGTTATTTATTGTTTGATCTTTGTTCTATTTTTATTTTGTGTGCAAGAGGAAGAGAGATTAAAGCAAGAAAAGACTGAAAGTGCTGATTATGTTAGCACTTCGAAGGGCAAGGGCAAACGTAAGGATAAGGGAAAGGAAATTGCTATTCCTAAGGGTCAGGATGAAAAGAAACAGAAAATCGAGGCCGGTTGTTTCTTCTGTGGTAAACCCTGACACAATAAGGCGAATTGTGCCAAATATGCCGCTTGGCGAACTAAGAAAGGTACATATTTGATTTTGGTTTATTCTAAAATCAATTTAACTTCAGTACTAAGCAACACTTGATGGGTAGATTCTGGTGCTACTACTCACATATATGTTTTTATGCAGGGTTGCCTGCACTCCTGCAAGCTAATTGATGCTAAAAGACACATCTGTGTGGGCAATGGAAAGTGCGTGGAGGTGGAACCAACTGGGCACTTTAGATTATTGTTGATTTCTATTTCTGTATTGGACAAATTTAGTTTTTGTTATTCATTTGGAAATAAAAACTTCATTTTGTCTTTAAATTCAAATGTTGTTGGTACCGGTATTCTTAATGCTTTTGATAATTTATATTTACTTGAGACTATTTCATCTTATAATGAAACTTTAAATGTTGAATTGCGTGGTACTAAGCGTAAATTGAATAATAAAAATTTAGGCTCATTATGGCACAAACGCCTAGCTCATATCTCTAGAAATAGAGTTTAGCGACTTATGTCTGATGGGATTTTGGGTTCCCTTAACTTTTTAGACTTTGGTGTCTGTGTTCAGTGTGTCAAGGGAAAGCAAACTAAAACAAAGAAATTAGGTGCAAATCGAACTACTGATGTCGTACAACTTATACATACGGATATTTGTGGGCCATTCCCTACAGTTTCTTGGAATGGTCAATGGAACTTTATAACGTTCACAGACGATTACTCTTGATATGGCTACCTATTTCTTATTCATGAAAAGTCACAGTCTTTGGACGTGTTCAAATCTTTTAAGACCGAAGTTGAGTTGCAACTCAACAAACGGGTAAAGTGCGTTAGATCTGACCGTGTTAGTGAATATTATGGCAGGTATGACGGATTAGGTGAACGTCCAGGACCATTTGCTAAATACCTTGAGGAATTTGGAATCATCCCGCAGTACACCATACCACGTTCGCCTAGCATGAATGGTGTATTTAAGAGACGAAACATGACTTTTAAGGATATTGTTAGAAGTATGATTAGTCATTCTTCTTTACCCGAGTCCATCTGGGGTGAAGCTCTAAAGATGACAACTTACATTCTAAATAGAGTGGCAACTAAGGTGGCTGCTAAAACATCTTATGAGCTTTGGAGTGGGCGGAAGCCTAGTCTAAATAATTTTCATGCTTGGGGATGTCCTACTGAGGTAAGGCCTTATCGGCCTTATGAGGCAAAATTGGACTCCAAGATAGTTAGCAGTTACTTTATTGGCTATTCGGAAGGATCAAGAGGTTATAAGTTTTATGATCCCACTACTAAGTCTATTTTTGAGACAAAAAATGCCGTGTTCTTTGAGGAAGTTGATTTTTGGGGGAAAATCGAGTTAGGGACATTGCGTTTGAGGAAGAAAAGGGAGCAATCCTAATTCCTACTATTACTTTTGACGATGTATAGGTTCTTACACCTGTCATCAATCAAGGAGTAATTTTGGAACCTCAACTAGACAATGTCGATCAACCCCTCATTCAAGATGAGAAAATTGTTCGCGAGGAACAAATTCATGAGGAACAAACTCAACAACCTCAAGAACCTGTGCCATTAAGGCGATCCATTAGAGAAAAGAAGAAATGAAATTTTGGATGATTATGTTGTATGTCTTCAGGAACATGAGGTAGAAATTGGAATGTCGGAAGATGATCCTATCAACTTCCGACAAGCCATGAATGGTTTCAACTCTCATAAATAAATTGAAGCCATGAATGAGGAGTATAAGTCAATGCAAGACAATAAATTTTGGGAACTTGTCCCATTATCGATTGGTGCGAAACCCGTTGGTTGCAAATGGGTATTTAAGACCAAACGGGATTCAAATGGTAATGTGGAAAGGTATAAGGCACTTCTTGTGGCTAAAGGCTTTACTCAAAAGGAAGGAATTAATTTTAAAGAGACATTTTTCCAGTTTCTTCAAAGGACTCTTTTAAGACAATCATGGCATTTGTGGCATATTTTGAACTTGAGTTACATTAAATGAATGTCAAAACTGCGTTTCTTAATGGTGACATTGAAGAAAAGATTCATATGGTGCAACCAGAAAACTTTGTGTCGGGAGACCCAAAGAATATGGTTTGCAAATTGACTAAATCAATTTATGAACTCAAAAGGCTTTTCGTCAATGGTACTTTAAGTTTCATCAAGTTATCATTTCGTATGGTTTTGAAATGAATTTGGTTAATGATTGTGTGTATCACAAATTTAGTGTGAGTAAACATATCTTCTTGGTTTTGTATGTCAATGACATTTTATTAGCAGCAAATGACATAGGCATCTTGTATGACACTAAGAGATTTCTATCAAAGAACTTTGAAATGAAAGATTTTGGTGAATCATCTTTTGTATTAAGAATCGAGATACACCGAGAATGATCTTGGGGTACTTTGGGATTATCACAAAGGGGTTATATTGAGAAAGTCCTCAATAGATTTGGCATTCAATGTCGTAAACCAGGTGAGACCCCAGTCGCTAAAGTAGACAAATTCAGTCTCAATCAATGCCCAAAGAACAGTTTAGAAATTAAGGAAATGCAAAAGATTCCTTATGCCTCGACTGTAGGGAGTCTAATGCATGCTCAAGTATGTACGCGTTCGGATATTGCGTTCATAGTTGGCATGTTAGGCAGATTCTTAAGTAACCCCGGCATAGATCATTGGAAAGCAGCCAAATGTGTTATGAGGTATTTACAGAGAACAAAAGAATATATGCTCACATATAGGATATCGGATAAGTTAGAGATCATTGGGTATTTCGACTCCGATTTTGCTGGATGCCAAGACAGTAGAAGATCCACTTTAGGCTATGTTTATCTCTTGGCTGGAGGAGCGATTTTATGGAGGTTTGCCAAGCAGACGCTCGTTGCTTCGTCCACCATGGCTGTTAAGTATTTTGAAGTATTGATCTCAATAAAGTTAAGTAGGACTAGTTGGAAATAGGCATATATGGATCACATTTACATGTAATTTCCATGCTACGCATCCATGATTGATCTATGTTATTTGACTATGTTGGTATACGTGACCATTGATGAGTCGAGTTATGATTAATGTAACAAATACCGCTTTGATCCTATATTAGTATAGCCAATGAACAAGATTGTTCGGATACCCTCACGTTATGATAACAAATTTCTGAGCTCACTGAAGTAATGTACATTTATCAAGTTACATATGTGGTACAGTGGGAGATTGTTAGATTAATTTTATATCAATATTAATAATTGGGACCACAAATGTATATTTAAATGTGTGTTATCATATATAAGAAGCCTAAAACAATTTAAGTGATCTAATTGAGTTTTAGATAGGCTTAAGGGTATTTTTTATTATGGAATTAATGTGTAGAGACCATATTGTATTTTTAAATTGATGAGGGGTCAATTTATAAATACTAGAACTTAATAATCACTTTGGCAGTTACCAAAGTGGTTTTCTGTGTATACGGGGTCAGTCTCCAATTGAACGTACTTCTCTTTCTCGGTATTCCCATCGACAGAGAAAACAGCAGGGAGAACATTACGTATCAATTGGAAGATCCTCCGTAAATTCTTCTATCATTCAATCGTCTTCTCCCATGATTTGGGTACGCTTTCACTTATCATCTCCTTCTACTCGTTGAATTGATATGGAATATTATAAACCTATCAAAATACACCCATACTTTACACTGTCACGTCAGCTTTATTTTTATCAATTTTTTTACTAAAATTTTAAAATGTAATAACTTTTAAAAGACAACATATATTTTAATAAAAAGTATATATTTGAAATTAACTCATCACGAGTTATAAATCAAGAACCATTGTTACAATAAGATATATATTAAAAAAAATTGAATGAAAAAATATATAAAATTGCATAAAATAACATTTAACATACATTGATATCTTATTGATTATTTCAAAATTTACACAAGAATTTATAAAAGTATTATTGGAGTATTTTTTTTTTAAGTTTTAAGTTTTGTATAAAAGTTGATTGACACATATAATTTACAATTTAATTTTTTATTTTTTATACAATCGGTTGAAGATGATCTTGGTCTCTTTTTGTCGATGAATGAGGTGCTGACATGTGTAATATTTTATTGTGCACCAGAGCTCGTCAAAATTAGATTCCTAAGCCATCCCTTTGGCAACCTCAATAAAAATGAAGGGCAAAATGTAAATGTAAATGAATTAATGAATTTTTAGGCTTTTGATCAATTTTTTTAAGGTGAATACCGTGTTGACAAATGTATGCACAATATAAAATTTATGTTTTTAATTCCACCTTTACAATGAATGGCATGATATCTCCCTCACACTATCTAAAATTTGTTATTTATATTTCTAGATTATCTTGTAGTATTTGTAGTATCCATTTAAGATTTGCATGTTCAACGATATTTAATATTTGTTTGTTAGTATCTATTATTTGTAAAAAAATAAAAAAAATGGTCCGAGGTATTTATAATTTAAAACTTTACATAAAAAATAAATAAAAAATAGTTGAATATCAGATCATTTTAAGGTTGGATATGAATTAAAAAGGTGACAACTAAATATAAATAATCTCTAATTTATCATTGACGCACAATCAAATTAATGAGTCTTGCAATTAATCAATCGTAGTAGTAGCAAAAGAAGTTAATGAATGGCCATACAGAACCAATGATGAAGGCGATTGTAATGATTGTTTTAATGTGATTTATATATCTCCACAAGTTTTATAAAAAAAATCCAACTATTTACTCCTCGAAATGGGCGATATTTATTATTCTTAATTTAAAACATTTTCTTACAAAAATATTATATATATATATATGAGATAACGACCTTGTGTTATGTTGACGTACTCATTATTATCGTAACAAAGAAGTAATGGGATTGATATTCGTAAATAAAGTTATCGACCCAATTGAGTAGTGATTGATGTGTCTTCGAATGTCCCTCCTTTCCCCCTTCATGTGGTTAAATGCTATTTCTTTGTTTTTCCATTGTAGTAATGGTGGGAAAAAGTCATAAGAACAATGCCAATGCTAGACAACAAGTTTAAACCAGAGTAGAATGCGAAAACGGGCTTATCTCATGCCAATCGACCTAAAATCTTTAACCAAATACAATATCTTCAGTTTCTCTAGCTCGTTTTTAATAAACTAGATACAAAAACACGCGATGCATGTGTTCATGCGCGAGGCTATAGGAGTGCTAGACTATAAATAGATTTGAGGGATCACTGAAGGTGGACTAATTGACCATGAGATTACTATGTGAAAGCCCAAATCTATATATGGCCATTAATAACGACCCATGCTTTCATATTTGATGATTACTAGTGAAGGTCCATTAGTATTTCAGCCCAAATATTTAAAGCCTTTGTCTCCTTCTCTTTGCATCAATTCTCACAATTATAATCAACATATTTTAAACATTATGTACATTTAGTTAGCATAAATCTTATTTATATCCATAGACAACTTTCAGAAAATGGTTCTTGCCTATCTTCTTATATATACATAGAAATTTATATATATAATAAAAAGAGAGAGCATAAAGTATTCTGGGTCCCATATTTTTAGTGCAACATATAGAGAGTCACATAGATAATGTGAGAATGATCACTTTGACATGTCATATCCACAATGTGTTATTTAAATAATTTGAGAGCAAATTTTTTTCCCTTAATTGATTATCTCCTCGTGTGTACCTTCATAGACAAGTCATTGGAGAAGGCGTTAATCATATTTCAAGGTGAACTTGATATGAGTTGTATTATTTCTTTGCTACCGGTGGAGTTCTCGTCCCAAAATAGCCTTTTAAAGCCCGATGACCACTTTTCAGTAAAGGACATGACAGCAGCAACAATTGAGAGCCAAGAAATCTGATCAAAATATGGAATCTGAGAGAAAATGATTTCTGCTGCACTAAACATGATAATGTATGGATTGCTTGATGCTTTGCAAAGTTCTTTCCCTTGGCTCTTCTGTTCATGGAAGCAACTACACCTCTTAATTGCCCTGTTTCATTACATTCCCAAATACCCATTAAGCCGTGTCTTTTGAGAATAATGATAAATTAATAAGACAGTGTTTGGTTGTCAATAATTTTTACTCACATCATGCTTGTTGAGGCTGCAATGGTGTACCCAATAGCAACACCAAACAAATTCATGTACTGAATCACTCCACATATTTTTTCTTTAAAACCACCTAAAGTCAACAGAAACAAATTGTAAGAGGAGTATCATCCATCAGAGTGGCGCAGCGGAAGCGTGGTGGGCCCATAACCCACAGGTCCCAAGATCGAAACTTACTCTGATAGAGTTGCTTCCCATGCCATTAATTTTTTAATTGTCTCCCATTTTGGCAAAAAAGGAGTAAGTACATATATTCTCAGTTTGAACCCTTGCATTACAAAATAAACACAATATACCTTTATACTTACATTTTTATACTTTAAAGCCCTTTTGTCCCCTTCCAAGGATTATGGGTATGTTTTACACTTAAAGCCTTTTTGCCCCCTCCCAAGGACCATGGGGTATGTGGTGTGGATAAAAAATTGAACAGCTCTAAATCAAATAGACATAGAAGGGCAATACTAGGATCTTTTTAGGGGTGACGGTGAAATTGTACATAAAATTAGAGAGACTAACCTTTAAAAAATATATTTGCATGAGTTTATTTGTGAATTATTCAAAAGTTACAGGGTTACAATGAGAATTTATTGAACTTTTGGGTGTGAGAGGGCGATGACTCCTGCCCCCTCGGAAAAAGTCATTGATTCAACGTATTTGTCAATAATCATTTCAAAACTCTGGAAAAGTAATAGTCATAGTATCTTTGACAAAATTTAAATTAAATATGAATAACTGTAAGAAAATAAATATTTAAAGAAAATAAAAAATGGAAAGTGGGGTTTACTACGTACAATTCACTCAAAATAATATTGAATACAATTCACTAAGGGTGTGTTTGGCAACCCCAATTCCACACTATAGAATTGGAATTGGGGGATGGTTTTAAAATTCTATTGTTTGGACATGTTAAAAGGTATAGTTTTGGAATTCTACTAGAATTCTAAAACCACAAATTATAAAGGATTGAATTCCATAAAAATAGTAGAGTTTTCTAATTCCAATTTTTATTGAATTGTAAAAAATAATATTAATAAATAATAATAATTCACCATCACCACTCATATCACCCCCACCCCCATCTCACCCCACTCCAGCAGCAGCAAACCTACCCCCCCCCTCTCCCCCCCCCCCCCCCCCCCCCCCAACAAAAGCAAGCCTTCACAGGCTCACAATGCCCTCTGTTTCAGGAAGAAAAAAAAAAGTAGCTACACACACATACATATATATATATATATATAAATTACATATGTACACTTGCAACCCCCCACCTCACCTATTTAATCTTTCTCTTTATAAAAGACTTTTACATATACAAGTATATATATTACATAAATGTACATACACAATAAATATAATATATATATACATATATGTATACAAAGTATATATATTAAATGAATCTTAGCTATCACAGCCTTATTGTTTATTTGAAATTTCAAATGAATTTTACAATTTAGCCAAATAAATAAATTTTGAATTCTATTAGAATTTCAAATGAAAACTATATACAATTCAAACAATGGTATTGCAATTCAATAGTATTGCAATTCTTGGAATTGTAATACTATAGAATTACAATTCTAATAGAATTCTAAAACTATGCATCCAAACACACCCTAATTGTTTTGGAAAGCAATGAAAATAATAATAATGATAAAATTAAAATTTCTGATTATAATATATATATATATATATATATAGTAACCAACAAGATCCATATTTAATTAAAAGTTAAAGCCAATGAGAGATAAAAACTTTCAAACAATATCACTAGAGACGTTGTTTTTCAGAACGTGCCAACTAGATATCAATAATCTCTGAATTATTATTGACTCAAAAGATAAAAAAAGACACATTAACAACCAACCCATCGGAAATGGGTGCAGTATATCAAAATTAATATAAGCAAAATAAGATAATGGTGGTCATATTTACATATAACTAATCATCAAAAAGTAGACGTGTAAATTCAAGGTGAACTTGATATGAGTCGTATTATTTCTTTGCTGTCTGTAGAATTCTCGTCTCCGAATAGCCTTTTATCGCATTACAGTCCCGATAACCACTTTTCAGTTCGCAGTTGTTGGCATTTGGGATTTGAGGATTCTTGTACACCTTCAATCTGGCTCATCATGCATATAATTCTATGGATGCTAATTGGAAGCGGCTTTGACGCATATAATGGCCTCTAAATGACTCAATTCCAACCAATTTTCTGCTCCATAAACGAAGCATTAATACCTCTCTCTTTTTTTTTTTGTTCTTCTTTTGTGACATATGTGATATAGATTTGGTGGAGGTCTAAACTTATGTGATGTGTCGGTGTTCTCGGGCAGAGGAGATGTGCCGAAGTTCGGTTTTCCGAAATTATTGGGTGCAATTTCAGTCCATGTGTCTTTGGGATAAAATCAATTTTTTTTGGCAAGTCAATGCGGTCAACTATTGCCTTTGTTATTGGATATGTGTTGGTTTATTTGGCAGAATCGAAATAAAAGAAAATTTGAGTAGCAAAATTTTGAGGCAGAAGCCTTTGTAGTCTTGAAGGCCTCTTATTTAGTGCAGAATTTTGTTGATCAGGAGCTCGTCGTTGTAGGGGTTCAATGGCATGCTCCGGTGGTGCCCTAGTTGTGCATAAATGTGGATATATGATGCTGTTCCTTGTGAATCAAATTTTAGGGCGGGCATGGTAGGCTGAAAGTGTGATGGTTCGATTTTTTTCAGGATGGCTAGGCGTGTAGTTGGGTCTTTCTCGTCCGAAATTGCTGAAGCTATTGCACTTCTTGCGGCAGTAAAGAAGACGGTGTCTCATAACTTTTGTAGGGTAGAGTTTGAAACTGATTGTTTAAAAATTGTGAATCTTTTGAATTATTCGAAGTATTAATTCAACGAGTTAGGTAGAATAGTGGAGGATATTAGAACCTTCGCTCGAGGTTGGGAGTTTGTATTCATTTTCTTTTCAAGGAAGGGAAACATGTTTACTCATGCTATTGTGCATTATGCTCTCTATTAATGATGTAGAAATATGGGATTCCTTATTCTCAAAATGATTAGTTGAGTTGGTGCTAATAATAGTATTTGTCGAGTGCTTTTAGCTTTTAAAAAAATAAACATAAAAATTTGATGATTGTTCAAATATTATTTGCTTGAATTTTTTATTTACAAGTGATTGTAACTTTAACATCACTGATCAATAACTCTTCATTTCAGTTATGTGGGTTTCATTACCTTAATATTTATAAAAAATAACTAGATAAGCCATCCTAATTTGGAGGATATGCCTAATTATGTTTATGTTATTATTATACGGAATTGGAGGAAATAAATTTATCATGTCGTTCATACATATTTTAAAAATTTTGTGCCAATAATTGGAGAAAAAACATCTTTTGTCTCACTGTACAAGCTCTACATTTACTCCATTTATATTCGTTTGAGTACTATAGTATATATAATTCTCCAGTATATAATAATAAATCAAGGCGCATATTGTTATTCATAATATGAACATGAGTAATTAGGCAAAATTATCCCTAATGTTTGATTTAAATCTCTCGCTCATTCCTAAAGTTCAATTTTCGGTTGAAGAATTCTCAAAGTTTCTAATTTTTCTTCACTCGTCTAAAACTTGATGCTCTATTAAAAAGATGGATGCTTTAATTGAAATTATAAATTTTAAAGATGTTTCAACTAAAAATTAAACTTTAAGAACGAGTGAAGGATTTGAATAAAACTTGGGATTATTTTTAGTAATTACCCCATGAAAATATAATTGCGGGTCCACACTCTCTTTCCCCTGAATTTATCTGTTTTCTCTAATAATACATCTCTCTCGGTTTTGGCCACTCTACTTAAACTCTTATTTTTCAATTTAAGTAAATATGACTTAACTTTTTTTCCGATTTTACTAATTCGAAAAAAATAGGTTTTCCAATATATATTTTAAAATAAGTTTTCTTTTTTGAAGTAATAACTTGGTACACCATTTTACTCAAAATAATTAATTTTTTTACAGAAAAAAAAAACTCGGTAAGCCATTGGTATTTTCATACTTGTGACATTATTATACGACTCTAGAGGGACATAATTATCTAATTTTAGGTTTTCTATATTGCTAAAGAGTATAGTATTATTTTGAGGAATTATCCTATATAAAGTTATACGTTGTTCCGATAATAGTATCGCCTAATTTTATTGTTTGTTATGCATCACATAATTAAGTCCTTTTTATGTAAACGTCATGTGATCGTATTACTGTATCAATCACAACTTTCAGTTTTTCTTAAGGAAATTTGTCTTTTTAAAGTGCTCAAAGTTATTTTTTTTCTCCTTTTTATCTTAAGCAAAATTTGATTCAAAGATTTTCATGATATAACTTCGTTTAGTAAAATTTTCTCATTTAATTTTAAAACCACGTCCTTATTATTTTTTGTTTTCCTTGAAAATTCTTATAATTATTCTACATGTAAGTTTGTCGAAAATACACCCTAATATTCATTATTCTAGTGATGGATTCGTACCAAATAGAAAGGGGATTTTTTTTCAAATTACAGCTATGAACATTATTTTGCAAAATATGGATATAGTTATAGACCAAAAAGAAATGGATTGACTTAAACAAATTTCCCACCCAAATAAAAGCAATAATGAGATCCGATCTTAAACTCAAATGGTTGAAAGTGAATATTTTCACACAAGCCGACAAATTAATTTGAAACTTGACTCTATCCTTCTAACTCTTCAAATCATCTGGATATATTCATATCAATAAAATAAAGCGTGGACTTACTCGATCAATGTTGAGTTTTAATGGGATTTAATATTAAAAGTTGAAAAGTGAAACAACAATATTACCTATGAAATATATACGTTAGTTTTTCCTTTGAAATCATAGGTTTTTGGTTGAATATAAAGGACTCGGCTCTTCTTTATTATTTTAGTTCAATTTTATTTAATGGGGCCTAATTCGGTAGATTAGCGGATGTTTTTTTTCATAAAAATTGGTGAAGATGATCACTGTAATAATTATATCATTTTCACAAAATTTTCTCAAAAAATTCAATTTAGAAGTGAGTGAGATCGATGATCATTTAAACTTTTAATGGTTGAAAATGAATATATGTATCAAATTTTTACCAAACCTACTTTTGTTTTAAATTTGTGGATGAAATTTTGTGGATATGATTTACTCATTGTAGAAATCATCTCCACCAAATTTCATGAAAAAATTAATCCGTTTAACCCTCGAACTCAACCCCATTGGACGAAATTTGACCGAATGAGTAACGGAGAGAAGTCAAATCCAAACATAAATGATTTCGAATATTGCTGAACATTTAATTTTGAATTAAATAAAATTTAATATTAAGAGATGCGAAATCAAACAAGAGCAATATATATATATATATATATATATTTTAATATGTAATAGTCTTCATCCAAAATTAAGAAGTAAAAGCAATTATCATTTTTAATAATTAATCCTTTTTTTTTATTAGAGAAACTCAAGCCGTATATTCAATTAATAACGGGATATTATTTTACATTTACCTACTCCGTATTTTGAGAGGTATTTTGAATTTGCAACCCTCATTTTATTTTCTATGACTTTACATGTTACTGATAATTTATTCTATTATTAAGTTAAAAAGTTTATGACAATTTTATTCTTGCCCAGTGGCTAGATATTTGGTGCAACAAATAGAGGAACGAGTTTGAAAGAGATAATTGGCTTATATTTTTTGAGCATTGCTCCATTTTCATTTAAATTTTTGCATAGCTTCATTTACGATTAATTTAAAATTGAAAATTGAAAATTAGTACTCCGTCGTTCTTAAATAATTATGAGATTAGTATTCCTTCAATGATGAACTCTTAATTTAGTATGGAAGAATTATTTATTTGTCTTTATTATTTAATAAACTAATTAAAATTGAAGGAAACACATATGTTAACGTGTACATATATACCTCTTCTATCTCGTACAACTGAAAAAAGCTTAAATTCTTGACAATTTAGTATTTTTTTTTTATTGGCACAATTAGTATATTAATATTAATAATTAGTACTTTTTTTTTGAAAAAAAAATATCAAAATAAAAATGTGACTAATAATTTGAGACGGCATAATTATATTTTTCACGAATGCATACAAACATACATAGAAGTCTAATTAATGTGGGAGTCTCTAGCTTTGATCTTAGGTGCATAATCATTATTGTTGGATGATTATGTAAAGCATCTACGGTATTCTTTCAACCATGGTGATTAATTTAATCAACATTTATTTCGGAAAAAGGATTATAAATAATGATCATACAAAACTCTAAGTAAAGGTGATTTGGATGATTATTTATATTAACATGTTTTGCATGATCATTGTATTTAAAATGGAGTAACCTTCAATATCATAAAACAATAACAATCGTTAGAACCAATGGGTGCCCTCTACTAAATATCTACCAAAATAATCCCTCTATAAGTTAATTATTTTCCATGAAATGTTTTCATGTATTTAGATATTTTGAAATATATGTATTAAATAGGAAATTTGATGGGAAATTGGAGGAAATTAAGTTTGCCCTACTACTAACTTCACAAATTAACATTAGTTCAGCATTAATTCATTAACTAGTATCAGCATAGGGTTAAAGATAAAGAGTTAAATACTAGTATCACCATAGGGTTAAAGATATGAAATGTCTGAGTTAAAGATATGAAATGTTTGAGTTAATGATATGAAATGTCCACTTTTCAAACTCTATCAAATATAAAGATGGGTTTAAAGATAAAGAGTTAAAGATATGAAATGTCTGAGTTAAAGATATGAAAATTTTGAGTTAATTATATGAAATGTCCACTTTTCAAACTAAATCAGAAAGAGAGAGGAAAGAAAGACGACATAAATTATTGTATTTTAACTAATCAAATTCAATTAAATGTCTTTAATTTGTATATTTAATTGTTATATTATATATATATATATATATATATAATTTACAGTTAATTCGTTATCAATTGGATAATTCTATTAATATATTATTGAGTTAAAGAACAAGAACTAGCAAACCACCATGGGCGTCAACTAGCAAACCACATTTATCTATCCTTTTAGTGCGAGATATTGGTTTTATTGAATAACTCGAGATAGTTACTTTTGTCCGATCCTTGGAATATTTATGTACGATATTATTAGCATTTTAAAGACAAAACGAATGATATATATGTTCGAGAACCCTCTTCCCCTTTCTTCCGTAAGATAGATTATATCTGCTTGTATTAAAATAAAAATACTCTCCGTCTCGAATTACAGTATCATTTATGCTGGACAAAATTCACGTATGAAATCTCATAAAGATAAATTATTTTATTTGTCATTGAATAGTTTGAAATTGGTTATATGTTAAGAAAGATTAAAGTCAAAGTGAAACTATACGGAGGTAATAATAAAAATGAGACAAAATATGTCGTTAATAATCTTTTAAAAAAGAGGTATGGGTTAAACGAATTTTTAGTGCAGCTAACAACAATAACGATACCCGATTTTAAATTCAAATGGTTGAAAGTGTTAATGGTCACACATGCTACAAATGTTAATTTGAGTCTTGGCTCCATCCACTCTTCAAACCTTTTGGATATTCATATCAATAAAATAAAAATACATCACTTCAATGTTGAATTTTAATAAAATTTTACATTAAAAAAAAAAGAAGATGAAAAGCTAATGAAACTACAAGAGTAAATTACCTTAATGACCCTGAACTATTATTGATATTGTTTCAAATTGGCCCTTCCAACCAATTGGATATTAACTTAGTCGAAATCAAGGGCAAAAATGTCATTTCAATTTTGATATTTTTTTTAAAATAATTTTAATAAGATTTAAAAAATATTATAAAGGAAAAATAAAAAAAAATAAAGGAACGAAAAGGAATAGAGAGAGAGAGAGAGTGAGGCCCACCTCCACCACCACCACCTCCAACCTTCTTCATTCCATCACTATCACCTTATTCTTCATCCCAACAACATCATCTTATACAATATCAGTTATGTTAAACAAAATTCACGTATGAAATCTCATAAAGATAAATTATTTTATTTGTCATTGAATAGTTTGAAATTGGTTATATGTTAAAAAAGATTAAAGTCAAATTGAAACTATATGAAAGTAATAATAAAAATGGGACAAAATATGTCGTTAATAATCTTATAAAAAAGAGGTGTGGATTAAACGAATTTTTAGTGCAATTAACAACAATAACGAGATCCGATCTTAAATTCAAATGGTTGAAAGTGTGAATGTTCACACATGCTACAAATGTTAATTTGAGTCTTGGCTCCATCCACTCTTCAAACCTTTTGGATATCCATATCAATAAAATAAAAATAAATCACTTCAATGTTGAATTTTAATAAAATTTTACATAAAAAAAAGGAAAAAAAAGAAAGAAGAAGATGAAAAACTAGTGAAACCACAAGAATAAATTACCTTAATGACCCTGAACTATTATTGATATTGTTTCAAATTGGCCCTTCCAACCAATTGGACATTAACTTAGTCAAAATTAAGGGCAAAAAAGTCATTTCAATTTTGATATTTTTTTTAAAATAATTTTAATAAGATTTAAAAAATATTATAAAGGAAAAATAAAAAAAAAATAAAGGAAGAAAAAAGAACAGAGAGAGAGAGGGGCCCACCTCCACCACCACCACCTCCAACCTTCTTCATTTCATCACTATCACCTTATTCTTCATCCCAACACCACCATCTTATACTATCATCACCACCAACCCCTTCCCTACCACCATCCCCTTTCATCCGACCCCCCCCCCTCCCCCGCGCCCACACACACACATCTTAATCTAGTCTACCAAACACCAAATGGATTGTTTGATTCACTATAAAATCTTAACCCCTAATTATCTCTCTAAAAAAATTTATGTATATATATTTGTGGAATTTGGTGGTATTTATAAAACCCTAACCCCCAGTGTATAGATATAATGTGTGTTGTATATATATGCCCCAATCAAACATCTTCGCAGCCGGTCTCCTCCACCCACCACCTCCAGCGCGGGTCACCTTTACCTTCACACATTTACTTTCCTTTCTCTCTATAGCCCTTCAATGGCGATTCTGAACCTTTTCTCTCTTTACACTACTTTCATCTTCATCTTCACAACCTCACCCTTTAAACTCTCTCTCTCTCTCTATAGACCCATCTCTCTCTCTATTCCTTTTCCTTCCTTTTTTTTATTTTTCTTTCATAATATTTTTTAAATCTAATTAAAACTATTTTTTTAAACTATCTAATTGAAATAACAATTTTGCCCTTGATTCCATCCAAGTTAACATTCAAATTAGACGGACGGGCCGATTTGAAACTCGGTCAATAATTTAAATATTTAAATGAAGTAAAATTTTGTTTAAGGGACAAAGTGGGACAATACCAATAATTCAAGAGTCATTACAGTAATTTACTCTTAAAACAATGTTAGTTATGAAGTAAGTAGTTGTCCTTTGAAACGAATGCTTTTTGGTTGAACATAAATGATCAAATTTAAATGCTAAATACACGAAATTTCTCAACGTTTAATTTGGAATTTAATCAAATTTAATATTAAGAGATCGAAATCAAACAACAATATTATACACCGTTTAATGGGTAACAGCCTCCTTAATTCATCTAAAATTAAGAATTAAATGCAATTATCAACTTTTTTTTTTAGTACAAGTAATTACACTTCATGTTCATGTCTGGGGGAGGGGGAAGGGGATTGGGGCGCCAAGACTCAAACTAGAGACCTTTGTTAGTTACAACCAATATACTTTATAACTTGATCCACACAGCTAAATAAATGTAATTACCACCTTAATTACTAACTTTTCTTTCTTCTTCTTCTTCCTCTTTTTTTCTAAAGGAAAATGAAGAACAGAAGCATATCATTCAATTAATAAGAGCAATTGCATCAAAGTTTAAAGCTTCTTCAGTTCTTCCAACCAAATAGAAGATTCTTACCACCCAAACAATATATCCTTGTGACTTGTAAATTTACCGATTCCAGCGAGAGCGTGGGCTATATAATTTATATCTCTTTACAAAAGAAAATATACATGAGCAGGCAAGCGGCAAGATCCAAAGCCATGTATATCCAACCAAAAAGCATACGCACTCAAATGGAAACAAGTAAGTACTATTTCAGATATTCCATTCACCATAGTCATTTCAGAATTATTGAAGTTCTGTCTCAGGTATTTCTTTTTTCAATTTCGCCTTTAAGGACTATTATTTCAAAAAAAAAATTCCTCTATAACATAAGCTAAGAGCATCTCCAATGTTAACATGGATCGGGAAAAAATGAAGTGCCACGTAGAAAGTATGGACAATGAGCAAATAATTGAATCTCCAATTCAAACCTCTATCTTTAATATATATGAAGCTGATGTGGCAAATAGGAGGGTAGATATTGTGAGAGAGACTCTCAACATCTAGAGGGTCTCTTAGACATCCTTTAAACTGCTAAGTCAGCAAATTGGTTAAAATTTAGGAATTTTTGAAAAGTTAAAATATGAAAAGGGCAAAATTTTGTGACACGTAAGATTAAGGATCTCTCCAGAATAAAAGCGTCGGAGAAGGTTTTTTTCCTAAAATTTCTATGAGATAAATTTTAAAACCACGTAGGATACATATTTTGTAACATACTAACATGTCCATAGCTAAAAAATCTCCAACTCATTTTAGCATTGGAGATGCTCTAAGGAGTTCAAATTCTCACGGTTAGTAAGAGCATTACAACTCTTAATTGTTACGTCATTTACTACTTTTTTGTTATTATTGTTTTAACTAGAAATTAGGTAGAAGGTCTTACTACACATTGATTTTTACCAAAACTCCAATGAATAATATTTTTTTGAATGAAGGGCCTATTTTTAATTGGTAATTAGTATAAGATGCCTATTTTATTTTATATTTTAAATGAAAGTATTTGAATAAATTTAAATATCATTTAATTAATAAAAACATGTTATATATTACCTAAATTACCCCCCTCTTTATGAAATTTGCACAAAAAATATGAATATTGCAGTGAAATATAGACTGCAATATGAACTTTGCATTAGAAATATGGACTGCAAAGTTCACATTGCAGTAAAATATGGACTGCAATATGAACTTTGCACCAAAAATATGGACTGCAAAGTTCATATTGCAGTAAAATATGAACTACAAAGTTCATATTGCAATGAAATATAGACTGTAAAGTTCATATTGCAATCCATATTTTAATGCATATTGGTATTTTTTAGTTTATTTTAAGGGTTGGAATGTCATTTTATAATGAAAAAAAAACACATGTCATATTATTAATAAAATAAAAAATAGGCCCTTTATTTACAAAAAAATTATTCATTGGCTTTAGTGTGAAAATCTTTCTCTAATAAGACCTTTTTTTTTAATTGTCCCTTGTTTTAATTTATATATATTCAAATCACACACAAAACTGAAAGGAAATTAAAATTAAAGAAAAAAGGGCCAATTGTCTTGAAAATACCGAAGAAATGCTCACAAATAACAAGTAGGCTCGGATCAAACCCACTAAAGAAAAACATATGAACCCTACATGGGCCCTACTCCACAAAAGCAGCCCACATCAAATTCAAAGCCCCAGCCCACTCCCACCGCTTCAAAAAGATAATGTATATTATCTTTAAAGAAAAAGATATTTTAGTTCTATTTTAATGAAAAAAGGATGGTCCATTTTTAAATTGTGAGGTAAGCAGATTATAATTTTTTATTAAATTTAGTAGAGATAATTTTTATGACGAGCATATTATTCTTATAAAATTTATCTAAAATTCAATCGAAAATGGGGGATGTTTCTGAAAACTTTATTCAAATATTTAATCCAAAAATATGTACGACGGCCATAAGGATTTTTAATTATGCATAGAGCGATATATGCATGGACGAACTTGTCTTATATAAATACTCAAATATAATTTATTTTTTTAATAATTTATGGAAATAATGTAATCATCGTAGAGATTAGTCTACCAAATTTTGCATTAAAATTGTTCAATTTATCCCTCAAATAGATGGTTTTCTTCTTTTGGATCATGAAGTTTTGAAGCTTAGCAAAGTTCAATTATATTGAGGACACTCACCACAGCTTAAATTTCGGATCAACTTAAATATATATTCAAATTACAGGCGTAATAATATATTCAAATTGCACAAGTATTATACATATGTGCAGTAAACAAATATATAAACAGCAATACTACATATATCTAAATTTGTATACAAAAGAGTAAGGGTACAAATATTTAATGTACTTTAGTACTCCTTATGTACAGAAGTTTTGATATGCGTATCTTATCCAAAGTATATATTATGTAAAAGGAAGATGAATTTCAACTGTCATAAAGTTGCCTCACCACCAAGCAACTCAAGCGCATGCTAACGACAAGACGAGGCCATTTATTACTTTTGTTAAACTATTTCCTTAAATATAATTTATATTCATTTGAATTGGAGATGTATCATGTGTGCAGAATAATCCAATATAGGCATAAAATGACTACCGAAGTGCGTTAAATATTTGTACTTGCTATTGCTAAGAGTACAACCGTGTAATACATTTTGGTATTTATTTGTACACACGTTTTAGTAAATAGTAGTATTTTTCTATATAAATATAAATAAAGAGAGAGATTATGATGAGCGCCACAAAGTGACAGTTAAAATACTGTTTTTCTCCCGCGAAAAGGCTCTCGCAAAGCAATTTTTTAATTATTTGTTAAAGAATTGAACTGGAAAGGCAACTCAGTCTCGTGGGTATTGGATGGCTATCTCAATCCCATGCTTTCTCTCTCTACAATCCCCACAACTTTTTTGCTTCTTCTCTCTCTAGATTACTCACTTGTTCCATTCATCAACTACCCATCTGAAAATTTTGTGTATTTCTCACCCAAAAAAATAAAAAATGGTGAAAGAAACAGAGTACTACGATGTTCTTGGCCTTAATCCCTCTGCTTCCGAGGAGGAAATTCGAAAAGCTTACTATCTTAAGGTCTTGCATTTTAATCTTGTTTAGATTTAGTGTCTTTTTCATTGATTTTTGTAGTTTGATTGTGATATTGAAACCATATGCACACAAAATGTTGTGGGTTTGTCTGAATGGATTAGAGTAAACAATTTCTTGAAGAATGCTTATGCTAAGGTTTTTTGAAGATAAGCAGTGATATGTCTGATGTATCTGTCAGTCTATCTTTTTATTATTTGGAGCTAGATTGTGATTGATGATCAGAATAATTAATGGGTTGTTTGGAGCTAGATTTGTATGTGGTTGTTTTCACGAGTATAGTATGATTGTGGGTGTTAAATGTGTGATTACTAGCATATTATGTGTTTGTGGAAAAAATCAAGACCTCATGTTTTCTATCTTTAGAGGTGTTTGATTGCATAATTTTCATGGAATCAATTTCCATGACGCAACTTGGTGTAGCCTAATTTTCTCATTTTCCATGTAATTCAAAAACCACCTCAACCCCAAGATTTTGTTTCCTATGGAAAATCTTTCCCCATGTTAGATACATGTTACATAGTTTTGATGGAATTAAACTCCTTCCCGTGGAAATTATATAACTAATGCTTTTGATTGGCGTATTTGGAGAGAAATTTACTTTCATTGAATTGTTTTACATGGAAAACGTTCCGTGGAGAACAAAACTGAGTGTGGTGAACAATGACAAAATTAGGCTAAACCATGTTGTACCATGAATCAATTCCATTGAAAAGTATGCATTCAAATACAATGTTCGAGCATTTTCCATTGAAAATAGTGTTATCAAACGCACCCAAAGTTAGATTCATACATTACAAAGTTTGTTAAGATTGTTTCAGAAACCACTTGTTATTGTTTTTTGCAGGCAAGGCAAGTTCATCCTGATAAAAATCCAAATGACCCTCAAGCTGCCGAGAGATTTCAGGCTAGTGCATCCCTTCTCCTTATAATTTTTACTTTACAGTTAAATAATGAGTCGAAATTTATACAAATCTCTTAAACGCTGATATCTTTTATGGCATCGGTTTTGTGATTAAATAATTTGAACGTGAGCAGGTATTAGGGGAAGCTTATCAGGTTTTGAGTGATCCAGCACAAAGAGATGCATATGATCGAGATGGCAAATATTGTATATCTAGGTACGCATCAGTATCTACTTATAGGTATATATTAAGCCTCTAGTGAGTTTAATTTATTTTCTATTTTGAGATTTGGTTCATTGATTATGTCCCAAAACGGAAATGGGACTATTAATTTGAGACAACCCGAAAAGGAAAGTGACACTGTTAATTTGAAACGGGGGGACTGTGTATTTATCTATTAGGCATTAGCTCAACCACATTTGTGGTTGTAACTGAGTAATTTTAGCATGACATACACAAGCAAAATGTAAAGAAAAGATAAATCTTATACTGTTGTTCATATATATGCGTCAACTAATTAGTGTCTCTGCTCTTTAAGTTTCATTTAAACATCTATTGAAATGTACTTTTGTATGATAAGATTTGAGACAGAAAAAGATATTCTTACCGGGTTTATCAATCAGATAATCATACCGTGTACGTTAATGAGTTGTACATGCCAAGAATGTTACTACGCATCAATGCTTCCAAAATGAATAGCTATACCCGATTGATGAAGCTAGTAATTGTAGCATTGCGCCTTGAGATGACTTCCTATTCTTATTTCACAGGGAAACCATGCTCGACCCTACTGCTGTCTTTGCTCTTCTTTTCGGAAGTGAACTGTTTGAAGACTATGTAGGACATCTAGCAGTGACCTCAATGGCCTCATCCGAGTTAGCCAATGAAAGTGATAACCCTGAAAAATTGCATGATAAGTTAAAGGCAAGTATGTCCCAAATTTCGGGTTCATTTTTTTTTTTGGAAAAAATTGCATGTGTTGATGTAGGGCTAATTGATTTTCCTTTGCCTAAAATGGATGTATTAAAGAAAATATCGCTGTTTAGATCAAATTAAAAAACTACGTTTTTATAGAGTATGTTTGATTGGATTTAACTAACTTTTTTTTGTTTATTCGTTAATTGAAGGCTGTCCAGAAAGAAAGAGAAGAAAAACTTGCTAGAACCCTCAAAAATATTCTGCATCAATATGTTCGAGGAGATGAAGATGGATTTGTACATCACGCTGAATCTGAGGTGGAAAGGCTTTCAAGAAGCAGGTGAATCATGCAGCCATCCTCCTAATCATGTTTCCGTTTCTATCGAGAAAACTGATACGAAAATTATTAAGGATTATTAGCTATAAAAAAAAATTCTTCACCTTGCTGATACTAAAAATTAAATTTTGAAGTAACATTCAATAGCAATGAGTATTCTTTTTAGATTATCGGTGTAATAAACTTTCCAAGTACCCCTCTGTCCCTTATGAGTCCAGTTTAACTTTAAACATTTTTGAGCATGCGCTAATTTCATGAGATTTGGTACATTGATCATGTCCCGAAAAGGAATAGTGACTCTTAATTTGGGGTGGAATAGATGATTCGATTGATCATTGTTGTTTCATGAGGTTGTAATTTGGCGAAATTGTAGGAATCTCACATTTTCTTGGATTTCATAAAGGTTATAAGTTGCTGACTTGTTTTGGGTAGATAATTGTTTATTTCATCTTATTTTTCTGCAAAATTTATCCTAAAGTCTTGGCTAAACTTGATTATCCAATTTACAGCCTTTGGAGCAAACATTTTAAACACAATTGGCTACATATACGCGAAGGCAGGCTGCACAAGAGCTTGGGAAAAAGGCCATTTACCTCGGGGTTCCATTTATGGCAGAGTGGGTCCGCACCAAAGGGCATTTCTGGAAATCACAAATTACAGCAGCCAAAGGTTGCTCTTATAGCGAGGAACAAGATAGTCTTAACAGTTTTATCAACCAGATAATCATACTGGATTCATTAATGAGTTGTACGGTCCAAGAATGTACAACGCATGGACAAAACTGTTATGAAAAATTTGTTGAAGAAGCCGGAAATTGTTAGCGTTGCTCTATCCTAAGTTTGTTGTGGAAAATGATTGCAGGTGCTTTTCAGTTGCTGCAACTTCAAGAAGACATGCGTCGCCAATATAAAACTGATGGTACTGCCCCTGAAAATGATGTTGAATCTCATCTAAGGTTAAACAAGGACACTCTCATGAACTCGCTGTGGAAATTGAATGTAGTAGATATTGAAGTAACCCTTTTACATGTTTGTCAAATGGTAAGATTATCTTTGGGTCTCTTTTCATATGCAAACCTTCTTTCATTGAAATATATGTGTTTTTAATAGCATTTGTTAATATGCTTGATGCTTCTATCTTTTGTTCCTTTTTAGAATCAGAAATTAGTAATTTTACATGTAAAGTTTGGACTCTAGTACAGGAATTGGCAGCACGTGATTCAAACTTTACATGAATAATGATGTGATTTTACTGGTTTAAGATTCCGTAAAGCCCCACAAAGAAAACAAAATCTCAAACTAAAGGCTAAAGAATGTGCCTTTAACTTCATATATCATCTACAACAAAAGAACAGAAAGATATTATTCCCCCCCAGAAATAAATAGTCGTGGCTTAAAGATGCACGACAAAATCTTACAGTATTTAAATAAATTTGAACATTGTGAATGTCGAACTTGAGTTCTTTTTCGATAAAGGGTTATAAACTTTAAAATAGCAACTTAATTTGGTGGGAGAGTAGAAACTTGGTCCATATGGTTTGCAGCAAGTTGAAGCTCACACAATCCATCACTTGTTTGTAGGTACTGCACGAAAACAATGTTAAGAAGGAAGAACTTAAAGCGCGTGCTGTGGCTCTAAAAATTCTTGCCAAAATTTTTCAGGTTCATATTTACCCCCGTTTGTCCTAGAATCATCTTGTTAACAAAAATCTTAAATATAAGAGGGAGGGGGGGAGGGAGAGGGAGAGGGAGAGATATTAGGCAGTCAATGATGTTATATAATTGCTGTTCTATTATTTTCAATTTAGTGATCTGTTGGTGTTTTCTTTCATGTAGAGAGAAAAGTATACACAAAGTGGTGGAACATCAAAGAAGAAGATTGCTTCAGATTATGAAAGCAGTTCTGACAGCAGTGATGAAGAGGATTCACCAAGAACACTTAATTATCGAGCTCCTCTAATCACACAGGTATGTCCATTAATATGTTTTTAGAATAATTCTCCACTGCGAATATATTAACTTCGCTTTGATCTTGTCACAAAACTTCTTATTATCTTTATCAATTATATAGATTTCCTTAAATAGGGGAGAAAAAATGCAGAAAAGGAAAAGAAATTACAAAAGAACTGCCAAAAAAAAATCGTATGGACCAACTTTCAGATCTAACAGCCTGACTGCACAAGATTCTGGCGTTAAGTCACTTTTTGAGCCTGGTAGGTTTTTGACAATCCAGTGTGGCTAATAATCTTCTGCCATTTGTTCTACATCACATTACAAGTGTCAATGTTCAGTAAAATCTTAAGGCCTACTGTTAAGACAAGCTCTTTGAATCCAAGTATCAAAATCGACAAGAACAAGCAATTGTTAAGAATACAAGTACATAAGGCACAAGATATATGTGGTTAGGTCAGATCGGCCTTGCTCCCGGAGAAAAAAAACAGTGGTTTTACTATGTTGGTGAAGAATTTATAGTTAAAGAGTCTCTCTAAACACTACCCTTAGTCCTTAGACTTATGGCATCCTCGTGAAGGAATGGCCGAGTACCAACATTCTTATCTTTCAGTCTTATAGAATGACCACACCGGTTCAGTGGTTTGTATGAATTTGATATAAAACGCCACAAACACTCACCTAAAAGTTACCGGCTAGAGCTAATTTCGGCTTCTTGGAATGTGAAAATATGGGTACTAATATATGCCTTTAATTTACTATGGCCCCATTGCAAATTAAGAGTTTATATTTGCTTTCACACTTTTTAAGGATACGCTTATTTCAACATAATCGATGGTAAAAAACAAAGATTGCTTGCTATGGTGAGATTTGGTACATTGACGATCTCCCATAAAATAAAATGAGCCTCCTAATTTGGGACATCAAAAAAAGAAATACTGAAATCTTAATTTGGGATGGAGGGAGTAATTGTTATGTTTTTGTTTCTATATGTGCTAGTTTGGTTAAGCTTTTCGCTTTTCAAGAATTGTAAGTTGGTAAATTCACATATAAGATTGAATTATAAGAATTCCGAATCCTTTGCCAAAATTCAAACTGTATACGCGAGTTATCAATTTTCATTCTAGAAAACACAGAAACGGTCTGAGTAAAAAAGAAACACAAAAACTCCAAGCGAACGAGCACTGTGTTTCATTTCAAGAAGTCTTTGCTAAAGCTCAATCTTCATGCGAAATTAGCGCTCTTAATTCAGCTCAGTAGACCATGGTCTCCAAAACCCGATTAAATACAAAAGCTCTAAACAGTGGAGCATTTTGGGCACAATTCTCTTCTATTATTCAATTTCATCCTATTTCTTTTGTACCCTGTCAAGAGCAACAGTTTTTCGTCCTTTTCAATCTTTAAAAAGCAAGAATCATATAGTGCATCATCTGAGGCGAACCTTTTTCGATCTGTTGTTGTGGCAGGGTATTGGGAGGCTTTTCAGGTGCCTATGTAACCCAGCATTTGATGTGGATGATGAAGAAATTGTCTACAAAAGTAACAAATGACTTTATTCAGAAATTTGCATTGATTAAATACGCAAGTTACTAATTTTTCGTAATGTGTTTCTTTGTATTTCTCACACTTGATTAAATGGAAATATGGCTACTGATGTAATCTAGTGCCCTGTTAAAGTCATTTTTCTTTGGTATTTCTAGTTCTAAACCCAAATGTGAGAGCTAGGGATGTTTTTCCTCCAAGAACCAAATCCCTACTCATAGAATTCAAGCTTTTGTTCTTTTCAAAAATTTTAAATTAGTATATTGTAGTGATCCCACAGGGAGGAAGGGTAAATTAGTCCTTTAGAAGTATAAGGTCTGTATATTGTGGTCCTTTGTGACCATTGGTAAGGGATGAATCAATTTTGTTTGTTTAGGTGAGTCATAGGACAGCTGGAGGATAAGGTTTCTTTTCCTTTTTGTCTTTTTTTTTTCTTTCTTTTAGGGTTTCTTCTAATATATGTAGAGGCTTGCCTACCCTTAAAGGCTATTATGCTAAATGAATGAATTAAGTTTCTTTTAGTAGGCTCTCTAGTAGAACACAGAGAAAGAAAGCTCCCTCTCTCTTAATTCAATATTAGTATTCCTAGTGTAGATCCTAGGACCACTACAATTGGTATCAGATGACACTATTCTCCCTGTCTTATCTGCCACCTTCCCTTCACCTAACCGACCTTACCTATGGCTGATGGCACAAGGCTTAAAAATGCAGAAGACCTGTCAAGAAAGAATGACGATAGGCATAATGAACTGACGGAGCAGTTAAAGTTAGTAGAGTCACAACTAATTGCACAGAAGGACCAGTTTTCGACATATATGGCAACTCAAGCAGGTTTCGAGCAACGGGTGGAAAAGAGGTTTGAAGAGTTGCTTAAAACCTTGAATGAAAAGCTGGGAAAGGGAAGGATTCCACCACAGAGTTTAACTCTAGGGGGTGGATTATGATCCTAAGAATGACAGGTCCAATAGTAAGGCTTGCAGATCTGAAGAAAGGACCAACTGGACAACCACTAGTTCGGGTAATGTTGCAAAAATTCCAAAAATCCTTTTCCCTTCTTTTGATGGTACCAATCCTAGAAATTGGATAAGAAAATGTAAGAAATACTTTAATATTAACCCTATGTCTGCTAAACAAAAGTTGGATATGGTTAGTATTCATTTAGAAGGTAGAGCAGATGTGTGGTATCATGACTATCAAGAAAGTGATGTCAATATCACCTGGGACCAGTTTATGTTTGATGTTTGTAGTCGATTTCAAGAAGGAGGGCATGATAATATCATAGGAGAATTTAATAAACTGACACAAATGAGTTCTGTGGATGAATACCAGGAAAGTTTTAAGGGACTTAAGGCCTTTATGGTTGCAAAACACACATCTCTAAATGAGGACTATTTTATTAAAAGTTTCGTGAGTTGACTAAAAGAAGAGGTGGCCAAAATGGTACAGCTCCTGACTCCTACCACCCTTACCCAAGCCATTTACATGGCCAAAATGCAAGGACACTTAGAAACCAGCCATAAAAAGTCTAAAACACCATCCAAACCATACAGTTCCCCATATTCTTACGCTACACCACCATCTAAGTCATATACTGTGACGTCCCGAATCTCATTCAGAGATTTTCACCTCCGGAACTCGGTTAATCACGGATGGCATGCACGACGGCGGGTTTAAAATACAAAAATCATAACTTTTAAAAATCTTTTTCTTGGATAAAACTTGATCCGCTTGAAAACCTGTTTTATAAAATTTCGGTATGTGGAGTTCGTTTAAACAACAATCCGCCCAGTAAAATTTGAAACCATTTTCATACAAATGAAATTTCAATCACAAACAGTTGGATACACTCCACATATAAACATCACTTATACAATTTCTATCCAAAACAAATCCCCCAACGATGTCCTAATCCAAGTTAAAATGCTATACATCATTTCTAATAATTATACATTTAATCAAATTGAAATTCAATTATACAAACGATATTCAAAACTAATAAAAGATAAGTCGTTTACGAACGACTATAAATGTCTAGAGTAATAAGAGGTTCTAGACTTCACAATCGTGCCATCTCCCGAGATGTACCTACAAAACTGGTTTAGAAAGTGGGAATGCCAAACACGGGCTTAGTGAAAATTATAAGGTTTTTGTTATAAGAAAATACAATTAGTCAATCACACGCAGTGACATTTGTATGAAAATAGATTTTTATATCTAATAATGCAATAAGACTAGTACATGCTCGGCACATCAAACGTGAATTCACAACCCGTATGTCTACATAAATCGTTGGCTAATTTATAAAATATGGCATAAACAATTGTATCATCTAAGAGTATCTCATCCGAGAAAATCATCTCAACAATCCGTGGCTATCCAATTGTGGTACCAGGTCTACATTTCGTGGCCTTTCACCCACGCGGCAGCAGGGCCTCCTGTTAGTTTTAGTGCACTGTTTCGGGTCTTTCATCCAGGTGACTCTGTCCCAACTTACAGTCTCAACCTTTAGAGACTAACCTGAGACCTACTATGGACTACGGCAATAACATATATATAGTCAACTGTGTATCAACTCAACAGATGAACAATTATGCCAATTTAGATAATCAATATATTTTGTATCAGAACCCATAAACTAGCTAACAAATATAGGAGTAAAGGAAAGCTGCGCTTATATAATTATACAATCTCTATACACAAATACCATATACATATGTGAAAAGTATTTTACTTTGTCCTGTAAGAATAATAACGTTGTACTTAAACCAACCACACCAGGCCCTACGAGTTTGCCACTTTATGGCTCAATCAAGAATTTCATCATACATTTTCACCAATTAAATTTTTTTATAAAAAATCATACGATCGGAACCAAGCCATGTTAGACCCATAATTCACAATAAATAGTTTCAATATTAATTTTCCCATATAGTCTCAATACATGGCTTGTTTAGAAATCCAATATAAGTTTACTCGTATAGGCATGAACTAGTAGTTTTCTATAAAATCTCGTTGGTAGGTAACAATCGCTAAGTACAACGATAATATCTCCTACACGTGAAATTATGAATAAAACATCCTTCAAACACATTTATATAACATTATATATGTATATCACTTATTAGCATCCGCTATCGTATTCATCCATATGGGTTTAGATGTAAACTTTGGGAAACATTGCAAAGTCATATAACCCCTTATAAAATTACCAAATTTCTCCTTAAACAATTAGTACGAACCATGAATGAGAGGAGATTCAAATAAATATTTTCATTATACATGTTATCTCAAAACTAGCATTCAAAGCCACATAATTGGGGATTTTGTTAAAAATCCAAATATGTTGTTTATAAAATGATGTAGTTGTTCCAATAGCTCATTAATAACATAGATAACAATAATCTAACATTAATTTAAGGAAATCAACACCCCAAACCCATGCACACATCAAAGCCCTAGGTTCACATGAGTAACTTTCAACCATGATGTAAAAATCCATATAAAACACATAATAACTTGTAAAAATGGTTGAGTAATAGAGTTCCCACCTCTTGAGGGTTAATCCCTCGAAGAATCATGGAAAAAATGAGCCGAGCCGAGCAAACTGCGAGCTTCCCCTATTTTTGGCACCCTAGCCATGGAGGTGGTGGTGAAGAAGATGATGAATAGTGGTAGGAGGATTGATTTGTTGTTAATTTGATGTTGATCTTATGTAGTGATGGTATATAGATGAGAATCTCTATAAATCTCTCTCAAAGGCTCCCTATTCTACCTCTCTTGGAAGCTCTCAAGTGTTAGTGAAAACAAATGAGAATGAAATGGAATTGACCGTATATATATAAACTGCGTTCTAATTTTCTGGTTTACTGTTCACGCGTGGGACTTGCAGCACTAAACTTTGAACATCCATAACTTCTAGCTCAAAAGTCCAATTGAGGTGATCTTTATGTTTATAAAAAGCTTATTCGAAACTCTACAACTTCTTAGAAGGTAGCTTTTTAAAATTCCCGATGGATTATTCCCATAAATGCGTCGAAGTTAGCACGTTACTACAATGTTGCCAAATGAACAACTTTTAGCTATTGACCTATTTCGCGCTCAATTTTGACCAAGTAAAAGCCTAAATTGGCTTTCAGCCAAAACACGAAAGTTGTAGATTGCATAAAAATCTAAACTCTTTTTACAACGGAAACTCAATTTGGCGAGGAACGAAGAAGTTACGCTTCCTTCAAGTTATCCAAAATTATGAAGTCGAGTAAATTGAAAACTTCCAATCCACATCCCGATTTTGACTCGAATCACTTAAAATGACTTACGAATATTCTAACATGCTTAAATATATTAGTATAACTCATTGGAAATCTTCAAGCCATTCCGATCCTTTCGGAGCAAAATATGGCTATCTGAAGTCCACGTTTGCCTTACACGCAACTTGTATCGTTATTTTCGAGAAATGGAGATACGGGGCGTTACATATACTATCCCTAAATCCTCCTTACCTACCCCTATCACCAGCTTACAATTCAAAAGTTCCAGCTCAACCATGACACCTTACCTCACCACAAATAGTACACCCATAAAAAAACTGACTTATGCAGAGATGAGGGCTAGAAGACAAAAGTGACTTTGTTATAATTATAATGATACTTCCAAACCATGCCACAAATGTAAGCAGCAACAGCTATTTATGTTGGCCTTGGAGGAAGAAGAAGAAGCTAATGAATTTCATGATTCTGAGATTGTCATTGAGGAGGGGGGAGGAGAAATGGAAATTTCAGTGCATGCTCTGTGTGGGAATGCTAATCCTCACACCATTCGAATTCAAGGGAAGTTAAAGGGTATTCCCCTCACCATTCTAATTGATAGTGGTAGCACTCACAGTTTTGTTGATCCTGCTATCATCATCCAAAGTGGGGAAGTGATGTATCAAACAAAGAAAATGACAATCACTGTGGCTGATGGGAATACGCTACATAGTGATGCCATTTGCCCAAAGTTAAAGTGGACAATGCAGGGTATAGCCTTTGAATCTGATTTTAGAGGTTTATGCATAGGAGGGTGTGATATGGTGCTTGGAACTGACTGGATGATGCAATTCAATCCCATACTTTTTTACTTCCATTAATTGAGGTTGACATTCAAGAAAGAAGGAAAGAAAATCACCCTTCAAGGCACCACAGAACCTAGCTTACTGAAGGAAGTTTCTGAGAAAAACTTGATGAAGTTGTACAAAAAGAAGGCTCAAAGCTTGGTGGGCCACCTGTTTGCTATCACTGCCACCACTGAAAATCAAAAGCACCCACCTGCCATCACTCAATTGTTGCTAGATTATCAAGATGTGTTTGATGAGCCTACAACCCTACCTCCACACAAATCCCTAGACCACTGCATCAACTTGAAGCCAAATTTTGAGCCACCCAACCAAAGACCATACAAATACCCATTTGTCCAAAAAACTGAGATTGAAAGGCTGATCCGAGAGATGTTTATTGTTGGAATCATTCAACCGAGCCACAGTCCTTTTACGTCACTGGTTATTTTGGTCAAGAAAAAGGCTGGCGCATGGAGATTCTGTGTTGACTACAAGAAGCTAAATGAGGGGATAGTGAAGGACAAATACCCAATACCCTTGATTGAGGAGTTATTGGATGAGTTACATGGGCCTAATGTGTTCTCAAAAATTGATTTAAGGTCAGGTTAGAACCAAATGAGGGTGCATGAGGATGATATGTACAAAACTGCTTTTAGGACACATGTGGGACACTTTGAATTTAAGGTGATGCCCTTTGGTCTCACCAATTCTCTTACCACCTTTCAATCCCTCATGAATCAGATTTTTGAACCATACCTTCGACGGTTTGTATTAGTGTTTTTTTATGACATTCCATATACAGCTCCTCCATGGCAATGCATATTCAACACTTAAGTAAGGTGTTAGAACTACTAAGACAACACCAACTGTTTGCTAAACTCTCCAAATGTGTATTTGCTTAGCCACGATTAGAGTATTTGGGGCACATGATTAGCCAGAATAGAGTTTCAGCTGAGGAGAATAAGGTAGAAAGCATGAGGAACTGGCCTACACCTACCACCATCAAAAGTTTGAGAGGGTTCTTAGGGCTCACAGGTTATTATAGAAGATTTGTACGAGGGTATGGGATAATAGTTAAACCACTCATAGAGCTCTTACAGAAGGGGAATTTCAAATGGAATCTACAAGCAAAACAAGCTTTTCAAGAGTTGAAGGCTGTAATAAACAATACACCTGTCCTAGCTATGCTAGATTTTTCTAAGCCCTTCACATTAGAAACTGATGCTTCGAAAATAGGGGTGGGAACTATGCTAAGTCAACAAAATAGACCGGTAGCATGTTTCAGTAAAGCCTTAGGTCTCAAGTATCTAGGGCTCTCCACTTATAAGAAGGAATTGCTTACAATCATAATGGCTGTTCATCACTGGAGGTACTACCTGTTAGGGGGACACTTTACAATACTCACTGACCAATAAAGCATTAAGTACTTTGCTGACCAAAAGCTATCAACCATGTTATAGCAAAAGTGGTCGACTAAACTTTTGGGCTATGATTACATCTTATGGTACAAAAGATGAATTAAAAACAGAGTGGCAAATGCCCTTTCTATAGTGCATGAACAAGAGGGAGAACTTAATGCAATCACCATCATTAAACCTCAATGGCTATAAGAGGTTCAAGACAGTTATGCTTTTGATTCATCTTGTCTAGAGCTGATTTCTGAGTTACAGTAAAACCCACAAAGTAGGGTTCACTACACTTATGCTAATGGGTTATTGATATACAAAAACAGATTATACGTGGGGGGATGCAACTCTAGCAAAATTAAAATTTTAAAGTGATTCATTCCTCATTTGAAAGTGGGCACACTGGTTTTCATGGCACTTATTACAAGGCAAAATCACATTTCTATTGGCCTGGTATGAAGAAAGCAGTAAAATAGTTTATGGCGGGCTGTGACATTTGCCAAAGAAACAAAGGTGAGAACACTCTTCCGGCTGGGTTGTTACAACCTCTCCCAATTCCTGATCAAGCTCGGCAACACATAAGTATGAATTTCATTGATGGGTTACCAAAGTCAGATGGGAAGGAAGTAATCTTTGTAGTCGTGGATCGTTTCACTAAATACATCCATTTTTTTGGACTGGGTCATCCATACACTGCCTACACAATTGCAAAAACATTCATGGACCACATCTATAAGTTGCATGATTTTCCACAATCAATTGTCTCAGATAGAGACACCCTATTTATAAGTATTTTCTAGCAGAAACTATTCAAACTCTTGGGAACTAAGCTGAATGTGAGTACTGCTTACCATCCACAGTCAGACGGCCAAACATAAAGGGTCAATGCATGCCTGGAAACCTTCTTGAGATGCATGAGCAGCCACAAACCCAAAGTATGGTATCAATGGCTTCCAATGGCAGAATTCTTGTTCAATACTCATTATCACACTTGCATGAGGCTTACTCCCTTTCAAGCTCTGTATGGGTATCAGGCTCCACTACATATCTATTCGTCTCCTACCTCTTCCAATGTGGCTGTAGTAGAAGATTACTTATAACAGAGGAAACTTATGTCTCAATTGGTAAAGGAATGCTTGGAATTGGCTCAAGAAAGAATGAAAACCTTAGCAGATAAAGGGCGTACTGATAGACATTTTGAGGTGGGAGATTGGGTTTACCTAAGGTTACAACCTTATAAACAAAGCTCTGTAGCTATTCGAAAAAACCTCAAGCTAGCTGCCAAGTACTACGGTCCCTTTCAAGTCATAACCAAGGTAGGGAAGGAAGCTTATAGACTATCATCGCCCACAGGGTCAAAAATACACCCGGTTTTTCATGTGTCTCAATTAAAGAAGAAGATAAGCAAGAAAAAGGTACATGTCCAACAGCTACCTTATGCAAATGAAGAAGGTCAAATTATAGTAAAGCCACTAGTTGTGTTTGACAAGAGGCTAATCAAACGTCACAACAAACCAATGGGTCAAATGTAAATACAATGGACCAACTGTGCACCTGAAGATGCCACGTGGGAGGATTCATCATTTATTGCACAGTAATTCCCACAATTCAATCCTTGAGGACAAGGATTTTCTGAAGAGAAGGGCAATGTAGTGACCCCACAGGGGGGAAAGGTAAATTAGTCCTTTAAAAGTATAAGGTCTATGTATTGTGGTCCTTTGTGACTATTGGTGGGGGATGAATCAATTTTGTTTGTTTAGGTTAGTCATAGGACAGCTGGAGGATAAGGTTTCTTTTCCTTTTTGTCTTTTTGTTTTTTGTTTTTTCTTTCTTTTAGGGTTTCTTCTAATATATGTAGAGGCTTGCCTGCCCTTAAAGGCTATTATGCTAAATGAATGAATAAGTTTCTTTTAGTAGGCTTTGCAGAAGAACACAGAGAAAGAAAGCTCCCTCTCTCTTGATTCAATATTAGTATTCCTAGTGTAGACCCTAGGACCACTACATATATTCGCATATATATATGTATATTACATCCTCTAGTAATGGTAATGTGTTGTGATTTATCGTGACTTCTTAAGATTTCATATCAAATTGCATTCAAAGGTGTATTCCTTACATACAACACGTCCGTGTCTTATATAAAGCGATTAATTTTGTGCTGGTTCATGTTGTGATACATAAGAACATACAATTGTTTCATTCAAGCCAAGAACTTCTCCAATAAGCTTCCAAAGAAGAAGCTAGTCTTGGCCCATGATCCACCACTAGCTTCAGGTTGTTGTACCTTTGCACTGATTGGCAGTACTTTCTTTACATTAACCATCATCCTGTGCCCTATCTCTTTTCTCAGCCCTTCAATCGTTTTCACGTCCACAGGATTCCCAGATGTGTCTCTTACGTAGAACACATTCATCGCCTGCTCCCCAACTGTTGTGACGCCCGCTCTTGTAACGGAAAGTCCATTTTCTCGAAGGACTCTTGTTACTTCTGATAGTAAACCTACTCGGTCCTTCGCACACAGCTCTAGGCTTAGACCCTGCATAACGCAACCAACCAGTGTATAAGTATAAATGTGTCCTACCACGTCATTGTTACAATGATTGTACCCAACTTTTTTACGTAGTGTAGTTTGTTTTATCTCACGAACTTTATAATGTAATTGTTGACTACATATTTTCACGTGTTTCTATCGATTTTCTCTTGAACAAGTTAAGAAACAAAACTGTTGTGATTGGGGGTTTTGCTGTCTCAAAATTAGTTTGAATGCCAAATATATATATTAAAATATGTTATGCAATTTGTTATGATTACCCCCTGTTTGGCAAATCTCCTATGGAGACAGCCCTTACGTGGGCTGGACTTTTAGATATGGTATTATGTGGCTAAATGTATTTCCAAATGTATGGTGACGGAAAACAGTCGCTAAAAGCCCGTTCTGCATATGGATAGTTGGTCTGTAGTAGAGAAAGACTCAATCCTTGTCTAGAGGAGGGGTGAAAGAATGAATGCATTCGCTTAATTTTTAGGACTTGCAATAAAACATTAATTTTGGTAAATCTATATAAAGCCTAATTTATGGAATCAGACTCTTAATCTAAGACGTGTTACAGGTGTTGCAATCACAAAACAGCCCGAGAAAAGTAAGCCGGGGCGGGGGCAGCAATTGATTTGAGACAGAGGGTGGAGTGAGTATCTATTATAAATAAAAAACCAAGTAAAAGCATTGACCATAGTTAATGCACGAGCAATTTAATGATCCAATTTAAGCGGTAGTTGTGAAATTGAGGGCCCCGCGTTAACAGTTCAATATATATATTGCTGCTTCTAATTCAGATCTCATTAAAATACTGAAAATGCAATAAATGTAATAACTTAAGGTGTTTGTTAAGTAATATATATAGCAATATCTATTACCTCGCTTACTCTTCGACGAATTGCAGCTTCAAGACACTTAATAACCCTTTCCATCTCCCCCTCAGTATCCAGTGTACAACCGTCTACATGTCGAATATAATACTCCTACAAGTTCAATACACTTGTTAGTACGATCAAAAGACAACTAACCACCATGATTCTTGAACTTAAATGTGAAAGGAGTTGTTGAGCATAGGACAATTCATCATGAAAACGCACAAGTACCTGTGATGCGTGGGGCCCATCAGACGAGATGTTGGCATGAAAAACAACATACTGCATGTCTGTAAGCGTACACACAATGTCAAACATGAGCTTCGGTCGATCATTGCACTTGACACTAACTACCGAGTACCCCTTCTCCACACAACGCTCGATAGTAATCTTCGGTTTAAACGAAGGAGGATAATCACCCTCCACAGCCAATCCACCACCCTCATAGTCCCTATCAGCAAACAACATCTGGTGGAGCCGCCGATCAATATGGGTGACACCAAAGGAGAAGCTAGTACTGGCTGCTTTCTCATCGTCCTCACAAGCGCGAAGGATGTTCTTGAGCTGTTCTTCCATGGAAGCTAATCGGGTTGGGTCGTCCATGGGACGGGATGTGGTATCATCATTGACATAAACAACACATGCTACTCGTCCATTGTGGGTCCACATTTCAGCAGCAACTACGTTGATGTGGAGGCTGGTGAGAACCGCAGAGATCTCTGATAAGAGACCTGGACGGTCCCTGCCTATGAGCTCAATGGCTGTGTAGTCGCCAACACAGTGAACTCCTACCTTTTGTCCTGGCCAAGTAGTCTTCGGCCCCCCTTTTTTGTATCCATTGGGTCCTAGAGCCTATTAAAATCATAGAAAATGGGAAAAAAAATATAATATTGATGAGACTAGACTTGCATACATGAGAAATTAGTTTTCTGAACACCCATAATGGTGAGCAATTCAGATACAAGTAATTTAAAAAGGAAAGTTCAAAAATATAGTGAGCAGCTTAGCAGCGGACAGTGACTACCCTTGCAAATGTCAAGGGTTAAAATCCGATTGCCTAAGTATGTTCTTTTATTTTGGGAAATAAATGCCCGCAGTGAAAAAATCAGAGAATAAAAAACAAGGCACAGCTCCAAGTAACTGCCAAAATAGATTCCGACTTCATGTAATAGTATATTATTAGGTCCCTGCTACCAAGTTACCCTGTTTTTTCAGTTCATTCATTGATGGGTGTGGGTTGCCCAGACAGTTTGCGATAAGTTTAGTTGCCATTAGAACGATGTTCTTCGATTTGCTTAAATTTTGACAACCAATAATAAGCCTTTTGGTGCTAGTTTAGAGCCCTCAGTAGGACCTATACCTTCAGTCATGTCTCCGGTGACAACATCTTTAGTGATTCCCAGTAAAGCTTAACGAGGCAACTATTGAGAGAAGGATGATGTTGAAGTCTTGTTTTATTTCCCTTTTTTACTATTTGTTGTTATTGCCTATTGTTTGTCTGCAACTTTGCATGAATATCCTTGGCAGATTTATTTGAGTGGAGAGTCATTACCCCTAAATGCTAATCCCCTCAAGTACTCGTTCAGTTTGAGTTCTTCTTCTTTCCTGGAAGAGAAATTGGTAATTTTACATATAAAGTTTGAGCTTCAGAATCCGAATGAATGATGTGATTAAAACTTTAAACAATTATATGTGAAGTTACCAATGCATTGAACGGTGCTTTGGCAGGGATACCAATTTCTCTATGGTTACAGAAGTATTGCATTGACAGCCCTAGGGTTTACCCATGCATCGAATTTTTGATGCATATGATAGGGGGCTGCTTTGTCTAGGATTAAGTTGGCACAATAAAACATTCTAGGTGCCTATATATTTCTACTCTTATGAACCAATTTAGGATATCCTACTAAGGTGTTATCAAACCATTAGATGAGTTGAAGAGAATCAAAGAGCATACCTTTTCTATGTAATCAATGGTCTTATTGTCTGTAATTTTATTCCCTTGTTGATCGGTGACGTGAAATACTGTTGACAGAAACGAAACCGGTCATCTATTTGTGCAATGTTATTGGTGTCTGTTTTTATGCACATAAACAATATGATAGAAACAAGTCACAGAAGTATAATTTAAATCAATAACTAAAAGAAGGCATAACGAGCATGCATTATTTTGAAGATGTAGCATCAAGGAATGGCAGCTAAAATTATAAACATACCATCCATGAACCATCCGCCATCAGAAGCAATGTAAGCTTTAGTGATGGTGAGGTCAAGGTCTGTTAGGATTTGCACCACTTCCAGCAGTATTCCTGGTTTGTTCACACTGTCAACCTAACCATCAACAAATTCCACAACCTTCATCGGGTCATTCTAACTAGATATATTAGAGCAGGAATTGAGCACTGGAAAGTGATGATGTCAATGCACCATATCAAGAAGGTACAAGCCATTTTTGCGGGTACAGCTGGGCAATGATACCAAAGGGTACAAGTCACCTTGTGGGCTTGAATATAAAATTTATCTCCTAATCTTCTTGACCTCAAACATATATATACCTTGAATATACAACAGTGAAAAAATCAATAGTAAACCAGGTGACAGATGAAGCCACTTGACCTCCGAAAAGTGACGTTTTGACCAAATTGGCGAACAGTTCATTCCTTACAGTTGGTCAGGTTCCCAAGAAAATCATGCAATGGTGCGACAAATGAAAAAGGATTGATCCAAAGGGGCCGCTAAGGCCATCATCACAGAACAGTTGCAACATAATTGAATTTTTTTCACTGAAATCCTATATAGAACTGATGTGGTGGATATTTCATCTATGTTGTATATTTATCTTTTGTTTCCTATTTATGCAAGTTCCAATTTCCTTTTAAATATCGTCCAAAAAAACATTCCTTTTAAGTATAGGATTTCTTGGCCTCCATGAATATCTCCAGGTTTCAATAAAGGCTTTTGGCCTCCATTGTTGTCAGTTCAGTTTAAAGAAAGAATTTTGTCCATTTGAGGGTTTTTCTAGGGTTTAAATCCCTGCAAGTGTTTTCTAATATATTGCTTCATCTGAGTTCTACTGATACCATCATGATGAATTAACCGCCTCTTAGTACTTAAAATGCAGATTTCAAAATTATTTTAATATATTTTTCCTTTTTTTAAAAGGAAGGTCTAAGTCTCTTCTTTTTTTTACAACTAGTTTTTGTGCACGTGCGTTGCACGTGGTTTTAGGGCTTAATAAAAGTGATTAATTAAGTTCATTAATGAATACGTACATATTAAGAATTGAATAATTAGTATGAAATAAAAGTAATCACAAATAAGCAAAAACATAGTATCAAGTGTAAAATTTAATTAATAATTATAAGAAAATCATAAAATCGGTCAACTATATAAAAATGTTATAGATACATGATAAAAAAATGATCAGATATATAAGAGAGTAATATTGTTTTAATAAATTTTTAGAATTGGTAGATAGTTAATACGTATGTGGATTGTTATGCATAGTATCACAAAATAATATAACACTCATAAATAATAGATTGTATAGCCTAATGATGTATAAGTTGATATTAAATAGCTTTGTAATTTTAATATGGTTTATTAAATATACATACTTTTGTAGTGAGTTTTGAAAAACACCTAATTCAACACAAACTCTAACTTATATAATTATTTTAACCAAATAAAGTAGAGTTTAAATTTATTTAAACTACTAATACTAATATAAAAATATATGGAGTTATACACTATTTGATATACTACTACTAATATAATTCTAACTTGTTTAATTAGTTTAACCAAATAAAGTAGAGTTTAAATTTATTTAGAATACTATAATATAAAAATATATGAAGTTATATTGTTTTTTTTAATGTAAATCTTAAAATCTTGTGTTTAAAATTAAAGGCATATTTGTCTCTACAAAAAAAAGGGAAAAACACTTAAGTTATTCGTACTTTTATATATAGTATAGATGTAGATATAGATGTACAAATAACAAAGCAGTGTGGGGTTAGTCCAAACTTCTAAGACATCTTACGACACGTAACGTGTGCATACTTATTTTCCATAGAACATGCCCAACATTCCAAGTAAAAACCCAAATATCCTACATCGGTAGTGTAATGGAAAGGTGTGACGCCCTGCGAGTGATGAGTACTCCCTTGTGAGGAGGAATTGTAGCTCAAAGAGGCATCCTACATTGGAAGATGGGGGATCCTTGGAGACCCATATAAGTAAGAAATGGTCGCTAATTAAGTACGAGGCTCCTGGAGTAGTTGGAGCTACTAACCAGGACAAAACCCTGAGGGAAAGGGCTACTCGGTTGGAGCCGCCTGGACGGGATACCAGGACGAGGCCTTCTAGGGACTCACTGGCAGAACTCCGAAGTTAAGCGATACTAGGACGAGGCCTTTTAGGGACTCACTGGCTTTCGATCCCCTGAGAACTCTGGGAAGCTGGTCTTGAGCTCCCAGAAACAAAGCCGTGCGAGAAAGGGCTGTCCAGTTGGTGCTGGAGCGGAGCCACTCAAAGCGGACAATATCGTACTGAGGTGGGACCAGGTAGTTACAAAAGGTCCTCGGTATATATGTGGGAACAATGAACTTAAATTACAACTTGGGCTAGCCATTTTGGGGGAGAACCCGAGTGGTTAAATATGATATCAAAACGGACCTCAGACCACTACCATGTGACGTGCAAATATTGTGCCCAACTTGACGAGGACATTAGGGATTTAACGGGAGGAGATTGTAATGACCCAAAATAGCTAGAGCCGAGATTGTTTGTGCGTGACCATCGGCCTGAACTATCCCACATCGATAGTGTAATAGGAAGGTTTTGGTATATATGTGAGTACAATGAACCTAAATTACAAATTGGGCTAGTCATTTTAGGGGCGGAACCCAGGTGGTTACATTCCATATATACTTTAAATCTTTTGTAGTGTTTGATTGCATTTATTTTTCAAGAACTCTTTTCAAAGTTGTAACTTGCCTTAGCCTAATTGTTCAGTTTTAATTTCCATGGAATCCAAAGACCACCTTGCCTTATGTTTTTGTTTTCCACGGAAACAATTCCAAATAATTCAATTCCTTTCGATGGCTCAAAATATGGAAAGGTAGTAAGAGGTTTAAAAGTTAAAACTTTAAATTCCTCCTATAGCCATGAAATGATAGCATGGATCCCATGAAACTTTCCATGCTCCCACAATCCTTAGTAGTTAACCAGCAAGAATAATTATGTTTCTGGATATCTACATTTTATCTTACCTTATTATGCGGTGAATTATGACCCTAAGGCTATAAGTTTAAATGGACTAGAACAAACTGAAAAGTTCAGAAGTTTTCCGCTGTACTTGCATTAATATTGTTCAATGGGACTTTGAGAATCTTACAAACCGCAGACATTGCACTTCTAGGTATTTCAACTGTCTCTCCGCTTAGACTCTTGCCACATAGCATTGCAAAATTTTGGGTGACCTAATTACGGCTTGTCCTGATTAAAATCTTCATGGAAAAATTCCTTGATTGGTGGAAAAAATTACCTGGACTAAAGTACAGTCGCTACAGCTGGAGTTGTCCACACATACCCTGCATAACAGAAGTGGCTAGAATCAGTAAAACAACATGGCACCTGCTTAATTTTGAAAATCACAGTATTGACTAGCCTGAGGGCCTTCAAGGTGTAATACTTCTTAAAGAGGTTAGAAGAAAAATCAAATGGTTAAACATATTCCAAAAGTTCAGGCCTGAACTTTGTTCACTGTTTTGTCAATAATTTTATTAACTATAGTATCTGCATTTAGTCGCAGTCTTACATGAACAAAAAAATATAACTGAAATAGGTGAAAGTACTTTCACTGCATATTTCATTTTATTTTTGTTGGCGAGATGCGCCTTACATCAAACAAAATGGGCTCTAAGGGTCATATCAGCAGATATTAAGATTCTAAGCACAATGCAAACAGGTCAATAACATGTGGCTTATTAGCTCTTTCAAATCTAATGATGTGGCTTTTGGGATTAGGAAAAACATAATGGGCCACCGAGGTTAATTTAAAAAAACATGTCGCTTGTTCTCTATCCGATAATAAAACAATACCATAAGTCCATAACTAAAATAAATTCCATAAACCAATCTACTACCATAAATAACAAAATCTTGATTTCCAACACAAAAACATAAAAAGGCAACCGAGACAGAACCTTGGAGGGTTTATTCTGATGCTTAAGTTCTCATACTCAGGATCAAAGTAAGGCCAACCTGTAGCCATCAACACAGGAATTCTCCAACAAATGCAGAAGCTTCTCTCTTCCTCTCTGCATTACAGTTAGGCCAACTTGTCACCAAACAGTGAAATACTTGCAGCAATTGAACCCCGCGTGCATAAATAATTGGTTATGGTAAAACAAAACTTGAAGAGTAAGAATATGGGTTTGTTGTAAACTCTTCCATAATTCATTTTCACTTTGACCATATAACTATACGAATGAAAAGAAAACCAACTTCAACTATTCAATTTTCACATTTGGACAATATACAGTGCAAAATTTGTCAAAAAAAAATCACTTTTTAGACGTTTTTTGGAGAGGTTTTTACCAACTTAGGTGCAGTTTAATGAAAACTCTGACATTTGAGGCAATTTGTTGAATTTTATAGGCAAAAGCTGACAAATTCTGTACAAAAGATTAAGCGGACAATTACCAATTCGTGTTTTTGACTCTTACTTTACTTGGCATGATCCAACAAACACCATTTCGTGTTTTTGACTCTTACTTTACTTGGCATGATCCAACAAACACCATTTCAATTTTCATGTAGAAAACGGACAAGACAACACACGACACGAGTAACACTTGGCCGAATGGTATAAGATTACACTCAAAAGTCGACTTTGAATTCTTAAATTTTTGGCATTATTGAAATAATGCTTGACTAGCAACAATCACACACCACGAATGAACATTAATCAAAGTGTACAAAAACTAGCCCGGATATTCACGGCTGAACACTCGAACCAATTTTTTTTTTTTAAACGGATAGATGTGTACTCGTAAAAATACTCATTCACTTACCAAAAAAAGATGAAGCAGAAGTAAACAGGTCTTGCATGAGAAGATGGTTCAAACGGAGTCGTCACCAATATATGAGACCATATGCATCGACACCACAATCGTGCTGTCGCAGGAAAGGCCCTGACAAGTGGCAGACAGGGCGGCAATTTTTGGCGCATCCGGACGTATGATGGATTATTTTTATTTTTATTTTCGTTGGTATTCAACTAATCTCCGCTCAAGTGGACCCACGATTTTTTGATGGGTGGGTTGAATTAACACAAAAATTTATGACAATTTTTTAAGTAAAAATTTTATTCCTACAGTGGAAAAAATTTCAAAATTTTAAATAAAAATAATATAGTTAAATGTAATTCTTTTTTATGGAAGAAAATTAGTATTTGTAAAAATTATTAATTTATAATTAAGTATGTTAGATTAAATATTTGTTTGTTACGATAAAATAGATACTTAAGTTAAAAGATGGAAGAGATTAAAGTGAATCTGAAAGTTTGCAGGAGAGAGTATCTTTGTCAAAGACCAATAAAAATGAATAAGGATTTCCTCTTGGTTGAAGTATATTATATTACAAATAATATTTTTTTGTTTAAATTAAGAGACTCATTTTTTTAAAATGTTAATAAAAATAATAATTTTAATGCATGTCTCAAATTAAAATTTTAGTTTTCCTTTTAAAAATATAATTAATATACTAAATTTTTTGATACTAAAGAAATTATGTTCTAAACAATTCATTAATTTTAAAACAAAACTTGTATTTTTGAAGAAAATAAAAAAGTTAAAATAAATTCTTGAGCATTCACAAAAAGGTTAAATAAATTGAATTGAATTAAATTATTTTATATACATATGTGTGTAAATATATTAAGAGAGAGAGAGAGAGAGGCTCTAGTTTGAACAGCAATACAAAACTTTTTAATTTATTTAGTTTTTTTTTTCTTGTATAGTAGTGTGGGCCAGCTAGTGCATAATTTTTCCCCTTTTCAAGAGAGTTTGAAAAAGATGGACTGGGCTGATTGTGGGCTAGGTGTGCGCTTGACTAAGGAATTTACTGATTTAATAGCAGTTTTTATATATAACTAGTGGGAAAAAAGATTTCTTGGGCTGGAGCCCTCTGGGCCTAGGCCCAGTTCCGCCCCTGTCTCCGCTCCTCATGGTTTATTGCTGTCATAGTTAAATATTATTTTGACAATTCTTGAGAATCTGATCTTTGGCCTTCGGGCAAACCCAGTTAATTAAGTTATGACTAATTCTAGCTTAACTGATTGGGACTAAAAAATTCACTCACAAAAGAGCACTATATTGTAACTCGTATCAAAATTACTATTAATAATTTAAAATTATTTAAATTAATTATTTATCTTTATAAATTTTTAAGTTTCAAAAGTTATTGCATCTTATTATATAAATTTAAGATCCATTTAATAATAATATAAAAAATAGCAGTAAAAATAATATAATTTGTTAAAAGTTGGAGAATAAGTTGAGAGATGTGATATTAACTTTTGCCTTTTACTTATTCCATGAAAAAAATTTCTTTGGGTAGTGGTGAATAAATTTTGCCACAAAGCATAAAGGATGAAGAAAGATATATACTCACAAAAATGAGTATATCCATAAACTTATCTTTATCTTTTCACCCAAATTAGTTATTATTCTTATTACTTTTCATGTTGCATGAAACCTTACTATATAAGTATGTTTTATGTAAAATTTATATAACTTGTAAAAGTTTTGGTCATCAGCAATCTTCAAAATTGACTTTTGTGTAAATGGTTGTGTAAAATACACCCTCAATATATACCGGAACGTTAGCTTTCTCTCTCAATATTTTTTTTATAGAACTTTAAGGGGAAAATATAATAACCTTTAATATATAATGTTAATTATAACAATTATATATTTAAAATATATTTATCAAGACCAATAAATTAAGATCAATTATCATTATAAGATTATGTAAAAAAAATTCAAAAAAAATAATAAAAATTGTATAAAGTGATATATAACATACGTTAATATTTTATTGGTTGTTGTATATTTATATAAATATTCATTTTTAATTTTGTGTAAAAGTGACTTGTTATACGAAAAACGATTGAAAATGTCCTAAGACGATTTAAATTCTTAGATTTAAATCATTGGTTGGTGGGTGGTATAGACTCTTTCAACTCCTCTCACCAACTAATGCACCAGTGTTGCAAATTATCTCCTAAACCATGCTATTTTTATTCAAACTTTAATTATAGCACTAACATAAAATAAAAATATTAAATACTTATCTCATCCATTCATTTAAGTAACTCCTCATCACTTTGTACAAGTTCAAACAAATTCTGAGAAAGTGTTACATTTCCTTCTACTTCTTTTATTAAAATTTCAGAGATATTTTTATAAGATAGAGATATTGGCACCTCAAAAATACTAGGTAATATTCTTACTCTCATTCGGTACTTTACAATCAAGTAAGGTATAATTATTCGATTGTGAAAGACCGAATATAAACTTGACAATTCTTTACTCGGTTGTCAAGGACCGAGTATATATATAAGCTTATAGTCGACCTTCAAGAATCGAGTAACATACAACTTACTCAGTTGCAAAAGATGAAATAAAAGTGAAAATATTATAGAGTATTTTTAAATGCGATATCTCCACCTTTTTATAGGTTATAGGGACGCTTCACACCTTTCCCCAGAAAATATCCTAGAGAACTTGTTTTCTGTGGAAACAAGCAGCGGCTGAAATCAAAGCAAAAATCTCTCATATATACTATCATTTTGCGGGAAATAAATTGAAACTAACCTGATTATGTACATAAAAAACAAACTGCTCACGGAATTAAAAACTCCAAATTAAACTCCTGAACTCGCAATGATTTAGCCACATTCTACGAGAAAAATTACCAAATAATTAAGAGTAGAAAAATACTCACCAGTAGTTTCAAATAATTCTCGCTTCAATCACATACTACTGCCAAATTACAAATCATTCGAGACCTGAAAACAGTAAACGAATAATCAATTTCACTTCAACAGAGAAATATATATATATATATATATGCAGTTGGAAAGAATTAAGCATTGACGGAGAAAGGGGGGAAAATAGTAATAATTACTCGAAGTGAGAGAGAAGACAACAGAATTGGCTTTAGCTCATATGCATATAATTGAAGAAATCAGAGAGAGAAAGAGATTGAGGAAGAAATATGGACCATACAAATTTAGCTTTTTGTTTGGATCGACGTTGCAAGAGTACTTGCACAATTGCCACTTGCACTCAACAAGTGCACCCCCTCCGCCTCTCTTTCTCTCTCTCTATATAGGCGGAGAGAGAGTAGAGAGAGAGAGGGGGTGGGTTATTAGTTTAGTGGAGGGTTAGAGTGGGAAGAATTAAGTAATAGCTTAATGACGCGGCGAACCACGCACAAATCTCAACTGCTATGCGCCTATGCGTCATATTTTACTTTCGGGAAAGAATAGTGGCACCTAAATTATTCCTTTGTTTCTGTTAAGTTGTTGAACGGAATCGAGTATAAAAATATCATTTTTTATGTAAAACCAACACAAGCTTTAATATATATACGTATTAGATCACATACATACGTAATGTGTATTATTCAAGTATATTTAACTTGAATTAAAATATAAAACAAATATGTTAAATGATCTTGTGGTTAAAAAGTATATTACTTCGTCAAAAAATGGTATCAGATGTCAACTTACGCATTTCAAAACCAACTCTGGTTGGTGGACACCATCCCTATCACGTGAAAGTGTTCATTTAAAAACGGGGCGAGTCTAGTGCTCAGTAAGGAAAATAAGGGCATAATTTAAAAAATCAAAATACAATATAAATCTTCTCAATTGGTAAAATATTTTTACTGGAGTATTACACAAAGCAATTAATCATAGTATCATACTTTAGTTTCAACAATATTATCAAACTGTACCGCAAAGCAAATAATCATCATATAATACATGAATTTTAATAATATGCTTGCTATGCATATGCATATGCAATATCCTCTGAGTTTTGATTATTGTGTCAACCTTGTCCACAAAGAAACCCGAGTCTGTTACCACTTACCACCGAGATTTAAGTAAGTCGACACGTTGCCGTAACGTAACCAAGAATGATCATCACAAATATTCACTGAGATATGGATAGTGTCACAATAATATAGCCATGAAAGAATATCATAAGAGAACCATCATGTTCTGCCACAAACTTATAAGAATTGTGCCTTGCCGAGCCTAGATTCGTTGGCTCAGTGGCAAAGTTAGAAATGTTAGTCTTAGGGGGCTGAAATGTGAAATGTACAAGATTAAAAGATCATAAAATATACTACCAAAAGAAAATTTCCCATTCCATTTATAGCCAACATTGGGCCGTACAATCTTTCAAAGTGTACCAACTACCATAGTGTTTAACTATTGTCAAAGTGTCCAAGGAAAATGAAATTCGTACTGCATTCTTACAAAAATTATAAAGTGTAACAACTAATTACTTTGCTGCCATAATCATTGATGTTGTTCTAATTTATTTTGTTATATTTTATTAAATTTGAACTCAACCATGTTAATGTTGGAAAATACATAAATAAAAAAATCAAAGAGTTATAAAGAAAAAAACCTAGTTACACTCTTGCATAAATTAAATAATAAATGTATAAATTAAAACATATAAACTAATAAAGGGTCATAGCTAATCTAGAAATTATTAACAAGAATAATTAAATTGACCAGCAATCATAGATCAAATCAAATAATTAATAATCTTAAAATAGTGAGAGGAAAGAATTTTAGATACGTACTAAATTGAGACAGTGGAATCATAGATGTAAGACTCGGTGTAATTTATTAGAGTTAAATGTGAAGAGATTGAGCCATAAAAGAAGATTCATGTACAAGCTTTAATACTTTGTGGCTTTGGGCTAAAAAATGGAAGGAGCAGGAAGAAGATGGGGGCAAAGAGCAGTAAAACAAGGGAAAATAAATATATTGAATTGTAAAAAGGTTTGTTTTTAGTTTTGGAAATAAAGGGATGGCACATTTGTAAATTTAGATACATGATTGGGCTTATATATAAAGTGGATATATATATACTTGGGTGAAATAGAGGGAGTGGTGCACCGTAAATTTTGAATTAATGGAGAGCTTAATATGAGTGCAAAAAATTTTAAAGCCTTCTGGTAGATAAATTTAATAAATTAACACTGTTAATTTATTTTTTTTCAAAAGCTGGACCCGGGCTTAAACTGGGCCAGCCCCCTGCAACATCCGCCGTTGCCCGGGCTACACGCTGCTAGCTTTAGGCAGCCTCATTGCAACCCTTCGAAGGTTTAAGAATTTTTAACCCAATGATACCGATCCCTACTTATTTAACGCCAATAAGCATATAAAAATAACTAATACAATAAACCACAAAGAGATATGTTCGGGCAACAATATTATAATAATGACATAGTCACCGAGATTCCTTATATAGATATATGGACAAAAACCGCAAAAATGATACGATTTTTCCAAGATAATACATGTCAGTACGTGTGTCGGTGCTGAATTTCGAGTTGACACAGTAATAACCTGTTCGTGCATGCTTGTACACAAATAAATGCAATATCCATGTAAGAATTTTTCAATTATTTCCCACAATTACATGAATCTTAACTGATCGAAGAAATTACATTCAAAACATTTCATGTTAATAGTTTCTTGAATGAAAAAGTAAATGGGTATTGTACATGCCTAGCCCATTTTAAGTAATTTCTACCTCACTTATGATTCATTATCTAATGTCAACAATTTATAGCATAATCAACATATATAAATGAATAATTCTTACAATTACAATACACATAACATATTACATCATAAACATCACAAGAATGAACATAAACTTATATAAACTTGTAGATTTTAACATATATATTCACAAAGAAGGATAAGGAACCCCTGCCTCAAAGATCATAAGCTAAGTGTGCAAATTGATGACTTGACCATCAAGATCCTAGGCTTTTCATCCACCCACACCAAGCACTAAGTGAGTAATTGATGAAGAACACAATCCCAAAATGTTTTCTAGCTCAAATCACAAACCCACCATGAATTCCCCCCTTAAATTAATCAATTTATCCATTTTCCTTTTCTCTCTCCAAGAGTTCTCAGCTCCTCTCGAGCTTTCTAGACATTCATGGAGCTAAAATGTGTGTAGAAATTAAAATATCTCGAGTCAACAGCTCAAAAATTGGTTAAACTCTATTTTTTTAGAGCCAAGATCGATCATACGACATAATTTATCATGCCCTAAAAACCAACCACACTATTTTGTTTTTAATAGACCATGATCAATCACGTAATTTTTGTCTTCTAACCCCAATATTTTAATTATTGACTAAAGTTTCTTAAAAAAAATAATTGATATGAGAGATTTAATTCTATTTTTACAGCCTGTATTTCACTATTAATATATTCAAATAAACTTTTGTTATAATACTTAACTATATTTATATGTCAACTTCCAACTATCCAAATATGCCCGATTGAAACACAATTGAAAAAAAGGTAAGGAATCCAAGTGAATGAGACACCGAGGACTCCACATTTACCAATCTTCGCCTTTTGCTTTTCTTTACACAACTTTCTTTTCACCTTTAATTTTTTTCCTTTTCCTAAACTCCCTCTAGCTTACTTAAATTAATTATTGCATGAGCGTGTGTGTTGTTTTACGCCACACTTGGGAGTTTAGAAGAGAAAAAAATAACAATATTCGGAGAGAAGAAAAAGGGAGAGAAAACATAACTATTTTATATCCTTAGAAGTTTAAGAAGGAAGAGAAAATTAATTTATCTCCTCCTGATTCATGAGTTGAAAAGAAATAAAAAGAAAAGAAGATTTTTTTTAAATCGTTGTGTTTTGGGGGGTAAATACTTAATACATTATATTTTCATTAAAAAAAAGAATTATCTTCCATCCGATTCTCTCTCATTTGGAGAGAACAATATGGGGAGAGAGTTTTCATTAATATTCCCTCTTTTTCTCTCGTAATTTCTCTATTAAAATTTTTCGAACGTACAAGTAGATACTTATTCAGGTACATGACACAAAGTAATTCAAACTCATAATCTACAATATGTGTAGATACCCATCGGAAAAGGTGCTTCAAATATATATTTAATTCCTTTAATGATGGTGAAGCATATATGATTATGATTTTTGGTGCTTTGTTTATGGTTGATTAAACCCAAATTAAAATGAATATTTATACCACCAACTACCAACCAATGAGTAGTTGGCTTTGCTTTACACATTAGAACAAAGTGCTAGCTATCACCTCAAAACTTTTACATGTTAATTTGAACCAAGAGAAATCGAATCTAATTCCCACTATATTTCAATATAGTTCATCAAAAACTTAAAATATTTTGGATAACTAAGAAAAACTTTTGGGGTTCTCCTTTATCCCTTGAATCATGATCCTAAGGTTTGGATTTTTCCTTCTTAATTCCAATCAAATAATATAGATAAATCATTTTTATATAAAAAAAATGTGTTTCTTTTAGAGCTTGTTTGGTTCGAATTTTGGGATTGAAATGGGCATCATAGATTCCGATAAAGCTTTTCTCCCAGTAAGTACGATGACTTGCCAATGTTTGGTTCAAACATGAATTCTTCTATCTTGCAACGTTTAATTACCTATCTATATTTAGTTCAAAAAAGAATAGTGTGAATTACCAAAAGGTTTTTCATTTATAAAATCAAAAGATAAATTCTAACAATTTTATAAAAGTAAAATTTATTTTTTTATTTTTAAGAATTAATGTGAAAAGTTATTGCATGTATTTAATAATAATAATAATAATAATAATAATAATAAGAAGAAGAAGAAGAAGAAGAAGAAGAAGAAGAAGAAGAAGAAGAAATTTAATAACATTTTTTTTCTTTTAAAAAGAATATATATGAAAAACAAAAGTTGTCTTGATAAGTAGAACTGAATGATGCGTTCCTAAAAACTTGAACCAAATATTGGAATCCTTTTGGAATGAAATGTAATATTCTAATAATTATTTAAAACTTGAACCAAACGAATCCTTGGTATATTAAAGTTCAAAATTCCTAAGAAATTTTATATTGACCCATTTTTTCTTTTTATAATATTTCGAGATACCAAACATGCATTCTCTAAATTATTCACAAATTCAACTTCATACGTAGTACGGGGATGATATAAAGAAGATAGAATATATATTTAACTTGTAATCTTTCTCAAAGAGTCCACTATTCTAACACAAAAAAAAAAAAAAAAAAAAAAAAAAGTAACGCGATTTTATCTTTATAAAATCTTTACACTGCTTACTCCTATACTCTCTGTGAAAGAGAATAGTCGAAATATACAAAAATTAACCTAACATCCCTGACATAGGAAAACAAATTAAAGAAAAAACGTGACGGAATGTCTTTTTTTTTTGGTCTAACAGAATGTTTGAAATCAAAAGTTTGGTGATCAAGCTTGAAAATTCTTTTTTAATAAGAGCGTAAAAGTGAAGAAACACATGATGATATATAACCGTTTTCTTTATTTTAATATATATATATATATATATATATGTATAAATATGTTAGTTCCTAGAAAATCGAATTAATTTCATAAGTATGTAAGTTACTAGCAGAGTCCAACCTACCTAAAAAGGGACTACAGTGAATCTCGTATATGATTGGTTAAAACATCAACGTCATTATTTTATTCTAATTATTATTATTTAATTGATGAAAAATTAATTTTAACTAATTAAAAAATAAGCTGGAAATAGGGTAAAAGATTTTATTTGATAATATTTGTTGTAAAAAATCTAACCAATAATATTTTTTTAAAAATAAGGGTCTAGTATTTTTTTTTTTTTAAAATAAGTGCCTATTTATTAATTATGTTTTAAAATGAAGGCTTTGACCAAAATTGTATTTTGGGCAAACTTAACTTTGCATAAAATTGTATTTTGTGCAAACTTAACTTTGCAATTCAAAAAATTTAATGTAAATTTGTTTTGTATTATGTGTTTATATTTTTTAACAAGTATATTTTTATGCTTCACTCATAAAACTCTAAAACAACGTCAAATAAACTTAAATACATAGTAATGTTTGAGAAAACAAGAAATGTAAACTTAACTTGGTATAACCCTGAAAAAATTATCTTGTGTATTTTATTAATAAATAATTTTTCAATATGTAATTTGTTGAAATGATTATAAAGCAGTGTCAATTAAACACTTATTATAATAATATATTAAAAAAATATAGTGCAAATTTATTTTTGTACAATTTTATAAAAAATTACAATTACAAAAAAATTATCATCATTCTTTTACAAATAATTTTTTTCAAAGAAGTCCCATTTTTTAAAATTCCGAAAAACAAATTAGACACTGTGAATCTCTACGCCAGTCTCCTCTCTCCATCGAACTTCTCTGCTCCATTGCCCGAAAAAAAAAAAAAACTCCATCTTCTTCTGTCACCGTCTGTTTGCTCGTACACTTTAAACCAACATATATAAATTATAAAATCATAATTTATTAGATTTGTAGACCCAATTTTCCTGTCCCAATCCAAAACCAAGTGAAAGGGACAACTAGTTTTGTAGACACATAATTATTATCACCATGTTCTTGTTCCAATTGAAATAGAAAATAATTATTATCACTATGTTAATATTGTACTAAATTTTTAGATTAATAGAACATAGAACGTACACATATCGATAGTTATATAAAAAATGGATAGGGTAATCTGGATATGAAGAATCCGATAAGATAAACATAAAAATAGTTGAACTTTTGATATAAGGATAAAAATTTGGATAGCATATTTAAAAAAGATAAGAATTATTAATAGTGTGGTATCCGGTTCGTATCTTATCCGTTTACACCTCTATATATAAGTCAAATTTTATCAATATATAATTCAACCTTCTGGCATAAATTATTAGATAATTATAGTACAAATTTACTAATTTAAAATTTTATGAAAGAACAAAAGCTGAAAGCAAATTAAGTTTATGTGTTTTTTTTTTTCCATAATTTGGGTAACCCTCTTTTAGGTAAGGTTAACAAATTTGGATTCAAAACTCTGTTTGATAATAACATGAAAAATGAAAATAAAAACAACCAATTTAGGTGAAAAGATAAAAAATAAGTTGAGCTATACGAGACATCTCATATTTTTCATGAAAAAAAGCAAAAAGTAAGAGTTAATCTAACCCCATCCCTTAACTTATTTTTCATCTTTTCATCCAAATTAGTTATTTTTTTTCTTTATTTTCTATATTACTATCAAACGGAGCCTTAAATGTATATTGAACTATTTGATTTATTATTAAGACGAATCTTTTCACGAGTTATAACTCGATCAGTAAAAAGAAACATTTCAAAACTTGTTAAAATAAAGATTAACATTTTATTGTAAACTTTGAATTCAAAAGATGAATTTGTTTTATTTATCCTATACAACCCAATAAAATTCCCATTAGATTATAAGATAATCACCACATAAATCTAAATGATAAATCAAAATTAAATAAAATTCACATTAAATTATAAGATAACCATCACATAAATCTAAATGATAAATCAAAATTGAAAATCATTACCATATAAATTTGATATGCTCTCGAACACTTAGGTCTTTCTTTTTTCTTTTTATTATTTTATATACCTTTTTTTGTTTAATTTAAAAGACTGATAAATTGGATCATCTTGTGAATACCTGATTAAACTTCTCTGATTTATTTTTTTAAGAGCGAGCGAATATATATATATATAGGTATATATACATTACATATACTATATTATAATTATAATGGATACGGATATCGGTAAAACGACTATTCACAAATAGATATGAATAATTTATTTCGGATAAGGGTTATCTAAGTCGAATACATCAATATCCATATTCTCATCTATTTTATCCAAGTCTTCTTTTTGAATATCAATTTAAATAAATATTCTCAAAATTTGCATTTAAATATAAAACTTATTCAAGTTTTTAAATATCCATTTAAATCCTTACTTATATATATCTTTTTAATTGAGCTAACCCAAAAAAAAATAAAAAAATATTTGTGCTAACCCAAGATTACCCTACATTGTTTTCTTAACGTGCCCACAATCAATCTCATCATGCGAGTATCCATGAGAATCAAAATTGACAAATAAATAAGTAATGGTGGGGGCAAATTAAACATAAAATAAAATTGAATATGCAATATGCTATATGAGGAAGAAGGATGAATCTCCACCGCTCGTTACACATCATACTTTTTCAAGGGGACCCATTTGGGCCGCTAGATGCGTTAACGTCATCTCCACTCTCTTTTTTACCCTCCACTTTCCCTTATAACGACAGAAGGCCAAAAGGTCACTTCGTGCTTGCCCCTTGTATATATTGAAAAATTAGTTTGTTACCGGTGCGGTGGACGGACAATATTTAATATATTATTGATAAATAATAAAATTTATTATAATGTAAAAGAAGTATAAATTATAATTATTAAAGAAATAAATTAATTTTAAATATTAATCTCAAGCATGTTATATTTATCCGTTTATATCATTAAAATATAAAATAACCACAGATCATATATAACTAATTAATCACCCAATGAAATCTTATTTTCTAATTAAAGGATTGAGGAAAATAAAAAAAACAGAGAAAATTAAATACTTAAAAATAATTAAAAAATTAAAGAATAAATGACATAATGGAGAACAACTAAAAATAAAGTAATATAAATATACAATTAAAAATTAAATACTAAAATAACAAATGACACGAAGCAAGATTTTAGCAAAAGAAACATTTAATAATTCTACTTCTCCCATTTTATATATATATTGAAAAAAAAATAACTTTACAATATTTAATCTTAAATATTTTTAATGAAGTTACTTATTTATCTGTACTTGAATTACTCGATGGACTGATTCACATTTTGTAATTTCTGTAAAGTGTATTCTGCGATTTTTAATTTTCCAATACAAATAAACAGTAAATCCTCCTTTGCATTTGATAAATATATTTTGGATGAAGATTGCAATAGCCAATTTTTGCAGGTTAGAGGACTATTGGCCTTTTGCTAACACAAATTCAGTTGAGAAAACATCGCACATATTTATTAGTATTGCTCGTCAAGTTGGCTCTAATTAGACCCTTTCATCATTTTCAATTAAAATATGTTATTTGTCGTTTTTCAACATGTGCAAAATTAATTTCGCTAAAACATGTGCCCCCACTAACTTATTTTTGTACGCAAATGTATTCTTCTCTTCCATGATAATAATGTAATAATACAATGATAGTGACCAGTATATTTGACCGAATTTTGTAAAGTATATGTTGTATTTATTGCGCATTAAGTAACTGGAGATGAGTATTTGTTTTGGTCCGGTGTAGGTACTTTCAAAATTCAAATAATTTGAAATAAATGTGATGTAACATATATCTACACATTTATGATACATAAAACCTAGAGAGCTAATTGACTAATGAAAAAGACACTAATTTCACTATTTGAAGAGGGAATTTAGTTGAGTTGAAATGTTGGATCAATTGAATAGAATAGTACACTATGAATGACTCTCACCATATTCTTTTCAATGCATGAGTCCATCACTATCTCTAAAACTTTTATCCTTTTGTGTATTTGTGTGTCTTAAAGCTAAGCCAAAGACCCTAGCTAATTGTCCCCCGACACTAGCTCAGCCATTGTGGTGTCTACTGTTACTTGGTCAAACTCAAAGATATATCTTGTAACTAACTTCATGCGCGTGCGCATTATGTGTTACTTGTATATAAATAATTTAAAATGAATGATATTAAGGAGTCGTTATTTTCACCCATTAATAGTTAATTGAAGCATATTCAACCTTAAGATATAAATATGGTATTTGCTTTTATTTTTTAAGTTTGAATGATGCTCTATTCAACATTAAGAGCTGAGCAGTAGACTAAATACTAAATTGGTTTACAATTTGCATTCACCATTAAAAGGCAAATTTTTTACTGGGTGTTTAATTTATTTTATTAAATTTTATTACAATGGCACATATTCTTTTTATTCTTTAGGTACTGATTTATCTCCTAATAATAATAACAATAAGGTTAAAAAGTGTAAAATGTCATATTTTCAACTCTAGACCAAATAAAATCAAACACTTTTTTCAAAGTTCCGTTCAGGTTTAAACATTCAAAGTTGCTATTTAAAAGCTAAAAAAAAGAAATGTTCAATTTAGCATTCAGCATTTAAGTTGTAAGTCTTATTATGTCTTATTTTTTGAAGTTGTAAGGCTTATGTTGAATGCTCAATTTAATTTGAATAAATTTTATTCCAATGATGCATTTGTTATTTTTATTCATTAGGTATTGATTTATATTGTGACAATAAAGAAAAAAAAATATCATGTATTTTACTTTAAAATTAGGTTAGTATTCAGCATTTAGAGCGTAAAACAATATGTCCCTTAAAGGAAAATGGTAATGAACTACTTTAACCCTCGATTGAGCTAACTAGAGGGCAAAAATAGTAAAGCGCAAACGAAAAAATAGTCTTACGAAATGGCTCAAGTGTACCAAAAGAGTTCGCATGAAGGATAGATTTCTTTCTAGCAAAAAATTTACACCATTCAGAATTAGTTCAATCTTATGGTCTTAATTTTTTTATATAGAGCAATGCATTTAGAAGCAAACCAAAGAGACTGGGTTGATTTATATATAGGCACATATCACAACAATCATATACACTAAGAAGTACATAACTTTTATTTATAGGAAACTACATTCATGTACTTTTTTCATAACAAAGAGTCAAAATTGCTGCTCATCAAACAAGAGAAAATCTCAAAAAAAGTATGATCAAATATATTACAAGATGATGATGATGATGATGATGATGATCCTGAGTCTGCGGCACAACGACGCGTTGCATTTTATGCAAATTTACAACCAAAATGCATAAAATCCTAACATGTAAAGAGATTATATGTATGTATATATATATAGGAAAACATAACTATGTCATTTAGTATAATGAGGTATAAATTGTTCCGCCAAATGGTGGAAATGGTCATTTTCCCCTTCGAGAAGGCGCACAACCTGCAATTACATTCATAAATATTTAATTAGTGAATATTTGATAAGATATTGTGTAACATCCATAGATTAATAATACAAAATGTATCTAGCACATGCTTTTTGCTTTCTATTACAAACGCTGAATCTATCTTATTCTTAAAAAACAAAAAAGGTGAAAGCTTCTACTACGTTGAGGACACTTGAACTATATTTGTTTAGGTTTATTTAAAAAGGGAAAACATGTTCAGTATTATCATGATTTTAATACTCCCATTAAGGTGGATAGGCCCACCACAGCAGTGACTTGCCACACCATTAGGTTAATAATTTGAAAGCCTTGTTCTTTGTTTACTAAATATATGTCATATAAAATAATTAATAGGTGAATCTATAACAACAATCCATTGTCGTCCAGCGGTTAGGATATCTGGCTTTCACCCAGGAGACCCGGGTTCGATTCCCGGCAATGGAATTTTTTTCAAGTATTCTTTTTTTCCTCTCTTTTCTTTTTTTTTTTCCTTTCTTTTGGCTTTCAATCAAAAGTTGACATATTGTATTTGCTTTTTTAAAAGAAACTACTCGAAGCATAAAATTACTTCTCGTTTTCTTTGTTGGCTTTCAAAAAAAATTTTACCTATTGTATTTGATAAAAGAACATACTCGGACAATAAAATTAAATAAGCTAGATGAAGTATTTACCTCTCCCATTGAAGGGCGCTTTTCGGGTTCACTTTTTATACACAAGTAAGCTGTTCTGGCCATGTGGTACAATTCATATGTATCATAAGAATCTTCAAGACGAGGATCAATGAGTTCGTGCAATGCCAGCCTCTCAATTAGTGGTGCTGCCTGAATTGCCACAAGACAACATTCTAAATCATAGTCAGACAACCACATATCAGCACTGGAATCTGAAAGATAGAAAGTGCACTGGAATCTAAGAGGCAGAAAGTGACATGCGATTGAGAATTTGAGATGCATTGAAAGTGGCTTTTTGAGTTGTATTTTTGTAATCTTTTTGGGGGCAGGTTCGGGTAATCGGGTTGTAGTACTAGTATCTACAAATGGTGATTCTGAATAGGGATGTGCTATTTTACCCTACGCAGTGGAATTCTGCTCCACCCGCCCTATCAGAAGTTAATCTTTGCACAAGGGTAGGTTTGGGTAATCGGGGTTGTAGTACTGGTGTCTACACCTCCGGTTCAGGGCGAGTTCGGGAGTATTCAACTTTATGCTCAAGTAATCCAAACTTGAGCCTCTTGTATTATGTACTTAGTTATTTTCTTCCATATGTCGTGTTGGATGAATGTGATTTATGAACAAACTTTGCAAGTTTTGAAGTACTATAAGCATTATGTTTGCTTTTGTTGTTGTTATTGTGGTTTCTTCCATAATCAAAATAACAAAAATGAGGGCAAGGGCAGGGTAGGGGAGGCACGGCAGGGTGGGTGATACGTATCTATTTCAAGAAAAAAAAAAAATAGAAAGAAGAATGGGGAAGGGAAACACATTTTGACGGGGGCGAAACCTCCAAAATTGTTCACTTTGAGGAGACCTGAACCTCCACTGAAAGAGCCAAAAGAACTCTTTGTAAACTAAATATATTTTAACATAGTATTTTATTCATCTAAAACTAACTTAAATAAAGAGTTACGCATAGCCAACTCCTATCACTCCTTTATCCGCTACATATAACACACCATTATCCCCCAAAAAGACTCCTAACCAAAACTATCCACTACCAATATTATCTTAAAAATATAAAATACATAAATTTTAAAATCTAAAATCTAAAAACCTATAATCGTAACATTCCCCACCCCTTGAGAAAAACCCTGCCCTCCAGGTTTATTCTAAAAATTGACTTTTGAAATTAATTCCACCAGGATCTCATACGAAGCATTCACGTTCACTCTTCTTTGACAAAAGAAACTGATTAATTTGAAGATGGGTCTTATGTAAAATTAGTGAAAATTCGTCGACTTGAGAATGAATGTCTTCCACTTGCTGATAAGTCTTTGGAAGTTGTGGAAGGTATATCTTCCTTGCACAAGGAAATCAACAAACAGAGCTTTGTCTTCCTTTTTTCTTACGAAGTTTTACATGAACTTTCTTTTGAAAAACTCAGCCTTTTTTGTCGTAAAACACAGTGACGGCACAGTAGAAATGAAGGTTGTTTAGCCACCATCTTGGCGAGCGTCATCGTAAGAACGGGTGAATCCTTAGTCGTGGGCGTGGAAACCTTCAACCTTTCTACAATATTTCGGTGTGAGTCAATGTATTTGAACACGAGAGTTTGGAGTTGTTGCAAGTTTTGGCGTAAACCTTCCATTTCTGGGGACATGTTCAAATGCTGAGGAACGAACTCCTCTGATACCACATGATATATACCCATTTCAAGAAAAAAATAAAAAGAAAGATGAATGGGGAAGGGAAACCTGTTTCAAGGGGAGGGAAACCTGTTTCGAGGGGGGCGAAACCTCTAAAATAGTTCACTTCGAGGAGAACTGAACCTCCATCGAAAGAGTTAAAAGAACTCTATGTAAACTCAATATATTTCAACGTAATCTTTTATTCATCTAGAACTAATTTAAATAAAGAGTTACTCATAACCAACTCCTACCACTCCTTCATTCACTACATATAGCAAACCATTATTCTCTAAAAAAATTCCAAACCAAAACTACCCACTACCAATATTATCTTAAAAATATAAAATACATAAATTTTAAAATCTAAAAACCTAGAATCGTGACAGCGGGCAGCTAGGTTTTACATGTACTAGCAGTGCTAGGCCAGCTACAGCAGTGGGCCTGCCACAATTAAGTTACTAATTTAAATACCTAGGTTTTTTGTTTACTACGTATATGCTATCTGTTATATGACTACCAAGTGCCATAATAAATTAATAACTATGACAAGAATCCATTGTCGTCCAGCAGTTTGGATATCTAGCTTTCCCCCAGGAGACCCGGGTTCGATTCCTGGCAATGCAATTTAAGTTCTATAAAGCATTATGTTTCCTCTTGTTTTTGTTATTGGCCAGGTTCAGGTTTGGCCAATCCTAACCCAATGCCATTCTTGATTCTAAAGAGAAAATTGACAATATTTTGTAATAAGCATACATACCCATTGTCGAAGGGACTGTTGGTCTTCTTCTCTAGTTGAATCGAGTGCCTTTCGTCCAGATATCAGTTGTATCAGAACAATGCCAAATGCAAAAACATCTGTTCTCACGGAGATGATACCGTTCTCTGCGTATTCTGGTGCAAGATATCTGCATAAACAGTAGTTTTCCTTTGATTATTCAGTTAACAATAAAGCACATAACAGATTTTTGTAGTTCAAGATTTGCATGCATCCTATTAAGTCAAAAAAAGAAAGAACCTCAAGTTTTACCCAAATGTGCCGAGTATTCGAGTTTGAACTGGACTATCACTTTTCTTCCACCTTGCAAGACCAAAGTCACCTAGCTGTGTGAAAGAAGAAAAAACGTAAGTTGCCAAAAAGTTGAGCATATGCCCGACCCCCAACAAAATGCCTTTTGTCTCATGGGGCTGGGGGGCTAAGCGAAGACATTCAAAATAAGTAATTCCTCCATTCCTAATTAAGAGTCCATGTTTGACTGTCACATTTTCTAAGAACGCACTAATTGCATCACAATCAATGGTTTAGAACAAAAATTGTTTTAAAGCCATTTAAATGCTATAACTAACACAATGGAGTCGCTTCAAATCCTCTAGAGACAAGGGTGTTATGATTTCGGGTTATTTAATTACCTTGAGAGGAAAACTTATCAGGATTGAAGGACATAGTTATATTGTTAATTTACCATGGGAACAAAGTCATGTGTGAGCAGAATATTGCTTGGTCGCAGGTCCCGGTGAATTATGGGACTACCACGGCACTCTTCATGTAAAAAGCGCAACCCTTTTGCAGTTCCAATGGCAATAGCATGTCGTCGGTGCCACTCAAGAACACTTGCTGTTTTATCTATAAAATCCCCCTCCCAAAAGAATCAAACAGGGAGAAATATTTAGGGGTAAAAAAAATAGAACAAGGCACTTGTAAAAATAATTAGTGCTAGTTTAGAGAACTAATATGTTTCAGCAAATAGATTAATTATGGGTGTATTTTATAGTAAGCATGGAATTAGGGTAGAAAATGTTTAATTGATTTCCATTGGAAAAGCATCTAAAGTTGTTTGATTGTATTTATTTCTGAGTGGAAAGTATGTACTTTTTCCATGCGAGGATGACATGTTCTCCAACATTCAGTGAATAGCCCACTTTTTACCTAGAATTGAACCTTTTTGCCTTTGAGCTCTTTTCCACCTTACGTAGAATTCATTCTCCTTAACGAAGGGTAAGAATTCAAGTTCATAGAATTATGCAACATTTACTTGTACCACAGAATCAGATAGAACTGGAATTGCCCAGGAAATTCGGCAATCAAACACTAACGAAAGATGGAAAACTACATATTTTCCAAGTTTACCTAGAACTTGAGGCATGCAATTCAAACAATTACTTACCAAACAGATGCCACTCAAGAGACTTATTGCAGATATATTCATAGACCAAAATATTAAAGTTCTCTTTGCAGCAATAACCCAACAGCATCACAATGTTCTTGTGACGTGCAAAGCTTAGGACATATATTTCAGAATGAAATTCTGTGAATCCTTGTGTACTTGCTTCTTTCCGTACTTTTGCTGCAATGATCTGCCCGTCCTTGAGCTCGCCTTTATATACAAAACCATATCCTCCTTCACCTAACAAGGCGTCCTTCGAAAAATCACCTGTTGCAAGTTGTATCTCTGAGTAACTGAATCTCATGGATTCCTTTATGTACAACTCGGTCTTCAGCCCACAAGCAACGCAGAGTATCGGTGCATCAGAGGAAGGCCCAAAACTTTGTCGATGTTTCTGGTTGGTAGAAATGGAAGAACTATGAAACTTATATTCACCTTTGGTGTGTCGACCTGTTGACAATGTTGAACAAATTTGTGAGTGAGAGATAGAGCAGGGAGATTCTAGCTCTGGTGTCGAGGGTTTTCCCCAAGTCCAGCATTTTATTTTATTTTTGTAAGCCACCAAGTATGGACTTTTCAGATGCCTCCTTACTAATATAGCTTTCTAGTTCTAGGGGTTTCCTGTTATAGAGATTCTATTAAAAAAGGATAGGCAATGCCACAGATGCAGTGAATGGCGCCATAATAGGCAGTGCTATCCTCTTGAGCACAGTAAATGGTGCTGGTAGACTATACATTGTAGGTGTTCATCCCACATCGCCTAGGTGTGACAAACTGTGTGCTTTATTTGTGCAGTCACTAGTGCTTCTCCTTCCAGGTAATAGGCCATTTGAATTTTTTATAAAATGCAAAACTGTGAGGGCTCTAGCCCAAAGTAGACAACAGCTTACAAGGATGGACCAAGGCGTGACAGAACGGTATCATGAATTGGATGGGATGCTGTATTTGTCTTTGTGTGGGGCAGTATCTGTAGGCAAGCTACACACTGTGTTCATCCCTCATCCTATATACGTGTGGTTACTAGTCTTTCCTAGTAAGAGGCCTTATGAAGAAAAGCAAACCATGGGGGCTCGGGCCCAAAGCGGGCGTGACACTAACTCCGTTCCCATTTTACAACCCACAACCACCCAAATGGTGGAAATCGAACCCATGACCACTCAAATGGAAGGAGAGGGCCGGTGAAGACATATTCACCATATGCACCAGAGGAAGACAACATGAAAGTTTAACCCCACCCCAACCCAACCCATTCCCACCACACCTTAATTTTGAAAATTTTATTAGCACTGAAATTTAAGCTCTACAAAAAGGCAGGTCAAGGTGTACATGATTCATAGAGAACCTAAATGGCATCAATCGTGAAGGAGTTGAATTGTTCAAACACCACTAAAATGCATGAGTATGGAAAAAGTAGGCCAGGCACAAAAAACACAAGTACAATTGCATGTTTATGAATTTCATCAATATTTGATAAGCTCCCTAACCTGATTTCTCTTGCTTAGGAGTAGAGCTATGATCATCATGCGATGAAAAACTATGATCCCGTGACTTGTACGTGGATGAAGAGGAGTTGCTCTTGAACACATCAGAGTTTTCCACAGAACTGAAGGATACAGGGCAGCCTGACAACGAGATAACAGACTGCTGGATATTCTCATTATCCTGGCCAGCCGACAGAGGAACAGACTTGAACATAGACAAAACCAACTTATGTTCTACATTATCCGTGTCAGCACTAGTATAGGGTCTCACAACGTCAACAGAGAAGTTATCCAGGATTAGTGCAACCTTGCAAGGTATCTGTTTAAGGTAAAACCTCAAGTCCCGTCGTAAATGCCTGTCAAGATTTGTAACTTGCAGTTAATAAATCAAAAGCATTGAAGAACAATCACACACATGCACAGCACTCATAGCTCAGATATATCAAAAAGATTGAAAAAATAGTAGAGAATGAAATTGACAGAAAACAAACTGATTAACTTGCATAAAGTAAATAATAATCAGGTTCCTGTACTTGACCAACAAGAATAAAATTCAATTTTAACTGAATCCCACTATCCCAGATGCTGAGGATATAATCTTCCTTCAATATAAATTTAATGAAGTTTATTCATAGTACTTTCAACAACCAAAAGCAGTTCCTTCTACAGATATGCTTCGATAAAAGAACTCAATCAACATTTTCAAGTATATTTTTCAGTACCATATTACAAAGAAAAGAACGTCATGACTTGTATGTCAATCCTACAACCTAAAGACACTGTCTTTTGAACTACTGCATGTTGATCTTCTTACATATCTAAATACCATCACATCTTATGCAAATCTAATCTTTCATAATAAATATAGATAAAATCAAATGATTTCCCAATTGACTTCTAGAAGGATTTGCAAAACCTTTTATAATTTGAGATCTAGAAGTAGAACATGTTATTACTACAAAAACCCATCAGCAAAAGAATTCTTCACCGGTTTATAATTTACACCTTAATTCAGTTTGTGACGAAACATAACCACCCCGTGGACTTATCTGTTTCAAAATAGAATATTAATAGGGAAATTTTTGGTAAAAATAATAAGGAAAGATTTAATGCCTATGCAAATTTGGAAATCTTAACAAAATTAAAGAGAATATTCAAATAAACTTCATGTGGATCGAAATTGAAGAAGTTACCTATCAAGTACAAGCCAAGTTGCATTTGAAGTCAGAACCTCTTGTAAAACAACCTTCCTGATCGGAGTTCCGGCAGTAATCTTTACTTCAATGTCAACCTTACACACCAAAGAAAATGAAATAGATTAAAATTGCTATAATGATTACAAAAGGTAATTTTTAGGAAACGGAACAATGAAATAAATATCAATATTCACATATTTATCAACATTTTCAATGTTTTGCCTGACAATTGTGCATAGCCTTACTGCCTAAAGTGAAATGTCCATTTAAAGTAGATTATATATATAGATTATCCAACATTTTCTGAATTTTCAGTGACTTGTGTAAAACCAATTTTGTGACCGTTTAGAATATAGTATATTCTTAGTATCTCTGTAAAATTTATATATTGATGATTAATACTAGAACCATAGTGCTCTGCATTTAAAAGCTTCTAGTCATCTTTATTTTTCTATCCGTATTTAAGCTGGAACAAAATAAAAGTGTAATCACCCATTTCAGTTCTACAATAATCATTTCATGCTTGTCAAAACGTAATTGTAGTTTTAGTGGGGAAGAACATTTTATTACCCCTTCATCTTGGCAATCTTCAGCACTTTGCATGAGCATTTTTACATACGTATCAACTTTTTTTGAAACTTCCTCTTCTACTACTCTGATGGTTTTCCCAGTAAACGACTCGGGGGATGCTTGCATGTGATAACCCACTGTGCCAAAAGGATGAATTGATAAAAGATAAAATAAAGGACAAGCAACAATGCAGAATCTTATGTACGTGAAGAGGGAGAAAAATTAGCTCAAAAACTTGTAAATGATATTGCATCATGGTTGATAAATGATATTCTCTTCTAAGATTCAACCAAACGTCTTTTAATGTATACGAGTTTTGAGTAGATTTTTAGGTATCTATCTCACTAACTTCTACAACTTGAATGACAGCTTCACAGAAGGTATCTATCTCACTAAAACCTAAGCTCTGATACCATGTTAAGAACCATCTCTCCCAAAAGGTTAAGCTGTTAGGTAGTGGGCCAACAATGTATATCATACTCTTCAACACATTCTTGCAACATAAGGATAAACAGATCAAAAACTTATAGCACTATTACTTGAGGATTCAGTTCAGTTTTGGGTAATCTCAAAAGTTTTTGGTAAAAGCGATTAGTGTTCAATCCTCAAACAACACTACCATTCTTGGAAAAAGTGAAACAAAGGCACAAAAAAGTCACTCTTACTCTCAAGATCAATTCCAAGAAACATTATCCAAATAAAGAGAGTTTTATGAAACAAAGATTGCTATGTATCTCATCTAATCCACTCTTAGGATAATGGGTATCGTCAAACAAACAAGTAAACTACAATTCATCTACTTGAAAATAACAGTACGCAAATCTTCAAGGGACTTTTAGAATCTAGTCCCTGAAATTAAATCTTTAAAGGATGTGGTTCACGTTTGTAAAATTTAAAGGAAGCTAGTGATCCCTGTAGACAGTATCTATCTCACAATATTGGTATGTGTCAGACACTAACGATATCTGCCTCAAGTTACACCGACCGTATCAGCCTCGAGGGACAGCAAGCGTTCAATTTTACAAACAATAACCGCATTTAAAAAAGTCCAAACTCAGGGATTAGATTCTAATTTTCTCAGTCTTCTGAAATATATATATCATTATGCCATAGATAAACAAGGAAAAAATATACAGAACTAAAAATTATGGTATTCGGGGAATTTGTCAAACACTTACTGGGATGTAGAACTCTATGCAAGACACCAACGACCATAAGCGTATTGCCGCCTTGAATAATATCACCCCTCAATCTAATACCATTAACAGTATGCCTAAACTCATGTTCACTCCTATCCTTAGTGGCATCAAACGCCACAACGACACGAGGAGCTATATAAGGATTGCTTTCCATCGACATTTCTCCACAACCACCAAATGGGTAAGCTTCAATTCAAAGAATGAAGTTGAAACTGAAGTGATGAAGACTGAGAAACTAGAAGCAAATAAATGCGTTTTGGATCCAATCATATTATTTTGATCGGAAAATCATTTTCTTTCTTACTGTTTGTGTCTCTAGAAATTAAGTGAGCGTGAGTGTGAGAGAGGAGAACATTCGGGAGAATATGTTATTGTGCTAAAGGATATGCGAAATTGAAAATGGCGGGAAGTGATTTTATATTGGTGCTTCTCTGGAAAAAGGTCCATTTGGCGGATTTCTTGTCCTACCAACTAATTTATCTTCGGAATTTCCGAACCCATATTTTTATAATGCTGATTAGAGTTTTGGATTGTGCGGTTCCGAGTAGTCTATTCTCAATTTATTATTATTATTATTTTATTTTATTTTTGATGGAAATTCTCAATTATTATTTAAAGACTCTCTCTTGTTATATCTGCATGGCTATGGCTATTGTTACATGTACTAAAAACCACAAGAACGTCAACAAAATATTAGAAAACAAAAATTCGAATTTCTGCATTTAGGTGTAATAGTAATAGGGTTAATATGATTAACTAGAAAAGAAGTAGGAATAAAAGCTTTAGTCTATATATATGTGATGATAGGCAACTAACACAGATTTCAAACATACACTTATATTAGGATTAAATTGTATACAATCTTTGACAAGAGGAACGATGTATGTGCAATGGTAGGTACTTTTGGCGAATACTTTTTAAAATTAATATATTTATAGATATTGGGTTCAAGATTTAACTTTTTAATCATATTTAAGAGATCAACTATTCAATTTGAAATTCTTTTTCAAAACCATTTATTTAAAATTTTTTAAGTAATAAGTTATTTTGTGAGTGTTTACTATGGTGTCTACATGCATAAAAATATTTGATGGATCATTGCACCTACAAACAACCAAAAAGTGTTTATTTAGAAAACTATCCATTGTCCCGTGGAAATTGCAACTATCGCGCCTCTCTCTCTCTCTCTCTCTCTATATATATATATATATATGACATAAAAGGCTCACAAATTTAGTGTGACAACTATGCATTAGTTAGAATGTGAGTTTTTATAGTACATTCATGCATCCGCATGAGAATTCATTTCATGTGAGGCCTTATCAAAATTCATTTCATGTGGGGTATGCATCACTTTCCTTCTTATCGGAATTCCTTTTCAATTAATAAGTGATCGCTAGATCGTAATATATTTTTTTTATATTAGATAAGTATGTTTGTGTAAACGTTGTGCAATGGTTTGGTTTACAAACAAAACGTACTTAAAGACTTCGTTGTTTTAAAGAAGGATATTGCTCCCTGCTTTTAAAGTTGTAGATCGTCGAATTAGGCTTAGTTTAGAAATCTTTTCTAGCTTATAAACAATGTGTTTGAGAGTATGTCAATGAAAAAAAGTTTGATTTTCTTTTTTACTGTTATCCACATTTTAAGATAAACTAACTCCTCGTCAAAAAATAGTGCAATTGATTTTTGTTATTTCTAATACCAACTAATTAAACTTGCACTAAAAATTTTAGTCATAAGAAAAACTTTTTAAATTGAAATTAGGTTCCACCACAAGTATTTTTCAACAAACCAAACACACCCAAAAGTTGGGGTGGCAATCGTGCTGTATTATACGAGTTCGTATCGTGTTACGCAGACGCAGATTGACATTATTAGAAATATCATCACTAACCTGACACGGCTAACTAATCGTGCCAAAATTTTCAACCCTAACTCGACCTGTTTATTAATCGTATTGCACAGGTTAACATGTATAACTCGTTTACTAAAATATTAAAAGTCATTTCAAATAAGTTTTGTCACACCAAAATAAATATAGTTAAATTACATTCCATCAAATTATAAATAAATGTTTAGACTTTTGCACTTGCTTTGTAACAGTGGAGGTGAAAGGAAAGTAAATGAAAGTATAATGCTTCATAATATAAGATTTTAGGTTAACATATGTCTATTTTACTATAAACACATAGATACCTCAAATGGTTCTGATACCATTTATTTGATTTTTATTTCTACTTCATCATAAATTTCTATCTATAAATTTCAAAGGGTATTCTTCTGAATCTACATGAAGTGATACCCACTTACTCACTTCTATTTAAATTCCACGTGCATAGTCTAGTACATGTAAGGAAAAGTAAGTACATTTAGATTGAGGTTTAGCCCTTTTTTTTAACTATAATAACCATTTTTAAGCAGGTTGTTACATGGGAGATATGGGTTCGTGTTATACAATTTAACAGGTTGTTACATGGGAGATATGGGTTCGTGTTATACAATTTAACACGTTTAATTTAAACGCATTATACGGGTTATTTGCGTGCTCTGTATAACACTTTAACCCGACTCATTAATTAATCTTGTTAAGTGGGTCAATCCAATTTTGACCCTAAACCGTTTAAGCTCAACTTTAATCTTTGAATTGTGTGTTGGGTTCGAGTCATGTTATCGTGTCATGTTACAAATTGCCACCCCTACTCAAAAGTAAGTTCTCTTTGCATTTTAGATAAAAAAAAACATAATACAGCTAGTGTCTGTAGGGTTACGGGTACACTAAGCTAATAATAAAGTTTAATATAATTTATCGTTCGTCTTTATGGAAAGGAACATTCACATAGAACTTCATTACTGATTTATATATCTTTATGACAATCTCAACATGAATTTTAGCAACCCTTGGGATAGTTTGTGTTCATCCTTTGCTAGAGCATTATTTGAAGGAGAATAACCTGATCATTATTTTAAAACATCACTTCCATTTAATTCCTTATTAAATTGTAATCCTAATTTTCTTTTCGTCAAATATTAATTTTCGGGAGATCAAGATTTTAGCCTAAACAGTTAAGCATGTCATTTTTCACATAAAGCGCCATAGTTTGATCCCTTCCCGTATCCCTCCCCAAAAAATTATCCAGATCTATCGTTATTTGTATCAATATATATATATATATATATTTTAATTTTCGGGTAAAGTTTTGCGAGGGAATTCAGAACTCCTAGCAAAGATAATTCCCTATAAGCCTATATCGTTCTTCGAACACACTTTTTGAAGACCATTTTGCAATTTCACGGACCCAACTCCATGAATCTCTCCTGCCTTTTCTTCCTGTTGTTAACCGTGACTAATGCTTCGATTTTCACCTGTCTTTACAGTTCGCCTACGAGCACGGGTCACATATTTTTTTCAAAATAGAATGGCGATTTATTTAGGGTGTTCTTAATTAATGCACTCACAAAATTCGTTTTTTCACCACATCAAAAGTTAAATTTGCGTTAATCTTGACCTAAAAAATAGCATAAAATCCATTCTACTCGTCCCGATTTTTATACATTAACAAAACGCTGCTAATTTATCTTTTCGCGCTTAAATTTTTAAAAGTTAAAAATTAATTACTAAACTCTATCCTTTACTCATTCGCTGTCTATGAAAGCACGAGATATAGAATTCTTCCGCTGTTGGAATTGCAACAACGAGAATTATTTGGGTCCTTTAGTTCTCACTCCTATATCTTCCCATTTTGTTGTATAAACTCTAAACACTTTTACAAATTAGTGATTGATACATATGTAATTAAATAAACTGAAAAAATATAGATGACCTCGTTACCCCTATTTAATAGATTAATTCTCAGTTTTAAAATCCCTAAAATCAGCTTGTAGTTTGAAAAGATAAAGGATGATTAAATATAGCATTAAATCAGCTAATAAATAGGCATGTCATCAGGATTAATAACTCAATAAAGATAATTTGATCAAAATTTTAACTCTACCTTAAATGTCATAAATTATATATTTACAAAAAAGTTGGTCTAATGTTTATTTTCTTATAAAATCACAGAAACTAGTTAAGCAACTCCAATGTAACAAGAGACACTGTTATATCAACAGTGTTAATTAACATTAACAGTTGCAATATAATAGTGACGGACTTTGAACTTTGGGGAAAGGAGACGGAAAAAGAAATTTAAGTCGATTGTACTCACCGGTTTTTGGCGTGCAATCACTATTAATCAAAACGTCGACTTGATTAATGATTAGTGCCTGTATGCATATGATTTCGACAGTACACATCTATGCTTCTATAATGTTTGGGCATTTGACTCATAGATTTATATAAGCCCAAAACACAAAACCCAATAGTTCCCGATATGGAAGATGATGAACTTCCATAATTCTTCCGTTGAATATTGAACCAAAGTGTAGACACCCCGATCCGTGACCCCCACAAGAACCCTAACGACCTTCGAGAACTACTGTTTTTGAAGTCCGGGACCCATCCGAGCATCCGAAACTGCCCCGAAAGGGTTTGTTGGCCAACAAACCTGTTTTTAAGTGGGATTGTCGCACGACATACTGGTATGTCGCGCGACAAACCCCTCTGCACCCGACCATCCACTTTCTGACATATCACAGTGTCAGAACTCATCACTTCAGCCGTTTGTCGCGCGACAAACAGATATGTCGCGCGACAAACAGGTACAGTGAAACAGATATGTCGCGCGACAAACAGGTACGTCGCGCGACAAATAGATAAAGTTGGGAAATGTCGCGCGATAATCCTCTCCGAGCAGTATAAATAGGCCAACACCCACAAGGGTTCTAGACGGCAACTTCTCGCCACAATTTCTATACTAAAATTCCTTATTCTCTCTCATATTTTCTAATCTTTAAGCCTTCTCCGGAAGCATCTGCGATAACATTTATTTTCGCAAGAGTCTCGGATCTAATCTTGGCACCCGGAGTGCCACCTTCTAGAGTCAGACCGCTGGAAATATTTCTAAGAGGAAAAGCTAATATTCGCCGGAGGTCTTCTCTGCCGTATTATATTTTCTCTATATTATTCTTATATATATCGTTGGGAAGGTAACTAAAGTCTCTTCTAGTAATTAAATAAGATATTTGTATATTAGTTTTATTGTAGACTTGTTTAAAACTCGATTTTTCTAACGGGGCGCTGGCCCGCACCCGAACGCGATTTGTATATTAGTTTTATTGTAAGCGAAGTGGCAACATGGTTGTGGTAGATTCCTAACCCGCTCGAAAAACAAGTTTTCATTAGTTATTTCCAGAAAGCAGTAAAATATCAGTAAAAGCATCCAAGTTTTCCAACATAAAATAAACATATAAGACCACTAGAGACCGAAAGGGCGGAATGGGTGCTTAACACCTTCCCAAACCGTAATATAGTTCCCGAACCCTATAGAATCCTGGTTTCGTAGACAAACGTGTAAAGAAAGGCTTATCTGTAGCCTTCCCTCTTACACAATCATTTTGTCCGTTTTCTCGTAAAACGTACTGGCGACTCTGAACGAACCCTCTTGCATCTAGAAATAAGATAGAGGGACTCCCGATATGAATTATCAACACATAGAAGCAAATGGAACAATGGAATCCTTTCCGATGTTTCAGACGCCCACCAACGGGAACGAGAACCCGGGGGTCGCATTTGCGGATTCTCACAGTGACGACTCTGCTGGGGACCTAGAGAACTAGGCTCTTATATGTGGATTTTTTGTTTATGAATATGTTGATATGCATGCTTTTACTGCTTTCCCTACTTGCCCCCTGACGTGGCGCCTGGATTTTATTGTTGACCTGACCTAGAGGCGCAGTAGAGTCCATTCATTGACATAGACATATGTTTAGGATTTCCCCTTTCTGTTATATTTGATTGTAAAGAAATATCTTTTCAAATAAAAATGGCGTTTTCAAAATACACCTCAAAGATAAGATATCTGTAAATTAAATCTTTTGAAAACTCTTGTTTTCACGCACATCACTATTCATGCATGGAGCTTACGAGTGTGATTTTTTCCCCAAACCCTCGGAAGTATTATAAGTGAGTAGGGAGTTGGCTTGCTTGGGCTAACATAAACCGAAAGCATTTACTTCCACTATCCTTGGCCAAGTACTCCCCCGAGGTATATCGAGTGACGAGAACACTCACGTACCCGGGAAGTATATTAAAAGATTCTTGCACGTACCCGCCCTTGGGGTATATCGCGAGGTCTTGCCAAATAGGAGGGAGCCTGAAGCCTTCACCTTGCATTACACCTGCGTTGCATATAGGAAGAGTCAAGATAGAACACTCTTATCTTTTTTATCAACCGTGAGGAGTTCGTACCGCATAGGGCCTTGTCATGTATATCTCCCCCAGATATTGGCGAGTACGGCCGGAGGCTGACCAACCTCCGTCGTAGAAATTTACAACGAGATCAGCTCGTTGTGACTTTCCCCAGTACATCTCCCATGAAAAGCAACTCAAGAGGAGAGATATTCCCAATTTTCATAAAATCAAAAGATGAGTTTTTAAAAATTCGGGATAAGTAGGGTAACCCAAGGAGCACTTTGCTGCCTACCCTAAACTCCCATCGGGAATTCACTCAAGTTGTTGTTGATGTGTCTTTATAAACACCCAAAACTTGGTTTTCGTTGTTTTTCTTTCTTCGTGGTTTCTCTTGGCAGAAATGAATCACACCTCAGTCTTCCTTCATCTTCGCTATGTGGTATATCTACAGCCCTACGACTACAGTCTGGAAGGTTGGGTAGGAAGAGACTACACAGGTAGATTAGTTCGACCGAGCACTCCGACTATGTCGACTTCCAATCTGAATGACTCAGAGATCCAAACAGTTGATCCGAATCTAGCAGAGGTACCGAGGGCTCCGCCTACCCTAGAAGAATTGCATTGCCTATTGATAACCGTTAGTCAAAGCCTGGCCGGCATATCTATTGAGCAGCAGAACACCCAGGTTCGAATAGAAGGATGGTCAGCCAAACGAACTGCGCCATCGGGATTTGAACGACTACCACCGAATCGAGATCCGAATCAAGGGCAATCATCACAAGTACTCCCCCGGTCCAAGGCACCAACCCACAGCAAACAGGTCCTATCCCAACAGGCCCCATTCAAACTGAACCCAATAACCAGAACCAATGGGCCCCGGACTCTGGCCCTACTTATTAGCAACAAGAGCCACCCATCATCTGGCCGCAACCCCAGGTCCAACCAAGTTTCGACCCTCAGTACCCACAATGGCCACAAATCCCTGCACGACCTGTCCTACCACCAGCCCTGGTAGCCCCTCTCAATGAATACCCAGTTATAAACCGACTCCGGGCAGTATATGCAGAATCAGTTATAGCTCGGGAACAGCCCGATGAAGTATCTAAAGAGAGTGAAGAAATGAAAAAACTGAAGGAACAGATGAGGATCCTGCAGAAGGGAGTTTCCCTAATGAAAGGAGCAGACGAGGTTACTGATATGAATGCGTTCTCCCTCTACCCCGAGGCAAGACTACCACAGGGGTTCAAACTCCCATCTATCACCAAGTTTACTGGAACCACGCCCCCAAAAACACATCTGCAATCATATATCCGATCCATGCAAGTATCTGGCTGTGGAGAACCTGAGTTGGCCCAGGCATTTCATATGACTCTCACGGGGGCAGCCCTGAGATGGTTTTTTGATTTAGAGAGGCACCACACAAAAACTTGGGGGGATATCGTCAAGAAATTCATGGCTAAATACGGGTCCAATGAAGAGTTGGAGGTCACCCGTAAACACTTAGAGATGGCCAAACAGGGTGAAAAAGAGAGCTTCAGTGATTTTGTTACCCGTTGGAGAGAGTTGGCATCCCAGATGTCCAAACGACCAGACGAAGAGGAGCTGTTAGAGATAATTCAGAAAAACTTCACTCCGGCTGTATTGACTTGTATGGGAAAGCACGTGTTCCCACATTTTTGAGCACTTTTAAGCATGGGATCCCAAGTAGAAGAAGAGTTGGCCAGAAAGGCGGACACCCAAACAAGGAAAGCCTCATATACTGAGAAGAGCACGGCCACCCCCGTTGTAAACCAGCTAAGCTCTTATCCGTACCAACAAAACCCTTTTCAGCAGCAACAACCCCAATTAACGTGGCCTATACAAGCCGAAGCCTCCAATAGATATCAACCCAATAAAAATAGAAAATTCAGCAACCTCCCCATAACCCTGACCAAAAGTCTTGAATTGCTACGGAATGCGGGCCTGGTTACCCCACTCAACCCTCGTCCTCCACCAAATCCCGTCCCTTCTTCTTGGAGGATGAACGAGAACTGTTTATACCACCAAGCTGTGGGCCATGACACAGATAGATGTTTAGCCCTCCGACACCGCATCCAAGATCTAATCGAAGAAGGAAAAATCCCTGCACCAGGCGGACCAAATATGACCAACAACCCACTAAAGTGAGTTAGCATCGCTAAATGAGAAACGGTAGAAGGCCGTGTATCGTCATTATGGGGCCTTTAAAATCGAAAAGTGAAAACTCGGGGTATTTGTGAGAACAATGTAGTTTTGAGAAAGGTTAGAGAAGCCGATAAGAGATCCGAGAGAAAAGTTCAGAACTGGGCCGTACATCGTTAAAGAAATCAACACAAAGGGAGCCGTAATAGTCGCAGATGTAGATGGTCAGACGCTACATTCAAGAAATATTATTATTAAAGCAATAGCATGTATAATCCAGAACTACGTAAACCTGAGCCCCAACTCACTTTTGTTTATGGAGGAAATACCACGGGGAACGTAGGCAACCTGAGAAGTTACTTCAGGCCCGGTTTAATTATTATAAAAACTTTTTTGTTTCATAAAAAAAGAAATTTTTCAAACTTCATAAGCAGTGGTTCATAAACAGTCAGTACATTTGCTATCTAAACACCCTATTTTACCCCCGGAAATGAGCCACGGCGTATCTTTAGCCACCAGTGCTACTCGAGCTTCATTCATGCTTCAGAGGGCTCTAAGCCCACGAACTGAAACCATTGCATTTAATAAGGGACAACAACCAAATCTTCCTCCACCAAATCGCCAGATTGAACGAATGATGTCAGCCTGGAGCGGCTAAGAAAAGCCAAACCGTGCATAGTTGAAATAACGAGTCAGCCATGCCACATACACTCCACAGATAGAGAGGTATGAGGAGTGATAAACTTGAGTCCCGAGGGTACCAGGGCATCTCGAGCTTTGATAGAAGAAAAGTCAACATTTGTACAGTAAAGAAGACTACAGAGATAAAAGAGTAAGTGTGGGGATGAAGGAAAAAAGAGAGGTGTATTTATTGGAGAAATCATACACATGTACTCATCGTTTGTCATGTAACAAACCTTGTTACAAATACATTTCTCCAGCAGACAGGGTTCATTGCTGCCAAAGAAACCACTTTTTCGCTTCTCACTTAGTTCATTTCACTTTTGCAGGGGCCTAGTGGTCATTTTTATTATGTCATTATAGGCCTGTTTTACACCAGCATGTTTTTCTTTATATTGCACCCGATGGTACTTTTATGTAAATTTCTGTGAAATAATAAAATCTGAGGGTACTTTTATGTAAATATGTGTAAGAAACCTGAGGGTACTTTGGTGTAATTACGAGAGATATATAAGGGCAAAATTATGTAATTTTCCAAACCTGAGGGTACTTTGGTGTAATTACGAGAGATATAGGGTTATAAGGGTAAAATTATGTAATTTTCCAAACTTGAGGGTACCTTGGTGTAATTATGAGAGATATAGGGTTATAAGGGTAAAATTATGTAATTTTCCAAACCTGAGGGTGCTTTGGTGTAATTACGAGAGATATAGGGGTATAAGGGTAAAATTATGTAATTTTCCAAACCTGAGGGTACTTTGGTGTAATTACGAGAGATATAGGGTTATAAGGGTAAATTGTGTAAATTTCCAAACCTGAGGGTACTTTGGTGTAATTATGAGAGATATAGGGTATAAGGGTAAATTATGTAATTTTCCAAACCTGAGGGTACTTTGGTGTAATTACGAGAGATATAGGGTTATAAGGGTAAATTGTGTAATTTTTAAAAAAAAATTAGGGTACTTTGGTGTAATTACGAGAGATATAGGGTTATAAGGGTAAATTCTGTAATTTTCCAAACCTGAGGTTACTTTGGTGTAATTACAGGAGATATAGGGTTATAAAGGTAAAATTATGAGGGTTCTTTTGTGTAATTATGTGAGTTATATAATAAGAGGGTAAAATTATGTAATTTTTAAAAAACCTGAGGGTACTTTAGGGTAATTACGAGAGTTGTGGGCCTATAGGGAAAAATTATGTAGTTTTCAAAACCTGAGGGTACTTTGGGTAGTTATGAGAGTTATATGATTTTTAGAGTAAATTATGAGAGACCTTAAGGTTTGAAAGGTAAAAGTATGTAAGTTCTAAAAATCGGATGTTACTATTGAGATAATTATGTGAATTAATTAATGTTTGTTTAAACATGCAGGAAACTGCGAATCAGGATCAACAAAACAGCATGGAAAGTATCCGCAGCCTGCAAGCAATACTTTTACATATCAAGTTATCGAACATGTTCAAACACCACTTCACTAGTACATGCATAACATACATTATCTTTCAATAAATCACCAAACACGAGCGTGCACATTTTTAGTGCACTCCACATCCTAGTAGATCACACCGCGGTCACGATCTACCCTATCATCCCTTGTCAATAGCATGGGAACTGCATCAAAGAACACCCTGAGCATCCAGATACGGGAAAACTCGAGAAATGAGAAGCTAGAGAGAGAATAAGAGAATGAGAAGAAAAAAGCCCGCTTGTGGGACAAAAACCTACTCCATTGAACTGTCGCATGGCCAATCATATCTCAAACTTGGCATTTTTCGGTAGGGGAACTTCAAGGTGGTTTTTCTTGACTTTTGTGTAGAAAAAACACACACTCGCACGATAATATCGAATGCCATATTCTAAGTCGTTTCTTCAAATCGCGAGAGCAAACAGCCTACAAAGAAACCCCTGATCTCTAGAAGACTGAGATCTAGCAATGAGAATGAGAAAATATCAGATAAGACGGGAATAGAAAAAATTGAAAAAGTAGAAAAGAGGAAAAGAGGAAAATCCCGCATGAGCGCCCAGAGCGAGCGAGAGAAACAGAATTGTATAGAGTGGCAGGGAGAGCCACACCAAGAGTGACAGCTAGGCCAAACCGGCTCAAGGCTTCGTCTTGGGTGAGTAAGGCTCCTGATCACGCCAAACGGGAAAAGAAGCTCTTAGCCAAAAACAAAAAAAGGTAGGAAAAGCTTCCCCGAACGAGGGAGAAATAAGGACATCGAAAAACATAAAACGATGTGGGCCTACGAAAATGCCACAGAATGATTGATAAATATCAAAGAGATCAGAGACTCTTTCAAAACAGATTTCCTTCTCAGCTTGATAAAATCAGAAACGACTTAGAAACAAGCAAACGGTTGAACCATTGCTACGCACGAAGTACAAAAATCAAGAAATCCATCGTGAAAACTCCTCTTTCAGAATAAAATAACTTACAAAACAAGTTTTCAGAATTTCCCAGAGAAAGCAAAACTTTTAGAATGGGTATATAAACTCTCAATAAGCTCTTTTCTCCCTCAGAGAATTCACTCTTTAGCTTCTCATTAGTTGCTACTACAGAGAACCAAACTCACAAAGTCCTTTCTACAGGCACAAGCCCTCTCCGGAGGCAATCCATTCACATAAGCCCTATGCGGAGGCAAACCAATCACTAAGCCCTTTTTAGGCGAAAGTCCTTTCCGGAGGCATCCATTCACATAAGGCCTTTCTACAGGCAAAACATCACTCACAAGTCCTTTCTACAGGCACAAGCCCTTTCCGGAGGCATTCATTCACATAAGCCCTTTCTACAGGCAAAACATCACTCACAAGTCCTTTCTACAGGCACAAGCCCTCTCCGGAGGCAATCCATTCACATAAGCCCTCTGCGGAGGCAAACCAATCACTAAGCCCTTTTTAGGCGAAAGTCCTTTCCGGAGGCATCCATTCACATAAGCCCTTTCTACAGGCAAAACATCACTCACAAGTCCTTTCTACAGGCACAAGCCCTCTCCGGAGACAATCCATTCACATAAGCCCTCTGCGGGGGCAAACCAATCACTAAGCCCCTTTTAGGCGAAAATCCTTTCCGGAGGCATCCATTCACAAAAGTCCTTTCTACAGGCAAAACATCACTCACAAGTCCTTTCTATAGGCACAAGCCCTCTCCGGAGGCAATCCATTCACATAAGCCCTCTGCGGAAGCAATCCAATCACTAAGCCCTTTTTTAGGCGAAAGTCCTTTTCGGAGGCAATCCATTCACATAAGCCCTTTCTACAGGCAAAACATCACCCATTGACAAAGCCCTCCCAGAGGCAACTCTTATTCTTTCTTTTTTACAGATCAAGTCCTCCCAGAGAGGCACAGTGTAGCAATGGTAGTCCTCCCACCTGAGGCGAAAAGATCAAAAGCCCTCCCATCTGAGGCAAGTGGAGCAATGGTAGTCCTCCCATCTGAGACAAGTGGAGCAAATGGAAGTCCTCGAAAAAGGCAATGAGGTATCAAAAGCCCTCTCCGGAGGCAAAACCAAACACAAGCCCTCTCCGGAGGCATTCACAAACACTTCTGCATGCGTACACTCTCTTAGGGTTCTTGCGGGAGCCACAAATCGAAGTATCTTCCAGTCGCCTCAATTCCTTGCAAGCAAGGAGCTTGAGTCGAGATGGTCTATAGAATCCTGGTTTCGTAGACAAACGTGTAAAGAAAGGCTTATTTTTAGCCTTCCCTCTTACACAATCATTTTGTCTGTTTTCTCGTAAAACGTACTGGCGACTCTGAACGAACCCTCTTGCATCTAGAAATAAGATAGAGGGACTCCCGATATGAATTATCAACACATAGAAGCAAATGGAACAACGAAATCCTTTCCGATGTTTCAGACGCCCACCAACGGGAACGAGAACCCAGGGGTCGCATTTGCGGATTCTCACACAAAGAAGAAGACTAATAATAAAGAGCATAGGAAGGACGAACGTGCGTAAAAGATTTGTGCTCATAATAAACAAAGGGTTTGGATCAAAGACCACGTACACAATGATGATTTCTTTCCACCGTAGCACAATGTGGAGATAGAAGGCCATCGAGATAAAGTATTGGTTCAATGGCGACATTAACGATAATTTTGAGTACCGCGGTTGTTCTCTCCCACGAACTAACATACCCGAGCTAGATCTCGGATGCAGATGATGATGAGGACTGAAACAATTGGGGGATGCAGTTTGCTTAAGGGTTACAAAGGTTGTGAATAGGGTATGATTGAATGTTTTTGTAAATAGTGTTCTTTTTTTTTTGGGTGTTTTTGGATCTACTATATCTTTAACTTTATTGAGTACTTAAAAATGGTAAGTGTGATCTTATTATTTCATATTTTAAATTCAAAACAATGATATTGGTGGAAAGATATATGGATTTACATATGATAATTACCTGTCAGATATACGTGGAAGAAATACTAATTTAATATATAAAATCTTAATTGTTATGGTTTTTAATCCTGGCAAGAATGTTATTGAGAATGATACAGGTAATAAAGTTTTTTATAAAAATGAAGATAATCCTTTAAATAATAAATAGTTTATTACATTGCTTAATTCCACGTGTGAAAGATTAAGAATTATTTTATGGCCTAAATCGATTAAGTTAAAAAATATATAGTTAGGGGTTTCGAACTCACAAATTTTGACTCAAATGTAAAAATAATTACCACTTTAGCTACTAGTCATCATTTATCAAATTAACTCTTTTTTTTCTATTAACCAACTGGAGTAACGGCCAGTCAATTAATTTAAGAAATGTATACCAATTTATACCACATTTTATTTGGTTACGTGCTTAAACTTGTACATTAATGACCACATATTTTTCTAATGGGGTTCGTTTTATCTACCTTCGAATAATGTGAGTTATATTCATTCAGCTAGTAGATAAAGTTAATAACTTAATACGTTAGAGCATCTCCAATAGTTATGTAAATATTAAAGTGTAAATCTGATGCATCAACTCACTTTTACACAATAAATAAAAGTAGAAAAAAACTGTAATCCTGTTGTAGTTTTTCAAACTCTTGTGTAAAAATTGAAATAACCAGTAACATATCAACACATGTGTAAAATTGTAATCCTATTGTAGTTTTTCAAACTCTTGTGTAATCCTGTTGCAAAAATAAAATGGTTTTCAGTGAGGTTAGTCTTCGACGGTCGAATTTGGTTTTCAATCTCTGTAAGATAGAGCCCATTATTACTACATTTCATATGTTCGGGCGATTGCGGGCCATCAACGACATTGTTTGTGGGTACACTTTTCCTTATCTCTAGATCAACAAATACGCACCGGAGCATACGTTGGCATTGGATCATTAAGTAAACATCCTGGTTATTTCGGAGGATGCATTGCACCTGGTTCGGGAAGGAGTACTATAGTGACGACTGATCAAATGATATTGACTAATTGTTTAAAATGATTTCTTTGCACAAATCATCAAATGATATGTTTGAAATGACAGCAATCACAAAAGTAATGCCACCAGCAATGCATCGAACCAGCCTTTGATCGGGGATGAGACTACAAACAATTACAAAAAGATGGCGACTTTAACATGGCACTCGTATGATAACATGTATTTCAATTTGTCTATTTCTATTGAAACTATATTTCAATACAACAAACTTTATAAATATTATGTAAATACTTATGTTGAAATATTGGTTTTGCAATGTACATGCTAGTTACTAATTCTTCTTTTGAGGCAAGATATTATAAATTGATCTATTTGAAAAGTATGTAGTGTATCAGATGGTTTCTACTATTGCATTGACAAAAATGAAATGCTATTATATTATAAACTCAATTTAGCACCATCTAGTAGGTGAATAATTTTCATATATAGATAAAGTACTGTGGATGTAAAGCCTACTGTTAGACCACCAATGCAATATACTTCTATAATTAGTACTGGTTGGGGAATCTGGATGATGTTAACTTAAAATCTTGTGACTAGTTATATTATGGATTTCGTTAATACTCCTATCTGATTTTCTTCAGTATTTTAAAATTGATCCTTTTTCTAGGCCTTCATTTTAATGAAAATTCCGTGTTTTGTTTTCTATAAGTGAGACATTATTTACCCTTTGTTCCTTATATTGTCTCATACATGTTCTGGCCAAATAAGAGTTTTGCCACATACTCCACTGTATTTAATTTAGTTTCCCTATAATTACTTCTTGTTCATTTGTATCTTTTCCCATATTTTGATTTTGATAAATTCATTTGTACTACTACAATTATACCCGCTGTGATGGATTGAGCCTTTAGATTATTAAGACACGTTGCATTTTAATTAATCGAAAGATTTGGTGTTACTAAAATAGATGGAAATGTACCTATTCAAAAGAATAGTTGCAGGCACTGGTGCAGCATCCATAAGATTGAAGCAGAACAATAATGTAACAGTGTCTGTTTAACAGTGTTGTCAGTTCCCTGTTTATCTTATGCTTGCAAAAGAACCTAACTTGCTTCTTTATATGATTGATGTGCATAACTAAGGGAGGAGAGTTTTTTAATCGCAGACAAAGTTCTAGGCTTGACAAAGGGAGCTGAAGCTCGAGAAGTAACTCTTGTTTTCCTCTGTCCGTTATCTCACAAAACATACGCAACTTTTAGTGTTCATCAGCAAACTCATGGAAGGGCAAAATAGACAATATCACTTTGCTCCTTTTTCCCTTGTCAACACAAGATAACAAAAATACAAACAAGTAAACATTAAAGAAGGAGCTGACACTAATTTAAAATCTAAGTAGTAGTGGACACCAAAAAACCTTATGGAATTGTAGTTGAGCCCAATTATTTAGAATTCTTTTTCTTCTCTTCTCAGTGGAAGTTGTATAACTCGAGTTCCTCTTCTTCTTTATTGGAATTGCTACAACTCGAGTTCCTCATCTTCTTGGTTAAAATTGCTATAACTCGAGTTCATCTTCTTCTCAATTAAAAGCGGCACCATAGTATCGACGGACCGAATCACACAATGTAAGTAGCACTAAGGAAACCCTAATTTCATATATTTAACCCTCCTTACTCAGACCACTTGATTTTCTCTACATTTAGAACTTCTGTTTCGATTGTTTAAGTATATATTTATGTTTGGAATATTTTGTTAAATTTGAGAAATAGATGAAACAAGTGTGGCTTCGATTCTTTAGGTATTCAATACCGATTGTGAAGATGTGAGAATGATGTAATGTGGTTGTCGGTTATGTAATTTCTGGTCATTCACAAGAAAACAAGCAGGAAAAATTGTAATTTTTACTTTAGATTAGGAAATACTAATGGCTCCACATAATTGCCAATATCTGCTGTTTATTGATTCCTAGATGGATGAATGGAGCTAAGTTGAAAATTTTATGACTACGAGTAATTTTTTCCCCTAATTTTTGTTGTTTGTGCTTTGATGATATATATATATGTAGTATACACATATGTGCGTGTCAAGGCTAATGCAAGAAACATGTGAAGGTAATGTTATGTTGCTGTTCTTTTTTAATTTAATTATGATGTTGAGCTGTTCTCTGTCTGCGATTTTGATTTATAAGGAAATATTTGGCCAAAAGCTTAAGTTGTTAGTTAGTGGCCTAGTGGGTAATAATGTATATCGTGCTCTTCCACACATCCCCTCAAGTGCAGCCCTCACTCAAACGTGAAGAAACAAAGCAAGGTGCACCAAGTGTACATGTAATTTTTTCTGAAGCAAAGCAGAAACAAATGTAAATGCAAGGACTCAAGTTTGAGACATTTTTGCTTCAAACCGGAACTTTGATACCATGTTAGGAACCATTCTCCCTAAAAGTTTAAGCTGGCAGGTAGTGAGTCAATAATGTATATCATGCTCTTTAGCATATTCCTAGTTTCATTTGATTGATTTCTTTATATATTTGTCCCTCTTTTTTAATATTATTATTAGATAAAAAAAATAAATAGTACTTTGCACACCCAACTAGATCTGTATCCTAGTTCTTTGAAAAATAACTATATCCTGTGTTCAAATTTATAAAACCAATATGTCAATAGTTTAAACATTTTTTAACGCTTGCCTCTATCACATTAAAGTTAGTGTTTCTTAAAAAATTGACTTGTGAACTGAGACTCTTAATTTGAGATTGACAAAGTAATAGCAAAAGTTATTTAGTCATGCAAGATCCATTGCGTGGTCTTTGGTTCCTCCTTGAGTCATGTTTCTAGTAACTTTGGTGCCAATTCTACTGGCTAACAGTATTATAGTTCAGATACATTTTACAGTTATCTACTTATTTGTTATGCAATAGGATAACAAAATAGTTTAGTGTGTTTTTTTTTCAGTATCATTTTTTCTGTAATATATTTTTCATTTTCTTCACTTGCACTTGTAAAAATCCCCATGCCCTTGACAATTTGTATGTTCTGCTACTTTATTTTATCCTTTTGAGCATTAAATTTGCATCTCCACTTTATTCTGAACCTTTTTTTTTTGTTTCCTTAAACTGGTTGCAAGTTGAATTTCTTTTGTGCTAGTTTAGATATAGACATAGACATATAAATACAGCTATAGACATAGACATAGATGTAGATATAGACATGGACATAGAGATACATATACCAATTAGTTTTATCTAGTTTTCTTTCCCCATATATAATTAGCATACTAACACAACTTTTTATGGTTTGCTGCCTCTTAATAGGCATCGACATAAATACAAATACAGATATAGACATAGACATAAAGATATAGATACATATATACCAATTAGTTTTATTTAATTTTTTCCCCCGTATATAATTAGCATACTGACACAACTTTTGATGGTTTATTGCTTCTTAATAAGGGGGTTCTTAAATGTACCCACATAGTATACAGTGTATTATTATTTTTCACCTTAATAATGAATTATGTATATTCCAGTTTTTGTAAGTTCAATGGGTGATTTTGGAGCCTCATCGAGCCCTGCATTTGGCACTTCATCGACATCATTTGGAAGTAAGTAATTATATAAAACCTTACTTTGCTAACCGGTCATGTTTAAGATGCGCTCAAATGAGTATCGTACACTTAAAAAATAGGAACAAACTATAACCAAAAAGATTGCTTCTTCCTTATTGATACTAGTTATTACTTATAGGAGAAAATTTTTATGTGATTTGTTCTGTGGTGTTTATTTTAGCTTCGCCATGTATCAAACATACCCATGCTGCTAACAATTACAATATTCATGATGTTCTTATCCATTATTATTTTGTTTCCTATTTTGAGTACTAATTCATAATGTTATTATCCACAGCCTTTAGGCAATCATCAAGTAGCTCATTTGGATCCCAATTAGTTTTTGGACAGTCTAGTAAAGAAACTAGCAATCTATTTGCTCCAAAACCCTTCAGTAGCACAACAATATATGACATACTCGCCTTTGAGGTTGGGTCCAGCAAATGAGATTAAAATTGTTCAAAAGGTATTATATGATGATAACCACTTTATGAAATTCTTTTGAAAGCAAGTTGCTCCTATTCCACATATTGTTCCTGGGTGGCAATATAATTGTTATGAAGAAGAAGCTGTATGGGAAGATAGTTTCTGAGCTTATTGATGGGTGGGATGACCTCGTTGGTTATCCTCCAAAGACGCCCCCTTCAATCCAAAGTTGCTTAAGCGAGCTAAAATTGTATTACTTTTACTTTAAGATCTTTATTTAGCCGACAATTTTCAATTTAAATCATATAATTTATCTTATTTTATTTATCATTTCCTTTTTATGTTCATTTGAAAGTTTAGTATAACCACATTGCTATAGAAATTGACTTATTTTAATTATTTTTATCTTTCCAGTTTATTTGACTCGTCCACCATGTCTCCTAAGTTTACGTGAACTGTACTGGATAGAATGTGCTTTGCTCTTGAATCTATTCACTATTTTTTATTTGTGATTCTTTGCTTAATTTTATGCACTGGGTTTGGGAAAGGTGTGCCACAATTTTCTGAAAAATTCATGTTATTGGTGAGTTCTAACCTATAATACTAGTGAATGTAATCATTAACTTTTTTGAATTGGCCAAATTTGTATAGTAATAGTAAAAATAATGTTTCCTGAGCTGCATTTGCTTGTGAAGATCTGAATGGTTTGAATTAGCCAATGCAGTGTGCAGATGCAAATTTCATTTAAAAATATTGATCTTCATTCATTTTACTTATAGGTTTTCCATCTTTGTTGGCTACCAACTTCTCACATATTCAAAGAACAAGATTAGTAATGATGGTTAGCGGTGTGGCTAGTATGTATGAAGGGGTAGAGAGAGACATCGGGTTAGATTGTTTTGTTACATGGAAACAAATTTTGGCCTTGCACCAGGGGTGTGAGTAGGGGTGTGATGGTGCAGATGTGTTGGCGCCTTTCTTTGTCAGCAAATTGCTTGATGCTGAGTTGAGACTCGTTGGGCAAACTTTATTATGTTTGTTGATTTCAGTTAAAAAAGAGTTTTATGTGTATCATATAAAACAAGATAAAGTAACATTATTAAGCTTGGTATCCTTACTTATCATGGACATCTTATGCTAAGCTATTTCAATTCTATCTATGAAGTAAAACAAAAGGTAGACCATTCTCTATGGCTTAAAAAAAAAACCATTATAATATATTCACTCTATAACTGGTCAAATCTTATACATGGGCATATGCTTGGAAATAAAAGTACCCAATGTAGTGGTTCAAATATATGAATCTAAGGTGTGTGCTCTACCTTGAAGGGTATTTTTTTTTTTTTTGATAAGTCCCATTTCTAATGTAAATAAATATCAATACATGAATATAAATTAAAATACTGTAACAATCAATTGTAAGAATATCATGAATATTGTTATAGGACTTGTAGGTCGGAAAATACCCTAGAGGGGGGTGAATAGGATTTTTAAAACTTAATGAGATTTTTAAAATCAATTTAAAAATATTTGATGTCTATATCAATCAACCAAACAATAAGCAAAGATAAATCCAATCACAAGGTGCAAATAACACAATAAGAGTTCAAAAGATAGAAAGATTAAACCGATCAAAGTCAAAGACTTTTTGTCCACACGGTTCGACTTGTTAGCCCCTACTCCGCGTTCGGTTAGTACCCCGAGAAATTCCACTATAACCGATTTCCTTCCGGGTGAAGATCAAACCTCTACAAGTGTATCTTTCTCACACACTCTTACAAGTATTAGAATTCTCTCAATACTCACACAAGAATACTCTCTTGCTATCTTAAGAGATAAACCTTTCTTAATGTTTGAAAGAAATGATTTGGTGACTAACACCAATGTACAATATTCTATAGTGTATGAATATTACAACTTAGGCTCACACTAAGAGATATCTAATTTGATCAATAAAGTATAGCTCAAAATAAAGATGATTGATCAAAGGAAAATGTTCTTGAATCTTTGAATATTGAGTGTAGATGAATAGAATAGTGTAAGAATGATTCAAGAGTGTTTAAATAAGTCTTAGAGGGTGTATATATAGTCTAAGACAACATATGGCCGTTTGGAGGGAGTTGGTAAAAGTTTGGTACCAAAAATGGTAAAAAATCATAACTCCAACGGCTAGTTTCTGGGCCATCAGTCGACTGAGCAATGCTCATCAGTCGACTGAGTGGCCATCAGTCAACTGATGGTCTCCTCTGGTCTGCTGCCAGTTTGACCAAAAATTCCATTTTTCATACTTTTGCAAATTAGCTCAAAAATCAATTTTGAAGCAAGGGGATACTTAAATATGAGTATCTAAGACTTCTATAATGAAAAAAGCTCCGAAATGAGTTTGTTTAATATTTAAAAAGTATTTGTTCCAAAACGATTTTTCCCAAAAATAAGATTTTCTCAAGGAAACTTGATTCAACTTTTGATTTGATCAATCTTATAATATTGAAATATTGTATGAACTATGATGATCAAATGAGAATCTTTACAAGGAAACTAAAGCACTCATTCACATATGCAATAACGAGTCTTCGAGGGCTTTGTTTGATTCTTCGTTTCTTTTCTTCCATGGCTCATTGTACTTTAGAAATCTCATTGAGGATGTGTTGACAAGAGATGTGTGAGATGTAAAACTTTGATTGCAATACTTTGTAGAAGAATGATCTTGATTCTGACTTTTCGGTTAAATCCACGTGTGATCAATATTGTGTGGCTATAACTTAAAACATCAACTAGGTTAAATTACACAAGATTAAGTTTATTGTTAGTATCAAAACAAGATTAATGACTTTCAAGTCAACAATCTCCCCCTTTTTTATGATGACAATAAATTAATGTGTGTTTGCGATTAGGATCATTAGTTGAGTTTTCTCAACGGGAAAACTCCCCCTCAAACTATGCATTAAAGAGAATATGGAATAAAGCAAGCATGCATAAGTAAATGTACATATCATAATAAAAAAACTTCAAATTGAAATACTTAGAGTTAGGCATAAGTTAAAACAAGGAATGAAAAACCTTAGAAGTCCAAACATAAAACAACTTAAAACATAAAAGAAGTTCATAGTTAAACTAATAAAACTCAAAGAGAGTGTGTACCAAGCACTCTAACACACTTATTTCTCCCCCTTTGTTATCAACAAAAAGGAGAGAACCCCATGACTATTCTTGTGGCTCTTGAGGGTCTTGTGGCCATTGACCCCAACCTTGATCAACTTGATACGGGTTCCAAACCGGAAAAACATGCTCCGGATGGTAGCGAAGAAAGGCTTCTTCATGAGCTCTTTGACGATCTTCAATGAGATTAAAACGGTTCGTCATGTTAGTTGAGAGAGCTTGAACTTGACCCGATAAGCCTTGAATTGCATGAAGCAAGGCGGCATTTGAGGATTGGCTACGGCCTTGAGAGGTAGTGGGTTCAGGGAGTTCGAAACTGTCTCCTCCTCCTACTTCTTCTTCTTCTTCTTCTTCTTCTTCTTCTTCTTCTTCTTCACCCACGTCTTCGGATGAGCCATCACTTTCATCACCACTTGCATCTCTATCTCTAGGATCATTAGGAGTCCATTGTCCATAAACCAAGTTGTATTTCATCAACCGAATCACCTTGGCGCTATATGTCTCCTCACTGGTGGGAATGATAACATCGACCTCGTCCTCGAGTCGGATATTGTAGAATTTGAATAGTTGAGTGAGGGCCATTCCATAGACCAACCCTTGCCTTTTTCGATTGGTGATCTCAAGGAGATGATGGAACATTAGACTAGCATAGTCCAACCTATGTCCCATGACAATTGCCCATACCAAAAATAGTTCCAAAGTATTAAGTGAAGCACGGCTACCATGCCTTGGGATAATCGAATACCCTAGGATTGAATGTATGAGACGAGCATCGAGTTTGAGCATTGCGGCTTTGATTTCTCCTTGCATATTACGAAATCTACGTTTAAGTAAAATTCTTTTGGCCGCTTCCTTATTAAAGCCTAGAAGATCCCCAAAATTGGATGGAACTTCCGTTACATTATCAACGGGGAATCCGAATATTTCGGCTAATTCGACTTTGTTAAAACTGATTTGTTGCCCATTCAAAAGTTTAACAAGACGGGCCTTGTTAGGACGTCCATTGTCATGAACCGGATGATGTAGGTTAGCATAGAATAGCCGTATGAGCCGAGGGTACACATTTTCACGAATATTCAAAAAGTTTATAATCCCTTGATTTTGAAACAATCTAGCAACATTCAAACCATTGGAAGCGAATAATTGAAATTTGAATTATTTACCTTCGACGATAGCCCGTGTCGAATAGTCGTTGTTGAAATTTGCTTCGGCTTGGTTTGAAATGAACAAAGGCGGTAGTGGTGCTTGAAGTGGTTGTGCCGATGATGAACCCACTTATGGTACGCTCTTTCGTGGGCGATGTGAGCGAGATGGTTGAGACATTTCGATGAAGATTAGTGAAAGAAGTAGATTTTGAAAAATTAGGATTCTTAGGGAATTTGAAGATTTTAGGGTGAAAATATGTGTGATTGAAGGGAATATTTTAGGAAATTGGTTAAATGGAATAGTGGGATGAGTTTTGGTAAAGAGATTTGGTGTTTGGTAGAGATTTTTGGTTGAGGAATGTATAATAGTGGCTAGGGTTAGGGTTTGAGAGAGATGGAGATGGGTTTGAGAAATTTGAGATGAAATATATGAGATTTGGGGTTGATTTGATGTTGGAAGTGGAAGGAAAATGGAGTTTTAATGAGGAAAATAGAGAATGGATGATTGTTCTTGAGGTATGAAAGGGTTGAGGTGTGATATATCTCGAAATGGAGAAGAGATAAATGAATAGGAAAACAGGGGAAATAGAATAAATAGAGTAACTGTTGTCCTGCACTGCTCAGTCGACTGATGGACATCCTTCAGTCGACTGATGAGGCCTCAGTCGACTGATGGTCCTTGATCAGTCGACTGATCACCCAATCTGCCCTGACTTTCTTGTTTTGAGCATTGTAAGCCCTAAACACCTAGAAATAGTAACTTTACAGCATTTGAGCTACAAAAATGATATTAGTACATCAAATAACATGTAATGGAAGTACCAAGTATAAAAATGCTTAATTCATATTAAGCCAAATGATTTGCACAATATTGTATGCTTTAGAGACAAGCATTAAGGATCAATATACATGAAAATTTTGGTCAACTAGATATGACATGCTCTAGTCATACCAATTTCACGTCGAATAGTGCTAAAGCGATCATCGGGAAGTGGTTTAGTAAAAATATCCGCAAGTTGCGATTCGGTGCCAACGAATTCAATATCAACATCACCTTTTTGCACATGATCACGAATAAAATGATATCTTATCTCAATGTGCTTAGTACGTGAGTGTTGTATGGGGTTCTTGGTCAAGCTAATAGCACTTGTGTTGTCACATTTAATGGGAATGTGGCTAAGACTTAATCCGAAGTCTTCTAGCTGTTGTTTAATGTATAAAGTTTGAGCACAACAACTTCCGGCCGCCACATATTCGGCTTCGGCCGTTGAAAGGGCCACCGAGTTTTGTTTCTTACTTGACCAAGATACTAGTGCGTGTCCTAGGAAATGACAAGTGCCACTAGTGCTTTTCTTATCGATTTTGCAACCGGCAAAATCCGCATCGGAATAACTAATCAAGTCAAATAAGTTTTACTCTTGGGTACCACAAACCCAAGGAACTAGTACCGGAAAGATAACGAAAAATCCGTTTAACGGCAAGTAAATGTGACTCTTTAGGATCCGCTTAGAATCGTGCACAAAGACATACACTAAACATAATATCCGGTCTAGAGGCCGTCAAATATAATAAACTACCGATCATACCTCGATATTTCTTGATGTCGACACTTTTACCTATTTCGTCTTTATCAAGCTTCAATGTTGAACTCATAGGAGTGCTCATGGATTTGGCACCTTCCATGTCGAATTTCTTCAATAGCTCCTTCGCATACTTCTCTTGATTGATGAAGATGCCTTCTTTGCATTGCTTCACTTGTAATCCAAGGAAGTAATTCATTTCTCTCATCATGCTCATTTCGAATTCCTTTTACATACATGAGGAAAAGTCCTTGCAAAGATTTTCGTTAGTAGAACCAAATATAATATCATTAACATAGATTTGTATAAGTAGCATGTCATTGTCATGATTTTTGATAAATAAGGTAGTATCAATTTTACCTCTAACAAAACCATTGTTAATCAAAAATGAGCTAAGCCTATCATACCATGCTCTATGTGCTTGTTTTAAACCATATAATGCTTTTGATAATTTAAACACATAATTCGGATAAACATGATTTTTAAAACCAGGAAGTTGTTTTACATAAACTTCCTCATCAATAAAACCATTCAATAAATCACTTTTCACATCCATTTGATATAATTTGAAATTCTTAAAACACGAATAAGCAAGTAGCATGCGAATGGCTTCTAAACGAGCTACGGGTACATATGTTTCTTCATAATCAATGCCCTCCTCTTGATTGTATCCTTGGGCAACAAGTCTAGCTTTATTTCTAACAATTACACCACTTTCATCCTTTTTGTTACGAAATACCCATTTAGTACCTATAATAGTATGATCACTAGGTTTGGGAACAAGTGTCCACACTTTGTTTCTCTCAAATTGATTGAGCTCTTCTTGCATAGCCATCATCCAAGATTCATCTTGTTCGGCTTCAATAATATTTTTAAGCTCATATTGAGAAACAAATGCCACATTATTGCATACATTTCTTAAGGAAGATCTAGTCATAACTTTACTAGATGGCTCTCCAAGAATTTGATCAATAGGGTGGTTGGACACAAATTTCCAACTCCTAGGCAAATCATTTGAGTCTTGCTCGGTTTTGTTTTCTAACTCCTTAGGAGGAGCTTGAGCACTCGATGGTTCTTCCTTAGATGTATCATTAATTTGAATATCCGAAATCTTTTGGATAATTTCAACATCATCATTGGAATATACTTTGGGTGAGAAAGGATTTGACTCATCAAACACAACATGCATACATTCTTGGACTACCAAACTTTTCTTATTATAAACTCTATATGCTTTACTATTGGTGACATACCCAAGAAAAATTCCTTCATCGGATTTAGCATCAAATTTACCCAAGTGATCACGATCATTCAAAATAAAACATTTGCAACCAAAAATCTTAAAATATGCAATATTTGGTTTCTTGTCATTCCATAACTCATAAGGTGTCTTATCTAACTTTTTACGAATAATAGTACGATTAATCACATAGCATGCGGTGTTAACGGCTTCCGCCCACAAATACTCTGTTAAAGAATGTTCATTAAGCATAGTCCTAGACATCTCTTGAAGAGATCTATTTTTCCTCTCAACAACACCATTTTGTTGAGGAGTTCTAGGTGCCGAAAAATTATGATCAATACCATGCTCATCACAAAAGTTCTCAATATCAACATTGTCAAATTCTCTACCTCTATCACTACAAACATGCACAATAGAGACACCTTTTTTTATTTTGAACTTTTCTACAAAATTTAGCAAAGACATGTGGAGTTTCACTTTTGTGGGTGAGAAAGAACACCCAAGTGAGTTTAGTGTAATCATCAACAATAACAAGAGTATACAATTTGCTACCTAGACTAGCAACCGAAATAGGACCAAACAAATCAAGATGCAACATATCAAGTGGTCTAGATGTAGTAATATCTCTTTTTGACTTGAAAGAGGATTTGTGTTGTTTATCGAGTTGACATGCATCACAAATTTTATCTTTAACAAATTTGGTTTTAGGTAATCCTTTAACAAGCTCTTTCTTAGACAAAGCATGAATTAAATCCATATTAACATGTCCTAGTCTCTTATGCCACAACCAAGATACATCATTTATAGCGGATAAGCATTTAACATCTTGTTGAGATAAATCATCAAGCTCAAAAGTATACAGATTGTTAGTTCTATATGCAACAAGTAGAATGGAATCATCACTAACATTCTTAACAATGCAACGATCAGATTTAAAAATAACTCCATAGCCCTTATCACATAATTGACTAATGCTAAGTAAATTATGCTTCAAACCATCAACTAATAGAACATTATCAATGCAAGTAGAATGCTTACCAAACTTACCTATACCGATGATTTTGCCCTTGGCGTTGTCCCCGAAAGTCACATTTCCTTCACGCTTGGGAATTAGACTTAAGAAGTTGTTCTTGTCTCCCGTCATGTATTTTGAGCAACCACTATCCAAGAACCACTTAGTTTTGCTACCCTTGGCTTTCAAGCACACATACAACATGACTTTAAGTAACTTCTCTTTTGGTACCCAAAATGTGTTGGGTCCCTTTGGGTTAGCAAACATAATGGTTCCTTTTGGAACCCAAGCAAGCTTCCTCTTAGGGAAACCTTCATTTCTATAGAAACAATGATCCACATAATGAGTATTTCTACCACAATATGAGCAAAGATAAATGGGATCATGAGGTGTATATGTTTTAAAAAAGTTTTTGTAATCCTTTTGGTTGTCAATTTAATTGTAACCCAATCCGGCTTTGTCAAATACACACATTTGCATTCCTAATAGTTTATCCAAATTATACCCTACCATTGGTGAATTTGGCTAAGCTATTGGTTAGATCATCCACTTGATCTTTTAATTTGACATTTTCTACTACAAGTGAGTTTGGAATTTCCTTTTCCTTTCTTTTCTTCAAAGTGTTGATTTCATTTTTCAAAACCATGTTTTCTTTTTCAAAAATTTTACACTTGTTAGAAATTATCAAATTCTCCTTTTTGAGGCTTGCAAACTTCTTAGAAAGATTTTCAAATTTGCTATGCAATTCCTCAAACATTTCATATAACTCATCATAGTCATTTTCATCATGAGCATCATCATTTATAGAAACATTATCATCACTAAATGAATCATAAATAGAATCTACCTCATCGTCTTTTTCCATAATGCAAAGATTTGCCGTCTCCTCATCGCTAGAGTCGGCATCGGACTCACCTTCTTCGGAATCACTCCAAATCCCCTTGAGGGCATGCCTTACTTGTTTAAAGGCTTTATCTCTTATCTCTTTTCTTCTAACTGGGCAATTGGTTTTGAAGTGTCCCGGTTCATGGCAATGGAAACATTTCTTGACTTCTTCGTTTTCAACTCTTGGTTGAATTGATCGATCATTGTTCCTCTTTGATGAAGAAACAAAGTTGTTTCCTTTTCCTTGAAACTTCTTCTTCTTGGCTAGAAATTTCATGAAGTTTCTAGAGAGGAGAACCATGTCATCGTCACCGCCCATTGACTCTTCATCATCCTCTCGTTGACTTGCCTTGAGAGCAAGAGTCTTCTTGGCTTTTGAATCAACTTCTTCTTCTCTCTCCAATTCCTTCTCGTGGGTTTTAAGTGAGCCCAATAGTTCGTCCATGCTTAACGTTTTGAGATTCTTGGCTTCTTGAATAACCATTACTTTGGGTCTCCACTTCTTGTGAAGAGTCCTAAGAATCTTTCGAATCTTGTCTTCATTGGAATAAACCTTTCCAAGGAGATCTAAAGCATTAGTAATAATGGAGAACCTACTATACATAGAAGCAAGTGATTCATTAGACTCCATTTTGAAAAGATCATAATCATGAACAAGCATATCAATATTATCATCCTTGACTTGTGAGGTTCCTTTATGAGCAACCTCTAATTTGTCCCATATTTCTTTTGCGGTTTTACAACTAGAAATTTTGTTGCATTCATCCATAGTTAATGCACAATGTAGAGAGTTTAAGGCTTTAGCATTAAATTAGATTTTCTTAATGTCATTCTCATCATAATCGGAAATTGATTTAGGAGTGACATTACCCCTTTCATCGGTTTTGGTAATCTCATAGGGTCCAATGAGTGTAACCTTCCATTGTTCAAAATCACTAGCATGAAGAAAAGTACACATGCGATTTTTTCAATAGCTATAATTTTTGCTATCAAATAGAGGTGGCCTAGTGGTTGAAGAACCTTCGTTAAGTCCGGTTCCTTGATAGATAGACATGATCGTAAACTCTAAGATTCTAAAATCAAAACAAGAGTACAACCTCTGATACCAATTGTAGGTCGGAAAATACCCTAGAGGGGGGTGAATAGGGTTTTTAAAACTTAATAGGATTTTTAAAATCAATTTAAAAATATTTGATGTCTATATCAATCAACCAAACAATAAGCAAAGATAAATCCAATCACAAGGTGCAAATAACACAATAAGAGTTCAAGAGATAGAAAGATTAAACCGATCAAAGTCAAAGACTTTTTGTCCACACGGTTCGGCTTGTTAGCCCCTACTCCGCGCTCGGTTAGTATCCCAAGAAATTTCACTATAACCGATCTCCTTTCGGGTGAAGATCAAACCTCTACAAGTGTATCTTTCTCACACACTCTTACAAGTATTGGAATTCTCACAATACTCACACAAGAATACTCTCTTGCTATCTTAAGAGATAAACCTTTCTTAATGTTTGAAAGAAATGATTTGGTGACTAACACCAATGTAGAATAGTCTATAGTGTATGAAGATTACAACTTAGGCTCACACTAAGAGATATCTAATTTGATCAATAAAGTATAGCTCAAAATAAAGATGATTGATCAAAGGAAAATGTTCTTGAATCTTTGAATATTGAGTGTAGATGAATAGAATAGTGTAAGAATGATTCAAAAGTGTTTAAATAAGTCTTAGAGGGTGTATATATAGTCTAAGACAACATATGGCCGTTTAGAGGGAGTTGGTAAAAGTTTGGTACCAAAAATGGTAAAAAATCATAACTCCAACGGCTAGTTTCTGGGCCATCAGTCGACTGAGCAATGCTCATCAGTCGACTGAGTGGCCATCAGTCGACTGAGCAAAGCTCATCAGTCGACTGATGGTCTCCTCTGGTCTGCTGCCAGTTTGACCAAAAATCCCATTTTTCATACTTTTGCAAATTAGCTCAAAAATCAATTTTGAAGCAAGGGGATACTTAAATATGAGTATCTAAGACTTCTATAACGAAAAGAGCTCCGAAATGAGTTTGTTTAATATTTAAAAAGTATTTGTTCCAAAACGATTTTTCCCAAAAATAAGATTTTCTCAAGGAAACTTGATTCAACTTTTGATTTGATCAATCTTATAATATTGAAATATTGTATGAGCTATGATGATCAAATGAGAATCTTTACAAGGAAACTAAAACACTCACTCACATATGCAATAACGAGTCTTCGAGGGCTTTGTTTGATTCTTCGTTTATTTTCTTCCTTGGCTCATTGTACTTTAGAAATCTCATTGAGGATGTGTTGACAAGAGATGTGTGAGATGTAAAACTTTGATTGCAATACTTTGTAGAAGAATGATCTTGATTCCAGCTTTTCGGTTAAATCCACGTGTGATCAATATTGTGTGGCTATAACTTAAAACATCAACTAGATTAAATTACACAAGATTAAGTTTATTGTTATTATCAAAACAAGATTAATGACTTTCAAGTCAACAGGACTAATCGGGTCTCTTCACTTTTATCTTGATCTTTTCTACGATTCCGTTCAATTAATCTTAGGCACTCGTAACCATCACAAACCAACGGGTTAACACCCAGAAATTCTTCATCTCAATTTTGTGTATGGATAGTTTCTTTAAGAAATTAAAAAAAAAAATATTTTACATTGAATATCAAATTTTGAGAAGAATAAGGATATATCCTGAATTAAATACCAAAATATTATTTGGTTAAATCAAAACAAAAGACGAGTAATGCTTTGGGTCAGTGGAGGCGGTAAAAAGGGAGAAAAATTGTCTATGATTTGTAATACGAAATATTATATAATCGTTAAAAATGTATTTATTACAATTACTATTTTTATTTTTTTATTTTTTCCTAGGTATTATGACTTGTACGTAATTTTAAATTAAATTTATTAGGTAATAAGAGCATAGGTGTTAGTAAAAGAATATTGTTTATAGTTTATGATATGAAATAAATAACATATAATTGTTAAAAATGTATTTATTACAATTATTATTTTATATTTTTTTTCATTGGTATTATGACTTGTCTGCAATTTTTAATGAAATTTATTAGGGAAGAAGAGCATGAGTGTTAGTAAAAAAAAATGTTTATAGTTTGTGATATGAAATAAATACCATATAATCATTAAAAATGTATTTATTACAATTACTATTTTATATTTATTTTTTTTCATATGTATTATGACTTGTACGTAATTTTTAATTAAATTTATTTAGGAAGAAGAGCTTGGGTGTTAGTAAAAAAAATGTCTATTGTTTGTGACATGAAATAAATATCATATAATTGTTAAAAATGTATTTATTACAACTACAATTACTATTACTATTAGGGCATAAACTGCGAAGTTCTCTCTGAAGACAAAAGAAAGCCATACTTGATACTTCCCCGTGTAGCAGGAACCCCTAAAATGATAAAATTAACTTTAGAGGTAAAAGTATTTGGACAGTCAATTTTAAAATGAATGGCTCAAAATTAACTTCAATTTAGTGAAGTCCTCATCAAAAGAAACACCTTGCTAGTCTTATCTAGCGAGAATTAACTTCTATTTTGTGGAGTCCTCATCAAAAGAAACACCTCGCCAGTCTTCTCTGGCGTGGATTTAAAACTTGAACCGGTCAATTTAAAATTGATGGTCCAGATTGCATACTGTACCTTTGAAGTCATTTTCACCACTTTAGACGAGCTAGATCCACGGCTGAGCAGGAGCTCATTGTTACTCCAGCAAATCCTGTGGGAGCAGGCCCTAGTCATCCTCCTGCAAAAGATATAAAAAACCAAATTTTAGTCAGTTTCAATTTGAATTTCACAAATTCCTTCATGAATTTAAGCCAAGCTGAAGTTGTAAGATCTTGTTGGTTTTAAATAACCATAAACCCTAGGATCGATCATGTCGTATCACCAAGAATCAATAAATTAATTTGCGAAAGCGTACCTAAATCCATAACGCGTGTTTGTAGCCGAGTGTTTGATCTTCCAGATCAACACGTATTTCTTTAGAGAATCCTTTAGGTTTTCTCTATGCTCTCTGTGATGATGGAGGCTCAACAGGGATAAGATACGTACGTGTAATCTGGGGACCATAACCACAATATATATAGATAGTAAACCCTACTATCTATTTAATATTTCTATTTTAGCCCATCATAAAAATAGAATTACTCTTAAGTATCTACACATTAAAGGCCCACACCCTATTAGATACATTTAAGCCCAAATAACTTAAACCTTATTTAATCACTTTTAAAGTGGGCTTAACCATTCGACAGTCCACAACACATAATTATTTCACATATAAGCCCAATGTTGGATTAAGGATCCAACAATCTCCCACTTGGGCTATATGTGTAACCTTATAATTATGTATTGTAAATTGAGCTCATCTTTGCTGTCATCTGAAATGTATCTGTATCCAATCCGGTCCATCAATCATATCAACATAGGATCAAAGCGGCCTTTGTTACACTTGACATAACTCGACCCATCAATGTTCACACACGTCGATCTAACTGAATGACATGGATCATGATGTGGATGTGTAGCATGAAAATTACATGTAATGTGATTTTAACATGCCTATTTTCAACTGGTCCTCCTGAAACCTTAGTGAGACTAAACCATATCCAAAATCAGAGTGAAAATAAACCAAACTTTATTTCTGTAGAAAACAACTTTAAATGTCCTTAAACCGAAACAACCGAAATATGTATATATCATATAAACACTAAAAATTACAAACTCCCACTAAAACTGAATTTTTTCTGAAAATAATTTACACCCATACAATTAATGTGCTCATGGAACACTTTAGGTGGCAATCTCTTAATAAGTGGATCCGCGTCCATAGAATTTGTACTGATATGTTCTATAGACACTTGTTCACTCTGAACTTTTTTCTTTAACAACTAGAAATTTGATATCTATATATTTAGACTTCGCCAAACTCTTGTTGTTAGTGGAATACAAGATAGATTTAATTCTATCTTTGCACCCAGAAAAATTAGAGTCAGTATACCCAAAGATCTCAAGTTGATCTGACCTCCGATATCTGAGCATGTAGTGCTTTTATTTTCTGTAAGTACCACAAGACCTGTTTTGTTGCTTTCAAATGGTCTATTCTTGGATTGCTTAAATATCTACTTAGCATCCCAATAATGTACGTAAAATCTGGACACATACATACCTGAATATACATCAGACTCCATACTACTAATGCATAAGGAATCTTCTGTATTTTATTTTCCTAAAAATCATTCTTAGGGTATTGAATGAGATTAACCTTATCTCTCTTAACCATAGAGGTATCACCTGATTTGTAATCCTGCTTGTCATTTGTTTTGAGAGCCTTTTCGATATAACCCTTTTGTGATTATCCTAAAGTATCTCGAGAGCGATCTCGGTGTATCTGTATACTTAACTCAAAAGAGACGTCACCAAGATCTTTCATATCAAATTCTTAATTAGAAATCTCTTAGTTTCGTGCAACATGCATATATCGTACTAGCAAGCAAAAAATGTTATCGAAATATGAAATCAGAAAAATATACTTACTCCCACATAACTTATGGTATACGCAATCATTAACTAAATTCATCTCAAAACCAAATGAGATGATCACTTGATGAAATTTTAAATACCATTGCCGAGAGGCTTGCTTGAGCTCATAGACAAATATTCTTAAGTTTGCAAATCATATTCTTTGGGTCTCCTACCACAAAGTTTTCTGACTGCACCATATAGATCGTTTCAATAATGTTACCATTAAGAAATTGTCTTTATATTCATCTAATGTAACTCGAGATCAAAATGCGCCACCAATGCCATTATAGTCTTAAAACAATCTTTTAAAGAAACTGGATAATAAATTTATTTATAGTTGATGCCTTCTTTTGTGTAAAGCCCTTTACGATAAGACAAACTTTGTACCTCTCATATCGCCTTTCAAATCCCTTTTGGTCTTATATATCCATTTACAACCAATGGGTTTCGCACCTTCTGGCAATGAGATAAGATCACATACGTCATTATTTCTTCATGGGCTAAATCTCCTCATTTATGTCATCAATCCACTTCTAAGAATTAGAACATTCCATGGTTGATGAAAGTTGATCAGATCATCTTCCATCATTCCAATGTCATCCTTATGTTCTTGGAGAAATACTATGTAGTCATCTGGCACTGCACTTCTCCTTTCTCTAGTGGATCTCTTTAATGGCATAGGTTCTTGAGGTGGTAGAGTTTGTTCTTCTGGAATAATTTCTTGAATGAGAGGTTCTCTAACATTGTCTTGATTTGTGTCTTGCACAAAGTCAGGAATGAAAACCTAATCAATGCCAATGGCACCTGTGGGAATATCAATATATTCCACTTCAAAGACAAAATCTCTGGCTATATCTCCCCCCACAAACTCTCATCCTCAAAGAACCGGGCATTTCCAGATTCAAAAATTGACTTTTTCGTGGGATCATAAAACTTGTACCCCCTGAATCTTTCAGAGTATTCTACAAAATAGCACTATCCCCTGCCTTAACTCAACCGAATTCTCATTGTTTAATTTTCCTTTTACACTATATGCACTTAATTGCAGGAATTCATTAAATAAAGCAATTGTATCGACTGGAATAAAGATCATCGTAATCTAATAAATAACCAGAACCAACCACTTTTCAATTATGAAACAAATAAAAAATTTTATTCCCGAAGGAATAAGAATCTGTAGATTTGTCCAAAACATAAATTGAAATCAAATTTCATAAAAAATACGATATAATAAATATCTCATTAAGATTCAAATAAAATGCAGTCTTTAATAATAATCTAAACTTTTCAATTACTTCAACTTGAACCATTTAACCATCGCCTAAATTGATGTGTCTTTCACTATCATTTGGCTTTCGAAAATTAAAACAACCCCTTCTTATCACGCCATGCGTGAAAGTTGGTATAGTGCTTTTTTATGTGTTCTTCAGCTCCATAAAAGTAACACTAATATCTTCCGGTTCGCCCAGTTTCTTTTCTTATTTCTTTTGTGGTGCTGTATCTGTTATTTCCTTTTTCTTCTTTCTTTTCTTTCCCTTGTCCTTACTTTTAGAAGTAGAGACAATTAAGAAGTTTATACCTTATCTTGCTTCTACCTTTCCTCTTTTTGAACACAATATGAGATGAGCTCATTCAGATACCAAGTCTCTTTCTGACAATTATAGCTTATATTAAACCGGCTAAATTGTGTTAAAAGAGATATCGAAACTAGATGCACTAGCAAGTTCTCATTGAGTTCTAACTTAAGTGCTTTTAACTTGAAAGCAAGATGAGACATTTCCTCGATGTACTCCTTGACATTGCCTTTACCCTTATTTCTCATTAAAATTAAGCGTGTCAAGAGCGTACTCATTTCAGCCTTCTCATTCTTGACAAACCTCTTTTCAATGTCTGCAAGAAATTCCTTAACCGTAGTTATCTTTTCAAATATTGTAACCCTAATGCTTTCAGAATGGCATTCTTTATAATCATGACATACATGCGATTTGATTCAATTCCACTTCTCTTTATCTTTTCTGTCATTAAGAGTATTTTTTTATTATTATTTTATCCATAAGAGATTAGGAATGATCAACCCTTAACGCAAAGTCAAAATCCATGACTTTAAGAACTATTAAGAAGCTCTATTACCATGATATGAAGTTTGTGTCATTTAGCACAAGAATACAGTTGATGCTAGCAATAATATTACTTGAAGTCTTTATAATTTAAATTCATAGAAAACAACAGTACATATATAAAACAAGCTCACATAAGTCTTAAAACAAACATAATAAATTCAATAAAGGTAATTCCCATCTCAAGATACCGGGTGCTCCATTAATATTTCATCTTTGGATAAAAATACTAACTTGCAAGTGATATCTTATTATAGTAATCAAACACTGATAATAAGGGTATGTTGAATAATAAATCTTCCTTTGGGCCGATTTATTGTTCACATAAAAAAAACTGAATAATTATCATGTGTTTATTACCATAAATATACATGCAATTCTGTTAAAAGTCAACCTTCTTTTAGGCCGGTCAAAATTCACATAAGTTACAAGTACACAGCCGTTTATATTTTAAAACAAAATAATTTTCACGAGAGAGGTCACTTTGGCGATATGTCGCTTCAATTAATTTGTCTCTAAATATATATACTTAATTATACCAATATTTGAATTTAATCTGGTTGGGTCAAAGTTTATTGGGTTATATACCCATATCCATATCTTGACCCATATAACTTAATTCATTCACCAAAAACTTAAGACTTAAAATTTACGTGTTCACGCGTACCGATATAACACGTAAAACTAATTCAGTACGCAAACTAATTTTTATTTATATATGCATGGCATATCTTTATATATAAATAAAACTATAATTTTACTTATATATATATATATTTACAGTAACAACAATACCAACAATTCTTTAATATATATATATAACTAAAATACACTTTTAATATATATAAATAAAGTATATATATACCAATAAAACCTTATATGAACCGGTCCATGCACTCGGCAAAATCATCATATATTTATCAAAAAAAAATAAAATACTAAAAAAGTAAAATTCCTTATACATGGATCAATAATGCTGAATAAAGAAAAATAATAATGATGATCAACACTGCTCAGCAATAATAGATTTCTAGGATTTTACATATATGTATACGTAAAAGGATCCACCTTGTGAAATGGAGTAAAGTGTGTCTGCCCAAGAAATTGGGCGGACTGGGCTTAAGAACCTGCAGGGACAACAACCTTGCCATGGTTGCCAAAGTTGGCTGGAACATTGCGAATAATAAAGATTGTTTATGGGGTAAAGTTCTTAAGGGAAAATATGCCATACCTCCGAACCCGAGACTCTGGAAAAAGAAACAAAATGCTTCACATGTGTGGAGAAGTGTTTTTAAAACGAAAAGTACCCTTGAGAAGTCCATTAAGTGGACTATTGGTAATGGGAGAGATGTTTCGATTTTAAATGATTGGTGGTGTGGAAGTTCCAGCCTGGCTGTTAAATTCCCACACATGACCAACCAACTGGATACGAATCTCAATGTGGAACGCCTTATTTCAGCCAGTGGCGGCTGGAATGTGAACGAGGTTCGTACGCTGATCCCTTCTGAGGGAATAAATGATGTTCTTAGCACTCCTCTAACTACTACGGGACAGCGTTTGGATGCCCATCATGGTTAGGGAAAGGAAATGGGAAATTCTCTACTTCGTCTTTCTTTCGTCAAAATTTAAATACTCAGGTGGATAATAATATTACTAACAGTGATTGGGGGTGGATATGGAAGCTTAAATTACCTAACAAAATCATCCACTTTCTTTGGATCTTAAAACATAATAGACTTCTGTCTAGTGTTGCTTGTGTTGAGAGAGGAATCTCCCAAGATCCAAATTGCAAGTTGTGTGGCCTTCTTGAAACCACTAACCATATTTTCAGGGAGTGCAGCAAGGCTAAAAGGGTTTGGGATCTCCTAAATCTAAGTATCACAGGTGATATCCCTTTTTTTATTTGGCTTGACGCAAATCTTAAAGACAATGAGACTAGATCCATGCATAATATCCCTTGGAACATAATGTTTGCCACTACCATTTGGAATATTTGGTTAATGCGTAATGATTTTGTGTTCAGAAACACACTCCAAGAGCATGAGAGTGTAGCAGCGAAAAGCTTGAAACAAGCGGCCAGCTATATTCAAGCTTTCCGCAGCAACACTTCTTTAAACGGACTAGATAATAGATTGATTCGTTGGTTTTTTCCTTTGCCAGGTAGAATAAAAATTAATACTGATGGAAGGAGCACCCAAGGAGCTCAATATGGCAGCTTTGGAGGACTAGCCAGGAACGACGAAGGAAGGTGGATAGAAGGTTTCTGTGGATCCCTGGGAGCGGTTACACCGCTAGGTGCGGAGTTGTGGGAATCAGACGCGGCCTAAGGCTTGTTAAAGATAGAGGGTGGGAGGACGTCGAAGCGGAGAGTGACTCTTTAAATGCGGTTCAATTGATCCTGGGGGATGAAGATATCTCCAACCATCCGGAAAGATCTCTAATTCAAGACTGCAAGCACCTTATAAGAGAGACAGGAACTGGACTGAAGCATATTCTCCGAGAGGCTAATAGAGTGGCCGATAAACTCGCTCAGCTGGGAGGACGCCAAGGAGAACAGAATGTTAGAATATTAGTCCCTCCTATTGAAGTTGTAGATGAGATGGCAGCAGATATTCAAGGGATTATGTTCCCTCGTGGTTTCTAATTCTCCTTGCGTTTTTTTTTGTGTTCTCTTTGTTTTCTTTTTTTTCGTTCCCCAGTAACCAAAAAAAAACGTAAAAGTAAAAGTCGATTTGACCCTTTCACATATATAATGTATATAAACCAACTGATTTGACACAACTATATATAATCGTACATATATATAAAATTACGTGGCTGCAGAACACTAAATAAAGTACACATAATATATATATATATGAATTGACCTTTTATATATATATATATATAAAACAACCGTATACACAAAATTTATTGGCTGAATCTGGATCACAGAACATCATTATAACACATAATCTTAAAATTAAACAATGAGCATAACTCATAAATACTTAATCGAACTCAGCAGAAAACCGAAAAAAAAAAAAAAATACTGCCGACAAAAGAAAAAAATTACTGTTTGGGCAGGTCAATTTTTTTCTTTTTAATCGTAAACCTTATTTCATATATAAATAACCAATCAATATGCCGAGTTCTGATTGAAATCAAATTTTTTACAGAGCCTAAATATTAATCAATACAATAATATAACTAATAATTGTATTTAAATCTAATAATTTTAAAACTTAAAAATTATTACATTCAAAGTCGCCCAAAATAATCATGGATTGAAAAATAGATTCAATTCTTAATGATTTAACATGAAAACAGCTCTGATACCACTTGTAAGATCTTGTTGGTTTTAAATAACCATAAACCCTAGGATCGATCATGTCGTATCACCAAGAATCAATAAATTAATTTGCGGAAGCGTATCTGAATTCATAACGCGTGTTTGTAGCCGAGTATTTGATCTTCCAGATCAACACGTATTTCTTTAGAGAATCCTTTAGGTTTTCTCTATGCTCTCTGTGATGATGGATGCTCAACAGGGATAAGATACGTACGTGTAATCTGGGGACCATAACCACAATATATATAGATAGTAAACCCTACTATCTATTTAATATTTCTATTTTAGCCCATCATAAAAATAGAATTACTCTTAAGTATCTACACATTAAAGGCCCACACCCTATTAGATACATTTAAGCCCAAATAACTTAAACCTTATTTAATCACTTTTAAAGTGGGCTTAACCATTCGACAGTCCACAACACTTAATTATTTCACATATAAGCCCAATGTTGAATTAAGGATCCAACAGAAGTCCTTTCCTTGCTGCTCACATATTTACTCAAAAGCATAAACCGGAAAAAAAAACTCATTCGTCTCAAATAGATAGTCATACTTTGACTTTAATACTTTTTAAAAAAACACTAATATCAACCTAATGAAACAACAAAGGTCAGGTTTTGATGGTTTAAGGGCAAATTAAACACAATTTTTCCGGGGCCAAAGTGAAACAAAATTCATAACTTAGACATTAGGGCCCTAGTGGGTTTTTACTGTCAAATACGAGCAAATAACCCATTATGGCCCTTAAAGCACAAGATTTTATCCTTCCACAGCCAGTAATTGTAAGTGCTTAAATATACTACAAAATTGAAATCAACTGGTTGGTATAACTAATCAAGTACTCAATTGTGTATTAACACGTACATAAGGAAAAATAAATCAAAAGATACTTAAAAAGCATTTGAGTTATCATTGATCAGAACTCGTGTAATTGCAAGCAGTACTGCAACAAAAGCCATCAAACAAACCTGCAAAAGGCTTGGCCACAGCTCGCAGCTCTTAGTAATGTCGAATGTCGATGATAGCATCAATGCATGCTTCAACAACCATGTTTAGAAACCGAAACGAACCAAATGAACTGAATGAATTGGACCGAGAAATAGAGTTTTTTCCGATTTTTATATGTACAATGATCCGGTTTAAATTTAAGTGGACCGAATTGGATCAGTCTGGTCTTCGGTTTTACTAATAAAAATTGTTCCAAAATCGGACTGGATATATTTAATATATATATATATATATATATATTTCTTATCGAACCCTAATCCCTAAATCAAAACACACTAGATCCCTCACCCCAGTACTCGCCTTCGATCTATCTCTTTCAAATTTGAAACCCTAGCAACCACCGTCCGCCACTATCTGCCATCTTAATGAGTTCTTCTACACCCATTGTACACACTCTCTCTCATTGGATTAGTCCGATCTTTGGTCTTACAATTAAAAATTGCTCCAAAACTAGACCAAATATATTTTATACTAGGTATTACCCGCGCCGAACGGCACTGCAACGTAAAAAAAAGTTAATAATTAAAAAGAAGCGAGATTGAACAAAAATAAATCACATTATAATAAATCAGAATTTTTCTAAAGCTACATAAATAAATCATAAATAGTGATGGCAATCAATCTAACTGTGAAGTAGGATGGTTGTTAAAGATGAACTCGGGATGCCAAAAGATATATTTGACCCAGCCAGATTGGGGTGGATTTTATTTGAAAAACTCCAATTTGCCTGTCTATGATATGCTTAAATTTGGATCAATTTGTCATCTTTAATCATTTACCAATATATAAAAAAATAAATATTTTAAAAAATTAATGTATCCTATTATTATAACATTGACATTATATATTTCTAAAATTTTAATTACAAACAGATGGTGCCATTAGTAGTAAATATATATATATTTAAAACTAAATGAAGTGTTATGCCATTTGACATCCCTAATCATTCACCATATAATAACATTACATATTTTCAAAATTGGCTTACAAAAGCAATGTGTTTTTTTTTTCAAAATACGTTTAAAGTGAAAAAACTAGGTTACAATAACTTTTCATGAATTTTTTTCTTTTACACATAATTTTATAATCACAATGGATCTTATTTTACAAGTATCGATAAGTAGATTTTAAATTTGCAAATTTTAATAATTTTTAGTTTTTGTATTTAAAGTTAATGTATTTTAAATTTTAAAAGAAGTTAATAAGAGAGAAAAGTGTGAAAGATAATAGATTGGTGAAATAAGATAAAGACAAAAAAATTGTTGATCTCTTTGATTTTGATGTTTTGAAAACACATTTAGTAATCCAAAAATTATCTTATTTATTGTAACTAAATGTGAGCCATTGAATTGATAAATTAGTGACGTGATGTTTCTTTCCTTATAATATAGATATAAATATACACACAGAGCATATCCCTTACGAATTGGTGCGTACGCACCAGGCCCTATGCACAGCAATCGGTGCAAATTTTAACATTAACGTTAAGCGGCCTTCCAAACTTGGCGCAACTTTGGAGAGAGAGAGCAAAGTGATTTTCCCTTTGCTTCAATTAAACCATTTTTCTCTCTCTCTAAAATTATCAATCGAGCTCCATATCACTCTTTCTAAAATCCCACCATTGCTCTCTCTCTCTCTCTAAAATCCACGACTTCTATATGTATTTATAAGTTATTGGATAATTAGCATTTTTGACCTTTAAATTTTACTCATTTTTTAACGTTAGTCTTGGAAGTTTTTTTTATCTAGAAGCACACCCAAAGTTTGAACCGCGTCCCATGCTTGTTCAAAATTGGATGCCCCATTAAAAAGGTAAACGAAATAGTCATGTGCTGCCCACATGTTTGTCTTTTTAGGGGTATTTTTGGTGTTCTTATTGTATTCATCTTCTTCCTCAAACCAATATCAAAATAAACCATAATTTTTAATTACTCAAAAACCCTAATTTAAAAAAGAAATGCAAGACTAATCAAAAGCAAAAATAAGATGGTGGAGTTCCCAATTGCGAGGATTTAGAAATCTCAAAACTCCAAATTTAAAGAAGAAGAAGAATGATGTTGGTGGAAATACACCCAATTTGAAGCTCTATCTTCACGTTAGTGGAAATACACCCAAAAATTAAATGGGTTGTTGCGGATAAGCTCACTTCATATTCCTTTCTTAAAACCAACAAAGTTGATGCCTCAAATGAGCAAGAAGATGAGCATAAGGATGAGGAAGGAGATGGAGAATCATATTGGGTTTTGAAAGTTGGAGCTAATGACGTTAGGATGACGAAAAAACCAAAAAAAATCATTTCAAAAAAACCTTAATATGAAAAATATTTGTTGTTTTCTTCCATTGTTTCTCTCTCTCTTTCTTTCTCTCTATCTATCTCTCCCTCTCTTTATATATATATATATAGACACCCAAATCACACATAAACCATAATCAAATCAAATCTAATTAAACAAAACACAATCAAATATGAAATCCCTCCATCGAAGAGAAATATAGAGTAGAGAGAAAGAGAGAGAAATCCTTTTTTTTAAGATTTGGAATTAACAAGTATTGTTGAGTAATTGGAAGTTAAGGTTTATTTTGATATGGTTTTGGGAAAGAATATGAAAACAATAAGAATACCAAAAATATCCTTAAAAAGACAACACGTGGGTGGTACACAAAGATTCCGTACACCTTTTTAATGGGGCGTTGACTTTTGGACAAGCATAGGATGCAATTCAACCTTTGGGTGTACTTCTGGGTAAAAAAAAAACTTCCGAGACTACCGTGAAAAAATGTGTAAACTTTAAGGGTCAAAAATGTTAATTACACTAAGTTACTAATGTATGGGTTTTTTCTGGCAGCACAGTCATTCACTTGTAATGTCACTCAATTACACCGATAAAGAAATCAAGACGGCACATTCCCTATAACCTTGGAATGAAGGTGTTCTTGTGATGGTTACGAGGTACATTTATGCAAAGGATTTCAATGGTTACAGGGTACCCACAAATAAGGAATTGGACATTTGGACCAAAACAAAGTGCCTACTGATCCTCTGTTTTTGTCCACATACGGATATATTCTACCAAAGGAGAAGGTGTGTATAAAATCCCTATTCTTAAGACAAAAACAAAAGACGGATATATTCTAAATCAAGATTAATAAATACCTTTTTCTTCCATATTTTTCTGCCAAGGAGAATGACAACCACCACAACATTAAGCCTAGAAAATCCATCTCCATCTCAACAGCCAAGAATAAAATCTACTAACTATAATTAACCAAATGCAGGGAAAAGATTAATAGTTCAAATCAAGGTTTCAAACTCCCCAAATTGCAAGCCCTATATTTCGAAATTTACAAGAAGACAAAGATAGGAGAAGAAAGGCCCACTTACAATTTCAGTCCTAATGGAAGAATTTGTTTTAAAACCTGAGCTTAACGATGGAGGAAGAAGCCATGGATTTTATAAAGAGAGAGAGCAATGGTCGGATTTTATAGAGAGATAGATATGAAGCTCGGTTGATAATTTTAAAGAGAGAGAAAGAGAAATGGTTTGACTGAAGCAAAGGGAAAATCACTTTGTTGTCTCTCTCTTCGAGAAAAACTTACCTGCACTAAGTATACCACGTCATCGATCCGACGTGGTATACCAAGCCAATTAAAAGTCGCCACATCACCTTCTCTCACTCTCTCTCTGCCACGTCACCTTCTTCTCTCTCTTCCTCTCTCACCACCGTCACCATTGCCGGCTGACTCCGGCCACCTCTGGCTTCTCCGGCGACGTCCTCCTCTCTCTCTTCCTCTCTCTATCTCTATCTCTCTCACCACCATCACTCACTCTGGCTTCTCTTCAGCGACCACCATCACCTCCTCTCCGGCACCGGAGCTCGACCACCATCACTCCTCCTCATCTCTCTCTTCCGGCGAGTCTCTCTCTTTCCTCCTCTCTCTCTTCCTCTTTCTATCTCTCTCACCACCGTCACCACCTCCGGCGTGCTCTCCGGCGTCGACCACCATCACTCCTCCAGCTCTCTCTCTCTTCCGACGAGGCAACGTCCTCCTCTCTCTCTTCCTCTCTCTATCTCTCTTACCACCATTACCACCTCCGGCGTGCTCTCCGGCGCCGGAGAGCACGCCGGAGGTGGTGATGGTGGTGAGAGAGATAGAGAGAGGAGGACGTCGCCGGAGGCGGTGATGGTGCTGTCGCCGAAGAGCCCGCCGGAGGTGGTGATAGTGGTGAGAGAGATAGAGAGAGGAGGACGTCGCCGAAGGTGGTGATGGTGCTGAGAGAGGAAGCAGCCGGCAGTGGTGATGGTGGTGAGAGAGGAAGAGAGAGAAGAAGGTGACATGGCAGAAAGAGAGTGAGAGAAGGTGACGTGGCGACTTTTAATTGGCTTGGTATACCACGTCGGATCGATGACGTGGTATACTTAGTGTAGGTAAGTTTTTCTCCTCTTGAAAGTTGCGGCAAGCTTAGAAGGCCACTTAATGTTAACGTTTTAATTTGCATCAACTGTTGTGCGTAGGGACCGGTGTGTATATATATATGTTTTTGAGTAAACAATTTAAATAGCCATTAAATTTTTTATCAAATATTATTTTAATTATCAAACTTTAAAACTAACTACTTTGACCATTTAACTTTTGATTGAGTGTCATTTTGATCATTCTTTCCAATTTAACTGTTAAATTGAATGGAATAAAATCATGTGCAAGACACGTGACTTTATTTAAGAGTATTTTGATCATTTTGGTTAAACAAATAGCCCAAAGTTGTGGAGTTTGTTAAAAATATTTATATGTATACATTTTGCGTGTTTCATTTTGGCGGAAATTAATGAAGGAAAATGCCGTTTTGTTACAATATGACTAAAATATCCTTATATGAAGTCATTTGCCACGCAAATGTATGAAATTTAACAGCTAAATTGGAAAGAATGGTCAAAGTGGTACTCACTCCAAAGTTAAATGACCAAAGTAGTTCGTTTTAAAGTTTGATAGTCCAAAATGGTACCAGACGAAAAGTTTAGTGACGATTTGAGTTGTCTACTCTATCTTTTTTTATCTAACCCTAATCCCTAAATCAAAACACACACCAGCTGGCAGACCCCTCACCCCAATACTCACCTTTGATCTCTCTCTCAAATTTGAAAACCTAGCAACCACCGTTCGCCACTATCTACCATCTCAATGAGTTCTTCTACACCCATTGTAAACCCCCCCCCCTCCCCCTCTCTTGTTCTCTCTCTTTTTTTAGTTTTTGAGTTTGAGTAAATACCATCAATGGCCATTGAACTATTGGCAAATTTTACCAGTAGCCACTGAACTTCATTTTGTTACACTTGGACCATTAAACTTTTAAAATGTACTACCATTGGCCACTCCGTTAAATCTCACCGTTAATTTTTGACGGAATTAATATCACGTGATTTTCATGTGCATGGAAGGGGCATTTAAGTATTTTTCCATTTTCTTTTTCTTTTTTCCTTTTCTTTTCTTTTCTTTTCTTTCTTCTTCTTCTTTCCATTTTCTTTTTCTTTTCTTTCTTCTTCTTCCTCCCTTTTCTCATCCTCTTTCTTCTCCGACCTTCTTCTTCTTCTTCTTCTCTGATATTCTAATTCTCCTCTTCCTCCGACGAGTCGGAGTTTCCATTTTCTTTTTCTTTTCTTTCTTCTTCTTCTTCTTCCCTTTTCTCATCCTCTTTCTTCTCCGATCTTCTTCTTCTTCTCTGATATTCTAATTCTCCTCTTCCTTCGACGACTCTGACTCCGACTCCGACTCCTCCGACTCCAACTCCGACTCCTCTGAATTTCTTTTCCGATTTTCTTCTTTTTCCTCTTCTCTTTTCTCCGAATTTCGCCTTCCTCCCGAATTTCTTCCCCTCCGACTCCGACTCCTCTGACTCCTCCAAATTTCTTCTCCGATTTTCTTCTTCTCTTTTCTCCGAACTTCGCCTTCCTCCCGAATTTCTTCCGCTTTCTCCTCCTCCTTCTTCTCCTTCTTCTTCTTCTTCTTCTTCTTCTCCGAATTTCTTCCCCTCCGAAACTTCTCCGAATTTCGCCTTCCTCTGAAATTGTGTGTGTGTGTGTAAAATCAAGATGCCTTGGACTTCAATGGAAAAAGACTGAGAAGAAAGAGGAGAAAGGTGAAGAAGAAGAAGAAGAAAATCGAAGAAGAAGAAGAAATTCGTCTGAGAAGAAAGAGGAGGAGAAAGGGGAAGAAGAAGAAGAAGAAAGAAAAGAAAAGAAAAGAAAAGAAAAAAGAAAAAGAAAATGGAAAAAGACTAAAATGCCCCTTCCATTGCACATGAAAATCACGTGATATTGATTCCGTCAAAAACTAACGGTGAGATTTAACGGAGTGGCCAATTGTAGTACGTTTTAAAAGTTTAATGGTCCAACTATAACAAAATGAAGTTCAGTGGCTACTGGTAAAATTTGCCAATAGTTCAGTGGCCATTGATGGTATTTACTCTTTGAGTTTTGATAGAAATTTTCTTGATTAATAAAGATGATTTCTCAGTTGCAATAAGTGCTACATTGTGGTTGATTGGTTCAACTTCATTTTTAACTTCAGCCTTGCATTTTTGATGCATTCACCGCTTTAGCAGGTTTACAATTTCTGCAAAATCTACAAGCATGGTAATAAAAAAAAAACTAAAACAAAAAAGTATACATGGGTCCGCAAAAGATGAACCGTTGCAAATGGGTCTATGGACAAGGAACTCCTACAACAAATAGGACCTCAGAGTGGACTGATTGGACCGACTGAGAACAGGAATGTCCAAACTGGTCTAGTCTGGTCTGTTGTAGGCTGCTTCTTCGGTCTAGTCCGGTCCCAAAACAAATGAGGACAGATGTAACCGGTTCGGTCCATGTTGTAGGTCAAGCGGAACATGAACACCCCCGGCGGCCCGGCCCTGTGTGATGAGTGTATCAATCTTAAGTTTTCATCAGTCTGATGATCAGTTTACATGAAAATCTCTCAAAAGAAAAAATATAAGCATTTCTTAAATCCTTTCCCTTTTCGTTATTTTATAACCCCGTATTAAAACTTCTTTCCTGGTAATTTTTTTCCCATGTACCAAAGTCATGCATTTTTCTTTGATAATCAAAAAAAAGTGCATTTTTCGATGTAACTTTCTTGCTTCTATAGTTCTATTACATGACAAGCAAATATGATGCTTTCTAGATAGTATATATACATAGGGTCCCTTTCTGGTACGGACCAATCCTTACGGATTGGTCCTTTTACGACGGTTTTCCATCATAAAAACATTTGCGGTGTATTTTTTATGACGCAAAACAGTCATAAAAAGATCCAGTCTGTACGGACGAGTCTGCACCTGAAATTTCCCGTACATACATATATAGAGAACAAAAGAGATTAAACATGACGGATTTGCATCACATAAAAATGGCCTACTTTGGCACTTTGCAGATCAAAATGTTCAAGGCATCGTAGAGTAAAACAACAGGTTCTGTGCTCCCTATCTGGAAGATTGATACGATGGAATCTGGAACTCAATGCAGAAATTCAATACTCGAGTTAGAAAGTATGCCAACTCCATCACACACTGGAATAAGAATACGCAGTTCATCATAAAAGTAGCGCACAGCATCTCCATAAGGCCCCACCATCAAAAGCACGTCATCCCAGAAGAATAACACGTGTACATTCCACACCAGGCTAGATGGTCTGGAGAAAGACCTGACTGTACACGTGAAAAAATGGGAAATATAATAAACTAAATATAAAGATTTGAGTTCAGAAATCATAAATTTGAAAGGCGTTGAACATGAAAAATATCCATGAAAACTTGAGACACTAACTTGGGGGGTGTTTGGGTACACGGTATTGGAATTCAATTATAATTAAAATTCCGTAGAATTGCAATTCTGGGAATCACAATCCCATATAATTGAAATTCCATTGTTTGGTTAATTTATAGGTTTAATTTGGAATTCTATGAGAATTCCAAAATCACTGTGCTAGGATAAAATGATATAAGAGTTGCACAATTATCTTCAGTTGCGACTTTATAGGAGTTGTACAAATTTTTTCCTTACAAACTTGGAAGTTGCAGCTTTATCTTGAATAAAGAATGACAAGGAAGATGAAATAAAAGCCACTCATAAAAGGCATTATTGCCAAGAGTGGCTTAAGTGAAAATAAAATCTAAATTTGCAAAGTGAAGGGGAAGTACCTATGGCAGAGAAGGATTGCATGTAGAACTTCAGTGGATACCTCTGCCTTGTTTTCCATTGTCTCTCTTTTCCGTTTCCTACTTATCTTTCTTCTCTGTCCTTTCTTCACCTCGCCTTTAATTCCTCAGTTCCACTCCCTAATTCACCCAAAACATGTCCCATTTGGGTCCACGTAAACAGCATGATAAATCTAACCAAGGGCATTCCACTCTTTCCATAAACAGCAGTCAATTAACTCACTTAAATGATAGGGAAGCAGGAAGAGAGACTGCTCAAATCATGTGTCAAATACACGGTTCAAAGCCTCAATTTTAGTATATAAATAAATTAGATAAAATAGATTTGTGTCAAACTGTGTTGTGGCAACTAATTCTTCATTCAATTATCAATAATATATTCTCTGTGTATGTTTGGGTAAGACCCTAATTCATAACAAATGAGAAGCCAAGAGTGTAACTCTAGCTAATCTGACCTTTCAAATAGACAAGGGTGGCATTGGGGATTGAATTCTAATTGAACCATTTAGAAAGGTATCAAAAGTGTATAAATATTCAAGTATGAAAAGTACATACAACTTCATATACCACCCCCACCATTCGTCTCCCTAAGCACCCGTTTCACTACACTGTTGTTAGACATACCCCTCATTCTCCATATCTTGTACAAGTAAACTCAATATTGAATAAGTTTCGGTTCCACCATGGTGAACTATTTGGTTTGCTTTAAATACAAAGACCCGGTCTTTAAACCCAACCCAGCTGCAGCCAACCACTTTCTTCGCACCCCTCTCTCTCGCAACCTTCTTTACTCGAACAAGGCTCTCCCATCTTCCCCTCATTTCATAAGCCTTAGCCAAAACCATATAAGGCAAAGATGATTGCGGTTCCAAATCCATCATCATCTCTGCTACTCTTTCAGTGAGTCTCAAATCTCCATCAACTCCACAAGCATGAAGTATTGATCCCCAAATTAAAGCATCGGGTTCGTAAGGCATTGTCTCTAATATATAAAACGCCTCTTTTAGTTTGCCTGCTCGACTCATCATGTCCACCATGCAAGCATAATGCTCATTAATGGGTATGATTCCGTATTCCTTCTCCATTGATGAAAATATAGCCATACCTTCATTGACGAACCCACCGTAGTTGCAAGCCAATAGAACCCCAGCTAATGTGATTTGATCTGGTGACGGGCCTCTTTCAAGTAGTTCCTTAAAGAGGTACAAGGATTCAACAGCTTTCCCGTTGTAAGTAAACCCTAAAATCATAGTGTTCCAAGATATCAAATCTCTTGCGCCCATTTTGACAAATATGTCCATGGCGAAGTCAATCAATCCATATTTGCTGTACATTTCCACAAGAGAACTGGCAACAATGGGATCTGATTCAAAGCCTACTTTGACAACCAAAGAATGAAGTTGACAGCCAAGCTCAATGGGAAGGAAGACCGAGGCACAGCTCACAACACAGCTCAATGTGAACTCAGTTGGCCTGAGGCCCTTTCTCAAGGTGAGAACAAAAATTTGCAAAGAATTTTCCTGGAAACCATGCCTTGCATAGCTTGAAATCATGGAATTGCAAACTGCTGAATCCCATACATCTATCTCTCCAAATACGCAAATTGAATAATCAAGTCTGTTGCATTTGGAGAACAAGTCAATCACTGAACTTGAAACAATTGAATTCGAGTTAAAGCCCGATTTTATGCAAAGGGATAAAATTTGCTTACCCTTTTCCAAATCTTGCAAGTTAGAACAGACAGTGGTGACTGTAGATACAGTAAACTCATCAGGTAAATTTCCAGTGGCTCTCATAGCTCGGAACTGGTTTAATGCCAATTCTTCATAACCCAATTTACAGCAACCTGAAATCAATGAATTCCAAGAGATAATATCCAGCTCCTCCATAGTTAAAAACACGCCAAAAGAATAATCCAAAAGGCCAAGCTTCCCATACATATCAATGAGAGAATTCCCAACAACCACGCTCGATAAATTCACTCCATTCCTTATCATGCTACCATGAATTTGCTTACCAGTATGAGCACACCTCACACACGACACCAATATTGAGAATGTGAATACACTCGGCCTAATACCGGCATTTTGCATCTCCAACATAAGTTCCAACATGCAATCCACATACCCATTTGACGCATACCCTGAAATCATTGAATTCCAAGTGACGACATCTCTTTCTGGTATTTCATCAAACACCTTACGTGCACTTGTAAGGTCACGCGATTGAACCAACACCTTTAAACATATATTCCAAGATATGATATTCTTGTCAGTTATCTCATCAAATGCTTGCAGAGCATCTTTAACAGTCCCAACTTTGGAAAACAAATCAACACATCGATTACCCAGAAAAGTATTTGTGTTGTAACCAAGCTTTATTAGCTGGGCATGAATGAATTTTGCGAAGTCCGAGGATTTCAAAGAGAGACAATGGTCTATGAGGTTAGAGAAAAACGTTGGTGAAGTTTTGGGGAGTCCAGTGGTTTTTTTCAAGAAATGGTACATGCAAATGATATGTCAACATGAACAGAGAGCCTTTGGCTTTACAAGGCATTTCATCAAACACCTTATGTGCGCTATTAAGTTCACGCGATTTAATAAACCCACTCTAGCATATATATTACAAGAAATGATATTCTTGTTAGCTTTCTCATCAAATTCTTGCAGAGCATCCTTAAAAATCCCAACTTTTGAAAACAAATCGATGCAACAATTGCCCAGAAAGTTTCGAGTGTTGTAACCGAGTTTTATCAACTGGCATGAATAAATTATGCAAAGTCCGAAGATTTCAAGGAGAAACAATGGTCTATTAGGTTAGAGAAGAAGGACGGCGAAGTTTTGGGAAGGGCATTGGGTTTTTTCAAGAAATGGTACATACAAAAGATATGCTACCATCAACACAGAGCCTTCAGGCGGGGATCTTTGTGTTCGAATCTCCGTTATAAATTTATATTTATGGATTAAAAAAAAAAAGTTCTTCCGGAAATTTTGGTGATTATGGTAATCTATTTCTCATGCTACAGTGTAGTATAATTTGATTATAAGTTACTTGATTTAATTTTTATATTTGCTAATTTGAAAATTTTGAAGCATTTAAAAAAATTCAGTATATTTAATTGGATTGAATTGAAACTAATCCAATCCAATATTTTTTTTGGACTAGATTGAATTAGATGCTAAATACTAAAACTGGCATCATATTGAATTGGATGCAAATGATCTAAAAACGATTGGATTGGATCAAATCACCACTCTTATTTCCTTCAGGTAATAAAAAGTAGGGCTGGATTTGGTTTGGCAACCAAACCGAACTAGAATTATCGATTACTGAACTGATTTTTCGGTAAAGTTAAAACTCTAACCGTTATCGTACCGAATACACATCGGTTACCGATTTTTTGGTTATTGAATATTCAAATGACTTGGTACAAATTTCGGTTAACTTGGTGTAAATTTCGGTATAAACCGAAAAATCCAAACTAGAAAATTAAAGTAAACAAATAAACCACCGATAACTGAACATAATTTAAGCTAAAATAGGGTGTTGCATTGAGTTTGGATTGTTAATTCAAAGAGATTTTAAGCAAGTTTCACTCCAAAATAACCTTAAATTTTGAGCAACTTTGACTCATAAATAACCTTAAATAAACCCAACTGAACTAGATTGTTCCAAGAGATTTTGAGAGATGAGAGAGAAACTGAGGGTTTGTGAAGTGCTTGAATGTTAGAGAAATACAAACCTATTGAATATTCAAGGTTGGTAGAAGGTCACATGCTGCAATGTGTGAATGAATGACTGGGTGAGGTTTGAGTGAGGGAACCTTAGATGGTAATAAAGAGAAAGAGAGTGTGTGTGGGGGGGCTTGGAAACTACGTTCACTCTAGGGGTGTTGTCAGAAATCTGAAAATTGAACGAACTGAACCGATCCGTTGCAATCCGAAATTTCCAGAACCAAAAAAAAAATCGAAACTAAAATCAAAAACCGAAACCGAAACCAATTGATTTGGGTCGGTATGGGTTGGGGATTCAGGGTCCCCGAATTGGACCGAAAAAACCGAATCTTTAAAATAAAATTGCGAACTTAATGTAATTACTTAAGTTGTCTTACAATACGTTAAAAAAAAATGAAACTTTCTTACAACATTTACATTATATAAATGACCCAACCCTATGGATTATTTACATTTATAAATAATTACTTAAGCTAATTATTAAAATAAATACATTATATAATTTATTTTTTAGCGCTTTTTGAGTGAATTTATATTTTTAGTGCAATTTTGAACTAAAGTTTTAACAATACAAAAAAAAATGAATGAGACCAAACCGAACCGAAACCAAATAATTTGGGGAGGGTTTGGGTTTCATAGGTACGAAAACCGAAATCAAACCGAACCGAAATCGAACTATAAAGTTTGGGGAGGGTTTGGGGTACCCTAGTTTCTACCCCGACCGAAACCGAAAACACCCGTAATTCACTCTCCTTGCGATTTGGATCACTATTTTTATTGTTTAAAGTTTGGCTTTGGGTAATAAAGGTACTCTAGGCTAAGGGGATTAAAGCAAATTAGTTGTAAATGGGCCAAATAAGTAAAAGGTTATGATCTACAGACAAATGGGCTTTCTTCACTTGAGTAAGTTATTGTTGATTATAACAAATATTTAAAGGAAAAAAAACTTTGGTTCAGTCAGGTAATACCGAACCTTATGCTTCTCAAAACTGTAACCGTATTGAATACATGTCGGTAACTAAAAGTCAATTATCGATTTAATCTGGTTCGGTTTGGTTCGGTATTTTTTTATTCGGTTGGGTAATTTTCAATTCAATTTTTGATTTTTTGATTTAAAATGCCAGCCCGAATAAAATGCAAATTAATTTATTTATATTTTTTCTTTTAAACAAAAATTTCAGATTTTAGGGAAATTTAATTTTAGGCATTTTGGATTATTTTAGTTAAATTTTAAACTTGAGAAAATATTTTTTCTTTCCTAATCCTATCAATTTCATAAGGAAACAACTTTCAATAGCTCATAGCATAGTGATAATAAAGCTAAATGGAATAGAAATTAAAAGGAGGGACCGGTTCGATTCACATCCCTTAAAGTAACGTATTTTTCACTATATTCTACTATGGATGCCTCTTTGAATTAACAGATTTTTTTTTATTGTTTTTAAAGACAATGATCTTTCAAATATTATTAGACTAACTATATGAATGATTTTATATATGATATGCACTTAATGTTTGATGGGGCAAGAAGTAATTTTACCCCTAACCCACAAACTTGTATAGTTGACCAATGCATAACAGACATGTGACACCTTACCTAGAATTCTAGATGTTAATTTAACACATGGCAAAGGTCAAAATCAACGAGATGAAAGAGTCCACCTTTCTGGCCTATAGTTTAACATGGACATGACAGTAGTAGATAGCAGCACCATGATTAAAAGAAAAAGTACATGTTAAGACTACTTCTTATGCTAGTAGACCACCATGCTTGCATTGATCCTAGTCCATAATAGGTCAAAGAGTAAATACGTACAAACACTGCATTCAATGCTAACCCCGTTTAGAAGGAAAATAAGTTTAAGGCAGACCAATGGCTTGTTCTTACCATTTTGATGATGAGGAAGTTACTAAAAACAACATATTGCAATTAGAGGAAAAATTCCTCTTCCCACCTATAAAAATGAATCATTTACTACCTTCAATTACCAAGTAACAAAAAGCTTTTCATTAGAAAACATTCAAGACAAAATCCTCGACAAGGTTCAGGAGATAGATATTTGTGACATTTATTGCTAATTATCAGGTTTGATAAGTGCACTAAAACTTACAAATCATAAACTATTAAATAGGTTAGCATTTTAGAGAATAATTGTATTTATTATGAGAATGATAAACTAGTTGAGAGTTAAATCCGATTTTAACTTTGAGCTCTGTTCTTCTTCCACATAAAGGTTCTCCGTAGTCTGAGTTCATTTATGGGGTGGAGTAAACCTCATCACAAAAGGTTGAACCATCTCTATAAATCTCTCTTGTTACTACTATTTTAAAATATTTTCTATTCATCATTAGACACTCAAATCACCGTGAATCACTCATTGATTGGTTGTTAATTATCTTATCTAGACTTTGGCACCATTAATGTTATTGTTTATTTGTGATGATTAATAGTGTGATATAACTTATTATTGCAAACAATGAGGGTGGATTTTGGTCAAACAAAGTCAATGAGTCACGATCCTACGTGGAAGGCCACATCAGCAAAATAGGGAATCTCATTGCTAACTCAGTTAGTCTGTGTGGAGGTCATACAGGATTAAAAATTCTACACGCCTGTTCCCCAAGCGTTCGCATGATCAATCCAAGATTATTAAGCACATAGGAAGAGCTAGCAGACCTCTTGGAGGTTTGTAATAGAGAACTATGATGGAACAGTTAGCAGTGGCATTGTTTTTGACGGTGAAGTATAAATCCGCCAGCAACATGTCACACTGGCATTAAATGCACTCCAACTACCATGGTAAGGGGAAATAATGAAGATTAAGCAATACCCACGTATAAAGCATGACATTTACCCACTGTGGTAGAGGATTAAGTGTACCGTAGCCCTGATTTTGTGGGATTAAGTGTGCTTAAGCCTCATATAAATCGAGGGCATTTATTCTTCAGGGAGGGCGGAGAACTAATTGAAAATTGGGCACCCCTTAAGTGTTGGGCAACGAAGAACAATCGATAGTCATAAAGTGAGAGTGACAAAGAGGGTGAAATCACTTAAAATATACAAACTTATAGAGAATATTGAACTATGTACTTATTGGCTTACAATCTCCACATTTGCTCTAAGCAAATAATATCATTAAAATAGTTAAGTGTATGTACTTATAAACACTTCACACCATTTTAATATAATGTTCCCTCTGAGCTCCGTCGTTCAACAGAAATGGAGTAAGACCCCAAGTAGGGTTGAACCACCTCTATAATTCTCGTGTTGTCACCATTTTTATATTTATCTTGCCAAGTCATCTCATACATAAACTAATCATCATCTACATAAGCCATACACTATTAAAAAAATATTATGTGATTAGTAAAATAAATCAAACTAGATTTACACACCATTATCTGGAACATAATAGAATCACAGGGATAAACCCAATCCAAATAAGGTGAAAGAACAAAGTCTTGGTGCTGCTTAGAATCTCCTATATGAAGGAATATGCTAAGGCTGCTATTACTCCTGTTGAAGAAATGGAAGAAAACGTTATGGGAGAGGTAAATAATCAAATGAAATAAATCATGAGAGTTATTGAAACATCCCACATCGAAAAGTGGGGGATTCCTTGAGACTCATATAAGTAGAAGTTGGTCCCTAATTAAGTACGAGGCTTTTTGGGGGCTTACTGGCTTAGGATCCCATCAGAACTCTGAAGTTAAGCGACTAGGCGGCTAGAGCAATCCCAAGATGGGTGACCTCCTAGGAAGCTGGTCGTGAACTCCCAAAAACAAAGCCGTGAGAGAAGGTGATGGTCCGGGGCTGAGGCCTGGCTGGATGCTGCCCAGAGCGGACAATATCGTACTGAGGTAGGACCGGGTCGTTACAAATAATATCAGAGCGGACCCCACAGAGTTCGGTGTGCCGACGAGGGCGTCGGTTCCCTAAGGGGAGAAGGATGAAACATCCTACATCGGAAAGTAGGGGATTCCTTGAGACCCATATAAGTAGGAGTTGGTCCCTAATTAAGTACGAGTCCTTTTGGGGGCTCACTGGCTTCGGATTCCATCAAAACTTCGAAGTTAAGCGAGTAGGCGGCCAAAGCAATCCCAGGATGGGTGACTCCCTGGGAAGCTGGTCGTGAACTCCCAGAAACAAAGCCGTGAGGGAAGGTGATGGTCCGGGACTGGGGCCTGGCTGGACGCTGCCCAGAGTGGACAATATCGTACTGAGGTGGGACCGGGTCATTACAGCTATAAGGGAATCTTAGCCATCACTATGTTGCCAGGCTGGTAAAAGATTCATAGTCACCCCTGTCTCTCATGGTTCAAAGTTGTCTTGTTCCACACAGATTCAAACTCCCAACCTTGGAGTTTTTCGATGGTTCAAGTGATCTAATAGACCATTGGCAACAATGTCAAACCATGATAGGGCTGCAAGATGTATCAAACACCATAATGTGCAGGTCATTTGCTACTACATTAAAAGGGTCATCCTGGATGTGGAACAATCACCTGCTTCCCAACTCTATCCATGATTTCTAAGAATTTGGGACAAAGTTTGTGGTCCACTTCAAGGGTAGAAGAAAGTATTCCAAGCCCTCTCTGCCTATTTTTTTACGATCAAGCCAAAATCTAGGGAAATTTTGAAAATTACTATCACAACTTCAATCAAGAAAGCCTGATGATAAGAGATTTAAACGACGGGGTAATAGTAGCAGTCTTCTTGGAAGGAGTGAGCTCCCCATTACTGCTTAATGACATTAGCAAGAGAGACCCTAGGACAATGTCAGACCTGAAGGAGGAACTAGATAAGAACATCAGGGCTGAAAAGCTTCTTAAGAGGCGAAACTTATCCGCCATCTCTAATCTTGTTCCTTCATGAAAGAATGAAGGAAGTGAGACATCCCATTACCACAAGGATAAAAAGAAGAAAAATAGGGAAGACACGACAACCCTAAAGTAAAGAAAATGCTACAAGGATACATTCATTTAACTGCTCCAATAAGAGAGGTACATACGTAGGTGGACCAGCCCAAGCTCCTAAAAAGATCAAGACTTCTGAGAGAAAAATGACACGTCTAAGTACTATCGATACCATAAAAACCATGGTCAGGACACAGATCATTGCTGAAAGCTAAAAAAAGATTGGAAAACTCATCCAAAAAGGTCTTATGCTTCAGTTCATAGGGAAGCATGACAATAGACCTCTAAGGAATGATAAACAAAAGAATGTAAATGATATCCTCATGATTAAAGGAGGGTCATCTTTTTATGGTTCAAACAACAGATTCAGAAAAGCCTTTGCTATGAGGGTGTAGGCCAGCGATGCTGAGCTTAATATTTTCAATTCCAAGCCTACCAAATAGATGAAGGTGGAGGAACTAAGTCTTGCCGTTACAAATGAAGACCTAAAAGGTGTAAAATTTCCCCTGGTGGTTATAGCTCTGGTAGGCAACCACAAAATCCATCATATTTTGGTGGATACTAATGCAACCTTGAAGTTATGGGTTTGACCAAAAATCATATTATATTTTCAAACACCACAGTTATGGGATTTTCTACGTAGAGGAACAGGGCTTTGGGAACCATAAAATTTTCCATCGTTTTGGGTATAAATCCACAATAAATCACAATTATGGCAGAATTCATAATCCTTGATAGTTCTATCCACTTACAATGCTATACTAGGGAGATGAAATCTTAATGAAATAAGGTGTATAGTCTTTATATATCCCTGAAGTTAAAGTTCCCAACCTTGCATGGCGTTAGAGAAGTAAAAGGAAATCAAGCTAAAGTTAGGTCATATGTGTGCGGGATATTCAAAAAGTTAAAACTCGCTGATGTTATGACAGTGAAGAATAACCTTTAACGAGATGAGCAGAAGTTGAAAATAGACACTTTAAATCCCCAAGACGAAGAAAATAAGGTAAGGGTTGAACCCTTTGAAGGATTAGAAGACCTTGTCATAGATCCAAACAACATTGACTAAGTTTTACATATTAGTAATCAGCTTGATCCATAAAGCAAAGCAGAGTTGTCTTAATGCTTAAAACAAAACATTGAAATATTTGCTTTAAGCCATAATGATATGCGAGGTCTCAATCCAGATGTAATGGTTCACAGACTCAACGCGAATCCCATTTTCAAGCCTGTTAGGCAGAAAAAGCAGAACTTCGTGGCTGAAAATAATCAAGCTGCCAGGAATGATGTCTAAAAACTGCTAAAGGCAAGGTTTATCAGGGAGGTACAATATTTGATCTAGCTTTCTAATGTGGTGCTGGTCAAAAAGTTTAACGTCAGAGTTGGTGGAGGTGAGGGATGGCCTTGGACCTGATCCACAAAGCTCCCTCCACATGTTTTCTCTCTGTCATATATATAAGGGAAACATTTACTCCCCTTAACAATGAAGAACAACCAAGTAATTCAGTAATAAAGCAATAAATGGTTAACAACTAAAAAAGAATTGAGCAACCAAGCCTCCATCATAAGAGAGATAGTGCTAAAAAGCTCAAGGTAGAGCTCTTAGCATAGAGAGTCTAGAGCTCGTGTGGCTTAGAAATACTCATATTGTAACCTTGTGAGGATAGAATAGTTAGAGAAACTTTGTAACCTTGTAATATCAATTCAATCATTATAATATAAAGCAACCTGAACTCTTAGCTCTATTCACCAAGAGGAGGACTAACTCATATCTTCATATGAGGCGAACCTCCTCTATACATCTTTGACTCCCTTAGCTCATTTCATTTATTGCTCAAATTATTTGAATCAATCATTTGACTATGTGGTCAAAATTAGCCTTCTCTAGTTTTTCGCACCAACAATAGGTATAATCAAGTGGGGGTGGCCATAGAGGACGAAAAAAAGACTTTGATCATTACAGACGATGGGAGGGACCCACTGCTATAAAGTCATGCCTTTCGGCTTAAGGAACGCTGGAGCTACTACACTATTTTCAAAGGCCAAATTGGGAAGCCCACGGAGGTGTATGTAGACGACATGCTTGAAGAAAATAAATTTTATAGATCTTATACGTAGGTTAATTTTAAGGTTTTTATAAAAAACAAGTTTAGGTTTGATAAGCGGAATTAAAACTCTAGATCTAATCAATTTTTAGTACTGTTGAAATCATGTGCTGTGTTTTCTAACAATTTATATCAATCAAGCAATCCACAACACAAGGATTCCTACTTGTGTAGGATTAGTCCTCAGGACAAACCGATAATACTTCGCTATGATCAAAATGAAATTACAGACTCGATGACTTACAACGATTGCTTCCCCATAATTTATGCAACAGTTTTGTCAATCTCTTGAATGTAAAATCCAACCGTAGTTAGCTTGGCGTAGCACTTTCCGCTTTTTCAGCTTACCTATTTCCTCCTTCTACGCACTTGATCATAATCTTTCACCTTCTATCCATGATCTCCCTTATTGCAAGTTAGTCACTTTGCTCACCTCATCTCCAATCGCAATCGAAGACACTCCCATAGGACCGTAACTATTTGAAATCTAATTCTTAAATTTGAAGAACAATAGGTTCTCTTATGTCATGTAAACAAAATATAGACGGTGTCTCAAAATTCTAAAAAATTGATTCTAGCATTTGGATATGTTTTGCCTCAAAAAACTCTCTAGAATTATATATTTTTTTCTCAAACTAATAGTTATATTTATAAAAAAAATATAGAGTTAGAGTCTTTTTAAGAATAAATTAAAAATATTAAAAATATTGTGATAACAATACATGCCTAACAATATACACGCCAAACCCGTACAAAAAGAAAAATGCATACCGGTGCAAAATCTTGGAAAACAATTTCATGTGCCAAAATGCCACGGGTGACGGGACTGATAGATATTAGCAATTATGTACCGGTGTATCGGTCCCGCACGCGAAAAAAAGGCATTTAATTTTTGAATTCATTATTCACCCGTGGGCATTAGCAAATAGGCTTGGCCCATTAATGTGAAGGGTGTGCACGTGCTTTATAAACAAAAGTGTAGTTTGACTTTTCAAAACTTTTGCTTTTTTGCCTTTTCTTTTCTTTTCTTTTATTTAATTAAATTAAATCTTTTTATTTTATTTTGTCGTATTACATTTGTTTGTATTTTAATTTAACTCAAATTTTAAAAAAAAATTATAGAACATGTTGGACATAATTTTTTTTTCATTAATTTGTGTCGACTGAGTTTTTCTAATTTCACCAAAACTCGATAAAAACAATTAAAAATAGATTTGACTCAAAAAAAATTTAATTTCGAATTAACGCTCAACTATTACTTATAGTTTGAATCAAACCATATAACCAACTTACCTTAGGCCCAGAATTATGTGCGATGCATTCGGTAAGTTCAGCGAGTTTCGGTTGATTTTCGTATTTTAAAATCTTCAATTCGACTCAAACAGTTACAAAAATAAATAAATATATTTTTAGGTATCGGAATCAAACTAACTAAAAATATATACCTAAAAATGATGGTCAAGAGTAAATAGGCCTCAACACACGTTGCAGACCTGACATAATGCTTCATAATCCTTAGAGAGAACAGTATGTCTTTGAATCCTTCTAAGTGTGATTTTGGGGTAAAATGTAGCAAATTCTTGTGTTTTGTAGTCACTTAGAGAGGCATAGAAGCCAATCCAGAAAAAATTTAAGCACTGATTGATATAAAATTCCTAACCACAGTGAAAGATGTTCATGTTGTGTTTTGCTCGGTTCCAAACCCAAGAAAAGAGGAGTTTTGTTGAAAATCAGTTTGTGTTTGGCTTGTAATCAAACTTGCTCAAAAGGGGCAAAAAAGAATTTGCACAAAAATAGAGAAGTAAATATTGCACGCGAAAAAGGTGCATAAACATTTTGCACCCGTTTTGCACCTATGTGGAAAAGGTGCAAAAGTCATTTTGCATTTGGACGAAAAAATAGGTTTCCTTATTTATTTTGGTCTATATTATCTTGTTAATAATTTTATTATTTACATATGATTGTTTTTCCTTATTTTAAATTGGATGAACATTATTACATTACACTATATATAAATATAATCATTTAAGAGATTAGGAAGTAAAATATTCTCCTTTCTGTGGGGCGGCTTGGTGGGGAGAGTTCATCTTCTTGTGAAAGAGAGATTAAAAGGCTGTTGATTTTCTTTTTCTATGAGACTTTTAAGTGCAATAATTCTTGAGATAGATTTTGTGTAAGACTTTAAGTGGTAATGTTTCATTATAATTTATAATTACTTGAGTTATGGGTTCTATATAATTTATTTTTGTAACTATAATAAACTAGTGAAATTTTAGTTTATTTGGTTTTCTTCATTTATTATATAATTAGTCGCCTTAATTTATAAGTTTAAGTTAAAGTTCCTTCCTATTTAATAATAATATATTTAGTTATATTGGGAGAAGGAGAAGAAAGAAGAGAAAAGAAAAACTATCTTCTTGCTTTTTTTTCTTATTTTATTATTTATCTGATTTAGTTGATTCTCACCCTTTTCTATATATACATGTTTTGATTTTCTATTTTTTGTGAATTAAGGTTGTATTTTTTGATAAAGTGTTATATGCTCTTATTAAAAATTTGTACATTAATTTACTAGGGTTTTTATTTGGGAATATAGATTTTACACAATATTAAGATATAGTATCAGATGCTGTCTTACATGGTATTAGGACTTCGTTTGGGAAACTTATATTTCGTGAAAAATATGGAAAAATTAGGGAAGTTAATATCATGTTTTATGAGAATTGGGCTTTAGAATTGATTGAATATGATGTTTATGTTGAGAATATGGAATTTTACAAAAACAGTGCACTGCAGATCTGATGCTAGACAATTGTTATCTGTCACCAAAACATTTATAACTCCTAAAGTATAAATGATTTTTAGTTGAATCCAATTGTAAATGACTCCAGACACATTAGGCTATATTGTATAATTTTTATGGAATTTTTGGATTGTTGAATAATTCCCAGAATTTATGTGAATTGGTGGTTGTGTCGATTATAAGTTCTGTTTGTGTTCTTGTTTTGTTTGTTTGTGTACTTATTTTGTTTGTGTGCAATTTAACTTATGATTTTGGTGTAATTTGATTAGGGTTCTTAAAAATTGACTATAGGAAAATTCTTAATTACATGCTCCTTTATATGTGGATTTGGGACTTGCTAGACTGATTTTTGTTTTGATTGAATGATGGAAATTTCCCTATGTGGAAGATGTTGTACCTCACTATTGTTGGTTAGATGAGTGGATAGTTGCAATATTCTCGCAGAAGGGCGAGTATTTAGCGCGCGAACATAAAGAAGAAGACGATATCCCGTGCGAGTTCCGGTTCGGATGATGGGGAGACACAGGGCAGGATGGTGTATGCCATGGGAGAGTTGGCGATGTGGTTGTAATTAAGGTGCACACGCTAACCAAAAAGTCTATAATTAGGAATGATGATTGTTCTCTTTGTTTAATTTGAAAAATTATTGATATCTAAATGAAAATTCAAGAACCTAGAAGAAAATGGATTATGTTCTTTTATAAAAAGTCAGAGAAGTTATGGTTAAATCATCTCCATTATTTGTAGAAATCGATTTGGGACGACGAATTTTTCGTACGTTTGGGCAAATTCTGATTTGGGCAGAAACGAACAATTTTACTGCTTTATTTTGTTTTATGGATGAATGTGACAATTAAAGGTGGCCTTTTCTAGGTTGCTCTACATAGAATTTTGATAATTATTACTTTAAAGTTTTATGGATGAATGTGACAGAAACTAACTGCCACTTTTAATCGGGAAATTATGATTTCTCGATAAGTATGTGGAACTACATGTCTTGTCTCATGATTATTTCTGTTGAAAATTTATATTTATAATAATTTCATCAAGACATAGTTGGGTGAAAGAATCAACTCATACCAGTATTTTATACTGACCCAAGTTGTCTTTGTATTCTTGGGTACATTCTCTTTATGAACGTAGCTAAGAGGTTTGCAGGAATTTACTGCTTCTTGATCGTGCTAGACATGTACTTAAGTATGCTTATTTTGTATATTTATTTTTGTTTGATGTAGAGTGGGGGCATTTAGATGTACTCTGGCCAAATAGTTTTTGTAAAGCAAATGTAATTGGACTTTTGTATATATATGGTTGGACATTTTAATTTTATTTACTCTGCAAAAGATTTATTTAAAAAAATAAAAGTTTTTGTTTATTAAGTTTATATTTTGATTTTCGAGCATTAGATTAAAAGTAAATATAGTTTTAAAATTTTCACACCCGATAGTTGGATGGTCGAGTACGTGTGGATTAATGAGTACTCGAGATCCAAAAATCGAGGTGTGACATTTTGTAAGTGAAATATTAATTTGTCGAATTTTATGTGTTCTTTCATTTATATTCTTACTTTTTTCTTATTTTATTATCTTTAATTATTAATATACACTATTTGAATTAAGATCCGTGGCGTAATTAATTACTAATAATCACAATAATTAATATCAGAGGGTGGTAATCAAGGAGGTGTGTGTTATAGTGGATAAATTTTATAGAATATAAAAGTTATATAGAATCATGGATTTCAGCTTATGATAGATGAGTATGAAAGATTATCTCGTTGTGCTAGACTTACATGATGCCCTAGAAGGTCCACTAATGTTGGAACAAAAGAAGAAGGATTTGGATGATGTGGAACTGGTTGAGGTTATTGATGATAAGTAGGGGTGTTCACAGTTCGGTCAACCGACTCGTTGACCGATTTTTTGGACCGGACCGACTACATCGGTCCTTTATTTTTTTGGACCGGACCGGACCGAAAATGTATATAAGACCAAATCGAACCAAAGTAGTGTTTATTGGGTCGTTTTCGGTCGATCCATCGGTCTGGGCTTGATATATGGACCTGTTGCAAAATAGAATTGAGCCTAGAATAATAGAAGATGTCTTAACAAAAAAATGGCTAACTTTTGCAAAAATAAAATAAAATAATACACAACAAAAAAAATACACAGCCTATTACAAAGCATTACAAATTAATACACAACCATTTTATAAATAATATTAGCATATATATATATTTTTTAAAAATATACAATACTTGGTTCGGTTCGATTTTATAGGGTTTTTTAACCTATAAGACCAAGGACTGGACCGAATTTAATCGGTCCAAAAAAAAGTAGACCGAACTGACCCGCAATATATATAAAAACTAAAAAAAAACCTACGGTTTGGTCTAGTTTGGTCGGTCTTTTCGGTTCGGTTCGGTTTTTGCACACCCCTAATGATAAGTGAAAGAAGATGGACAAGAAGTGCTTGTCAGAGATTCATCTCCATCTTACGACGAAGGTTCAAGATCATGCTGCAATCAAAGAGGTTACATAAACAAAATAGCTGTAGGAGTTTCTTCAAGATTTGTTCACTAAGACGATGACAAATAAGATATATATCTAAGATCTTATCCACGACATGAGGATAGAAGATAATACTCCAGTTATGGATCACATTTATACTTTTGATTCATTATGCTCAAGACTTGGAGCTGTAGGTGTGAGAATCCGCAAATGCGACCCCCGGGTCTCGTCCCCGTTCGTTGGGCGTCTGAAGCGTCGGAAGGGATTCCGTCGCTCCATTTGCTTGGAGTTGTTTGATGATTCATATCGAGGTCCCTAGTCTATTCTAGATGCAAAGGGGTTTGTTCAGAGTCGCCAGTAGTTTTACGAGAAAACGGACAAAAAAGGGGGTTGTAAGGGGAAAGGCTCAGATAAACTTTCTTTAAGTTTGTCTGCGAAACAGGATTTTATAAGGTTCGGGAACTATATTACGTTTGGAAAGTGTTAAGCACCCATTCCGCCCTTTCGGTCTCTAGTGGACTTATATGTTTATTTTATGTTGAAAAACTTGTGCTTTTATATAGTCTACTACTTTTCCAATGAAGCCCTAATTTCGGAGGAAACGGGAAAGGGGTATGAAAAACCTTTGTGTTCCGAGATCCGATGTTTTATTTATTTGAAAAGATGTAAATACACATGACAAAACCTTTTATTTTGAAAGAGTGTCCCGTATTATTTCCTTAGATAATGACGGTTTTCTCGTGTTGTGTTTACTTTTGTGAAAGTTCGGATCTAAATATCGGGACTAATTTAATATGGAATCATGACTCTTGAGAGGAGAATTATCAGACACATCGCAGTCTATAGAGAAGACAGGATATGTTGATTTTTAATTCCTAAATAAGTCTTATCAGTCCGGGTTTTAAAAACAGAATTTTATCCGGACGATAACGTACTTATTCTTCTGGTTTTGAAAATAGTTTTATCAGGGTCTTTTGTTTTGAAAATGGTAGACTATTTATAACTTGGCAATAAGTTTATTCAATAAAATTGGACAAAACAACAGAAATAAAACAAGTACACAGATAGACCCGTTTAATTACCAGAAGAAACTTTATTTACCTTCCCGACGAGAATAATAATAAGAAAGAGAATATAATACGGCAGAGAGATCTCCGGCGATAACAATCTTCTCCTTCTTCAGATATTTCCGAGAATTCGATTCTAGAGATGGGACACGTCGAGTGTCGGGAATAGATCCGATAATTCTTTAGAGATAAGATGATAATATAAAATGCTTGATAACAAAATCAGACTAAAGCTCCGGATTTTCCAGCTCCAAGTTGCTGCCCCTTGAACCCTTGGGGGTGTTGGCCTATTTATACTGCTCGGGGAAGATTGTCGCGCGACATTTTCCCAAAAAAGGTAAGTGTCGCGCGACATTCCTGTTTGTCGCGCGACATTCCTGTATGTCGTGCGACAAACGGCTGAAGTGATGGGTCCTGACACTGTGATGTGTCAGAAAGTGGTTGGTCGGGTCGAGAGGGATTGTCGCGCGAATAGTGGGATTGTCGCGCGACATTCCAATGATTGTCGCGCGACAATGTGATATGTCGTGCGACAATCCTTCATAAAAAAAGGTTTGTCGCGCAACAACCCCCCTCCCCCCGGGGTAGTTTCGGGTGCTCGGGTGTGTCCTGGACTCCAAAAATAGTAGTCTCGTAGGTCGTTAGGGTTCTTGCGGGGGTCACGGATCGGGGTGTCTACAGTAGGTGAAGAACTAAAATATCAAGATAAAGCCTTGTAATTAATTTGGACTATACCAGATTCGTACAAAACGCTAACTCAAACGGTTTTTACCCATTGTGGCAAATGATTAAGTGTATTGCAGCCATGGTTTAGTGGGATTAAGTGTGCTTAAGCCTCATATAAATATAGGACATTTACTTCTTTAGGGAGGAGGGAGAACCAAATGAAAATTGGGCAGCCCCCAAGTATTGGTCATCTAAGAACAATAGATAGTCATACATTGAAAGTGATAAAGAAGATAAAATCACTCAGGAATATTTACTAGGTAGACTTGTAAAGAATATTGAACTAGCTCATTGTCCTACAATCTTTACACTTATTCTAAGTAAATAATTTTGTTAGAATAATTGAGTGTATGTACTTTATAAACCTTGGTCACACCATTCTAATATAATCAAAGCTCATTCAACAGAGGTGGAGCAAGACCCCAAGTAGGGCTGAACTACCACGATAATTCTCGTGTTGTCACCATTATTATATTTGTCTTGCTAAGTCATTTCATATATAACCTAATCATCATCCATGTAAGCCATATATTATCATTTTTTTTACAATTGGTTAAATAAGTAAAAAAAGATTTGCACACCATCATTATACATGCAAATACTAGTGAATACTAAAAAAATAGTACACATTTAAAAATTCAAAATAAATAATTTTGAAATAAATCTAAAATTGAGCCGTCGGGTTTTATAACATCATATAAACATATTTAAAAAATATAGTAAATAGTCCAAATGGCCAATAAACTTTTTATCCAGTAACATTTTGGCCATCAAACTTTTAAAACGAACCACTTTAGCTATCTAACTTTGGAAGTGAGTGCCACTTTGGACATCATCCCTTCCAATTTGACTGTTAAATTGAATGAAAAAACCCTGTGTAAGACACATGACTTAATTTAAGCGTATTGTGATCATTTTGGTTAAACAAATAGCCCAAGTTGTATAGTTTGTTGAAAATATTTATATGATTTATAAACGTTTGTATGTGTCACTTTGGCAGGAATTAATAAAGGGAAATACTATTTTGTTGCAATATGACCAAAATATTCTTACATGAAGTCGTCTGCTACGCAAATGTATCAAATTTAACAGTCAAATTGGAAAAGTTTGGTCAAAATGGTACTCACTCTAAAGTTAAATGACGAAAAGTGGTTTGATTTAAAATTTGATAGCCAAAATGGTATTAGAATCAAAAGTGTTACTGGCCATTTAGATTGTTTACTCAAAAAAACAAATCACCAATTCAAAACTTATAAAAATAATGAGGTATCTACCATAGGTTTATCAAAAAAATAAAAAAATCTACCATAGTGTTAGATGGAAAGTATCCACTATCGCACTACTAATATATATATATATATAATGAGTCATGTTAACGTGTGTCCCAAATGTACACGGATTACCCACTTATAAATATAAATAATTAAATCATAACATGTATCAAATTATGCATATATTCTCATTTCTCATGTAAAATGTAATTATTTTCATTTATAATATGGTTAACATTTTCCATGTATAATATACATATGGCAATAAAGTGGATTGAAGATTTACATTTCCCAGGAAGCTAAGGTGTTGTTTGGTTGGATTAATAAAAAATATTTTAGGTGTTTTTTTTTTTAAAAAAAAAAAATCATGTTTGCTTCACTAATTTTTAAAACTTCATTCAAGTAAAAATAATATTTTTGTTTATTTTTTCTTTTATATTTTAGAAAACTTTAAGAAATGAATAAAAAAAAATTATATCTTTTTGTAAAATTTTAAAATAGTGTACTGTATACAAATCAAATTGAAAAACAACTTTAAAAAATTATATTGAAAATAAAATTTAAAATTATATATTTAAAACTTCAATCAAACAGAACCTAAGGTCTAATTGTATTATTATTGTTATTATTATTTTCCTAGGCAGAATTAAAAGATAAGAACTCACATAAGAGAAGTAAGTAGTTAGGAAAGGCTAAGAGTACACTTGCATGTTAGAATAGTGGATATGAGAAGCTTTTATTTTTCGTCTTGATCTGATCACAAAAATTTTGTTACACGTTCCTGTTCTCTAAAACACCAAATATATTAACGTACCGTTTACGTTACAAAAAAATTCCAGAATTACTAAGATAAAATCTCAAAAACTGTGTATTTACATTTTAACCTCTAATTACTTTTTTTCTCATATTCAATACACCCAAATTTTATTTTAACTATTAGTCCGTTTGGATTGAGGGAATGGGAAAGAAAGGAAAGGAAAATAGGAGGAAGGATTGCATTTTACTTGTTTGAATAGATTTATAAGAAGAAGTGGAGAGAAAGCAGAGGGATTGAGAGGGAATGTCAATCTCCTCTAATCATTTAGTTTGTTTCCTTTCAATATTAGGAGGATTGAGAGGGAAAGGAAAAGATTTTAATGATTTTTTCACTTTTTTTCAAATTTAATCCAAATTTGTTAATAATATATTAAATCACATTCTATTTTTTTATTTTATTCTTTCTATTCAAAGAAGATTAATTTTCATTCAATTATTTTTCATCTTTAGCTATCGAAATAACAATAAAATTAAACTTATTCTTTTTATTTTTTTTTTATTTTTTTTTTAATTAACTATTTCCTTTCAATCCAAACGAAATATACAATGTTTTATGATGCATTTTAACCCACTACAATACAAAAAGATAATGAGAACCTACATGAAGGTCAATGGCAAGTACAAAAATGCCGAGTACAGTATATGAACACCAACTTCAAGTGGGGGCACGGGGTGGGTCGGTCCAAAACGCGCTTACGAACGCACGCATAAATAATTTTCTTTCTTCCTTTTCAACCATTCCATTCCAATCCAACACAAGTCGTAACAAGAAATAAATGATATACAAAATCTTGCTTTTAAACAGCAAATTCAGTTGACCCCAAATCGATATAAGAAACCCAAGGAAAAATTATTCCCATTTGCTATTTGTAATCGTTTCTCTCTCTAGACTTGAACTAGGGTGTAATTACAGGTAAGCATCCCAAGATCCTCACTAATTGTATTTTTTTTAAATCTGATTCTTTAATTTTGATCCTTTATCTCAACCGGGTTTTTGAGTTTGGGTGTTAATCGTTTTGAATTGTAGAGAGACATTGTGATCTGGGGATTTAATTTGTGGGTTTTCCCTGATTCCTTTTGGAGTTTTGATTTTTCTCGGGTTTTGGGTTTGCACTTAGAAAGTAGAGTTTATTGTGTCTGAATTATGGTCTTGATCATTTCGATTTGATATTTATTTTCCAAATTCTTATGGATTAATTTCTTTTCTTCTACATTTGATTAGTAAGACCTCCAGTTATTGATTAGGTTTCCTTTATGTATGTGATGATTGCAGTTTCATTTTCTATCCCAATTTCTTGGGGTTCTTGGTTTAGTTATTACTTTCTACTGTTGGTTCTTGAAGCTCCAGTTTTTGTTGGAATTAGGTTTGTATTTATGGATAGGAGTTTCTTTTAGTCTTTAATTATGCATTTGAATACAGTTTCATTATCTATCCCAATTTCTGATTGGTTACTTTTTCTTTCAATGATTGAGAAACACCGGTGTGCGCATGTGTTTTGTGATCTGAAAGTTACGTTTTCATGTTTAAATTGATTTGGAAAAAGGGTTTTGGCTTTTAGGAAGATCAAAGTTGTGGTGGAGACGGTGAGCAGAGATGGCTAATAGTGCGGCGTCATATGCCGAGAGGGCAACGAGTGATATGCTGATTGGTCCAGACTGGGCCATAAATATCGAACTTTGCGATATTATTAACATGGATCCTGGGTAACATTCTTTTCCTAGCCTAGTGATGTATTATTGAATGTTCATATGGTGCCTTTAGTTATTATCTATTTAGTTATATATATGTCCTGTCTATATGTATGTATAGTCTATCGCTTGTTGGATTTGTGATGCAAGGGTGGGGATTCCCCTGCATGAAGGGGCCTAGATAATTACAAACCAGTCATTGAACTGATCTGAACGTTTGATTTCGTTATCTAACGGTTTGGTTTGATATGTTGTACCATGTCATCATTACAGCGGTGTTTAACTAATCAGATTAACATGTTTCCTTCAGTTTCTTAGCGAAAATGGTTAAATTTCCCTACATCGTCTTGTCCATGCCTCGCAACGACTTGTACTAATATGCGTATCGCATTGAATGATACTGCAAAGTAAAATCCATCAGAAGGATGAACATGACAAGCTCGTTCCATTTTCGACTTTATAGTATTATAGTTACGTATTAGGATTTGTCGGTTTGCATTTACACAGCTGAATTATAGCGTCATATCAGGATTTATCCATATTGAGAATTCAAATAAACCTCAGGTGCAAATTGCGGTTATTGGAATAGAATCTATCAAGTCATTGAACTCCCGCATTTGCTTGAAAATCTTGCGTGGCAGTGGCACGTCTCATGGCGAGTGCACTCTATTTTCTACTCTTTAAAGCGAGAGTTTTCTTTGGAGTTGTGGTGGTGTGGAATTGTGAATTTGAAAGTTTTTGAATTACGACTCTTTCAAAAAATAAAAGAACTAGTTGCACGATTACATGCTTGGTGGTTAACTGCCATCATATCTACAACCCCGTGTATTCTTTTGTGGGATTACTCCATATCTCGTCTGTTTGAACTATTTGTATGCTGTTTTTTGGATATTTAATTTTGCATGTAGTTAAAAATTTGAATTAAACATGATTATATCATCCAACTTGGACTTAATTGGAATTGCAGGCAAGCAAAGGATGCCCTAAAGATACTCAAGAAACGCCTTGGGAATAAAAACCCCAAAATACAGCTCCTTGCACTTTTTGTCAGTATTTCATCCTTTTTTTTATGCTTTTCCTCTTATGGCATTTTTCAACTAACATCATCAAGACACCAATATTATGAACTTATATCAGACTAGTTGTAACCCGTGCCAAAGGCACTATCAACCCTTAAAAAAGCATCTTGCATCTCCACCCTTAAGAAGGCACATCTGTCCTTGAAAAAGCATCTTGCTTCTCTACCCTTGAAAAGCGTCTTGCATTTCAACAATCCAATCTTTTATCCCTTATACATTTTTATGATTAAAAAACCATTATCCCTTATTATATAGATTTCTAGGTTTCATAGTGTGTTAATTTGGCATATGCCAAAGGTGTTGACAATCCTCTTCCTAGAGTGTTCTCACTATACTTGTAATATGGCACAAGGATCGGTCTTTAATACCGTTCCATACCAAATTTAAATCAAGGACTACTCCAAAAGCTGGACCGGAATAACCTTATCCAGTAGATTATTTTCTTATACTATCATATCCAGCCAATCCTGTTTTATAATACCTTCTTATCCGGCGCGCCGCGCGCCAAACACAACCTTAATTTATCCCCTTCTTATCATGCATAGACGTGTTTCTTGTACAAAGAACCCCACTAATGACCTTAACAAAAGATATACTATTGACTAGCATTAATGTGTTGATTCTGGAATTTGTGATTCAGGTATTGGAGACGCTCAGCAAAAATTGTGGTGAGAATGTGTTTCAGCATATTGTTGAGCGTGACATCTTACAGGATATGGTCAAAATTGTAAAGAAGAAGGTGCTTTATCTTCTTTCCTGTTTTTTCTCTTGTTTCTTTTTCTGATTGATGTGATCGTGTCTTATTCTTGTAATTTTAATTTTGCAGCCCGATTTGAATGTAAGGGAGAAGATATTAATATTGATAGACACATGGCAAGAAGCTTTGGGGGGACCCAGGGGAAGGTATCCCCAATACTATGCTGCATACAATGACCTGAAGGTGAGTGGGTCTTACCGTTATATGAATTTGCTTTTGTTAACTTCATCTGTATTGTTCACAAGAACTGTTTGTTTCTTTATTTATTTATTTACGGTATGCTATTTCTCAGACAATCATATCATTTAGCATCTCATTCTTTATGACTGTTGATGATTTTCTATACTTGATTGCTGCATATTGTTCCTTTTTAAAATGTATGCCAGAGTAAGGAAGTTTAATCATAAGACCAGTCAATTTGATTCTGATTATTGCAAAATTCAGTAACCTTCACATATCTAGGCAAGAAGGGGTTCATAATCAGCGCCTGTATGCCAAGACCAGATTTGAATATGAGATTGAACTCAACATTGAAATGACGAAATCTGATTTCACAAAGTTGCAAACAGAACTAAGAGAAAAAGAGACTGTATGCTTAAAGGATGGAATGTTTTGTGTCGTTAATCTTATAGCTACTGTAGTTTTATGTACATTTATTTGGATTTTTTCCCCTCTATGATGTATTTGATTTTTCCTTTGTGTTTTGAAGACATGTTGTCTCAGCTTGTACTTTATTTTCATTTCATTGTAATACCAATTATTTCATACGAAAACTATAAGATATTATTTCGTTGACAGTCTGCGGGAGTAGATTTTCCACCCAGAGAGGAGAACAGTGTACCGTTGTTTACACCACCACAAACAGTGCCGATAGTACACCATGAGACAGCAGCATTTGAGGAGGAAGCTGCTGTTCAGGCCTCTCTTCAGTCTTCTTCTGATGCTTCTGGACTCAGGTAGTTCCTTGAATATACCATGATTCTACTATCTTTTTTGTCTTCCTATCTTACCTTCTTGCTGGATATACACGTGTTCTTAAAGCATTGTGTTTTAGCATTAGCTGATATTCACTCATCCGCTTTCCAATTTGAAGTTACACTTCTTGAGTATCCTAATGAGCAATTGTAATGTCTACATCAATGAGCTTCTTGTGTACAGCCTCGGTTTTGATTTTATGGTTTTAGCAATCATAACGAGGGGACATATTAGGAAGGAAATAGAGAACATACGAATTATATATTTGGTAAAATTTACTTGTTTGTATTAGGTGCTGTATTGGGTATCGTGGTTTTGATTACGGAATACTTGGATTCTTAGGATTATGAAGTATACTTTAGTTAATCAAGTAATATGGTATTTTGGATGGTAGTAGAGTTAGGGTCTTAGTTCTATTTTAATGTGGGGTTATCCAAATGCTGCCTGACATGTTCTTTAGTGAAACCCATTAGATGGTTTTCTATTAACATTTTCAAAAACTTATTGTCTGATGATTTGACGGTTTTGTTTTTAATGCAGCTTGGCAGAGATTCAGAATGCTGAGGGACTAGCAGGTGTGTTAATGGAAATGCTTAATGCCTTGGATCCTCAGAATCGCGAGGTTAAGACTTACTTTTTACACCTATTTGTATTAACACAAACACACTTGTTTTTAAAATTTCAGGATAAACTTTAGGTTGCTGCTTGTTCATCTAGGGCAAACCATAAAACAACAACTATGTGTTTTGTAACTCAAATATTTAACATGTATATGTAGATTGTTCTATTGTGTTTGCAAGTGTTACATGTTACTAATAATTCTAAAATCTCATTGTGTAAATTTTTTATGCAGTCTGAAGAGTTGAATGTCAAGATAAGAGAAAATCACTTTATTAGATATTTGTTAACATGGAAGAAACCCCCAAACTTTTTTCGTTTAAGTAGTAAAGGCTAGTTTTTTCAGCTGGAATGAAAGATTAAAATGCAAAAAAGTAGAAACATGTGGGGCAATAACATATTAGAGACCCCAAATCTAATACTGGATTAAGTAGAGTTCTCGAAGATGATTTAAGAAAAGTCTACTATGTATCGAACATGAACTCAGAATATGCTTAGATGACGTGTTCATGTATATATTTTCTACTCCCTCCATCCCTAATTAAGAGTCCACAATCCTTTTCTGGGATGTCCCTAATTAAGAGTCCACTTTCCTTTTTGGGAACTGGGACATAATCAAAATATATCAAATCTCACAATACCAAACAAGTTTTGTTTTCAACCATTGATGAGGTTGAACTTAGTATTCTATTTAGTACCAAAGTCAAAGTGGGATCTTAATTTGGGACGGAGGGAGTGCTATAAAAATCCCAAAGGTGAATTGTAAACTAGTGCTTCTTCCCAATATTTTCAAGAGTAATTATCTTATCTTTTTAGTGACACTAGTATCTAGAAGTAGCTTAACTATCTAAATGGTGTTATCAATGTAAGCCTGCCCTTGTCTGGCATTTCCTCACTGCACCTTGCCAATACGATCAATGCTCTAGGTAATTTTGATTTCAATTGTTTTTTTTTTTCGATAACCATGGGTATCGGGGCCCCACCCCCATTAATCCCATGAGGCCTTGGTTGCTCGACCGGGAGATGCCCCTAGTGGCCCAAGAAAGGTTTCACGCAATGGGGAATTGAACTTGAGATCGTGCGCCCACCCACAAAGTCCCAAGTTCGCCCTTCCCGCTGTAGCAAACCCTTGGGTTATTTCAATTGTTTTTTTATTTAAATGAATATCGGTTTCAACTTTAATGCATATCTTTGCATATATTGTGACTTCTATTTTCTATAGAATCAAGTAAAATGTAAGCCCCTCTCGTATCAACAAGCAGCATTATGCATGCCACTTGATCACTCATTATAGTTTCTTATTATTCCCTATTTTGTAGCAGGGAGTAAAGGAAGAGGTGATCGTTGACTTGGTTGACCAGTGCCGTTCTTACCAGAAAAGTGTCATGATTCTAGTGAACAATTCTTCGTAAGAACACGGCGAACAAATATCCTCTTTTTTTTTTTTTTTTTTCTCATTTGTGGTCATTGGAAATTAATAACTGATGAAGCTAGTTGTTTCCTTTCAGAGACGAGGCTCTTTTGTGCAAGGGATTGGCACTGAATGATACACTACAGCGCGTTCTTTCTCGTCATGATGAAATTGCTAAAGGATACCCTGCTCCAAAAGTAGGAATATCAGAAACTTCAGTTGCCCCTCTTGTGAACGTGAATCACGAGGACGATGAAACCGAGGATGACTTTGCCCAGCTGTCACACAGGTGATAATGGATGCTTTTACCTTTTTTCTAATGTATTTTTTTTCCCAGTTGAGCTCAAATTCGCGCATGGTGAAATGGGTTGCTTTTAGTAGATGGAATTAACAATTTTTTTTTTTTAACTTTATTACTTATTTTTAATGTGAATTAGGCTTACCCTTGTTTCTATAATCATTAGACTTTGCCCTTTGCATGTAGGGGAATAAAGTATTACGTAAAAATGGGGGGACAATGTTTTTTTTTTTTTTAACGTAATCCTTTGGCATAACCCCCCATTTTCATGTAATTCTTTGAGATTCTTCCGCATGAGATTATGGTAGTTAAATTATACTCCATCCTCCTTAAATTAAGCGTCCTATTTTGAGAATCAAAAACATTTTAAGAAATATGTTGAACTTCCAAAAAAATAAAAAATCCCTCATTAATTAAAGCTGCGTGTTTAGTTTAGTTGATAACAATGCTAGTTGTGTGGTAATGAAAGGCCATGTATATCATTCTATTTTATAGTCTTTTTAGAAATGAGATTCTTAATTTGAGACATACTGAAAAGAAAAGTGGGACTCTTAATTTGGGCAGGAGGGGGTACATTTTATAGAAAAGTTTCTTGGACGTGACTATTGACTACTAGAAACGTAGATGTAAGAAGTTTTTAGTTCAGTAGTCATATACTTTGTCTTAGATATAGTTTCTTGGTTTCTCGGTTTGTTGCTAATGCAGCCCCCAATGCAATCTGCAATGAAATTTCTTCTCTCCAAGCGTGGACCGGCTAGTTCCAAGAACGGCTTGTCCATAATACATATGGGATCGGCTATTAGCACTCTAAATGCATCCTTCAGCACTCCAATATGATCTTTAGGGACAGTTTTCATATATCTTTAGGGACATTTTATTTACATTTGTGATGGAGTTCGGAGTGTTAAAGGACTTGCATAGCATCAGTAGCTACTAAAACAGTTTAATTTCTGTTTGTCTTCCAAATGTGCAGAATTAAGTTTAATTCCAGCCCAAATCACCTTTCCCTTTTGGGACATCCTAAATCAAGATATCATGTTTCTAGAATTGGTTAAATACTAAATTTCCAATGCCCAATTTTTTTTTAACTGGCCGTTGATTATGTTCAAGTTAGTCATTGATTATGTTGAAATTTGTGTGTTTTCAAAAATTGCGAAATCCAGATAGTGACTCTTTAACTTGGGTCTGAGGGAATATAGTAGCAAAAGGTACAACTACTAAAACTGTATGTACTACTATCAAAACATTTTGATGAACACTTTAATTAACACCTGGATGAGTAAAACATATTTCCTCAAGATTGCCATTCTTCAGTCAGATACTTATTTTTTAATTTGTTTCCCTCTCGCAACCTTTTGTAATCTATTCTTGATAAGTTTGTTTAACCATACATTGCAGATCAGCAAGGGATTCTTCACAAGGACAGGAACGAAAACCTGTCAGTTCCAAGACTGAACCTATTCGAGTGAGCCCATTTCTCCCTCCTCCTCCCTCATCAAGGAACCCAATTAGTGCCGAACCCCGTATGGTTGATTATCTAAGCGGTGACAGCTATACTTCTGAAAGAACCTCTGGTGCATCTGGATCTGCACCAATGGCTGTTCCAACTCATCCAAAAACAACGAACCCCACTGCACCGCCGAGCCCACTGCCAGCATCCTCATCCCCCCCTTCCGATGATTTCATAAACCCAACTGCGTCCATGTTCGCTGATGAACCAGCTCCGGCACCGACACCTGCTCAGGCTCAGGCTCCAGGCTACTTACCACCACCACCTTCAAAGCATAGCCAAAGAGTGCATTTTTTCGAGCAAAGCACATCAGATTCCCCAAGCGGGTCCCGCTCTTATGACGGCTTAGTTGGGAAGACCCAAAATCTCTCAATTAATTCATCGACCCCAACCAAGAAAGAGAAAACGGAAGACGCACTGTTCAAAGATTTGGTTGACTTTGCGAAAGCAAAGTCTTCTCCCTCGGCGTCTTCAAAGCCTAACAGGTCCTTTTGAGTGAGACTATTGTTGTTGTGAATTGGTAATGGGTGAGCATTTTGAATAAATTGTTAGATTTTATGATTCTTGAGACTTTTGGGTGTCTGTCAAACCATCGACTAGATGTGAGATTCATTTGCTTTGTTGGACATATGAATGTATATTGTTTTTTCTTATATTTTGGTTTTCAATTGATTGTAGATCACCATTTCATCTTCTTCCCCCTTTCTCTTCCAAATGATGACACTACATTGTGTTGAATATTTGTGTAAAAGTCCACTTTCATTTTTATTGTGTTCTTTACAATTTGCGAGGTTTTCCACCTTCCGCACTTGTTTCAGGGAACTTGCACACGAGTTCTGTGCAAAATAGTTGGAAATAACATACTTCTTTAACACAGTTGTGTCAGTTCCTTATTTCATTTTCTTTCAATCTTTAGTCACCTGTATAATAATCTGTGTTGTGCACAACATGAATAATTTGTTATAATCGTGAATGCCATTTGATAGAAGTAATTTGGCCCGACCAAAATTACACTCAGACTATGTCTGAGTGCCGAAATTCAGCCTAGTTAAGTGTTTATGTTAATTGAAAGTTCTAAAGCAAACCGTTAATAAGTCTAAGTGGCTCTTAAATGATTGCACACTACCATTTTTAGAACTCGGTGTTTTAACATTTTTGGACATACTTCTACAGATAGAAGAAGTGCAAAATGATAGAAGTAATCTGTTTAGTATCTTTTCAGATATTGCATTCAGACAAAAAGCAAACCAAATTTTAAGATTCAGAGAAGAAAACAAATGCCACCTACGAAACGCAAAGATCAGCCTTTGATTGATGAATGAACAAGTGGTAGGTGGTAGTAATAGTCGTCGTCTTGGTTCTACAAGAAATGCGAGCCAATATTTTCATTTGAAGAATTGTGTCAAATTACAAAAAGAAGAATCAAATGATCCCGAAAACAACAGTTCACTCTATGCAGCAGCTGATGATGTTGAAATTGCCTTAAATAAATTATGTTGCCTATTTGGTATATATAAATTACAGAAGAAAGGCAACAAGAGATTGAAATATGGATTTTGGACTCCCCCAATTCTTTCTAGGACTGCACCCTTCCTTGCTTGTTGTTAATAAACCTTGCATTTGATCTTCTTGTCGTCCCTGAAAATTGTTACGACAAATTCAAGAATGAAGGCAAAATAATATCAAGAATCAATAAAGAATGAAAAACAATCACAGAGAGACGTGATCTTTGGAAAGCAAATTAATATCAAGTGCGAATTTTATTATTTTTGTCTATATTTGTTTTTATCGTCAATACAAACAGATTTTTGAAAAGCAAAACCCAGATGACTCAGATGGTTACTTCTTTTTTTCTTTTTGGATGAGAAATTGGTAGGAACCCAAAATTAGAAATTAGAAATAAAAGACTAAAAGAGGACTACTTAAATGGCGATTCAGCTATCTAAGAGTGATGAACTAGAGTTGGAAATCAGGACCACAATTTAAATTTGATGGTTCAAATTTTGATTCATCGCCAAAGGGAACTCATTTAAATAACAGTCATTTGTCAAAATCCGTGCCGTATAAGTTCAATATACCTGTGCAGCATCCTTAAGTGGACCCCAACACTCGACTCGGTTGTACTTCTTTGAACTAGAATGAAAATAAACCCGAACTAGAGCATCCATAAGTTCTTGATGCTCGCTAAATAGAACTGAATCTCCATGCATCACAGCTTTAAGTACCTGCCAAATGAACAAAAGAGGATCTTGGCCTTAATAAAATCATTCAGCAATCGCAATCGTACAAGGTAATCATCAAATAATCATAATCAACAT